>JAOTOL010001661.1:4947500-5547500 GCA_034440575.1 Imbricaverruca yamaguchii
GCGTGGATGGTTAAGTGGACCGGCGTGGACGGTTAAGTGGACCGGCGTGGATGATTAAGTGGACCGGCGTGGATGGTTAAGTGGACCGGCGCGGATGGTTAAAGGACTGTTCACACCTAGCGTAATCTCGACGCAAAAAAGTCAGCGCAATGACGGACTAGGCGTAATCCCGGCGCACTGGGCGTAATTTCGACGCGTCGGCAGACCAGTGCAGCGACATCGCCTGGACGTGAGTACGCCAGCGATCAGCTGACATATCAGCTGTTTGGCAACATAATCAGCTGTTTAGATTTTGAAATTGCTTAAAACATGAGTTGTGTCATACCTAAATTAAAGGTGTCTTCAAAAATGTATTATCAGTGTTCTACTTACATATAACCCTTGGTTGTATCTTGGTTATATCATACCCATTTCCAGTATCGAAAACTTTTCAACGCAAAGTAGGTAAATACCTACCTGCCATACCTTCCCTCACCTGTTCTTGGTCTGCTTGCATCTTCCGAGAGAGACATGCTGCAATCTACAACTTGAAAAAAACCGCAGCCGATGTGGCCCCAATCCGCCGAAGATCAGCAATATGTCGACTTTGCGTCAAGGACGCTGGTGCGCCGAGCGGAAAAGTTGAGAAAACCCAACTTTGTCCGCTCGGAAATCGCTAGTGTTTTGTAGGACTCGGCGGACAGCTGACGTAATGCCGGCGCAATGGCAGAATCGGCAGACTCATTGGGCCCCATGCTAGCTTTGCGCCGATTCCGCCAGTGCGTCGAGATTACGCTAGGTGTGAACAGTCCTTAAGTGGACCGGCGTGGATGGTCAGCCAAATAAAGCATGGTTCCACGCAATCGCTTGTGAGGAAGTGGAATGAAAAACTCAAAACTCGGATGGCTGTCATTCAAAAATGAAATGTGTTCTTCAAAAATTAAAAGCTTTGCTCTTCTAAAAGTCAAAAGGTTGTACCTTGTCGTGACCAGGCCTGAGCTTTGCAAAAAGAAATAGGTCTGCATGATTTTACATTAAACTAGCACCTATTAAGCCTTCCCTCATAATATGCTAATTTTGGAATATGCATAATCATTTAAAGTTCGTCACAAACAAAGTCACGAGAAGGTAGTTCTGATCTCAGGATTGCTAATCACCTTGCCCACCTCAGACTTCTACAGGAACTATGGAACAGGGACATTCCCCATTCAAACTCGGTCTAGCATGTCTAACACTGAGGGGAAGGAACAAAATTATCTGACTACTTACGTCATTCCATAATACGCGCTATATCCACATATGAATGAAGGAAAAATGCGCGGCACACGCACAATTAACAAAGGTGGGACGCATCAACATATGGCACCAGCATACACGATAAACTACAGCGAATGCCGCACGCGCGCTGAAAATGTAGAGCCCCGCCTGCAGGGAAGGGCACGCAAAGACACACTACAATGTATTCCACTTATGATCGCTCAGAAGTGCACTAGAGTCTGAACTTCTTGACTTCTTGTGATATATGTACAGTAGCGATTGAGGAAAATGAGACACGGAATGGAATGCGTGCTCGGCGCGATTTTTGTGGGCCCAACAAGAGTTATGGAGGCGTCGCTCCAGTTAGTTGAGTCCACGACGGAAATGTGTAGGATCGGATCGATTTATTTGGACAACCGCATAATATTGGGAAGTCACTGGGAATTTCTGATTCCACGCTGTTTATTTGGGGAACCGGAGGCGAAGTCGGTGATTTGTGAGGAATTTTGGAGACTAATCACGATTTCGTAGTCTCGGTGCGATTTTTGCGCCTCTGTATGGGTTCTTGGGGCCCGCGGTATTTATTTGAGGCTACTATGTTAATTTGTGTGACACGATGGGAGTTTTTTTTCGGACCCAGACACGATGTGCTGGCCCCGGCGCAATTTTCCCCACCTCCGACGTGACTCTTTGGGGTTCTCACTACATGTCACAGGGGCCCGAGTTGTCAATGGTTCGCAGCCGGTAAAGAAAACTAAATTTCGTGACGCGAAGTGTGCTGAAATTGAAACCCTCTGACACGACGGGTGGAGGGGGCAGAGGTATGGCCTACTTAGCACCACCCCATGTTTTGCACTACTGATCACATATACCTATTCGGTGACGTTGCCATAATACTATTATTCTTGAGAAACTTCGGAATGCCTGCATGGAATGTTTTTTTTTCTTCACTGGTCCCCTTCCCATCGTCCAACACAAGTCTTGATATTGAAGAAGGACTTTATCTGCATATGCACCAAGTTTAGCTCTTTTAGCACCACTGTCAACTTACGGAACAAGGGTCATCCGAGAGTATTGATGCGTGTACACACATCGGTGACATCAAACTGATTTCATTCGTCACCACCATGCCAGCTGGAGGTATCGCATTGTCATCGTCATTTGCTGATTTATTCGGCTAAGCCAACTTCCAGAAAGACGGAACAGTTCTCACACATCAGCTTCATGGGAGTAAGATGAGTGTTGATTGGAACGACCATTGCCATATTAACCTTGCTGCAGCGCTATGAACAAATAATAGTTGGTAGTGCTGCAATCACTATGAACTACTATTTCAACTACTTCAACTAATCCACAATCACTTTGATAAAACTGGTCGCAATCAAGATCGGCATCAGTGTCACCAACCTTGACTTGTTCCTATGCACACATATCTGATCCAACCTTGAAATGTCACAGAACAAAGGTCTACTCGTCGCAGACGGTGAGGTAGTCGCCCTGGCAGAGGGCCCAGTTGATGACATGGTGGATGTAGTTTTCCTCGACACTGCCGCGCAGCAGGTGGGCGCCAGGACCGCGAGCGAAGATGCCGACGTCATCTCCTCCGTGGGTTTCCTTGGGCAGGTAGATGCCGGCAATCTGCTTGTAGTGTGGATCACGCCACTGGGCGGTCGGGCCAGTCTCCATGAGACCGGTGCGTTTGGCGATATACTCCTCCTCGTTGCGGGCACCTCCGGGGCCGTTCTGATAGGACAGGATCGAGTAAGGCAGGCTGGGGGGCGGGCCGCCCTTCTGCATACCGCCGGCAAGGAACGAGGCAGGGCCGAACATGTCCAGCTCACGCTGCGGGTATCCGTTGATGATGAAGGTGTGCGCGTGATCGGAGGAAACCACGATCAGAGTGTCCTCGATGTCGGTGTTGTCCACGGCGTACTGGACGACCTCCTCCAGCTCAACGGTCTCGTCGATGGCTGTGTAGGCGTTGCCGTAGTGGTGACCGTGGTCAATCTTGGCGCCCTCCACGAACAAGACGAAGCCGTTCGGTGAGCGCTTCAGGATTTCCAGAGCCTTCTTCACCATCTCTGTGAGGCTGACATCATCGGGAGTCTGGAAGGCGCGGTACTGCATGTGACTGCGGCTGAACAGACCCAGGACGTAGTCGGCAGAGGTAGCGTCGAAGTTGTTGAGCTCATCCTTGGTGGTGAGGTAGGCATACGTGCGTCCCAGGGCGGCCTGCTTGTCCTTCCACTCCTGGATCAGGTCACGGCCATCCAGACGGGAACCACCGTCGATCTCCTTGGGGGTGAACTTACCCCAGCCGCCACCGAAAGCGACGTTGATGTCGATGCCCTCACGCTCAACAAACTGGGTGGACAGATCCTTCATGACGTTCTTGCAGGATTCTTGTACGGGACCGGTCATCCAGGCCATGGCTTCGAAGTCGGCGTCCGACTCCCAGGTGCGGTATGCGGTGTGGCCGAAGGTGGCAGCGGGCGAGGCGTGCGTGATACGAGCGGTGGATACCAGACCAGCCCACTTACCGGCCTCCACACCATAGCGGAGAATAGATTTTGGGGAAGTGTTCTCGTTCACGACGTCGCAGTTCCAGATCAGAACAGAGCAGTCTACACCGACCGTCAGGAAGTTGCCCTTGGCGCCGGTCAGGTAGGCGGTGGCGGTGGATGCGGAGTCGGCGGTCCAGCGGTCACAGTTGTATGTCTTGGACAGACCGGTGTAGGGGAACTTCTCCCAGGACAGCATGGTGTGCTCCGGCACATCGGCACCGTGCAGCAGACCCTTCTGCTTCCTCGCGGCGGCCAGCGTGTGGATGGACATGCCATCTCCGATGAAGAGGATTGCGTTCTTGGCCTGCTTGTGGTACACCTGGTCGGTCAGCTTCTCGGCGATGATTTCTTGGGCCATGTTCTTCCAGAAAGCAGAGTCCAGAGCTTGTCCGGAGCGGGAGAGAGAACCTCCCTTTCCAAGTCCCATCTTGGCTTGCACCTCCTGGTAGGAGGAACCCCACGCCTCGTGCATCTGCAGCTCGTCCTCATCCTCGACCCTGGAGTCGAGCGGCACGGAGGCCACTAGGACGAGCAGACAGAGGGCCACGAGCAGCTTCATGGTGGGATGCTGTAGTCCAACGAGCTGTCAGACGATGATGCTCAGCTCTGCCTGTGGTCCCGTTTTATACCGTCCGTTGATAAGCTCCACAGTGCAGCTGCATGTAATTAACAACAATAGCCGCCTCACAGGTCACATGTGGTTCCCGTGCAGGTGAAATTGGGTGCACGTGCGACCACCAGATACCGAAGATTACTGGACAATTATCCATGGGCATCATAGTTACCTGACTTCGAAAACGGCGCTTCGCGTGGGCAAGACACGAGGCCGGGGATGACAGTCATGCTTCGGGCATCTGAAAGTCAGCTTTATAAAATGAATGGAAGTAAAATGTTGTTGCTGGGATTACAACTAACAGAATGCTTTGGTTCGCATAGCGTCGTCAATTTCTCACGTCAGTGGGTCGCGGACAAAGTGTAGGTGCGCGTGGGACTTCAGCTAGAGCCTAACACGGACTTCAATTAGTAGGTTTGGTCAAATCCGTGTCCATATGAACCAATCCAATCGGCACCGATCCGTTCGGTGAAGGTCTAGGTAGCATCCGTGGGCCAGACACTTGATAATGTCCTTCAAATTTTACTTAATCTTTAGCAGAGGCAGAGTGTTATGCGCTAGAGATTTGTTACGCTGAGGAAAGGGTTACGTTAATCCGGTTTACGAGATATCCGGTTATAACATAGCTCAGTAGCTCAGTAGGTTTCAGCCGCCCCGGTAGCTCAGTTGGTTAGAGCGCAGGCCTGCACTATGTATTCTCCCCTGTCCTGGCAACACAGGGTCCGAGTCGCTTCGCGCGCTCGCATCTAGCCCCCGGCCGGAAGTGTCAGTTGGCAGCTGGCCCGATAAGGCCGGGGACGAGCTACCGGGCGGCCGTGTCGGTGTATTGACGGCACGTTAAACTTTCGATCAAAATTCTGTCATTGGACTGGAATTCGTGCATCGGGTGGTGGGGCCAGGGTTCACGCAAAAAGCTCTGCTTAGCAGAGCTTTTTGGAACCCTGGTTCCTTGGGACCCTGGTTCCTAAAGCCACCCCAGCAACAACTCGGATTAAATTTATTTATTTTAAAAAACCTGTAAGAAAGAGAGGAAAGATCAGACGCCGGCAAACAAAGAACGTGGCGTAAAGGACCGATACATACATGGCATACATGTTCATGTACATACATACATACATACCCACATACATACATACATATATGCATAACAATCAGAAGGGCATTTCGAGGATGGGCCGTTTCGCAGCCTAGAGGCTCCACTAATAACCTGCGACCTGAAGCGAAGCGGAGGTCGCAGAGAAGGTCCAGAGAAGGTCGGTCAGTCCCGAACTTGTACGTGTAGGTGCATGTGTAAGTTTAAGCACGGAAGACCCTGTGAAGGGGCAAAACCAAGCTGCTTGGAAAACCCATAAGTAAAGACACAACAAAAGCTGTTAGGCAAACCGTCAGCTTTGGCCAAATTTGGTCCATCGCTGCTTATCTAGTGTGAAGTAACCTATATGCACGTGTTTTACGACGTTGGAGAGGAGGACGTGTGCAACGAAAACATATATCTAAGGAGGAGTGTAACGCGTGCCAAAGTGCTTTTACCTTCGCATCAAATCAGCTTGAACGAGGTAAAGAGTGAGAGAGAACTTGGATGAGTTCGGAAAGTTCTGTGTCATATAAAAAGCGGAAATGTAGACCGAGGAGTGTCTGGTCCTCGTCTCCGAGGAAAGCCCGAGGCGAGATTTGTGTATGGATGTTTAGGGGAAGTGGGTAAACGGTAAGTCCGAATTTTGACACCACTGTTTATTTCATATTTGACATCGGAATCTTACATTGTGAACTCCACAGCATGGAATTCAATCGACAATCAATCCTAACTAATCGACGTCGAATTTACAGATTAGACAAATTCCACGATCCACTGACGAGGCACAGGACTCGCCAAGGAGGTGGGGTTACAATTTATGTAAGCACTGCACTCGCAGTCAAAAGACTGAACCACATTGAGCTCGATGATGTGGAATGGATATGGTGTGTGGTGAAAATTCAAGATGTATCGATCATAATATGCTGTATCGATCATAATATGCTGCACATATCTCCCACCGAACCTGTCATCAGGCAAATATAAGTCATTTATTGACAAATTTAATGATAGCATGTCTTTAGCCCTGATGTTGAACCCGTCAATAATCCTGGTCATGGGCGATTTTAAGTCGGGCAATATTTTCTTGAACCAGTCGTACGCCAAGGGAAGAGTTACCCCATTTGACTTAGATCTTCTGGAAACAATTAACACGTTGCAACTATTCCAACTTATAGACGAACCGACAAGAGTCGCGAACGAAGTACATAATCTTTGGGATTTAATCATTACTTCAAACAAAGAAATTGTTTCTGAAAGTGGTATTTTGCCTCCTTTCTCAAATATTGATCATTACCCTATATTTATAACCTTAAACGCCACCAAGTCGACTAAGCATATATATAGTAAGAAAATATGGGACTTTGACAGCGGAAAACTCATTATAGACAGCGGAAAAATCATTATATTCCTCCAAAATGTAGATTTGGAAGATATTCTAGGCAAAGACGTTGATGAAGCCACACAAATGTTTTCTGATGTTATAATTAAAGCCCCAAAAGAAGCTATGCCCATAAAAATAATCAAAACCAACCGGGGAAGCAAACCATGGGTAAATTCAGAGCTAAAAAATATATCAGAAGACGAGACCGATTATTTAGAATTGCCAAAAGGATGCAAACATGGCTTAGTTGGAATAATTGGAAAGATCAGCGCAACAGAGTCATCGAACTTAACAAATCACTAAAAAATAAGTACATTAAGAACCAAGTTCTGAAACTAGAAGAATGCAAACATAGTCCTCGAAAATACCATCAAATATTAAAGGGGATAATTGGTAGCACGACGTCCCAAAGCATACCACCCCTAGATGGTCCAAATGGTGCAATTATTGATGATGCAGAGAAGGCAACACTCTTGAACGCCCATTTTGCGAAACAATCCCAATCGCCTAATAACTTGCAACTACCTTCTATGGACGCACAAAATAATCATAGCATTCCAAGTTTGGCAGAAATGCAAGTTACTGAAAATGGAGTTCTTCAGCAACTCAGCCATCTAAATCCAAATAAATTGACAGGACCCGATGAAATACCTCCCAGGCTGCTTAAACTAATTGCTATTCTTATCCACGAACCCCTTACTAAGTTATTCAACAAATCGTTATCACTTGGAGTTTTCCCAATGGAATGGAAACAAGCAAATGTGTCGCCCATATTCAAAAAGAAAGGATCATGCTCTGATCCCACAAATTATAGGCCAATTAGCCTCTTATCGTGCTTGTCCAAAATCCTAGAAAAGTTAGTTTTTAAACGAATTTATTCACACATAACTGATAACAATATACTCTCTGAAAGGCAAACTGGTTACCGTCCATATCATGGGACCCAACTACAGTTGCTCTACTTGACACATACGTTATATTCATCTTTAGATCGAAATCTTGACTTTACATGTATATATTTGGACATACAAAAATATTTTGATACTATAAGGCATGCAGGGCTTATTTTTAAGTGCAAAAACCATTGTGGGATTGACGGCACTGCATTAATGTGACTGCAATCATACTTAAATAATAGGGAACAACGTGTAAGGGTAGGAAACAGCCTTTCACCACCAACTACCATAAATGCGGGTTGCCCACAGGGTTCTGTCTTGGGACCCCTTTTGGCATTAATATATTTAAGTGACTTGGCAGACATGATTACAAATGAAATCCTTTTTGTTTTCGCTGATGACACGTCGCTTTACGCTTCACATATACAAGGCTCACTAGAAGTACAGCAATCGATTCAAAAAGATCTCGATATTATACACGAATTTGGAACAACATGGGGCATACAATTTAATGCGGCAAAAACGATCCAACAAACATTCACATGTAAGAGTATCAGTAAACCGCTAAATCTCAGAATGGGACGCCAGCCAATACCAATCTTAGGAAATCATAAACACCTCGGCCTTACATTTTCTTCCGACTTCCGCTTCCATAGTCACATAAACGATATTATCCTAAAGGTCAATTGTGCACTAAGCCCCCTTTATCCTGTTGCAAGTAAGATTCCCAAACAAATCCTCTGTAACTTGTATAAAATTTACATTCGGCCTCTGTTTGACTATGCAGATACTATATATGACGGACATATAACAATATCTGATGCACTCAGACTTGAGAAATTACAAAAAAGAGCAACTAGATTAATCACAGGTGCACTATATAGAACATCATCAGGAAAAATTAGATCAGAATTGGGATTGGATGAGCTAAAAACACGGCGAGAAATTCATAAACTTCTTTTGTTCCACAAAATCAAGCGCGCAGGTCCAGGTCTACCAACTTATATTAGAAAACTAGTTACTGAACCACGGCATACAGTTACAGGAAGGCGTCTCAGAAATTCAACTACACTGACAGTCCCGCTAAATAGAACCGCCTTGTTTTTCCTGGCCACAACAAAGGTGTGGAACAATCATCCTGAAAATGTGAGGCATGAACGAAACATCAATAAATTGAAGAGGGCAATTATGGGTCGCACAGGTGCCACGATACCGCCACAATATTATTGTCTTGGTACGAAACCAGGCAACACGCTGCATGCAAGGTTCAGGATGGGCCTCACTGAACTAAACGCAGACACATTTGTTGTCAAACCTCTACATGACCCATCATGCTCATGCGGCTATTCCAAACAAGATGCAATTCATTTCATATTTCACTGTCCTCTTTATCCTTACCATATAAATATTATATTTACCAAACTGAGAAACACGACAGATATGTTCACTAACTTAACCGAAAAGAAGATTTCACAAACGCTCATTTTTGGAAATGGTCTCGGTAAGAACCTTCAGCTGTGTGTAGCCTTAGCATTTCAGACGTTTCTTATCAACACAAAACGCCTTAACACAAAAAATTAACATACAGAACTAACTAGGTGCTGCCGGGTGCGGGCGCAGTATGAGTACCACACATGTGTGCATACTTTGTGCCGATGGGGCGTGCTGGCGGGGCGGGGGGCGATTGTCGCACCGTGTCGGTGGTCAAGTTTTATTGGATGGAAACGTTGTTGCGAGAGGCACCTCGAATTAAGATCATTTTGGTCTTTTGTGCCAATCGCAAAATTGTTAATGCTATGTGTGCCATGATGTGCTAAATAAATAAACAAACAAACAAACAAACGTCTATGGGACGAAATACGGATGAGTATGTTTGTTCTTATTTGGTGACTTTGTCATATAACATATTTTATAACCGCTTATACCTAAAACTTCCAAATTCCATACATGCGCTTGACATTCCGTTCGCATGCAACGCAATCATGACTGGAATACGATTTCTAGTAATCTGTATCTCGGAGGACCACAAATTCCGGTGTTTTGGGACGTCGTACTCTGAAGTTCAGCAGGCACCATTAAGGTAAGTAGAGACCTCATAAAAAAATATGTGAAGTTGTGAAACCTCTATATTTACTTCTTCACACGTTTCTACAGGATTCTGAAGTCCAATTTCTGGGAACTTGCAGCCCGCAAGACCAGTGTTTCCCGTTATTTTAGAGGTGACACATGAGCGCGACCCAAAGCTGGGTCGTGTGAAAACCAAGATACTTTTCTATATATATTATCAATGTCGATATGCACACCAAGGGAGATCAAATGCATATTACCGTGTTTGTGCTTAGGTCTTTTTCATCTGTCTAACACCAATCACATATAAATTTCTTAGAGGTGAATTGCCGTACGTCTCGTCTCTGACCTATACCGGGAAGAAACTCATTCATCTCTGGAATGACGGTTAGCTGGTAAGCTTACGCTTGGGCATCCAGCATTCCCGCGTCAATGTCAGGCTGTGATGATGGTAGACCGCAGTTAACATGAAGAAGGCATTTATTGGAACATTAGACGTTCTACATGTGCAGTTTAAACTGCCACACGTTAAAGTGGTGGAAGTTACTTGAGAATATTTATTTTCATGCCCATTCACACGCTTGATCTTAGATTGCTACATTGGAATTCCCTTCTTCGGCCGCTGGCCCGGCTATTCCTTTGCCAATGAAAATTGAAGTACACCAGCGAACCTCGGACACCTAAAGTTAATCAGACACGTGATTATCCTACCACAGCGCTTGCACTTATCGAACACCTGAAACCATGGGCAGGAGGCGCTCGGCCATCTGTGCTCGAATGTAGCACAGATTGGCGGTAGTCGTTGACCAGACGATTAACCAATCATCTGCCATTAAACCGCACTGACATGTGCAGGTCATTACGCTGACTGAGTATATAATATCATGTCGTCGGATAATCGGTACAGCCTCACCTCGGTAGTGAGACAGGGGCCAACTGCCTACACGGACAACATGAAGCTGCTAGTGGCCGCCTGTCTGGTGGCGCTTGCCGTCGCCGTGCCTCTCGACTCTCGGGTCGAGGACCAGGACGAGCTGGAGATGCACGAGATGAACGCACCCACCTACCTGGAGGCTCAGGAGAAGGCTGGTCTCGGAGCCGACCGCGCCACGAGCCTGTCCCGCTCCGGTCAGGTGCTGGACCAGGCCTTCTGGAAGAACATTGCCCAGGACATCCTCAGGACGAAGCTGGCAGATCCCGTCTACAACTACCAGGCGAAGAACGCTGTCCTCTTCATCGGTGACGGTATGTCCATCGCTACACTGGCCGCTGCCCGGAAGCTCAAGGGTCTGGCCAACGGTGCCGATGTGCCCGAGCACTCCATGCTGTCCTGGGAGACCTTCCCCTACCTGGGCCTGTCCAAGACATACAACTGTGACCGTTGGACCGCCGACTCAGCCTCCACCGCCACTGCCTACCTGACCGGCACCAAGGGTAACTTCCTGACGGTCGGTGTCGACTGCGCTGTCCTGGTCTGGAACTGTGACGCCGTGAACGAGAGTACCTCCCCCAAGTCGATCCTCCGCTACGGAGTTGAGGCCGGTAAGTGGGTCGGTCTGGTGTCCACCGCCCGCATCACTCACGCCTCGCCCGCTGCCACATTCGGCCACACCGCATACCGCACCTGGGAGTCGGACGCCGATTTCGAAGCCATGGCCTGGATGACCGGACCCGTTCAGGATTCTTGCACGAACGTGATGAAGGATCTGTCCACCCAGTTCGTTGAACGTGAGGGCATCGACATCAACGTCGCCTTCGGAGGCGGCTGGGGTAAGTTCACGCCCAAGGAGGTCGAGGGCGGCGCCCGTCTAGATGGTCGTGATCTGATCCAGGAGTGGAAGGACAAGCAGGCCTCTCTGGGACGCACGTATGCCTACCTCACCACCAAGGATGAGCTCAACAACTTTGACGCCACCTCCGCCGATTACGTCCTGGGTCTGTTCAGCCGTAGCCACATGCAGTACCGCGCCTTCCAGACTCCTGATGACGCCAGCCTCACTGATATGGTGACGAAGGCTCTGGAAATCCTGAAGCGTGGACCCAATGGATTCGTGATGTTCGTAGAGGGCGCCAAGATCGATCACGGTCACCACTACGGCAACGCGTATACGGCCATCGACGAGACTATCGAGCTTGAGGAGGTCGTCCAGCACGTGATGGACAACACCGACGAGACTGATACTCTCATTGTCGTCTCCTCGGACCACTCGCACACGTTCTCCATCAACGGCTACCCGGAGCGCGGACTGGATATGTTCGGCCCTGCCTCCTTCCTCGCCGGTGGCATGCAGAAGGGTGGACCTCCGCCCAAGCTGCCCTATCCGATCATGCAGTACGCCAACGGTCCTGGCGGCAGCGAGGTCTGGTCCGAGTTCGAGGCCAAGCGGGCTCGCCTCGCCGACGTCAGTCCGACAGCCGAGTGGCGCGACCCGCACTACAAGCAGGTGGCCGGCATCTACCTGCCGAAGGAGACCCACGGCGGCGAGGATGTGGCCATCTTCGCTCGTGGCCCCGGCGCCCACCTGCTGCGTGGCAGTCTGGAGGAGAACGTCATCCACCACATCATCAACTTCGCCCTGTGCCAGGGAGAATACGCTACCATCTGCGACACGAAGTAAAGTTCTCTTCGAAATGTGCTTCCACTGGAAGTAATCAACAGTCAGTGGCCTGTAAATTCTGAATATTCTAGCAGTTGTATATGTCGTTCCACTACTGTTACGGAGTCCGTTCATGCGTGTATCCGAATGTCTAGACTCTGGAGCAAAGCTGCGAATGGTTCGATGCTTAAAACGAGAAATATATGATGGACATGCATTGTACGATATTTAATGTGGGTTTAGGCCCGGTGCGTGGTTGCTTCCGAACAATTCAAAGCATACGTGAAGCTAGATGTTACGAGTTGGTGCTCCGGCGTTTTCATATTCTATAAGAGCACCGCATAGGCCTCATCAGAAGGTAACATAAAATTACATATAATAAACTGAAAGAAAGGAAGATCAGCAACTGGTTGGCATCCATATCGTATACATACTGCATTACCAATTGTCCGAAAAGTTTTAAATAACGCTTCATGACACTTTATTAGGCAATATCTGACTGGAAGTGTGCATGGTTCAATTCCAACTAAGTCGTAATATTCACACGGAATTTTACGTCGATTTAGTGCATTTTGGACGTATGTACATGCACAAGGACAGACAAATAGAGTGATGAAGCTGTACTTTGGTACAGCCATGGGTGAGGAACTTAAAGCACTGTCACATACATGCAATAATTGCATAGGACTGGTTCCACGGAAGCGGTAGTCTCACCAGGAAAATAAGGGCAAGTATCGTCAATCATTATCTTTGACTTTCAATTTTTGGGGATGTGATTGCAGCTCCTTCAGCTTCACTGAGTTTACATTTCCATGATTTAACACAAGTGTCTCTTCTGTATACGGAACCAATCGGATACGGTGTTGATTTGGTACCTTGTGTGACCCCGACCCCCAAAACTGTCCTGTTACCCTTATTATGTTATGTTACCCTTCCCCACTTATTGTGGAATCCTATGATTGGGACACCAATCGAATTCGGCTCTTTCAGGCACTCTTGCATCCGGGCTCAAATAGGTAGCAGATTTACAATGCATTTAAAGTGTTGTTTCCAGACCCATGAGGTAATAAAATAACTCGAGAAAATTATACGAGGCAATCCAAAGCAAGATAAAATATTTCAGGCGCTATCCTACATATGCTGAACATATAATAACGAGCTCAGCTGCCGGGGTAGAATCTGGCATAGCGGGCATGGCTGTGTAATACACAAGGATACGTATGCATATATGCCCATTCAGATTTACAGGAAATTCACCTCAACATGTTGTCAAGAAACATATGACGTCCGTCTTCTTCAGGTTTCATTTTGTTTCAATGCGACCCAAAGCTGACTGAGCTCCTCGATATCGCTCGCTAAACGCGACTCACTTAACCCATGAAGTCAAACCTTAAACCACTGTGTAAGGTTTGAGCACTGTCCAGAAAAGAGAGGTCCACATACATGCCTCTACTCTTAATACAGAGCCTGATCACTAAAGGAGTTGAAAATAATGAATACGTTGTAGGAATTTACCTTGACTTGAGAAAAGCATTTGATATCGTTGACAAAGAAATATTGTGTGCAAAGATGGAAAAATATGGTGTAAAGTGTAATTCAATCAAAATAATATGGTCATATTTATCGGGAAGAACACAAGCTACTACAATAAATAACAGTACTTCTACTTTCATAAAAATTGAAATGGGTGTGCCACAAGGCTCAATTTTAGGCCCATTACTATTTATAACATATATAAATGATATTGTAAATTTCCATGTAGAATGTGAGACATTTCTACATGCTGATGAAACTGCCATTTTTTCCCAAAAGCA
Organism: Imbricaverruca yamaguchii; assembly: GCA_034440575.1. Taxonomy (NCBI): domain Eukaryota; kingdom Metazoa; phylum Arthropoda; class Thecostraca; family Neoverrucidae; genus Imbricaverruca; species Imbricaverruca yamaguchii. Next base: position 4,961,744 of record JAOTOL010001661.1, read on the forward strand.
CTGACTGTAAAGAGCTTTATCACAAGATCACAAATTAATTGCCAAAAATTTCGCAATGGCAACATTCAAATCTTTTGTCATTAATTGAATCCAAAACTGTATACCAGATATATAACAATCACAAAACAGATATTGATCTCCAGATCGGATTTAATGGAATTTCTATTTTACATCAGAATCCGGTAAAATACCTTGTGTATACGTAGATGAAAATTGGAAATTTCCATCCCATATCAGCAGTGTCTCAAACATGATAAGTCGCAACATAGGAATGATATCAAAAATCAAATATCTCCTCGGGAAAAATCACCTCCTAAAATTATATAATTCATTAATTCTTCCATATATAAATTACTGCTGTTTTCTTTGGGGTGCAAACTATGCTAATCAGACACACAAATTATTGCTACTTCAGAAAAGAATGATGCATATTATTGAGGGTGTACTTCCCCAGAGTGCAAATCCTATCTTTAAGAAATACAAAATTTTAAAGGTCCAATATCTAGCAAAACTTCAAATGATGATTATTATGCAAAAATGCATTCATCATCACTTACCTCATTCCATCAGACCCCTTTTCACAGAGTTGTTTGACTCCCCATATTCCACAAGATTACAAAAACACTTCCAGCATAGGTATTCAAACAAAAATTATCGTCTCTTCACCATCGAGTGTTTTCGACCCAATCTTCGGAACTCCATCATAGCAAAGCATTTTCTGCATTAAGAGATACCAAATACTAAGACTGTTCTAAAAAATCACATTAAGACATACTTCTTGAGCAGATATTAAAATACTTAGCAGCTAATTGTTGGTGTGTGTGTATGTGTGTACAGGGATGCTGGCATGTGAGTGTATATATATATATATATATATATATATATATATATATATATATATATATGTGTGTGTGTGTGTGTGTGTGTGTGTGTGTGTGTGTGTGTGTGTGTGTGTGTGCGCCCGCGCGCACATATATTTTAAGGCAGACAGACAGACAGACAGACAGACAGACAGACAGCCAGAGAGCGCGCACCGCTCCGTACACCCAGTTCCAACGCTGAAGAGATCTCCGCACTGACGTGGTATAGAAGGTGTTGAGGAGGGTCTCAATTTCGCTGGTGTCGTCGTCGTCCAGGAACAGGTGTCGCGTCTCGGGCAGCGGTGTGTGCTGCTTCATACGGTGCTCCTGGACAGTGCGTTGCCGGTCCTCCTCCATCTTTTTCCTCTTCTTCTCGTCTCGGGCCTGCCAGTCAAAGGTATTCCAGTTCAGGAGAGCCGACTTCGGAAAATTGTTGGAGGCAGGGAGGAAATGCATGGGGCAAATGAGAGGGCCGAGGGTATGGTGAGGATTTGGAGAATTTTAGCCCCGGCTGGGCGAGGCTAATGTGCAGGAGCACCGAAAGTCATCGGTCGCCGCTTTCACCCACGTAACTGCGCCACAAATGTCCTGCAATAGTTGGGGGTTTCCTGTCGGGTGAGACTTGGGCGTGGTGACGTCATCGAGCTGCATCAATGTGAGCAGCGGCCGCCACTCTGGTGGCGGAAGTCAACTGGCAACAGGCTGACCACAGCGTGGAGGGTGGGCAGCGGTCACCTTCGAAAATATGTCCTCTGGGAGGTCGACAATCCGAGGTGATAGAGGAGAGCGCAGCAGACGACGAAGTAGACTAAGTGGAGCGATGTGTTCACTGCCCGTTTATGGCTGGAGGTGGCTTCGAGTCGCACATCGCGCTGGCGGTCTTAGCCTGTCCAATGTGGCCGGCGGCCGGCCACGGAGGTCTCACTTAGAGGGACTGCCTCACTCCCAGCCTTATGGGCGCTAAATGACCAAACCTGGTTGGTGTGCCCTAAAACTCAAATAGCCAACCAACCACTACCGGCCTTCCAATCTGTGTAGGTATATTAATGGCACGTCGAGCTGAAGTGATTCTCCAGCTCGAGAGGCGGCTTTAGGCACAATACAGGATGTGCACTGTTCATGGGCTTGGACCATGGTCCCTTAAAATGGCTCCAGCACACGTTCCGAGAAGCGTTTTCGATGCTTAGTGCACCGACATTAGCGTAATGGTGAAGCAAAAATGTCGCGAAAAAACCGACTGATTTTGTCGTATCCTTTAGCATGACTGCTCGCTGTGGGTGGGGTGTTACATCCGCTTTTCGCGCGCCCTTTTAGAACTGCTGCACAAGAACTCTGAAGCTTGCCAAATCTTCATCCACGTTTTTCTATGCATTCTGCCAAAAGCAACATCTATTAGGAATAGGGCAGATGGCAAGCCCAGTAAGTAACCGGCATTAAAGTACCGCCTGGGGTAGGAAAGTTGCGCGTGAGTCACACGTGATCGCGTGTTCAGGCTGTTAGATGCTGTACGACATATGCCTGCTGGCTTCGCTCTTAAACACCTCACGCTCGACGAGTTATTGGTGTGCAATACTAGCGTCGTGGCCTGGGTGCAAATATAAAACGAGATTCACAAATTGTATGCGTGAAAAGATGGTATTGAAATTCAACGAGTCTAAGATAACATTCCATTACACATACAGAACTATGTTTTATGGGTAGTGGCGATTTCAGTGGCCAAAATTGTCGAACGTTCTACGCATTTTCGCCGCTATCGTCAAGGCATACGCATGGACGCATCTGTGTCCTCTTATACTTCCAGTGCTTGTGCTTGGTACCCTTTAGAATCTCTGGTACCTTTGGTACCTGATCGTTGACGGCCTCGCACCCCTCGCAAATTTTTGAGTTCCACCTGTGGAGACTATACAATGGTGGGCAACATGCAGGCCGAGAAACCGAACGTCTGGGGCGTCTCTTGGGGAGGAACACATTTGCAAAACACACAGAGGGGCTGCATGCGAAAGTGGAAGGAATGGGTGGAGTCCAGACAATGCCCGAAGAGGGGCAGCAGGTCAAGTGCACCAAATCGAATCTAAAATCTAGCGATTATTTCTGGGAATTTCACGAATTTGAATGCCGTTGCCCCTCTTGATTTCCCAGTGAGAGATAAGCCACTGTTCGACATCTGCTTGCTCTTCTCTGCGAGGTGCTCGCCAGCCATGTGCTCTCGTTAACGTCTTGCAACTTCTGCTCGCTCAGTGCAGCACAAGCGGTCAAGACGACTCACCTCTCTTGCTGACCAGGTCGTTGTCAAGACGACTCGCCTTTCCTGCTGTTCAGATCGTGGCCAGATAGAGTAACCCTTTCTGCTGTTGAAATCATTGCCAATCGTTTCACTCACATTGCCTGGCGTGGACGAAAAGAGCAAGACATCATGTCCATTGGAATGTAAATATGCCGGATCCAATTCAACTTGCTCACTTGTCATCGCCAGCTGCATCATGTTTTTTGACTGTCGAAATTGCTGCATTATATGCTATGCTATCGTCAAGCAGTAAATAACCAATGCAATTACGATCGGTTAAGCTACGGCATGCCTTTCCCAGGTCTGTGCGGTTTCCTCATTAAAAATGTCGGCCAACTACACGATTATTCACACGGATGATGGTGGCTGTCCGTCGTGTCAACTACAAACAGCTGGTATAAGGGCAGGATTTCTTCCCCACAAAATGACTGCTTCACAGAAGTACATTACTGGGAATTTCTTCAAATGGCCGCTATTTGCATTGGTGTCATGAGCGTGCGCAATTTCAGGCTGTCTGTGTGACGAAATGGATAATGAATATCAGGATAATGAATACAGGAATACCCAATATATCAGGATAATGAATACAAAATCATAGCCAGGCTGCAACAGTGTCTCACCGGAACATTTGAATGCACATGCAAAGTTCGCGTATAATATAATGAGTAGCACGAACTCAGTATATACTGAAACAAGTAGGCGTGGATTAGCCTCGAGCCATGGCAATATCGCGTTCGAGAAGAACTCCTGGTGATGCCCAACACTGACCTTTCGCTGTTCCTCTCGCTGGTCCTCGGTCATCACCCAAGAAGGCTCCATGCCTATCTGTACGCATTTGTCGTACCTGAAAGACACGGAAAATCGACATCAGACATGTGCATACTAAAATTTATCCACGTTGGACGCGAATCGAACCAGCATTTTTAAGTCGAAAACTGAAAATGTATATACGGTTTAGATGCCTACAATTGGAACTGTAGAACTAGAATACAATAAGTTCGTGTCGCCGGGACACGGCATTCGTAATACCGGCAGAAGCAGTTGTAGAAGAAGCACTTCCATTCTGATACCCCAGCCCAAAACTTAAGTTGGGAGTCGTACCAACTCGATCACGAGTCGTATTAGCTGATTTTTTTTTGTATTGGTTCACGATATTTTTTTCGCATCTGAGTAACTCGGGATCAGTCATGATGTTTAGACGCCACAATAATAATAAAATGATTTATCGAATGTAATATTCCTTGTAGCTCAATTCCAAGACCAGTGCTCGCAACATAAACACCAATGACGTCTACGATATGATCAAACGACTACATACCATGCGACGCCCCAGCAACAGGCCACAGTGCGCAAACAATCGCGACAGTCCGTAAGTCGCAGCCTCTGAGATCGACATGTTGACAGACGTGCCCCGAGCAACGGCGGCCGCCTTCGCAGACCCGTGCGCTAAATTGGGAGTCCGTGTCAAGTGCAGGTCGATGCTGGGCCGCGGCACAGCCCGCCACGGGGCGCAGCCACGCACCGCGGCGCTTCTGGCGCGGCGGCGGCGGCGGCGCATCCGACACACGCCGGTCACGTTTTTGCCCGGGTGTCTGGGTACGCGGTTGTAGCGTTCCTGGTACGTGGGGTCACCGACCAGCCGGACCGTACGCCACGTGCCTCTTCAGCTCGCATCCGATGGTGGCTGGAAATTTGCCGGTGAGACGACTCCTACACAGCCAGATGATCGCGGAATGCCCACTTGCCCGCCACCGTGAACCATACGGCGTTCGGAACGAACCGGACACCCTGAAACCCACTCTAGGAGCGCGTGGCGGCTGCCGGGCTGACCACCCCTGGAAGTATAACTCTCCAATCGGGTTCGTCGGGTGCGCCGGCCGCCGGCGCGCAAGGTCGGAGGTCGTCGGATCCGCCGGCTAGAGCATTGCAGACGCCGGCGCGTGATATCAACGTGGACGCGTATCGCACGCAGTGCTCGCACCCGGTTGGAAGACGGCAGGGGAGCGGCCCCGGGGGAACACAGTGTCCCAATGTCTCGGAATGTGCATGCCGAAGACGCGGTGGACGTCATCTGTGACGCCTGTCCAGTCTCCGTGCCGTGGGCGGGATCCTGTGATGCGAGCATCGAGAAAGAAAACCGAAGCGTATGAGTAGATGACAATGGAAGTAGGCACAGAGTGTAGGACAGTTAAGCGACAACAGATTTTCTCGTCAAAATGGTGCTTGATCAATAAAATTGGCTACCTGCTAATCATGCAGGCAGTGTTCCTTTAGCGTTCCTGGTAGTCCTGCATGACGTAGATTATCCTCTTCATGTATTTAAAATAGGGTGGACACATTATTTAGTGTGGTGAATCCTGTTTTTAGTTCTAATTATTGTTGGATGGGATTATATTTGTGCTAGTATGTGCGCACCGCACAGGCCCCTTCACGCAGGCATGGATGTAGCTAAGATGATGTTATAGGGAACTCGATCCATGCGTGTGTGACGCGGGGTTGAGTAAATATGATTTGATAGGTATTGATAGGTGTGTAGGATGTTGGTGGATGCTTTTTATGGAGAATTTAGGATGTGTTATTGGCTGGGGTGCTGAGTATCTTTTTGTCCAGGTTTATGGCATCATCCCCTCCCAGGCTTGTCCAGAAAGCCTCTGCGGCTCTTATTAAGGCATTTTAAAACTAAAGTGCCCTTCTCTTGCACTTTTCTCCGGTAGCCCTTGAACGCTAGGGGAAACTAATCTGAAAATTAATGACTTTTTGTAAGCATCTTTTATACGAGAGACGACATTTTAACTTTTTCTCTCTTTTTCCTGAAGGGTGGTTCCAGAATCGGATTTTCGGAGGCATTCTTAGTTTCTGCCACACCACAACGTACTTGGCTTCCGCGGTACCTGATTGCACATGGGACGGCTCGGCAATGGAATGGAAGGTATATACCCAACGTCCATACAAGCCATACTGAGAATCTACGGAGCTATATGAAGGACTGTGGGTGATACGAGAGTGTGCGACAATTTCGAAGTCATGCTTTGGTGAAGAGCGGCCCCAGGTGGTATTCGCGAGGAGTACGAAGAAGGACGATTGCCTTCATTTTTATTTCTTCAGTTGGGTTCAGATATTTCCCGAAGACTCAACGCTTATTATAAGGCAGATCATCTGAAAGAACAGAACATACATTCTTACTGAGGTACAAGGCAAAGAGAGTGAGAATGGGGCTGGGTTGGGTTTTGCAAATGTGTATAGCAGTTTAAATTGAGGTTCTTTTCTCTTATGTGAACAGAAGGTGGATATGCGGTAAAAGTTCTGTAAGTTCTGACAACATTTGTACAGACGTCTCCAGGCGAGTTCTTGGGACCACATGCTACAACCGAAGTGTGTCCATTCACGTGCTGTTCGTCAGTAAAGTCGACAATAATGGCAATAAAGCATTATTGCGAGTTCTTCGCTGCCGGAATGTAAATTGCTCATCAAGGCCGGATCGAAGTATGGCTAGAAGCGATGAGGAATATCAACAAACATTTTCTGCAAGTGCATGGCGAGGCGACTGATGAGCTGAGCGCAAACCTTAATATCTATGAAAGTAATTACGTAAATCTTGTCAACGATAGAACCAGAGGAAAGCTTCTGGGAGCAAAGTTTTCCCTCGGCCACCCACCTCTGTCCAAACTTTCAGAACGATGTTGAACATGGATGTAGATTACGTGACTGAAAATCGCTTGCCGTGTTCTGCGAGTAAATTGGTTCGTTGGGGACGAGTAGCCTAGGGGTAAATTGCTCGTCTCACAATCGAAAGGTTGTGAGTTCGAGTCTTACCTGTCGCTACTCTTCGTCCGCGACCAGTCGGCGTGAGAGATTGGCGACGCTACATGACTCAACAGTCGATGTGTCGTAAAACCAATAACCAACCAAATTGGTTCGTTAGTTTTCTGGATTAAAGGAAGGGAAACTGTGTGCTCACCTCTTCGAATCATTTCCGCTTTGTTTCGTACACCAGCGGATCCAGAGGGCAATGCGGCCATGCCCCCCCCCCCCGCCATCTGTGTGACAAAAGGAGGGGGAAACTGTCACTTGATCACCCTTTTGGTTGAGAGAAATGTCCTCACTGAATACGGCCAACACGTCTTTTGCTCTTCCAATTGAGAGGTAATATTATGTGCCAGTGTGATCGTGAACCCCCCCCCCCCCGCGTAAGACCCGGTCCTCTCTGATGGTCCCGCCAGGACTTGGCAGCTCATCGAAGTTTGCCGAAGGCTGACCGGCCGTCCGTCCGCATATGCATGGGTGTTGTTCTGTGTAATTTTGAGGAGCAAGTGCCCCCTCAAATGCTAGTTTCCTCCAGTAATTTCAACTTTTAACATTGAACCCTATGGAGTTTCCCAGTCCATTTCTGCTTGCCCATTTCCTCCATATATTGTGCACCGACGATATTTTTTCTTCACAAATCAACGCCCCTGCCCATGTGTGTATTCCCCTTTGAAAGTCGGCTGGATCAGCCAGTGGCTGAATAATGGGTGACGAAGTCGAGGTCAAGGTCGACTGGTGCATTTATCAATCCGTTGATCGACAAATCTGACCTAGAACACTGCGGGCAATATAATGGCAACGGATGACTTACGGCTACGGCTGATGGTACTTACGGCTACGGCTACGGCTACGGCTGATGGTACTTACGGCTGACTTAACAAAACGTTCGGCCGGATTTGATCTCACTCTATACTCTGCAAATCACGTCACTGCGTACCCAGAGGAACCGTAGGACCAGGGCTGGGGATTGGGAACCGCCGCACAGCTGAGGTCACTGGCGGACCTAGGCGGTAGGGGCACGGCGGCCATGGCTTCCCAAAATACCGATATTTTTCCGAACGTGTGCACTAAAATTACATTTTCTCGAAATGTTTATAAAAAAAACATTTAATTGATAAATATTGTATCACACGAATCCACGGAATTCTAGCTGCTTATATCTGATGTTCTCGAAACAACATTTTTAAAAAATACCCAACCGATCAAAAGGTAGTCTTCTGGATCCGCTTGTGGCTGAGGTAGGCAAATTTTGAAGCTCGATCTGTTAAAGCATTTTGAAGCATCACATGCAACGCCCACAGGCTTACGCCAACAGGTGCAAGCTTTGAAAGGAGGGTTCCACTCCATTAGCCCATGGCTTCCACGTCACACTCATCCAAAGGCACATCAATTCATCATGCATGTCGTGAGAGCCCATGCCCTTCGCGGCAGCCATCGCTTTCAGAATTGCATCGCCAGCGAAAACCAAACCAACGGAGTTCCAACGGATGCTAAGAGGAGGAAATAATCTTGACCGGCGGAGCTACAGGTCTAATGGTCTCCGTCTCCGCCTCACGTGTCGGCGGCTCCCCGCCGAGTGTCCGACGAGGCATGAGGTGGTCGTGTCGAGGTCGAGCGGCACCCAGGCAGATGATACCGCAGGAGTGGTACCGCAGATGATACCGCAGGAGGATACTGCGGCGGCTCCCCGCCGAGTGTCCGACGAGGCATGAGGTGGTCGTGAGCGGCACCCAGGCAGATGATACCGTAGGAGTGGTACCGCAGATGATACCGCAGGAAGATACTGCGGCGGCCGTCCGGCCCACACCCAGCCAGCGGCGTCTTCCGGCCGGGTGGATCCTGTAGGGCACGAGGCCTCCACGTGCACCCACAACCCAAATGCCTGCGGCTCGGTCTTGGGCCGCCGCCGCGAAAGCAGTGGTGCGACAGTCGCGATGTTGATCGGTGTGACGTCGCCATGGTTACGGACGACTGAGCTGCGTCATCGGTGGTCAATCACCAGCGCGACGTTCCGACTCGCACGTTCTGTTTCTTTGTGGGTGGGGTTGCGGTTGTCGAGCGACGCCATTAAGCGAAACAGCACCGGCTGTACGGGTATTTAGGATTATCGTACCGGCTCGACAGAGGACGAGGACTTAAGTTGTGACGTTGAAGCGACATCGCTTTTAATGACCATAACACGACATTCTTACAGACACCTTACAGCACTTTAAAGCGCCGTAAAGCGCCTTGTAGAGAAATGCAGTGCTTACATCATGACTGCTATTCAAAACCGGGACAGTCTGGGGGGCCGGGGATGGCCGAGTGGTTAAAGTGTTGGGCTCTAGGTACCACAGGTCTCGCGTTAGACACTCGCACCGCTCGGGACATTTCCCAATCCCGCGACCCACCGGCGAAGCGGTGTGGGCGGCGCCATTAGCCGTGAAGGTGCAGAAACTGCGTCGTGAACTACCCAGTAAGCAAGGAAACAGGAAAGGCTGAATGCGATAAATTTTGTTCTATTTTATGAGATAAATTTTGTTCTAAGCAGACCCGGCGAATGTTAGCTGTTGAAATCTAATGAGCTATTTCTTTTTTTCGAAATCAGAGAACATTGTTTAAATTATCCAAGCCAGGCTTCTGGTTCAGCCCTTGGCTTGCATAGAAGCAATTGTATATCTCAAGCGCACTTTTTTTTCTCGAAGTATAATGTTCTGTCTCAGCCCCGATTTTGTTCACACAACGCCAACAGGGTTAGTGGTTGAAGTTCGAACGACGTGGGAAGATGAACCACACCCCGTCTGCACACCCACGCGTCAGACAACTATCGAGAGACGCTCCTCGATGTGAGGTTCGTTCAGCGCCGACCCATGCTCATATGCGGGCTTTTGCAAACGTTCCGTCCAGCTCGTGGCATATGCTCACACAAAGTTACACTCCACCGCATAGTTGGATCTTCTGCGAGAAATGTGAACCTCTTCGCCTCCTTCTCGCATCGTGGGGCCTCCGGCAGGCCAAGGGTTGTAAGCGGCGTAGGCGGCTACTGGCCCTGCGACTTGTCGATTGTCGTGGTGCGTAGCGTCGCCAGTCTCCCACGCCGATGAACCGACGGCGATGCGGAGCGACAGGTGGGGCCCGAACCCAGAGCCTGCCGTCTGGGGGACGGCCACACCACCTCCGGACTATTCGCCGCGAAGGTCGCCACGCAAGGCGTGGCGAACGGCGAGCCAGCGGGGTCGGCGGCAGTGCCGGCGGCAGCGCCGGAGGCAGCGTCGGTCGAGCCTGCGTCGCGGCACCGACGCACGTGGGGCGCCGTCCAGGGCCTGAACTGCGCACCGAAGTTTTCGGAAGCGAACGCCATTAAAAGTGGCCGTCAGCGGGAAATTACATCCGGCGCCACGTGCAAGCGCCGCCGCATTCTGGCGACGCACTTTACGACGCACTTTACGACGCGGCGTCGCGCCGCAGTGGCCACGTTTGCAGACGCGCGGCGCCAGCGACAACGATCGGGGGGCGGTCCGGGGGCGGCTGCGTGCGGCTGTGTGGCTCGAGAACGCCCGAGACAGCCGGCCACAGGCTGGATGAGACAGAAACAGGCTGTTTCTGGATTTTTGTTACCCAGAACATTGCCCTCTCCAGATAAGTAACATTTCATTTGTCATATTAAGAGGTTGAATTGCGTTGTTCGACGATGAACTAACCGCTCGGTGATAAAAAGCTCAATGGTACTGGAAAGTACAACCTCATATTGTAGTGTCACAGGTTTGAAGTCAGACATTCTCCCAGTTTTGTACTATCGTACAAAGTTCCCAGGCGCGCACCCAGGATTTTCCATGGGGGGACCCGGACCGAAAAGGGCACTTGGCGGGCTCCAAAAGGGCACTTGACCGGCTCCAAAAGGGTACTTTGCGGCCCGGGGCACAATGGAAGGTTTGCTGACCGAGGGGGGATGGGACGTGAATTTTCCATGGGACACGTCATATGTTATAGCACCGAACCCTTGTATTTACAATAATATTTCCAAAGACATGCAGCCTGCATGCATTATGTCGTAAGATGAAGATTGCCCGCATACCTTTGATGTAAAAGTACGCAGGATGTGGATTTTTGGAAAGGATGATAACAACTGACACGAAGGCGATGGTCCTGCAGGTAGGTGACGTGTACACAAACATGTAACACAATAAAAATAGCGACGAAAGCTTCTTGCATACACAAGGCAGGGCAGAGTTCACGGTACAGCACAAGGCACAGGGCAGGGTACAGGGCAGGGCATAGGGCACTTTTGGATCAAAAGGGCACGTAATTGGGACAGGCATAGGACAGTAAAGGGCACATGGGACTGTCATTTTTAGCCCAAAAGGGCAGTTTTGGGCACAAAGGGCACCTTTGGCACAGGCAGGGCACATAAGGCAGGTGATTTTTGGGCTAAATTTGGGACATTCCGGCCAAGAGGGCACTTTTTGCCAAAAGGGCACTTTGGTCTCATGGGGGAGGCGGGGGTCCCACGGCCCCACCTCCGGTGCGCCTATGAATGTTCCTCTCCACATCGAGGGTTATGAAGCACAGATCCAACCATTATCACGGGTAGCTCCAGAAGGGTGACCCTGGCGACTCCTGAGCTCCCGGTAGCTCCAACGTTCCCCTAGTGCACTCACAGCAGTCGACAGTGAAGCATGTGTGGGTGGGGTGTATGCTACGTGAGCTGATGCTGGGCGAGGGGTGTGTACTGAAGTGGTCCAGATAGCAAGAGGCTGATCTGCAGGGCGAGGAGTGTGTCTAGTGGAATGGTCCAGATGGCGAGAGGTTGACCTGCAAGGCGAGGGTTTGTCTAGTGGGGTGGTCCAGATGGCGAGAGGTCGATGTCAAGATGACGAGATTGCATGTCATATTGACGAGCCCGCAAAATGGGCGGGCAAATCATGCTGTTCTTGCGAAGGTGCCAACCAATGTTCCCAGGTATTTCGTTGATCACGAGCACGATGCAGCTCAGCTTCCCCTCCCCGTTCCGTTCACTCAGACTATGCATCCTCATTGTATAACGGCAATATTAAAAAATAACTCACGTCCGATTGATGAAATACTTAGATTTCATCAGGTGCATAAGGTTTGAACAAAGCACAGCAGCCGTGCGCAAGGCGGAGCAACACGTATACTGTCTGGCGATAGCAACATATGGTTTTATCATAGCACATGCAACACTTCAAACTCATGCCGAATATAATCAGCAACACTCTAACACATGCCGATTATAATCTGGAACAGAGTAATCCTTCAGGAGAACTTGGAGGGTGTGTGTATGGGAGGAAGTGGTGTTAATACAAATGCGCAATGATGTCGGATGACAATTGTAGATGTTAGCATTTCACCGAAGTTAGTTGAGGTAAAAACGTCCCTATCCTTCTATGTAAATATTCCTAATGCGTGCTGAGTAAAACATAACATCCGGAACAATCTTCGCCGATAGACCGGGAGCCCAGCTGCTTGAGATAAAGTTCGTCGGTAGACCGGTTGCCAAGCTACCATGGACAAACTTCACCGGTAGACCTGGTGCCAAACTGTCAGGCACAAAGTTCGCCGGCAAATCGGGTGCCAAGCTGCCAGGAACAAAGGACTTCATTACCCATCAGGGAATAATAAACCGGCCCATCACACGATTAATGGATGGTCAAGATCAAATGGTACACGTACAATGCTTCTGGAATTAGCCAGCCGATTGCAAAAAAACTATCGGGAAGATATTATAGCTGCAGCTACACGCTCGACTTAAACCGCGAGTATCAATTGTCACTCTTCAGCAAGCGACAGGCCCGGGGCGCCATCACCGACGTTGTCGAGAAAAAAATCACGACCTGAGCAAGGCCTCGTGGCACATTGTATGCGGCATAACATCCCCAAGTCCGTCGTCTATAGGACAATGGCGAAGTTGAGGACAGGTTGACAGGTACAGCATTCGGGGGAGCGCATGAATGCCTCGAAAAAACTGGTGAAGGTGGAGAAAACTGGTCCGCGCTGCCCAAGGAAAGCTTGGCATCTCTTAGAGGCTGTTGACCAGAAAAATTTCAATTACAACAATGTGTGTTCATTTGATCATTCAAGAGGCCGGGCATAGAAAAAGGGCGAAAGTTCAGTAGGCAACAGACATGCAGGCTAACACTAAAAAATATCGACTGGGTAGAGAACCACGCGACCCGGTGACAAAGCAAATATAAGATCGAAGTAGTGATGGATGGCGGCTGCTACTTCAGACACGGCTCCAGGCAGCTGTTCTCAGCCGCTAGCGGAGCTGATGATGGTGTGTACTGTCTGCTGGTGAAGGTGTTCCTCCCAAAGTCCAGTGGACGCCGGAAGGCAAGCTACCACGGTCATGGGTGTGGGTCTCGTAGGACCACGAGGGGTAACACAACCGGTGATTTGTTTCGAGAGAAAGGAATGCGAACGGCGAAGAGCGAAGAAGTGTACGGGGAAAAGTACTTGTGCCAAGGTCTGATACCGTTTGCTGGACGCCACATGTCCGAACAGCCACGCTCTATTTTGGTCAGACCCTGTCGGCGTCCGTTGCGCCTGCACACATTGGAACTGCTGGAGGAGGCATGTGCAAAGTCGTACGTCGCACCGTGAACCGAACTCAGGCGTGTCGAAAATTGCTGCGGAATTACCAAGCAGAAAGTATATCATGGATTGTGGAAAGCCAGGTCGGACAACCAAGTGAAACGCAAAACCCAGCATGCAATCGGCGAAGCTGATCCGGAGGTGGCACGACACATGGCGAGGAGGTCCCCGCGCGTGCATCGGACTGCCGACAGAGGCATCATGTCTGAAATCCATTAAGTGAGTATGAACCAGAACGTAATACAGAACACATGAGTCGAAATTTGGTTCAACGCGAGGAAAACTGGACTTGCGATGCACATTTTCCAACTTCATCCTGACCACCCGCCAGGCTGATGACCGCCCGCGGCGAACGGTAGCGAACCGGGTCGTAACGAAGCAGCCGTCACCGACTTGATTGATTGATCAGTTGGGTTTAAGGGTGCGCCGACTGCAGGGCCATCTGGCGCCCATAGCCGTCGCTGACGATGGGTGTCGGCCACACCCGACCAGTAGTGGCTGGCCAGTCGTGACCCCACCGTCTCCGCACGTCTGGCTGCGCTCGACACCCGCGAGGCCACCTCTCACCGGCTCGCTTCCCGTTCGCCAGCTACCTGACGGCACCTTCAGCCGTCCTTCGCCGTCGTTTGCAGGGCGGGTGCCGTCGCCGGCGCGCCGTATAGCAGCACACCAGGGCATCCGTATGGCAGCACACCAGGGCAGCCGTATGGCCGTATGGTAGCACACCAGGGCAGTCGTATGGCCGTATGGCAGCACACCAGGGCAGCCGTATAGCCGTATGGCAGCACACCAGGGCGGCCGCATGACCGTATGACAGCACACCAGGGCAGCCGTATGGCCGTATGGCAGCACACCAGGGCAGCCGTATGGCCGTATGGCAGCACACCAGGGCAGCCGTATGGCCGTATGGCAGCACACCAGGGCAGCCGTATGGCCGTATGGCAGCACACCAGGGCACACTGATAACTCGAGGGAAAACTGGCCATAAATCATAGCGGACAAAGTATGCTAGTTACCGGGACGGTTTTGGTCTAAGTCGAAAGAGACGAAAGTTTGGATCATATGGGGAAGATTTATTGCCTCAAATATTGCCTAACCGAGGAATGCCAGAGGCTATGCCTGCTAGTAAGTTCTTGGCGATAAGTCGGTCACCTTTCTCAAGTCCACACTCGACGTCTCACTTCGGAGGCACCCCCGAGGGATTTTCTCCATGATCAACTGCGAACTATCAACTACGAACTACTGCGAACTAATCAAACGCATGAGCGTAATAGGTCCCACGACCAGACGCTTTTGCACTGGTTAACAAGTCCACTAATTCCTCTGCTGACGCGCACCTCCATGTTCACTGTACGCAAAATCCAACTACAATAACCAATACAATACAATCTTAAAGGCGAAGACAGCTCCCCTGCCGTGGGAAACGCTGTGCGTGACCTATCTCGACTCAGTCGCCTCATCAGTTACGGGACTTTTTGGCATAGCAACCACTGGATCAGGTTACCCGGTCAAAACACCCCGCCAGCCGACGCGTCGCGGCGTCCGACTTGAACTTTCCCATGCCGTCCTGGCTGGCCACCGCACCGCACCGCGGGCTGTCTGGATACAATTGATCACTATCGGTGTTAGAGCAGCTAGGTGCAGCTGAAACTTGCGGTATATATAGTCAAAGGATCGCTGATTTCATTCGGATTGGTCTCTGGCCGTGCGCTGTTGTGCGTTTTTTAAACACCTTACTTGAACTTCGAGGAACTAAAAGGTTGAAAGACTATTGCAATTACTGATTGTTTGACAACAAATAGCATATTGTTAATTGGTGCATGCTTTTTGAATTGCTTAACGCAATGAGAATGTTTCCAGCTATCATTTCGTATTTCACTTGTACAGGTTTTCAGAATGCAGCTTACCTGTATCAATCGTCAAACTGCGAAAACATTTGTGCGCGTCTGCGTCGTTTTTTCCACACGTAATGTTGTCCATGTTCATTGACTTATTTCTATGCTAAATCTTGTGAAAATTATCAATAAAAACACTGACTTCGTCTGCTTCAGTCATTTGCTGACACAATGGCGCCAGAAACGCGGCATTAAAAAAATAGTCGAGAAATGTATTTATGGCCAGTTTTCCCTTGATATATCCACTGTGCAGGGCGGCCGCATGGCCGTACGGCAGCACACCAGGGTCGTGCTGGAGCACTTGGCGAGAAATACGAGCCATTAAACTGTTCTATCACGATTTTCCTGTCATGAGTGGACAAAAATACGCGTCAAGCATCCGCAAAATCATCCTATCGTGCGCCGCTTATGACCCGCAACGTCTCGTGAATCTCGCTGTAGCTGGCGGCGAGCAGAGCTCGTCGATGAACTGAGCTATTCACAGCGAATCTGCAACTAAAACTAAGATGTCAAATTACCTGGGTGCTGCCAGCCAAATACCTCAAACCAAAACAGAGATGACAGGCATGCTTTCCTGCCCATTCCACTGGCTATCTCATGCAGGGCGACGCTAGTGACCGGACGCAGACCTGATCTGCACGAAGATGAGTCAAGGACGAGCCTCAAAGTGAAAACTAAAAGAAAACATGTCGGAAAATTGTTTTGTACTTAGCAATGATGTTCGCAACTAACGAAAGAAATAACGCAGAGCGCATAAATAAATTATTGGCGTCCGTTTCGAAGCCGCACAGCGTGAGGTGCAAATTGTTGGCTTTGTGCACAATATATTGCAGATACTTGGAGTCGGGTATCATTTGCATTACTGACGAGCGTAGGTAACATACAACGCACAACGAAAATAAGATGCCATACGAATTGTTTAGTATGGAGAATAAACAATTAGTATGGCATCTTATTTTCATTCATAATCGATTTCTTGAACCCAGAACGTTGCTGCGTCCCATCCTAACAGTAACGCAAAATCGAGCGTATTGTCTGGAGTAGGGCACTGATGCCATTAGGTGGTTTGTGATGCAAATATCGGCTCGGAACGGCACCGAATTGAGATGAGGCGATGCTAGTACTATGCAGAAGGGGCGCCAAGATCATGTAATCATGCGTATAAATTGATATGGATGCAATTTTGCAGCTTAAAATGACTCGGGAGAAATACAAACTTGACTATTTTCCAGTAAGCTGTTCAAACCACTCATTTTTATCCCAAATTGACTGCACTTATTATCGCATCGGTTCAAGCTGCCAGCTTTTTAAAAATACATTTTGTCATATTCCGAAGTTCATCTCGGTCCAAATCCTAGTCCCTTACATTTTCAACCGAAGGCACCCCACTGAGTAAAAAATGTCTCATTTCAGTGGCACTCGAGTGTGCCGCATTACATGCTCTCGATTAGTCGCAGGCGTCGCTGGAAATTGCGCCCCTTCAGCCGACTTCCTCAACAAACAAACAAAAATGCCTGGATTCGCCCCTGGAGCTGTGCTACTCTCTCTGTGCTCCAGTTGTGGAGTACACAATAGACAAGAGCAGCTGCAACTGTCAAGGCCATCGGGGGGGGGGGGGGGGGAGTGTAGTCGAATGTTGTGCCGGCGTACGAGGAGGATGACACGCCACTCACAGAACACGATGATATAACGTGACAAACACTTGTTTCCACCAAACAGCCCACTTTCCAATTCAGCCCACCCCACCGGAGGCGTTTGTAGCCGAAGCTCGCGCAACAACAACAAAAACAGCATTGTTTCCCGATGGCTGTTGCTAAGATGCAGATCTTAATGGCTGGCACGCTGTCAAACACAGTACACAACGCCCGGGCATGCTGTCAAACATTGCACGGAACACCCACGCCGGCACTGTGAGGTTCCCCGCGGGCTGCCTCGCAAATTCGCCACGGTTGCGCCATATACATTGCGACAAGCAGCGCTGATATTCGGACATGTTTACAGGCGGTTGTTTGCAGTGTCCTGCTGAGGGAAAGTCCAACACACAAATCCACCAAACATACCCAGAGACCCCCGAGGTCTGGACGCCGCCGAGATACTCGTCACCGGGAGGGCAGTAAAGCCGGGAGGTTCAACATTGGAGACTCTGCTGCATGTGCTGAACAGCGAGTTTACAGTTCAGTTTATAATTGGAAGGAGCGGCTCTAGCTCTGGTAAGTGTCGTCAGCTGACTAGCCCGGCGGCTTCTATGGTTAACACTGGGGAGGGGGTGATTACAAGCGGTATTGTCTGCAGCATCGAAAAAATGCGATGTCTACGTCCTGAAACGATAACGCTTTTCATCAAGCCTGAATGAACACCATAAGCGGTTCACCATTTGCGGAAAAACATGACTATTTTTACGCTTGTCTAATGACACTTGGACAGTACTGAAGAAGAGTTTTGCTGCTAACGAAACAAACATATTCATACCTACATTGTTGGTGATGTACCGGAAATACAAATACCTGAAACCAGTCCTTACTTTAATGTGAAATCTTCCAAGTGTGAACACGCAACAATGTGAAGACCTCTTATTTATCGCACACAGAGGCGATTATGCATACTCGGTAATGCTCACAATTAGCAAATTATGCTGCAAACGTGATCGCGAAAATGTGTTGGCACACTATCCGAATGTGCCGACACATTTCCTTGCAGTCACCAAAAACCTGATGTAGTGTTGCAATATTATAGATTGTGCACACCTTTCTCTCATTTGCGGCACACAGATCCAAATTCGCAAGTGAAGGTGCAAAATGACATCCCAGGAGAAAAACGCCTTCATCTCTAAAGTACACATAACAGTCCTTTGCTTCTACTTCTATCATCCATACCTTCTGCCGACTCTTTCCTATCTACTTTAGACATATCGGAATGACACAAGATTAATTGCCTTGCTTTGCTTACTTTGCTTTCATAACCTTGGTACTTCCTGCTTCTTACACATCCATATAATTGTGATGGGTGGCTATATTGATGTACAGGATTTGCCGTTCTAGTTACACTTTGCACGATCGAATTGTAAGTATTTTATTGGCATCTGACATCCAATTGGAAAATATTTCGGACTTAGAGTTTCCATCTCATGCACATGAACGGGACCGGCGGGGCTCGGCTATACACACCCCGTCCGACTGAACGGACAGGGCTCAGCCGCACTCTCTCCGTCCAGCGTAGCCTGCGGGGCTCGGCCACACTCCCCGTCCAACTGAGCCAGGTCTGCTCAGCGTCCGTTGACTCGCGGAGAACGCCAGACCAAACATCGCCGCTTTGCATTGCAATCGACGTGGACTGTGCAGTTAGGAATGCGGTGCCTTCCGCAACAACGCCGACTCGCTCCGTCGATGTGCAGCTCATGGTGGTTGGCTGAAGCTAAGTCTGGACGACAGCTACTGTGACATTGGTCAAGCCGAAGATGGTTGGCTGAGGCTGAGTCTGGATGACAGTTACTGTGACAACGGTCAGGATTTAAAACAGTAAGCAGTTGAGGTTCAGTCTGGATGACAGTCATTGTGACATTTGCCAGGATTTAGAACGGTGGCTGGCTGAAGTTATTGCGGCATTGGTCAGGATTTAGAACGGCGGTTGGCTGAGGCTGAGTCTGGATGACATCTACTGCGGGCTGTGACAATGGGCAGGATTTAGAGCGCGCCGGACAACGGTCCGCTTCATATCCCAATGAAGGAAGGCACGCGCTTCTCACGTGGGCATACTACGGAGCAAAAGCGGCTCAACTGACAAAATCAAGGAACCGGAGCGCCCGGATCGGCGCCGCTTCCAGTTCTGAATCCAGCGCAGTGTCCCTGTTTGATAAAGAACTGTGTGCATATGCATGGTGGTTGATTGTGAGGAAACGGGCGAGCCAGAACCACACACGTTTTGAACCTTCTTCGCTCGCAGGCAGCGAGTGCAAATCTGCAATCGCAACGCTGACCTGCTGACACAAAAGCGAACTTCGAGACGCATCTTCGAACCATTTGACACTGAACTAAATTGTCAGCACATTGAAGCCCAGGCTAGGACGTGACTGCTGAAATGTTTCAACAGCCAAGTTCCCAGCGGTTCTGCCGCTCCACGCCGGTCGACCAAAACTGACAAATGGTGAGGCCTTGTGTCGACAGTAACGCTGAGCCATCCATCAACTCAACTCTGATCAACCCGACGAAGTCGGCAGTTGCTACGAATGATATATTTTGGTGGCCGACCCGGGTAATTCCAGATCGCATGACGCTACAGCGTTCTTGATGCTATATTCGAGATTTGTCCCGGTCTCAATCTGACAACTTTTGCATGTATATCACTGTCCTATGCATTAGTAACTCAAGTTTTGAGTGACACCTCTCGTAGAAAATTATGAACGGAGGATCTGCACCGCACGTATGATTAAGATTTGAGGATATACGAGGAGGATAGGCCTGGCATGCATGGAGGATGACACAGCCAACCGCAACGAATCGATACGCTTCTTTCGTCTGAACGGGGCTCAGGGACACCAGGACTCCAGGACAAAGCGGCGATCCAAGGGGTGTCCAATCGCCGCTCACACGAGCTCCAGCTCTTCCGGCATTAGCCGCGGTCGCCACTCGCACCACACGTGGTGTACACGTGGTGCACGTGGCTGTCATTCACCAGTCGGGCCACTTCCAGCGCTGACGTCGCCGCCCCGCGCCAGCGAGGTTCATCTGACTGTGAGATTCACGGCACGACACACGGACAGGAATGGCAGAGCACTGCACGCGGGGAAACTGCCGCATGTGGTGTTGGGGGGGGTATTTGGGAGCAAGGTGACAAGGTGCCCTCCAAGCGGCAGACGCCGACGTGGTGGCACGTCGGGCGACAGGGTGACGAGGAAGACGCTCTCTGGACTGCCGAAGATGGTGTGGGCGTTCGCGCGATGCATGGAGACATGGACCTCCGGAGACCGGGAGATGACCCTCACGATCTGCCGGGCATTGGCGATTTAACCTGGCCTCTGATGCAACACGGGCTCTGCACTCCCCCCCCCCCTCTCTCTCTCTCTTTGTCTCTCTCACTCGCCATCGAACCCGACAAGGGTACGGTGGACATTTTTCGTAGAAATGGATGGCTCAAACCATTTACCGACTAATGAATCGACACCTTTCCCCACCTAATTTTAACATGTTGCTTACACACACACGTATTATGCGGCCTGGATTTCGCGGTCAAAATGTTGTTTATAATTTTATAATATCATAAACGTTATAACGGACAATTAAGCACCCACATCTCATGCACTTCTAGATACTGCGACTATATATAGTGCAGCCTGTCATCCAACTACTCCCAATCACAAGGGGAAAATTTGGTTAGAAGCATCCTACTGTTTTCTCAAGAAGCTAACCAGAGGTTACGACAGACTTGCTAACGACGTAGTTCATGGTGAATTTCGACATCCTACTACGCCCTTTGGACTTAGCACACCTAATAAAAAACCTACTAACGCGCTAACGCACTAACCCATTCACGGTAAACGGATAGACTGAGTTTATTCATGGTGAGCCATGCTGACACGGATATCCTTCCTTTGGTGTGTTGTGCGGACGTAGACTCGATGGGACTTCAGATGGAGATGCAGAACACTCATGTGAAATATCAGATGATATATCTGGCGGGGAACTGCCCGGGGGCACGTCTAGGGGGACACGTCTAGGGGGGCACGGCCCGGGGTATGCCCGGGGACACGTCTCGGAGGCACGTCCCAGAGGCACGTCTCGGGAATTCCTCGGGGACACGTCTCGGGAGCACGTCCCAGAGGTACGTCCCGGGGTACATCTTGTGGGCATGTCTCGGAGCATGCCCCGGGGGCACGTCTCGGGGGCACGACCTCTCCGCGTCGTATAGGACCAGTCTTCTGGTCACTGGAACAGGGTAACCGGAATAGCTGAGACTCGTGCACAACACCCTATGGTGGGAAACCTGATAGCCAAAGGATGTACGAGGCCGACCCACAGGGGTCCTGAGAATGAAACTTCATCCGTTTTCCTCTCGTCTGTACGTGTGTGTTAGTGTGCGCGCTGATTGTGATGATCTTTTCCAAGGTATATAGAAACGGCACTATCCTCAGTATAGCAGCATAGCGGATATTTCCATATAGTTCAAAGGGTTACTTCAAGTTTTGTATGAGTCACATGGAATGTTTCGTTGCTTGGAAGAATATATGAAACAATCATGCTTTCGACATAGCCTTCTGGTAAAAGTCAAATTCCGTCGTTTCATATTCTTTCGCATCGAAAGGTGAAATAGCTTCCATTAAATGAGAGCATGTAGAAAGAAGCCATGTTAATCATTCGGATTCACTCTGATTAC
The DNA here is from genome assembly GCA_034440575.1 of Imbricaverruca yamaguchii. NCBI lineage: Eukaryota > Metazoa > Arthropoda > Thecostraca > Neoverrucidae > Imbricaverruca > Imbricaverruca yamaguchii. The sequence continues at coordinate 4,983,544 of JAOTOL010001661.1, forward strand.
AATATTCATACATCTGGAAATTATATGGGTACATCGGATCACTCAAACATGAAGTTTACCAATGTACATTGCAACCGATAAAAGTTGCTGGTATTTATGTATCTAATTCTTACGTTGCTGACACCTCGCGAATAGAAATTCCTGAGACTTTTGGTATAATTACAATTACTTTCCGCTGTTAACTTAATCGTAAGGGCTATTTCGTACCAGCCCGCTCTATCTCGCTGCACCTGACCTGACTTGACCTTGAGTAGCGAGTCCTTTGAGCGAATGTCAGCCGCGAATCCAGCTGGAAAGCCAAAGTCGGGAAGTGGAGGTGAGTCAGAGTTAAACCAGCGACACACAAACACCCCCGCACACCGCACAGGAGCTCGCCGGGGGAAAACGTCCGCCACGCCAACCTCGAGCCCGTGGTCCTTCCGCCAGAATGCGGCGCATTACCCGACTTGGCCACCGCCGCGACTGCGGCCGGCCGTGTGTTGACGATGTCGGCGGCCAGTGTTGATTGCCGGATGGCCGGCTGTTTAGCATGCGCCGCCGCCTGGCACCACGGCGGGTCCAACGTGCAGGGCAGAGGTGACACCGCGCCAGGGGGGGGGGGGTCGTCGGCTACCGTGTCACGCTCGTCGCCGTGTTGTCTGCTGCCATCGCCAAGTGGTGCCAAGTGATGCAAGACCCTGCGTCCGTTCCTCCGCTCTGGAAGAACGGGCTCCTCGGATGGGGATTCCCACGGGGGGGGGGGGGGGGGAGGGGGGCTGCCAAAGGCACGCATAAAGAAGAGCAGCTGAAGATCAAGACATGTCGCAGCGTACGATTCACGTTGTGTGCTTTGTCGGGTGGGACTTGGATGGGAAAGTGGGTCCGACACGCCTCACCAATATACGGGATATCGGCAGGAGGAATACTGGGAGTCGCGGCGGCGGCTATACGGCGCTAATTTGGTCTGCTGAGAGCACAGCTAACACTGAGATGATCAACGAAAAGGAAAAGAATCTTCGTGTCAGCTTTCCAGGTACGTCATTATACATCGGGTACATATTTCACCGTTTTCTTCATGGCAGACACGTGCACGCAAAATCAAATAGCATGCGCAAAGGAGGCAGGTAAATGGAATCCAATCCCAACTCTTCTTTCCGCCAAACACGAATAACTGGTCACACAAAGTGATTCGTATATCTGCACTGAATACATCAAATGAACGCAAGTGGTTCCTTTCATTCATACTCCATATGTATACATACATACATAGGTACATACTTGCGTACATACATACATACACGCACATACATGCATATAAACATATGCATGCTTGCATACATACATATACACATTCATTTATACACACACACACACACACACAATCGAAATGGGCAGATATGTGACAGCAATTGTAAAGAACCGCAACTACATCCACGCAGTAGGATTCGGATAGCGCACCCGGGAGGCCGGTCGATCAGGTCAAGGTCCAGGAGCGCTGACCGCTGGTGAAATCATGAACGCCTGCGACCCGTCCGGTGCCGTTGTTTGCTGGCGAGATAACGGGACGGCCATTCCTCTCCCATCCCCGACACAGCTCGACCATCTGATCACCGACGGGTCGGTCGGCAGGTGATGGTGACAGGCCGACGAGAATTTAATGCCCAGGGGGTGCCGTCCAGAGTCTAGCACCCAGCACCGTCCAGAGGCATCGCAGCCACACTTAGCGAGTGGCCGGCCGCCGGCAAGCGCTCAAGGTGGGCGCGTGTTGTGTGGCGTGAACACGTGGAACTGATATACCTGTTGCTATTCAAATATAGGATTTTGTTTGTCAAAATGCGAATTTGTCAAAATGCGCCGAATGAAGACATCTGCGCTTCCCGGCGCTCTGCGAGACAATTCTCCATAACATTAGCAAACGTGCTTCTTCTTGTTTGCGCTTCCTCTTAAAATCTGATATGCGATGCTGCCATAACCAGTGAAGCTTCTGCTTGAAGAGTTGATACTTCGTGAAGCACGTCTGTCAAGGAAGAAAACACAACAGAGGAAGTGCAAATGTTCAAAAGATAACGAGACCTGTTAGCTGGTCGCTCGTCCTCCTCTATTCCACAGCTTTCAAGGTTCAACCCTGCTCGTCGTACTCGCAGTGCTATCGGTTTCATCCGACCAGACAGGAGGGTAGACAAACAACGGCCGAAACGCATTAGAATAGTCGAGTGCCAATGATGTCACGACAAACAAGTGTCACGGACAGGAAATGTGTCAGCGAGTACAATGTATGCATTACACACATGCCTCCAAAGTAAGATCGCCACTTCGCATCACTGATGAGCGTGGAGGACACTCAGCCATATGTCCGGCCGCCTATCAGCATGTCCTACCTTATATCGAAGCTTGAAAGCACAGGCTACCAAGCGTTCTCCAGAAACATTGGTACACTAAAGCGTGTTATGCATCCCGATACATCTTTGGAACCTGTCTGCATGTCTGCAGGATCACGGGTGGATCCAGAAGGCTGTCTGGGGGGGGGATACAAAATATCCGATGTCGAGGACTCATCAAATTTTAGGATTTAACATGAGTTGGGCCTGCTTAAGACAACAATTCTATGATAAAATAATCCTAGATTTGGAGACAATGCAATTGAATTCATTTGTTTGTTTGTTATTGGCGTTTTAGGGCGCATCGACCAGGTTTGGCCATTTAGCGCCCAATAATTTCATTGAAAAATATCGGCAAAAACCGGCGATTTGTGGCGGTGGGGGAGCATGGCTCCTTTGACCCTCCAGATCCGCCCCTGCATGGACCACCATCCGGGATGACCGTCACCCGTACAGGGCGCCTGATGCAACCATTTCCCTACCAGTTTGTACTCCGTGACCACGGGGAAGAACACCGCACGTTGGCACGACGCCGCTCGACATACCTGCCGGGGCATCCTTTGTCCATCTGATGGTGTGAACAGTTTGAAGATGTCATATCAGGTCACTGACCTGCAACATCGTACGGGGGAACACGTCAGGCCGCTTTTTCGCGATCATCGAGAGTAATCGACGATTAACTTCGCTATATTTTACCCCAAATGACTAATCATGAGTCATCAGTCTGGTGGATAATTCGACTCACCATCTACATAGATAATGGTACTTCCCGGTTCATCCGAGGTCATTGGTCGAACTAGAATATATTACAGGTAACCTTGTGTGGCTTACATGTCGCTCCAAGGTTAATTTGGACACCGAAACAAACTTTGGTGCCATAATTGTCATCCCTAGATGTTAGGGAAGTGTTTTAGGCTAGAATTACGTAAGTTTCCGATTCAAGATTAGAACTTGGACCTTATTTCACCCTTGAGATATCGGTACAAACGCAGCAAACCGCACATCGCAGAATCACAAGGCAATCAGGCACTTTTTAGGAACGTCTCGCGTGCCTATTGCCGCCTTCTATACATGTGGGCGTTGAACGTCAGAGTCCTTGACTTTGAGGAACAAAGTCTGATATACGAGGTCAGCCGTTGACCTCGAATATGCAAATCAGGTGTCAATTGGGAGATCCCACGCATGCAACTCGTTCGCTTTCGTTTCATTGCTTTATGTCGCTAACGCTTGGGAGACTTGTGTCTGCAACACCTTGCGTTGGAGAAGGTGGCAAAGTGGCGCTCACCGGCGCTGTTTCTAGCACCTTGTATTTGAGAAGGCTTCAAAGTGCCGCGCACGGCCACGGGTTAATGTTAGCTCCACTCGATTGTTCATGCCCTCATATTTCGAACGTCGCAGCTGTCGTGCGGCGTGCATGGCTGGCCGACATTCCAGAACGTGGAGACCGGCACGCGTAGCGCGCCACACGTGGTATTCTCGCAGGCGCCGGTCCAATATGGCCACATCTGGTCACGGGTTACACCACCAGGACAGGCAAGCCTGGGCAGCCACCTAGACTGCCGTGAAACGCAGGGGTGAACATTTGTTTTCGCCTCCTCCCACTGAAACTTAGTGACACCCAAGCACAAAGGGAGGCCCAATGTTCCCCAGGAATCCCTGGCCAAGAGGCATGTTCGCATTGACAGGAGAGCCCCTAAAAATCACGAAGTGCTCCCTCCTCCCCGAATACCCGGCAGAAGGCCCTGACCATGAGGTTCTTCAGTCTTGGAAGGGTGCCACTAAAGCTCACGCAAAGCCCAGCACGCGACAGGATGCCCCAGTCCCAGCGTCCTGCTTCCCGGAGATCCCAGGCCAGGAATACCACGAGTCATGATAGGAAACTCAAACACCCGACAGGCGGTTCGATGATATTGTTTGGAGGTCCAAAAGCAAGACCATTAGCATTAATAGGAGGTTTGTACAATTTATGAAAGCGTCAAAAGACCAGCGGGAGCCCTCTATCATGCTGTCTGGAAACCCCAAACCAAGAGACCAACTTGTTGTGACAAGGGACTCATGAATCTCACGGAAAAACCCTAGAGCCCAGAGTAGTGTGTATGTTCATTGAAGGTCTCGGTCAGGATATTTGACAGGATATCTCAGAAGCGCCCCAGGATACCAGCAAATGTCAGGAAACCCCAAGCCTAGCCCCCCCCCCCCCACAGACTGAGCAACTCTCACGGAGAGCCCCTAGAAGAAGCCCACTGGGAGCTCAAGGTGTGGTTAGGTGTGAGTGCTGTCGGGGCGTGGTTAGGTGTGGTGGCACTGAAGCGTGGCTAGGTGTGGGTGCTGTCGGAGCGTGGCTAGGTGAGATACTGTCGGAGCGTGGCTAGGTGTGGGTGCTGCTGGAGCGTGGCTAGGGGTGAGTGCCGCTGGAGCGTGGCTAGGTGTGGGTGCTGCTGGAGCGTGGCTAGGGGTGACTGCCGCTGGAGCGTGGCCAGGTGTGGGTGCTGCTGGAGCGTGGCTAGGTGTGGGTGCTGTCGGAGCGTGGCTAGGTGAGATACTGTCGGAGCGTGGCTAGGTGTGGGTGCTGCTGGAGCGTGGCTAGGTGTGAGTGCCGCTGGAGCGTGGCCAGGTGTGGGTGCTGTCGGAGCGTGGCTAGGTGAGATACTGTCGGAGCGTGGCTAGGTGTGGGTGCTGCTGGAGCGTGGCTAGGTGTGGGTGCTGCTGGAGCGTGGCTAGGGGTGAGTGCCGCTGGAGCGTGGCTAGGTGTGAGTGCCGCTGGAGCGTGGCTAGGTGAGATACTGTCGGAGCGTGGCTAGGTGTGAGTGCCGCTGGAGCGTGGCTAGGTGTGGGTGCCGCTGGAGCGTGGCTAGGTGTGAGTGCCGCTGGAGCGTGGCTAGGTGAGATACTGTCGGAGCGTGGCTAGGTGTGAGTGCCGCTGGAGCGTGGCTAGGTGTGGGTGCTGCTGGAGCGTGGCTAGGGGTGAGTGCCGCTGGAGCGTGGCCAGGTGTGGGTGCTGTCGGAGCGTGGCTAGGTGAGATACTGTCGGAGCGTCTTTGGGCGTGTGTGCTGTTGGAACGTGATTAGGTATGTGCCATGGTGCGGATTGTACATCGTATGTTGACTTTGGACTGGACAATGCGAATGGAAGAAGCAATTCTCTGCTTTGATTCCAAGCGCAGACGGGCGTTTATTCACACCCAGGGTGCATGACTGCTCCTCGCTTCCATACGCGTTGGGCAGCGTGCATTCTGGTCCACCGACGGTGCTCTGGTAGACCACCGGGCACGCAGTCTAACCTGTTTGTTTGTGTGTGTGTGTGTGCACCACTCGTCAGCAGGGGCGGGGATGGCCGAGTGGTTAAGGTGTCGGGCTATGGGTACCAAAGGTCCCGGGTTCGACTCTAGCGCCACTCAGGACATTTTCCAATCCCGCGGCCCACCGGCGAAACAGTGTGGGCGGCGTTATTAGCCGTTAATGTGCATAAAGTGTGTCGTGAACCAACCAATAAACAACAACAACACTCGTCAGCAGCGCAACTAAACCACCTCCGTTCATGGAACAAAAATACTTCGCAACTACAAACAGTACCGCACCCAGTCACAACCCTGCACATCCGCCACCCCGCATCGGTCGCCAGCATATGCGAGTATATGTTCTCCTAGGGCGAATTATCGGACACCAGCCTATGTGAGCCTATATTCTCATAGGCAGAGGTAGCGGACACCAGCATATGCGAGCCTATGCTCTTTTAGATCTAACTACCAGATACCAGCATATGCAAACCGATGTTCCCTTAGGTCAAACTACCGGACGCCAGCATATGCGAGCCTATATTATCCTATATCTAACTAGCGCACACCAGCCTTTGTGAGCTTATGTTATCCTAGGCCTAGCTGGCAGACACCAGTACATCCGAGCGTATGTCCTTTGCCTAGCTAGCGGACACCAGCATATGCGAGCCTAGGCCCTAGGCCCGGTGGCCGAGGACACCCGCAGCGGACTCGGCGGCCACCGCCACTGTCGTACCACCGCGAGGGTCGCGCAGCCGCTCGCCCAGTGCCGATGAACACAAGATTAGGCCGGGTTGAGGCTGGACGTTTATTCAGCACGTGTCCGTCGATGAAGTCGTCGGACACCGGCGTGTGAAGTGTCGTTGGCCCGCCGAACACGTCGATTTGCCGCGTGCTTGCGATAGCGGGCCGCCGGCCGCCGCCGGCACGGAGACAGGATGTGGTTCAGCGGGCACCGGTGGAGCTTCCTATGCCGTTGGTGAGGCCTGGGAACAGCAACTTGCTGCTCCCTTAACATGGGACCCCATGGGGTGCAACCTATCAACAAATTTGTCAGCATTCATTGCCTCCATGCATTGATCCTCACCCATAATCTTGAAATTTGTCCACCCATACTAAGGAGAGCGCAATAGCACAAGGAAATATGGATTCCGGGGCAAACATTACTCCCCATAGACAGGCTCTCACCAACTTCAGCGTACCCCGTTGCAGAACGGAAGGCGCTCTCGTCTCTGTTGTGTTTTGCCGACGGGGAGGAGCGTGACCAAGTACGGCTCAGTCTTTCTGGGAGGCTTCGCGATCCTGAAGGTGCAGCAGCGGTGTTCACACGGGCGGTGCGGATTCGCCTCCCACTCATCGGAACAGTTGTACGGCGCCGCTCCGCCAGGGCGAGCAACTGAGAACGGCTCCCTGCCGCCGCCCACCGTCAAACCTCAGCCGCCCACCGTCATTCCCCATCCTCTCAACGCCATCTCCCAGCCTCCCACCATCACCTCCCAGCCTCCCACCATCACCTCCCAGCCTCCCACCGCAGTGTAAAATAATTAACCATGTGGCCTGGAAATGCACAGTTAATGGAGTTGTGGTATTTCATCCTCGTTTTCGGTTTTTACCATTTTGCCACATGATGTATGTGCAGTCATACACACAACTGCTAAATAATGTAAAATGCATGTGACTGAAGCGAAAGGCATTCTGCTTTTTAATCCTGATGTGGAAAACCTTTATTTTCTTCCAATCATTCACTATTCCCAAGCAACTTCTTCCTTCATCCACCCAGTTAATGGTGAAGTAACTTTAGGACACTGTCCCACCGTAATCTCCCAGCCTCCCACCGTCAAACCTCAGCCTCCCACCGTCATCCCCCAGCCTCTCAACGCCATCTCCCAGCCTCCCACCATCACCTCCCAGCCTCCAGACGCAATCTCCCAGCCTCCCGACGCCATCTTCCAGCCTTCCGACGACATCTCACAGCCTCCCGACGACATTCCCAAGCCTCCCGACGCCATGTCCCAGCCTCCCGACGCCATGTCCCAGCCTCCCGACGCCATGTCCCAGCCTCCCGACGCCATCTCCCAGCCTCCCGACGCCATCTCCCAGCCTCCCGACGCCATGTCCCAGACTCCCGACGCCATGTCCCAGCCTCCCGACGCCATGTCCCAGCCTCCCGACGCCATGTCCCAGCCTCCCGACGCCATCTCCCAGCCTCCCGACGACATCTCACAGCCTCCCGACGACATCCCCCAGCCTCCCGACGACATCTCCCAGCCTCCCGACGCCATCTCCCGGCCTCTCGATATCTCCCAGCCTCCCGACGCCATCTCCTACTCTCACCTACTATCCCCACATGTGTTCGGAGTATGGATCCCTTTCTCGTGGGCCCCTGCATGCGCTCGTGAGTTCCCCAGCCGGACGCCCCCGGTGTAGTGTTGTGGCGGATGGAGCTTCACGACCCCCATCCCCACCGTCCGGACACCATGCAGTACACGCTGCAGGTGCAGGTGCGGATGCACCTGTGCATCTCAGCATAAGCGGTGTCATGCACGCAGCAGGACACACTTCATGCGATCTGTTCTGTTGCCCAGAACGATCGGGGTTGAGGAGCACTTGTGTGGTAGCACCGACACGCGGTAGAAGTTGACTCAGCACACATCGTAAGTTCGATATTACGGGATCGTAAGTTTTCGCAGGTCAGTTCGCTTCGTTGAAGTTCGGCTTAGTCAGTGGCTTACAGTCCGAAAGCTGATGAACATCGTATTGTGCGCAGCACCCTCCAATCTGCCCTTGCATCACAGCACCGCGGCTGCATTAAAGGCACAACAGGACTTGAAGCCACCTAGCTGCATGGGCGACGTATTTGACACCGCGGGGCATTGGAGTCGAGGCAGGTAGGCGGCGTCTGCGCTACGTGGGTGCTCAACTACTTAACACCATTATTGTTGGCTCATACTTGTATGCAGCTGGATTCCGGATGAAGATTAAAAGTGAAATAAAGAGCCACTCTCACTCGAACAGAATTGCCGGCAATTGCAACGTGACCCAGATTGTGTCCTCGGAATGCCTCACCCAGTTAACGCTCCGCAACATGCAGCGCGTAAACACATGTGGACGCGTGGATCAAACGTGAACAAAACTCGTGCCACGCCCGCCACCATTCCGAGGTTTAGATGTGTTTCTGTGGGCTTCTTTGCTTTGAATGTGCTTCTGTCCGGTTAACACCTGCTGTGTGATCATGCTGGAAGTCGACACTGCAGGATGTTCATCGCACAGCGTGGAATTAAACTCGAGAGATTATGCTTCCTGCGCTTTCCAATGTCAACCAACGTTCATTTCTTTTCTCGCAAACGATTCATAATTTCAGAAGACCATTGAACGAAATGAAGCATAACCAAAGTCGTTTTACAATACAAACAATTCGGTCACTGCCCTTTCAAACATCAACGAAATAATGCATAGTGGCAGTGTCAGAGCAGTCGCCGGAACCACAAAACACTAAACAATGTGCATGCGAAGGGTAATGCAATCGTTATAAACCCAATCCTGAGGGGATCATTTTAAAGCTAAAATTATATTAACGCTTAAAATGTAATTGTAACGTACTAAGACATGCACACTTAAGTTTTCTAGCACATTATCAAATGTGTAGGCCTATTTTTTCGGATCCGGATGGCCAATGAATGAATACCGAAAACATCAAAATAGAAAGCCGCGCCGTCATGGAACTTTTAACAATGGAGGAAAAGCAGTCTTCGGAATGTTATTCTTGCACGATCAACGTGTGACGGTGCCTCACCACACTACTTCACCATCACAATCATGGAGCGGACAGCAGGCGTTCCCAGTGTGAAGCGACACCCCCGCGGGACGTGATACGAGGTGATGCGACGAGGACGAGGTGATGCGACGCGATACGAGGAGATACGACGCGATACGAGGAGATGCGACGAGGACGAGGAGGTACGACACGATACGAGGAGACGCGACGCGATACGAGGAGATGCGACGAGGACGAGGAGATGCGACGCGATACGAGGAGATGCGACGTGGCAGGAGCTGCCAGGAGCTGAGACACAACAGCTCGGTGATCTGACCCGACCCACGTAGGTGCCGGAAGTTGCGGAGAGATTTCCCGTTGACTTGCAATGGCTGAGAGGAGTCTGCGGGTCGGTTGCAGGGTGTCGCAGCACCCCCTGCACTGGAGCAAGCGGTAAGATGCCTCGCATGACGGGGCCTCGGCACTTCAGCTGGTTCAGGGATGCAGGAGATCAGGATATCCCGGCAGGGATATACAACACGTGGTCACTGGCTTTACGACACGTCGACCGTCGGGCCATATAGCGTCGCCAATCCCTCACGTCGATTGGCCGCGGGCCAAGACGGGCAAGACTCGAACCCACAGTGCTTAGATTGTGAGGCGGGCAACTGCCCCCTAGCCTACACGTCCCCGATGCACAATACGTATCGTGCCTCCTAAGTGGAGACCTTGAGACAGTTCACAACTACGCACTTGTTAGATCTACGCAGCTATGCGACCTATGCAGTGCTCAGCGAATAGTGACTGGTAGCTTGCTAGTTTGTGCATCGCCAGCAGAAATTCCAGACCAAACGCCAGCGAAAACCCATTGTTGCAGCCGATAGGGTGGGGCGGGGCGAGGTGCACTGCGGCACATTCTGGACGCCGAGTTGCGGTTAGAGGTGTGAGAATGCCGCCAGTGTTGGTGGAAAGTGGCAAGAACCGCTGCAAGTCTCCGACTGAACGAGGCTGAACACCCACGAACTCGGACGTCCGGTGATGTACGGCACCCTCGCGACGGGCCGCGGTGTTCCGCGCTGTGGCTAGACAATGGTGCGTCGTGCGTCGTGCGCTGGGGCACCACTTCCCGGACACCAAACGGGGTGGACTGCGCTGCGACTAGACAGCGCGTCGTGCGTCGTGCGCTGTCGCACCACTTCCCGGGCACCAGACGGGGTGGACTGTGCTGCGACTAGACAGCGCGTCGTGCGTCGTGCGCTGTCGCAGCACCTCCCGGGCACCAAACGGGTTCATGATGATAAATTTGAGTTTATGGTCGCGTCGACTGCCAGGGCTATTTTGCACCCATAACTGTGTTTACAGACAGTCGCTAATAATCGTTATGATCGGCGATGTACAACATCAAAGCGTGCTTGTTGAAGGGATGCAGAAATGCTCCCAAACGTCACGACCTCAGAGTAGTTTCATATTGGCGTATGCAGGGTAGTGTCGGCGTCCTGCTGTCCTAAAATCTGGCGTCATAGTGGTTGGTTATTTGGGCTTACGGGCGTATCGACTGCGTTGGTCATACAGTGGCGTCATAGTGGTTCCAAAAGTACACAACCTACTAAAACATGACATACGGTAAGCGGATCCGAACAGCGCGACCATAAAGATCGGTCATCACCGGTAAGTATGTAGCCATATGTCGCGAAGGTATGACCTATCCTCAATCGGCAGAGTATTACTCCCTCCCGTCGTTGTGCCCGGCTCGAGGACCTCCACAGTCCTAGTGCTGGGTTCAAAACCCACAGCTTACTACACTTTGAATTCCATGCTCGTTGCCATTTTAACCGAATACTTCAGAATATAGTAGGATGCACATCTCTTGGGGGAGACGTAAGTGAACCTCCCGACCATTGGTGATGGCGTGCTTGGCAGTCATGTCAGCAGCTTCATTCCTAGCAAGTCCGACATGGCTGGGAATCCACCGGAAGATGACAATTCTGTTGACGTCATTTCGGGATTTGACGACTCGTATAATCCTACGAACAAGTCTGTTATACTGGTTGAAAGCTTTCAATGCCAGGAGACTGCTCAAGGAGTCTGTGAAAATCACGTGTTTGGTGGCATAGTCTTCTTGCATAGAGTACAGGGCTTGAAGAATTGCGTACGATTCAGCAGTGAAAACCGATGCTTGTGTTGGTAAACGAAAAGTCCGAACCCCGTGTCGAATGACGTAAGTGCATTCAACACCTGAGTCGGACTTGGAACCGTACGTGTAAATCCGCGATAAATCACGGAATTCATACATATTTTGCAATGCCAGAGCGAGGAGTTCCTCGGGGCTTGCCTGTCCTTTCTTTGAACATGACAAAGTGACATCAATTTGTACTTGGACAAACTGCCAAGGGGGAGTGGTCGGCGTAATATTACACGCCACACGGCCCGGCCTATTATTACAACTACGGAGGGTCGAGGCCGTACGAATGGAGAACGGCAATCGACGCTGGGTATAGGCCAACTGACGTGCCCTTGGTGTCCTGGTGAATATCCACTGATGAACTGGATGCTTTCGGTTTTGTGCGACATCACATGCGTAGCATACCTAACCCCCAATAACTTACGGCGCAGCGCAAGAGGTAGTTCGTCTACCTCTGCTATTACACTATCAGCCGGGGCAGTACGAAATGCTCCAGTAGCAATGCGAAGAGCTGCACTATGAATCGCATCAAGGCGACGCTTGGTCGTGGCACATGCTTCGTCATAAATGAATCATCCGTAGTCAATCTTGGAATGCACAAGAGATCGGTACATCAGTAGTAAAACATATATATACAATATTCATCACCTGCAGTCTCTTTGCACGTTTCTGCGCGAGGTCCTTGATTTGGATGTTATATGTCAACCGACGTTCAATCCACACACCTATAAATTTGGCAGCTGGTTTAAATGGAATGCAGTTTCCGTTAAGCATGATTACCCGGTCTATGCAAGAACGTTCGCGACAGAAGTGAACAGAGACGGTCTTTGTTGTAGACATTACGAAACCTGTTTCGTCACATCAATCCTGTATCTTCCTGACAGCCAGCTGGAGTTGTATCTCCATCGAGTGCACAGTGCGCGAAGAACACCACACGGCAGTCATCCTGGCACTGAACGGGGTAGGGTGCGCTGTGGCTAGACAGCGCGCCGTGCGTCGTGCGCTGTCGCAGCACTTCTCGGGCACCAAGCTGACGTCACTGGCGCTGAAGGAAGGAGGGGCACGATTTCGCCACCGCGCAGTCTCAACATGGTGGAGACTGCAAGGGCGTGGCGAAACGGAGAACAAAGCGCCAGCCCGGCCGGCGATTCTGCACGGTGCACGCGACCATAGTTGATACAGGCCGCGGCTTCTTGACGCAACACACCGGCGGCACAGTCCCACGCAGGCCCCCGCCTGGCATTCGTCCGGCTGCAGACTGCCGGCAACATAAACCAGGCTGGCTAACAGGCGTGCAAGCACGGCCGACATGAACCGCGCAGAACAACACCTGGCTCCCGTAGTCGTGGCAGATGAAGGTGCTGCGGGACATGAAGGTCACAGAGGTCAGCAGCCGTGGAGGACAGCACCTGGCGCTCACAGTCGCGATGGCTGCTGGTGCGACACCAAGTTGCGGAGGTCAGCGGCTGTGGATGACAGCACCTGGCCTCCGTTGTCGTGGTCTCTACAGGCGCCGGAAGGCACCGACACGGAGGTCACCGAGATCAACAACGGACTAGTTGGTTATTGAAGTTGAGGGGCGCGTCGACTCTGTCGGTGATGCAGCGCCCATATAATCGTCAATCAAACAGTGAAATGTAAACAAGTCAGTCAGAATGGTATGTCACAAAGTTAAGTACAAGTGTGATACCATACCGTACTACGATTTTCAGTGCCAGGTGCGAGAACGAGTCAATGATGGACTTAAATCACAGAAAACTATATTTCTGATAGGATGCGGCAGAGCCGTCCTGATGGAACAATTGATGACTGGTCCCCCAATGCTTCCCCCAGGGGGGGGGGAGAGGTACGTCCAAAATGACCCATTCGCTCAAGGGTGAGATCAGGAACGTGGAAGAATCGTAGCTGGACATCGCCATCCGAGGCCACCCGTAGCACACTGGCGGCGGTAGGGGGGGGGAGGGGCACTCCGCGGGTGACAGGGACACGTGTACCCCAAACGTTGTGACAATTAGCATTACGCCAGTGGCGGTGCATGGAATAATCAACATAAACACTATTTCGCTCCTCACCCCTTCCACAAAACACGTAGGGACGGCCGTCGACAGATGTTAAAAGGCCAAGAGCGCAGAGAAAGCAACGGGCTTCCCTGATTGTCGCAATGGAAGCTAGCTGCTGCTCCTGTCTGCCCGTGACATTACTTTCATATCTCGTCTGTCGGTGAGTATTGGATATTGGACAATCTAACTCCAGGGCGAACTTTGAAAGTTGGTTTTGGGAGTTTAGGGGCGCATCGACCGCAGTGGTCTTGCAGCGCCCAGCTTTGAAGGAAGGGTTGTTTTATTAAATGCCTGAGCTTTGGCGATCCCGCTAAGAGAAAGGAAGAAATGTGTAGTGTGGTGTGTGCGTGTGTGTGGGAGGGGGGGTCGCTAGTGGAATGCCTAGTTCTTGCTGAGGCAAGCCTGGCTGTGTCAGTCAGCCTTGGCTACTGAATGGGAGATGAAGCAGTCATCCCGATAGAGCTCTGGCAACCGCAACGTGCCGGTTCGCCATCGTGTCTGCTTAGTGCGTCGTAAAGCCACACAAATAAACAGCGCGATCGATGCTGCTGTTGCTACAGCCAAGACGTGCCCGTGGCGGCGTGCAATCGGTACCTCGTACTGACGTCACAGCGGTGGAGTGACGTCACACCGTCATAGCGGAGCACTTGGACCATAATCGACAAACGTGACGAGAATGCAGTGACACCCTAATAAGCTTTTGATGCTGTCAGAGGCGTATGAACGTCCCAACAAGTGGGACCATGATCCCATGGCCACCCTTTTCGCACACATTTAGCTGCTGTCCGTGTGTGTTGGGCGTAAGTTTTGCTTAACGCAACGCCATGCATGCACGCAAATCAATACCACGCGCGGCGCCGTGCCACCCCCCCCCCCCCACAATCAAAAGCGCAAATAAGGAAGGTACCGGGGCGGCACCGTCCGATCGGGACGGTGCCGCACACACACACACACACACACACACACACACACACACACACACACACACACACATACATATATATTTATATATAAATATATATACATATATCGAATATATGTATATATGTATATGTGTATATCTGTGTATGTATATGTATATATATATGCATATGCAGGTACGTGTATGTATGTATGCACGATGTGGGTGTATGTGTGTTTTTTGTTTGTTTGCTTGATTGCTAGTATACCATTTGACCTTGAGTTAGAAATGCTATCAAAAGGCTTCTCCCACCTGTTCCTACTGGGTGAGGGATCGACGTATCTCTGCTGTGTTATGTATGGTGCACTCGCTTCCCTGGACGCTGACCACTCGTTTCGCTGGACGCTGACCACTCGTTTCCCTGGACGCTGGTCACCCGTCCCCTGGACGCCGGCCACGCGTTTCCCTGACCGCAGGTCATTCGTTTCCCTAGACGCTGACCACTCGTTTCCCTGGACGCTGACCACTCTTTTCCCCGGACGGTCCTCCTGGACGCTGACAACGCGTTCCCTGGACGCTGGCCACTCGTTCCTCTGGACATGCCACGGGTGACTCACTACCTGGCCAATTGTCACTCGGCAGTGATAAAGGCAGTGACAGAGCTTTATGCGCGACATCGCCTGTTAGGCTGTTCCTCTGCACTGCTGACAGTGTACCGAGCCCGGGTGGGATGTGCTCGGCAGAGATGTCGGCTCCAGCGACATCGGAACACGATCGGTGCTGTTGGCCAGCAGCACCGCCAGCACGACGACTTCGTCTGGTCAGCGAGGGTGTGCGTGGTGGGCGCAACGTGGCACCTGGTGTCCAGCCCCGCCACGGTCCTGAATATTGACGGCAATGTGTTCGGCCGGATTTCCATCACCAGTTGGCTGGTGCGGCACTGCAGGACCGGCGTCACCAGTTGGCTGGTGCGGCACTGCAGGACCGACATCACCAGTTGGCTGGTGCGGCACTGCAGGACCGGCGTCACCAGTTGGCTGGTGCGGCACTGCAGGACCGGCGTCACCAGTTGGCTGGTGCGGCACTGCAGACCACGACTGCACCGGGCTGGTGCGACTGCAGGACCGACATCACCAGTTGGCTGGTGCGGCACTGCAGGACCGGCGTCACCAGTTGGCTGGTGCGGCACTGCAGGACCGGCGTCACCAGTTGGCTGGTGCGGCACTGCAGGACCGGCGTCACCAGTTGGCTGGTGCGGCACTGCAGGACCGGCGTCACCAGTTGGCTGGTGCGGCACTGCAGGGCCGGCGTCACCAGTTGGCTGGTACGGCACTGCAGAACCGGCCGGTCTGGACGGGGGCGTAGTCACGCCGACTCACCTCCGCCCAGAACGGCCTGGTCGTCCGGACGCCATCCTCTCGTGGCGCGGACGACGCGGCCCGCCGCGGCCGGCCGACCACGAGACAGCCTGCAGAGGCGACCTGTCGACTCAGACCACGAGACAGCCTGCAGAGGCGACCTGTCGACTCAGACCACGAGACAGCCTGCAGAGGCGACCTGTCGACTCCGACCACGAGACAGCCTGCAGAGGCGACCTGTCGACTCCGACCACGAGACAGCCTGCAGAGGCGACCTGTCGACTCCGACCACGAGACAGCCTGCAGAGGCGACCTGTCGACTCAGACCACGAGACAGCCTGCAGAGGCGACCTGTCGACTCCGACCGCGAGACAGCCTGCAGAGGCGACCTGTCGACTCCGACCCGAGACAGCCTGCAGAGGCGACCTGTCGACTCCGACCGCGAGACAGCCTGAGGGCGACCTGTCGATGCCGACCGACCAGGCCTGCAGAGGCGACCTGTCGACTCCGACCACGAGACAGCCTGCAGAGGCGACCTGTCGACTCCGACCACGAGACAGCCTGCAGAGGCGACCTGTCGACTCAGACCACGAGACAGCCTGCAGAGGCGACCTGTCGACTCCGACCACGAGACAGCCTGCAGAGGCGACCTGTCGACTCCGACCACGAGACAGCCTGCAGAGGCGACCTGTCGACTCCGACCACGAGACAGCCTGCAGAGGCGACCTGTCGACTCCGACCGCGAGACAGCCTGCAGAGGCGACCTGTCGACTCCGACCACGAGACAGCCTGCAGAGGCGACCTGTCGACTCCGACCACGAGACAGCCTGCAGAGGCGACCTGTCGACTCCGACCACGAGACAGCCTGCAGAGGCGACCTGTCGACTCCGACGGGACAGCCTGCAGAGGCGACCTGTCGACTCCGACCACGAGACAGCCTGCAGAGGCGACCTGTCGACTCCGACCACGAGACAGCCTGCAGAGGCGACCTGTCGACTCCGACCGCGAGACAGCCTGCAGAGGCGACCTGTCGACTCCGACCACGAGACAGCCTGCAGAGGCGACCTGTCGACTCCGACCACGAGACAGCCTGCAGAGGCGACCTGTCGACTCCGACCACGAGACAGCCTGCAGAGGCGACCTGTCGACTCCGACCACGAGACAGCCTGCAGAGGCGACCTGTCGACTCCGACCACGAGACAGCCTGCAGAGGCGACCTGTCGACTCCGACCACGAGACAGCCTGCAGAGGCGACCTGTCGACTCCGACCACGAGCGCGCCGACCACGAGACAGCCTGCAGAGGCGACCTGTCGACTCCGACCACGAGACAGCCTGCAGAGGCGACCTGTCGACTCCGACCACGAGACAGCCTGCAGAGGCGACCTGTCGACTCCGACCACGAGACAGCCTGCAGAGGCGACCTGTCGACTCCGACCACGAGACAGCCTGCAGAGGCGACCTGTCGACTCCGACCACGAGACAGCCTGCAGAGGCGACCTGTCGACTCCGACCACGAGACAGCCTGCAGAGGCGACCTGTCGACTCCGACCACGAGACAGCCTGCAGAGGCGACCTGTCGACTCCGACCGCGAGACAGCCTGCAGAGGCGACCTGTCGACTCCGACCGCGAGACAGCCTGCAGAGGCGACCTGTCGACTCCGACCGGCCGTAGCCTGCAGGCGACCTGTCGACTCCGACCACGAGACAGCCTGCAGAGGCGACCTGTCGACTCCGACCGCGAGACAGCCTGCAGAGGCGACCTGTCGACTCCGACCGCGAGACAGCCTGCAGAGGCGACCTGTCGACTCCGACCACGAGACAGCCTGCAGAGGCGACCTGTCGACTCCGACCACGAGACAGCCTGCAGAGGCGACCTGTCGACCCGACCACCCTGGAGGCGACCTGTCGACCGCCGACCGGCAGCCGGACAGGCACCCGCGCAGCCGACCACCGCCCGCCGCGGCCGGCCGACCCGGAGGCAGCCGGACAGGCACACCCGGCAGCCAGACAGGCACACCCGGCAGCCGGACAGGCACACCCGGCAGCCGGACAGGCACACCCGGCAGCCGGACAGGCACACCCGGCAGCCAGACAGGCACACCCGGCAGCCGGACAGGCACACCCGGCAGCCGGACAGGCACACCCGGCAGCCAGACAGGCACACCCGGCTGTCACGGGTCGGCAGGAGGCGTCGACTGACTGACGAAATAGCCGCCGTGGGAAGGGTGAAGGTCGGGCGCCGAGCGGTGCCGACGGGCCGGATGGTCACGGAGCGGTGCACTGTGGTCAATACAAGCTGCTGTGTGGTCACACCAGGCTGCTGTCGTTCGATAATGGTTCAGACTGTTGAGGAAGGCCCGTGGCCGAAATATGTACAGTGCGAATTTGGACATATTTCTTTGTTGTACCATACGGATATTTTACGCGTTTTTAGTTTCAGTAAATGTTTAATATTCAAACTGTACATGCGCCTGGGATACCTATAATCCCTAGGGTATACGGTATCATATAGTTAATCTCCAATCTTAAGAGTAAAATTTTTAATTTTCTGTTGAACGCATCGAGGAGGAAAGTCGAAATGTTCCAAAGTGAAGTAGTTGATAAATGAGCATGCTATGGTGTGATAAGAGCACGTTAGGTATTATTTATCGGGTAAGATAAGACAAGAGTTTCGGGCTGTCGGATATCAAAAGGAAGGAATTGATTATAAAAGTCAAATATGCCTGTAATAGACTGCCAATGGCGCCATTCGAATTCAATGTCGTGTCGCATAAACACCGAGGTCTCTGCGAAAGCGGATGTCTATCACGGGGTACCGCAACTTCACTGATGCTGCGGAGAACAGACATGGCCTGAGCCACAACTGTCATCAGTTTTCCGGTCAGACACCGACCCCCTCTTACCTGAACTGAATCATTCTGCAATGCACCCACTCCCATTCACCACCGGCCCAGGGATGGAAAAATAAACTGCTCCTGGATTTTTAGCATCCATAACATTATCCTGTCCAGGAAATCATCTTCTCAATTTTCTCACTTGAAGGTCAAAGAAGGACGCTGAACTGCTTTGTGATAAAGTACTCAATGCTCACTGGAAACTGCAAACTCAGATTTTGATGTCATAATTTTAGGGAACATATCCGCTCCATATTCGATTACACTATAATCTCCTCCCCACATCCAGGATCGCAAAGCTCAAATCCAACCCTCCCATCGACCCAGACCACGTGATCAGGTCGGCGCCATACCGCGCCGGGACTCCCGCCCAGCGCGCTGAGCCCTGCGGCCAACTGGGAGGCGCCGCTGTCAAGGAAGAAGCACGGCCCCACTCAGGTAAGCGCCTTGCTGTGGTGTTGGCACGGCGGTCACTGTCACGCTGGGCTGGCAGACACGCTTCACGGACCTTCCATGGCGATCAGATGGGAAAACTGTGTTGCATTGCATTGTATTGCAATTCGTTGCATATCGTTGTCGAAGCAAAACAATAAGTGGCCATTACACTGCAGTCATACAGTAAGTGGTAAAATATACACAGGTGCGCACTGCGCACATTTAAACATAAGACTTTGCAAAAATACGACCACCGATGTAAACAATCACGTCATTATTGTCCCTTATAAGTTCTATTTAGAACTACCCTTATGACTGATGTGCTATGTCATGCATGCTTGCCATGCTATGCATGCTTGACATGCTATGCATGCTTGCCATGCCATGCATGCTTGCCACGCCGTGCATGCTTGCCATGCTATGCATGCTTGCAACATCATACATGATTGCTTCCTTAGCTGGCAAAATATCAGCTCAGAAAGCACGATGAACTCAAATGTAGAACTTGACAATCCCAGTATCATGCGCAATACTGGACATTGCAAATGTAAGATAGGAACGTAAATAGCATAATGATCACAATTATTCAAAATAGCATCTTTTCCGATGAGCACAGTATACTGGGAAACCATGGGACCCTGGAAAATAGCCGGGTGTGACCCCTTCTCACCGACAACACCTGCAACACCCCCGCCTCCCCACTGATCGCGACGCACAGATACAGTGAAGAAGACCCACATCCACGGATGTACGCAGTCTCCGTCCAACACAAGTTAAACGATTTCGTTAAGCGGCACCGGCTAACACGAACCTGGCGGTCAACTTCTACCACTGGGTTCCCCAGTGTCTCATTCCCCGTCCGACCACTTGGTCAATTGCGTCGGCCAGTCCTGTGTCCAAGTCCGTGGTGTGATGCATCTCCGCTGAAGGTACGCCTCTTCTGATGTGGCGTTAGCGAGACCAGTGTCAGTTGTTTTAAACTCCGAGATGTATGCTGAGGCCTCTGGTTCAACTTCTGGTTGTGGGGTTGTCTGGTTGTTGGCTGGATGGTTGTAGGCTGGCTGGTTATAGGGATGGTAGGGATGCAGTGATGGTTGTGAGTATCAGTGATAGCAGAAGCGGTGCAAGTGTAGGCAAGATAGTAACAATCGCCGACACTGAAGAGCCGAAGAGAAGAGCCGACAAACTTATGAAAGCGTGACAATTCGCTACGAAGAGTGTGACAGGGTGAAAGATAGCAAAAAAAGGATAATCAACTGCATCAGTACTGCGCAATTAATAATGGTGCATACTAATAGTTATTAGCATGCACTACTATTCACAGCATACGACGTGCGTTGTGTTATTTATGACGCAATCTGAAGTAGCACATGTGCATGTGATATTAAGTATCTGTCTATAACGTATGATGGCTTTAAACGACCAAAACGATTCCATTAATTATCCACAGTTTGATGTGACTTGGCTAATTTCGGTGCCTTTTCGATGGTGTGTCTGGTGGCATGCCATATAGTCAGAATCAAAGGATACAACAGTTGTATTCATAGTTATATGATGTATGCCATGGGTGTAAGTTTGAAGTTCCTATGTCATAACCTGCAAGCCCACAGGAGGCGCAATCTCCCAATGTCGCTATTTTTGGTCCGGTTCGCCCATGCTTTGCCTTGCACACGAAATTTACTGCAGTCAGCGCTAGCTTGTAAAGGAACGTTGTGTAGCCAATTTATTCATGCATACTTTGGCACATTCATATTGACAAAATTGTTAATTTCATTTCAAATAACTTGCGCATATTTGTTTTTCCTACGCTCAACTTAGATTGCCGCATCACAGACTCAACTTATGTTGCCTGTAATCGTGTGCGGTGAGGCCCATCACTTGCTTCCCTGGCTCTAGGATAAATTTGGTCTCTGAACCCGAATAAGGCTGGTGTCTTATTCGCGTTCAGACTCGAGACCTCTCGCGGGTCAGGCTGTACCCTTCCCCATGTCTACCTGAGCGCGAAGTATAGCGATGGTCAGGAAGGTGAGCAAATTTCACATCCCCAGCGCGAACTTTCCCAAATGTCACGTGACAAAAAAACCTCACCGACGGGTGGAATCTGTCTGCAACGTGACTACGACTAATCACTGACCGCACTAAATAAACAATCCACAAACACGCACAAACTCTGAGGCGGACAGCGGCCGCGATCAAACCGCAAATTGTCCGACGCTTCTGTTGACAAACACCGGTACGGAAGTGCCGACCGTCGGCGGCTCGGCGTGGTGTGGACGTGGTGTTGGGTGACGCCGTGCCGGTCGCAGTGTCCGCCGGCAGCGGGGGGGGGGGGGGCTGAGTCAGCCTCCTGGTCAGGTGTCCGACTGAGCAGCAGCTCTCGTGCGGCAGGATTCCCGGCACTTCCGGTGTCACGAGCCGACATCGACGTCCTGACTGGGCTCCGACGTGCCGGGCTACAACGTGGTCGGCACGGACGGCGGCAACACTTCACTTCACTTCACTTCAGTCCACTTCACTAAATTCCATTTCATTCCGCAATAGCTCCGTAACATTGTGCACCAGCGGGCGTGTCAATGGCATGTCAAGGTCTGATGAACGTGCAGTTGACATATTCCTCTCTCCCCATGAGTGTGTAATATTATTTTTATGGATGTCTGTTCACCTCCGAAACTTGTGGAGCATAACCTGGATCCTAATTATAGAACCCTACATAAAAGTGCCCCTGGAAGTGTTCAGGATGTGCTGTCAAGGGAAAAAGCACCCCAGAAAATGTTTGTAATGCTCCACCAATGTGTCTTCCTTTGCTGTGCTCCTACGTGCGGAATTCGAAATGAACTAGTAGGCGGAACTGGAAATGCACCAGCACATAGATTCCTTTGCTTTGGCGCAGAAAGCAGATAAAGAGCTAGGATCTTGGAGTGAAACTGGTCACAACTAACCCATCCTTGGAAATAGCTGCACAGTTCCACACTGTGCTAAATAATCATGTGAAATCGGACACATCATAGTTATGCATATGTACGTCATTGAACTTTATAGCAACACTTCAGCTGATACCACAGTGGATCCCAACACCTCTGCTACTGCCCCCTATAGAAACACTTCATCTTATAACACAGTGCATCCGTCTCAACGTTTCTGCCATTACTTCTACTCCTCAGCACCTGCTATGGCCACTGCCAGCGAAACTGGCCCTATCACAAGTTGCAATGCCTGGCCGTCCTCAGCTTCCACTGTCACTGTCGCTACCGCCACCCCTCCCAGTGTCCCCCTATCATCACAGCCTCTCCTACTGTCACTAAATACGCCACCCCTTCCAGTGACCCCCTATCATCACTGCCTTTTCCACCGGCGTTACTGCCAGTGCCACTGCCGCAAGCGACTGCCAACGTGTCCACCGCAAGAATCTAATTCACTGAATGAAGCAACGTGGGATTGATGTGTAATGTTCTAGTCTGGATTGAATCATGGCTAATGGAAATGGAACAAAGGGCAGCAATGGATGCAAATCCGAATGGGGCCATGTTCTATGTGGGGAACACAAGCTTCTGTTTGACGCCACTCCTGTTCATCTTTGTAAACAGCATTGATGTATGATTCAGAAATAGTGTGTTTAAATTTGCTGACGATATCAAGCTGGCAGGAACGACTGACGGTGGAAATGAAACTAGCAAAATCTAACTAGACGAAAACTTCTCAACTGGCAGGTCGACGACAGATGTCTATACACTATAAGTGCAAGGTTACTCATATGGGGTCTATTGATGGGCACTTAGAGATACATCGATGGATAGTGAACTGAATGCCACTGAAGGGGTAAAATATTTCGCGAACTATTCCAGTTTATGTCACGAAACGTTTAGGGCCTTCAATGAACGAAAGTAACTCAACTAGAGACACAACTAGTATAATGTTAAGAATCATCAATGCGAGTGTTCCATGCATGAGAAAGGAAGGTACGAAAAGGATCATCATAAGTGTGTAGTCTGCACACCTAGCATGGCACTTATTTCACCCACCAATATCCACCTCAAACTGCACACTTAAAGTTAAGCATACGATTATGGGGACAGGGAGGAGCGGGGATCGCGCTCCCAGCAGGATGACCATGTTGAGCAGGCGAGCACGCGATCAGCTACGGTTCCAGCACCGGCGACGCCACCACGAGAAGAGGGGAACAATCCTGCCGACAGCGATGACGATGACCGAGTTCGTGTCGCCCCGCCGCCACTTCTGGAGGAAGATTGATCTGGAGATGTTGGCTGAAGCGCCCGACGGTTCGAGGGCTCCAAGCTGCTCACCAACCCCTCAGTGGCTGTCGGAGACGGACACTCACCCCCGGGAGGGTTCCAAGCTGCTCACTGTCTCGTCAATGGCTGCTGTAGATGGCACGATGATCACAAGAGAGCGCGTGCAAAGTGCCGTCGGCTGGAGTCGGCAGGAAGCTGTTGGGGACGTGAGCGGTCATGCTGCAGACTGCTGTCAGGTCCTTTGTAATGGGTGTGCTACACTGATCTGGCCGATAGGCATGTGTGTCGGTGCCCGGCTCCCGCAAGCACACAACGCCATCCGTCCATAGTTTGTCCGCGAACATGCATCCTGGTGACGATGTGCATGTTCCCCTACCGTGGTCATGTCGCATGCCGGCCATGTGAGCTGTGATGCACAAATGCACACAGGGTACACAGGCTGATTGACTTTCTAACTGAAGGTAAGGTGGAGGTGGGGAGGTGCTGCTGGTGGGCGCGGTTCGGACAAGACGCTCGGATGGACAGGCGGTTGGATGACCAAGCTTGAGCAGCTCGTGAGCCTGTCTTCAGGCGGAGTCGTGAACTCCATTCACCACGCAGAGCTCCCCTTCTTCTCCCTGCTGTACCACCTGGATGAGATAAGAAGGTGCTGGATCCACTGCATTCCCCAGCTCGCTGGGGAAAACCCACTGCGCCGGCACACAAGCTGCGTGTGGTGCAGTATAAGCCTGTCCTGCGTGATAGTTTCCCAGAGCTGTGTCGCCTGGTGTGCCGACGGGTAGGGGCAGCGACATGCCGCTGCTGTGCCGGTAAGTGGAGACGCAGCGTGCGTGGTGAGTGAGCAGACGGCACGGTCGGCTGCGCCAGGTGCGGGCACACTCGCACGCCAGCCGGCGTGCACATGTGCTCCGGTCGCGCTGAGTGTCTCCCCGCGGGAGGATGTGGCGCCGCCGGAACACCTGTGAGACCAGCTGCAGCGACAGCAACGGTGTTCCGCCGACGCCGGCCTTGACACAGCGCAGACAACAACGAAAAAACATGGCGAGACACACCTGACTGGCTCAGGCCGAAGATGTAGTGGGGCTCGGCGCGCTGGGCGACAGGGACCGGGCGGTGGGAACCGAGGCCGAGGCTGAGAGTCAGAGGAACGGATGGCCGAGCGGTGAAGGTGTTCAGCTCCGAATGCAAAGATTCTAGATTCAACGCTCGCACCAGTCTGGATATTTCCCAATCCCGCGGCCCACCGGCGAAACAGTGTGGGCAGCGCCATTGGCCGTAATCGTGCACAAAGTGCATCGTGAACCACCCAATAACCAACAACAAACAAGAAAGCTAAGAGCCAAGTAGTCCCGGCAGCTCGTCGGGGCTGTGTGTGTGTGTGTGTCGAGGCGCCCTCACAGCCGATCATCCGCAGATTCAAAGCACCGGAAGTGCTTCGCATTTGCACCTCCCGAGCCCAAAGGCAAAGAATTGGCGGACGCGGCGCAGAAACAAACCGGAAAGTGCGAGTCTCCATCAGTCGCATCAGTAGCTCTTTGTTTGCTACTTACCTGACAGTGATATCAGAACCGGCCTTCGGACATGTGTTCCTGAAGAGATTGGCTATGGTAATATAATGGAATCGGTGGCTTCTTTGGGACTCAGGAGATGATGTTGACTACGGTGCTTCATACTTTTTCGTTCTTATAGTGCCTCGTCTATATAGACTTAACCGTACGGGCCCAGGTGACTGCTATTACGCCTTAAGGCTGTATGACCGCACCGCCGCTGCAACTTTTCCCGTCACTGCTAGCATCACCGCTGCTACTGCCGCCACTGCCTATATCACAGCAACTACTCCTGCCGCCGCTACAACTGCTACTGGTGCCGCCTCTGCCCCCTCCCCCCGCCGCTGCGCCCCCGCTTCCGACCAGCACGTGGCTGCCGCGAGCAACATCGATCCGTCTGCGCCGGGTCAGCCACCCCTGCAGTATTGACGCCGCCGAAGGTCGAGCTGCCCTGCAGCGGCGCGGGCCACGCTTGCGTGAGCCGGACCGGAAGCGCCGCGGGCAATTCCGACAGACCTGGGCCTCCCGGGAATAGCGTCGACACACGTGCTGCTTACTCGACGCGGTGGGATACTGGTGGAGGATTTCGCGCACGTCGGCATGTTCGGGACACCTACAGGCACTTCCTTAAATCAGGAATTGTAACATTGGCCCCGTGTCGTTGACTGAAAAGAATCGACACACATCATGACCACTTAATTCGGGCATTAAATTCGGGCGATCCGCCACCTACGTCGGGGAGGGACACTGGCCAACCTCCTCAGCACGGACGACGCTGGTGGCGGCAACGTTCCCTGGCTTCCCTCATCTCATCATAGAGGCGCAAGCAAAAGTCGTACCCAGTCACGCAATACGGCCCGAGCCAGCAGGTCCAGTTCGAAAGGCGTGGGTGAACTAAAATCCAGTAATAGAACATGGCGAACAACTTCGTGGCACTCGGCTTCCGGAGGAGCGTTTCGAAATCCCAGAGGATCAGAAATGATCCTCTCGGAAATCCATATTTGATTTTGTCCCATAATTGCGCACTGTGATTGTCGATGCTCCCAAAGCTGGCACGATACAGTGACGGGACAATATGGGTGCGGAAAATATATTTGTCAGGAATGAGAACGATGGCGTCAAATGCAGTCCTTTCGATCATTTGGCCGTAAACTAGTTGAGGCCGTGTATCAGTTGAACATTGGCACCCACACGGAATGATCCCGTCTCACATGGAAACAATTTCTGCCAAAGGAAAATAATTCACCAGCCAAATGACAGGATCCCGCCAAGTTACGTGATCCCCCTAAATGGCGTTGTCCCACCAAATGACGTGGTCCCACCAAATGACATAGTCCCACCAAATGACGTGAACCCGCCAAATGACCTGGTCCCACCAAATAACGCGGTCCAACAAAATGGCGCGGGCCTGGAAAATGACGTGGTCCGGCCAAATGACATGGCCCCGCCAAATAGCATGCCCCGTCAAATGGCATAGACTCGCCAAATGACGCGCGGCCCCGCCAAATGACGCAGCACCGCCAAATGACTCATTCCCACTATACTATGCATCGCGTAGTGGCACCCTGAGATGAGATGGATGGTCGTGCGGCGGAGGTTCGCCCAGCGGCAGGTCAGAGACTGGAGCGGGACGTTATCAGCCGAGCGACAGGTCAGAGGCCGGAGCGGGACTTTATCGGCCGAGCGGCAGGTCAGAGACTGGAGCGGGACGTTATCAGCCGAGCGACAGGTCAGAGGCCGGAGCGGGACTTTATCGGCCGAGCGGCAGGTCAGAAACTGGAGCGGGACGTTATCAGCCGAGCGGCAGGTCAGAGACTGGAGCGGGACGTTATCTGCCGAGCGGCAGGTCAGAGCGGGCCGCTATCGACCGAGCTGCAGGTCAGAGCGGGACGTTATCGGCCGCTGGGCAGGTCAGGGCGGGACGTTATCGGCCCAGGGGCAGGTCAGAGACTGGAGCGGGACGTTATCGGCGGCCAAGTGCGGACCGAACGACGTGTCGATCCGCCGGCAGCCGGAGGCCATTTAGATTTGACGCAGCGGCTCGAACTGGATTCAATTAGGATTGATTTACTCTCACGAGTGCATCTCGCGGATCCTGGTGGCCGACGCTCGACTCAAGGATACGGGTCGATAGGCCAGTGGCTGTGGGATTAATTTCCGGTAGTGGAGGGCACGAACCCAAGATGTCAGTACCAGTCATGACGTAAAAATACGTCAACAATGCCACACATAAGTGTGATGAAATCAGAAAAAAAAGCAGCAGTTGCTAACAAAGCATTTTGATGACACTAATGCCCAAACGAATGTTGATGAAAATTGGATGAACTAATATCGACGAGTGCAGTTATATTTCACAAGGCATGAATTCGGGCAGTCAAAATTCTGCTCGAGGAAGTCAAACCAAACCGCTGTTGGGTGTTGGCTTCCACGTAAATGTTGTAGCTGCCGGCCCCTGTCGATGGGAGCAGCTGCGGCGTCGTCGCGACCGTCTTACCACCGTATCGTGTCCATCCCATCGTGTCCATCCCATCGTGTCCATCCCATCGTGTCCATCCCATCGTGTCCATCCCATCGTGCCCATCCCATCGTGTCTTACCCATCGTGTCTTACCCATCGTGCCTTACCATTGTGTCTTCCCCTAAGGTGCACACAAACAAACAACAATTATGCTTGTGTGGCGGATGGCCAGCTACCTAGGGCGAAATAACAACCCCCCCTGCAGGCGGACGAGGGTTAAAGGGAACTGAGTTCCACATTAACACTATGAAATTCTTCGTGAAATATCACAAAGCTGGGGAAGAGTTTGGCGATAACGTTTACTCGCGACACGGCCAAGTTTCACGGCCTCCTGCATGAAACAAATGTAATAGAGGGAGAGGGGAGGGAGAGCAATTCATACTAAATGGCATGTGTTTCAGAAGGATATTGAAGATAAACCGGCTCGTGTATGTCAGGCACAATGTGGGTCGCTCTGCCCTCGGGAATACAGGCCACCTTTCTTTCACATAACGTGTATTCGTGCACATCGCAATGTTGGATACCCAAGACTCAGAAGGAGACATACCCACGTGAGCGTGGAAAGCTCCATACTCAGGTGCGGTGAAAATCCAGACGGCCTGAATGTGCTGCACAAAATAAGTTCATTTTACATAAGACAAGAACAGGTCTGAAAGCCTGAAGAAGTATGCTGCTAGTTCGATATAGGCGTGTGCTGAGAATGTCACATTCCATATGTTCTCAGAGGTAGAAACATGAATTTGGTCGGTGTGAGAGCACTTGACGGAACTGTCTTTTCTACTCAGAGGGACGCTATCGGCTTAAAAATTCGAAAAACGGGTGCACCGAACTTCCTGGTAGGGCGTTTTTTTGCGGTCAAAGCGGCACCACATCTCTAACGGGAGGCACATCCACCAGTTCCCCAAGGATCGTTGTTTGTTTGTTATTTGAGTTTAAGGGCGCTTCGACCTCCCCAAGGATCCTCTCCTGCACGTGTTATAGATGCAGCATCAACATTGGATTGCACAGCACCAACATTCTCTGACGTTACATTGTTATCTTAACATGCAACACCGACAAAATGATGTGCAGCATCACCTTTAACGGTGTTCTTCGACTTACATCTTGACCTAAATCTATGGGCAGCGTTCATCTGGCCTTGACCGTCGCTTTCCTTGCAAAAACATACCAATATCAGGCTGGATGCTTCTCTTCATTGTTCAGCATTCTGTTTCCGCTCTCATCAAACCAAACTTCGAAGTAACTGACTAGATGACTCACTGGCCATGCAAAACAGAAATAACAAGGTTGTTTTGACAGAAATCGTGAATATATCAGCAGACAGGTTCATGCATTTATAACTGTTGTTACACGGTTAGTACATCTGCGGAGTTAGTCACATGTTTTCCTATTCTGGCGCTACCTCTTGTAAAAATCAAGGTTAGATATATGCGATTAAAGGCTTTGTTGCGCCTCTTTACACCAATGTTGAAAGTTTTTCGTTTGTCAATGACGTTGCTTTTCATGTCCTTCATATGGGTATCACAGTACGTGTAACTAACAGCCCGCGATAGGTAGCTTTAGTGGGTGGACAAGAATTCGTGACGGAGGAGGGAAACCCGCTCACTTGGAGGGATTTTCCCCGCGGGAAGCGCGTCAAAGCGCGGTCCTGCCTGGAGTGATGGCAGTGGAGCGGGGACGCGAGCGGAGACTATGTGGAGACCCACCGGCCACTCGGGGACCGTGCATCTATGCACAGGGAAGCGTGTGGCTTTCCATGCGCATGCTCCTTCGGGGGACGAGTAATTTAGGGGTATATTTCCCGTTTCACAACAAAAAAAAATTGTGGGTTCGAGTCTTGCCTGCCGCTACTCTTCGCCCGCGACCAATCGGCGTGAGAGATTGGCGACGTTGCACGACTCAACGGTCGACATGTCGTAAAACCAATAGCCGCCAATAACCATCAGCGCATGCTCTTTCCAAACCCAAAGCACTCCGGTATACGCGATGAACGAGCTCTAACGTACGTGAGCTCCGATGTTACCCAAATGTTCGGGTAATTTGACCACGAAATACAAATTACGTACCCTACTCAGAGTTTCCAGTCTCCTTCGAAGTAGTCCTCTTCGCAGTGTAGTTTGCTTACTATCTGCAGGGAGAGCCTCACAATTTGTTTGTGATATTGTCCGGCGTTGTGTTTGTCGACGGTCGTTAAGAAAGCTCATCGTCATCTGCATACATTGGTCCGTGCTTGAAGCGTTTGTACCACACAAATGTTTTCAGTTGGCTCATAGCATTATTACCAAGCGCTTCCCGGAACATTCGGTTGAATTCTATAGCAGCTTTTATCCCCTGAGATTGAAACAAAATTTGATGCAGACTCTCTGCTGTCTAAAGTCCTGCATTTCACTCGGAGAAGAAAATCGTCGAACCACTCCAATACCATCCCACAAAAACGTGTGCAGCCCAAGAACGTGGCCTCTCGGCCTACCCGCGGCCTGCACACTTGCTCACAAAGTATAATGCGAGCTCTTTCTAACTGCACTTGGTTCTCGCCCGCTATTTAAATTCTCAGAACTTTTTGGTTGCACTCCCGTATTGACATTCTGAGTTATTCAATGGATGTTACTTTGGATTTGGATTCAATGGATGAAGTTATTGCCAGCCTTGAAAATCCGCGTCTGCAGGCAGAATCATGTTAAACCCGGAACGAAACAAACCAGCACGATTAAATTCGCCACCCCTCATCTCGCTGCGCTGCCAGCCGGCCGCGTTCCGCGCCTAATTTCGGGTCGTGGCACTTACGTGCAGCTGGCTTCGCGGGTCTTCAGTCGGTATTTATGGCCGGCGATGGCATCTGCAGCCCGGAGTTAATTACGTGCCGGCTACAGGTAGTTCGTACAGTGCTAGTCTTCAGCTGCAGTGCGCAGTAGAGCCGGGCTCGGCCACCCTCCTCCCGCACCCCCTCGTGGATGCCCGAGGTAGACAGCTGATGGGACGACAAGACAAGTCAGGGACTTTTCTGACACGTCAATGACGTCCGCGGCTGTGGCGAAAGTCTCGGCGAGAATGAAAAATGTTGTTATCCCGTTGTTAAATATTTAGAAACAAGCATTGCAAACTTGAATGTGCGTTCATGCGCTATGATATAAACACATATTGGTGGATCCAGAGGTGAATCTGGGGGTAGAGGGGCGGAGGGTATGCTTCCTTCCAATCAGTGCATCCCACCCCTAATTGAAAAAGGAAGTCCCATTGGGAAGGCCGAACTACACCAACGATGCTATTCTCAGCTTAGCGCATCACTCCAGGGGCTCGATTGCGCTGCGCTTCCGAAATTTCCATCAAAAGGCTACTCTCCCAGAACATTAGTGCTCCCTGGAAGCTCGGAGTGCACCTCATTCGAATGGTCGCTTCCGGTCGGTGACGTCCACTTCTGTACGGGGAACTGGCGTTCTCTAGACGAGTGGCACTTTCCCAATAAAAATGTCTCCAATCCGTTAGTGTAAATAGTGCATGACGTCTAAAATATACAACAAACGAGCTGCATGGCGGCCTCAATTTGCATTAACGCCACCGGTAGGTTCAGTATATTCATGCGGCGGCAGTTTGCATTGCATGATCACGTGCAAAATAAGCTTAAGATAAATAACAGATAATTAACAAGGTAACAACAAGGTAACAACAAACAACAAGGTAAGTAACAGATAATCAAATTTCGCCCAGACTAATGCTGGGCGCTCCATCTTCGGTGGGGAAAATAAGTGAAAACACTTCAAATGCAATAAATACTGCAGATCGAATTCCTCAATCAATCAACACCTAAGAACTCTGCTATTTGTAGATTCATACCAGACCGGCTACCAAGTGTTCAGTATGCGGCATGTACCAACAAACGAAAAATCCTGTTGACGGTTTGCCACCTTAGACTGTCACCTAAATTGAAAACACCCGAATCGAAATACTTGGTTCTTCTAAGGCATTTCTTATAACAAGGCGACCAGGTTAAAAGTACAAGGGTATTAAGCTAAAACATTAACAATATATGTCAAACTTCCTCTGTTTACACTCCCATAAGGTTCAGAGCAGCGTGTTTAATACGGGGGGGGGGGTGCGAATGCAAAATGGGGCGCATTGCGTTTCAGTGATGCATTACTTTAGATGCGTACCTATTGACTTCTTGTATTTCGATTCACCAGGGAATCAAGCATTCAGTCAAAACCTGACAAAGAAAATATTGGCGTTTGGTGGTATGCAGTTTCGAAAACGCTCTTCTTAGTACGTTTTCTCCGTTTTATTAAGGATCGTGTGTGTGTATCTTTGTGTTTGGCCAGCCTGCCACCGTGTGGCGATGTCGGCTGTTTCCGGAGGGCGTTTGTGGTGTCAGTATTTTGGTGCTGTTTGCTAAGGGTGAAAGGGTATGAGGAGTAATGTGGTGCGGATGAGTGGAAGCGAAGAAGATTATAGTTGCCTTGTAGAGGCAAGTTGTGAGACAGTTGAGGTGACTTGAAGAATGGTGCGTAGAGGCAGTAGAAGTTGAGACGTCTTGCAGGCATATGAAGTAGGAGTCGAAGCTGAGCTGGTGCAGAAGTGTAGTTTGCCAGTCCGGTCGGTGCCATGGGGTGGGGTGTAGTTGGGAGGTTGGGGTCGGGTCATCGCCAGTATTGAAATAACAAGTTAAGGATCGCTGCTAACTACGTTTTACGTAATTTTACGTAATTTTATTTTTACGTACTTTTACGCAATTGTATTGAATAATTTTAACGTAATCTTACGTAATTACGTACGTTTTCTCCGTTTTATTAAGGATCACTGCTAAAGGCACAGCTCCAGGTGGACTTCCGGGAGTTGATACGGCACAGCTCTAGGTGGACTGCCGGGAGCTGATGCGACGCAGCTCCAGGTGGACTGCCGGGAGCTGACCATGGATACCTCCAGAGAGTCCTGATGTCAGCATCAGTTGGGGGGCGGCCGAGGGTGGACACACTGGACGACGTCAAGCAGCGATAACAGGCATTAAGTACCGAGCTGGTGAAGGCGTGGTTAAATTGATTACACTATGCCTGTCCAGCGGTGGAACCGTGGAATTCCTCCACCGTGCTGCTGACATCTGCGCACCTCTTGCACGTTGGTCGACGTTGGGTCCAACCAGCCGATTTGGAGTCGGCTTGGGAGGGGGACCAAATAAGATATACCGCGGATATTTGAAAGCTCACCTGATTTGGATGGCTGAGGAACGGAGCATGATATTAAAGCATGCTTCAATATTTTTTTTCTTACATTGTGAATAAAGCAAAATTTCCCCCAAATCAGGTCGGCTTGGTCATCAGGTTTGGCGCCAACTCCTAAATTAAGGTGCCAGTTTTCATCGGAAGGCTGCCTTTCGATGACTATTTCGGTCAAGACACGCACTCTCCAGCCTTTCCAGGGAATAACTTCAGCGGAAAATTATAGAGCGGAGCGCTGTCAGACCTTTCCGATGGCACAACGTGGCACACCGATGGCACAGCGTGGCACACCGATGGCACAGCGTTTCTGGACCAGGCGGGACCCTCTCCGATCCGGGTGAAGTTTCGGTACATACTCCTCTGCCTCTGCCTCGACCTATCCGCCAATGCCACTTCCGGGCGAGTGCTGCCGTTATCCTTCACTGCCCGACCAATTGGATACACTTCAGTATGTGTTGGCATACACGAAACCGAGCGTGGCGGAATTAAAAAATGATGTTGCATCTCCCACTGAATGACTAAACATAGCAATAAATATAACACATCGACTGAAAAAAATTGCTTCCATATTTGGTCTGCACCACTACCCCTGTATATGCATGTTCCACCACTATTGTAAGGAGATGAACAGTATGTAAACCTTTATGGTGCTTACTAATTGCTTATTAATAGCATTTCAGAAGAGAGTGGGTGGATCCACCACAAAATGCCACAAAAAACACAGAACGATGGCTAAGCACCCGGAGATTGCAACGCTTTCATTTCATTCTTTCACGTAACTCCAATTTTGAAGGCAACAATAGATGTTTCGACTGACTACAGGACGCCATCACCAGAAGCCACGAACTCCTGTTATGGCCAGTCTGGTCCGACAATCTGTGTGTTGCCGATGGGGTGGGAGGGTCAAAACACCCAGGGAGAGAGAGAGAGAGAGACCGTCAAAAGTACTCAGGTTTATACACGAAAATGGGCAGACCTCCCAAGCAACTACGGAGAAAGGATTCCTCCTTTGATGCTCCGTTTATACACCCTGATACCTTTAGACATACAAGAGTGTTCGGCTGACTATTGATACAAACAGGGATCGGTCCAGGACGTACGGCGGATGGTCTCACAATGTGATCATTTCACTCCGTCCAGGACAATCCACAACGACACATAGCGGTCCAGAGCGGTCCAGAACTCTCCGAGACTTGTGGTCGACGGTCCCGTAATACGAACATTTCACACAGTCCATAACTGTTCACAGTGGTCCATAACAGTCCACAGCGGTCCACAACGGCCCACAACGGTCCAAAACTGTCCACGACTTGTGGTCGACGGTTTCGTAATACGGACATTTCACACGGTCCAAGGTAATCCACAACGATCCATAGCGGTCCAGAGTGGTCCAGAACTCCCCGAGACTTGTGGTCGACGGTCCCGTAATACGGACATTTCACACGGTCCAAGGTAATCCACAACGATCCACAGTGGTACAGAATGGTCCAGAACCGTCTAGAACGGTCCGGAACTCTCCAGGACGTGCAGCCGACGGCTTCGTAGCACGGTCATTTCAGAATCACTCGATCTCAGTCGCAACACCACCCTGCTGGGCTATCTTGCGATATCTTGAGCTATCTTGGGCTACCTTGGGCTATCGGAGGGTTCACATCTGGCCCGGGTAAATTTTCCTCCGTCAGAAGTCCACACACGCCGACAGCACTCGTTGCCATGTCCCGACGCAGACACCCGACACCGCGACAAATCCCCGCACGAGGCAATCGATCCGGATCCATCTGTATCCATCAGGCTCCCGGCCGACGGGTCCGCCTTGGAATAGAACACTTTGTCGCGATGACGTATTTCTCCGGGGACGGCAGCTCAATTCATGTCACGAGAAGCAATCTCGTGATTCATCGCACCGGGTCCCGGCTGGGACTGGGTCGGCCCGGTCGGCGCACCTGCTCTGGCTGGCACCAGCCGACCGCGCACAACTCCGACACAACTCACTGCTGGGATCCAAGGCATCACGTCGTTCTCCTCACGCAGTTCACGGGGCCAACAGCCATGGTGCTATCTGAGGAATTACGTCGTTCTTCTCACGCAGCTGGTGGCGTCCCCATCTGCCTTGGTGCATGCTTTCTTGTACAGCTTTTTCGTTGGCAAATATAATTTGCCGTATTTTTACTTATTTTCGTACAGTTTTCGTTATTTTCTTGTCACTGTTGAAAGGTCTCGTAGTGTAACACCATATGATGCCCTAGAAAAACGACGCCCGAAGAACTTCGCTATCACTGCTGATCCGTTATCTTACTGCTGATTCGTGCTCGTAGACGTAGGCAATTAGAATGAAGTTAGCAAGAATGTCGAGTCCATCTTAACATGATACACTTTGCAGATGAACATGACATCGTGCTGCACCCTGCGTGTCTTTAGTGCAATCATTTTTGTATATTGTTACTGGGGTGAAGAGTGCATCAACTGCATGGAGTATGCAGCGCCAGTGTAATTACAACTCACAAGATCGATTGGCGTAACAGGTCACGAGGAAGTCATACGCAATGTAGGGTAAAGTACTTGTTGCAGCACAGGTCGACACATCCGTCCGCATCCGATGCATCCGTGAAATAACGCACCTTTTTAATAATAACGCACCACCTTTTTTCTGAACTCTAAGTATGTATAACGCTGTATCACCTCTGCCTGAGAAGTGTGCATGTACTAAGTTCGTTATATGCTGGGTGGCGTCGCAAATAATACAGTATGCTTGGCGTATCATAACATAATCGTATATTCATAATAACAATAACTTCCGGCTCTTGCAATAGCTGCTCTGGGCGTGCGCCAGGTAGGGCACCTTGCTGGATTGGCAAAGGCATCAATCAAATCACCAACGCTCCGACGCATGGAAACTAGTGTGGTTCGGATCCCTGCGGCATCGCAAGCAACTAAATATCGGGAGAGAGCGAGACAGACGGTCTCTCCGACGTGGCCCGGGTATCGGGAGAGAGGAAGAGAGGAAGAGAGGAAGAGAGGAAGAGAGGAAGAGAGGAAGAGAGGAAGAGAGGGAGAGAGGGAGAGAGGGAGAGAGGGAGAGAGGGAGAGAGGGAGAGAGGGAGAGAGGGAGAGAGGGAGAGAGGGAGAGAGGAAGAGAGGGGGAGAGGGAGAGAGGGAGAGAGGGAGAGAGGGAGAGAGGGAGAGAGGGAGAGAAGGAGAGGGACAGACAGACAGAAAGAAGGACGGACTGTTCGGACGGACGGGGAGACTGAGGGAGAGAGGGAGAGAGGGAGAGAGGGAGAGAGGGAGACGAGGGAGAGAGGGAGAGAGGAGAGGGAGAGAGGGAGGGAGGGAGAGAGGGATGAGGAGGGAGAGAGGGAGATGTGGACGGACGAGAGGAAGAGAGGAAGAGAGGGAGAGAGGAAGAGAGGAAGAGAGGGAGAGAGGAAGAGAGGAAGAGAGGAAGAGAGGAAGAGAGGAAGAGAGGAAGAGAGGAAGACAGGAAGAGAGGAAGAGAGGAAGAGAGGACAGACAGGACAGACAGACAGACAGACGGACAGACAGACAGACAGACAGACAGACAGACAGACAGACAGACAGACAGACAGACAGACAGACAGACAGACAGACAGACAGACAGACAGACAGACAGACAGACAGACAGACAGACAGACAGACAGACAGACAGACAGACAGACAGACAGACAGACAGACAGACAGACAGACAGACAGACAGACAGACAGACAGACAGACAGACAGACAGACAGACACAGACAGACAGACAGACTGTCTGTCAGGCGGTCTCTCCGACGTGGCCCGGGTGCCTCCGAGAAGCGCCGCCTCGCCGACCGCCAGTGATAAACTATGTGCGAAATATGGTGGAATGTACCACTTTCTGAGCACTGAAGAGATATCCTTTCCAAATAAGCATCAACATGGTGATTTTTAATGTGTGTTTTTGAAGACTCCATGGCTCATTCTGAACAGCATCACTTATATAAATATCATGTGTCTGCTCATCATTGTTGATTGTGATACACAGGCATCTTGCAGCACAATTATATGTGAAGGGATTACCTATGATGTGGTCTGTTATGCCATAGCATTTGTTAATAGCATGGTATCTTTTCATTGTCATTAACATACGTATACATATGTTAAGCGTTTCCAAAAATAAATGAAAAAACGTTAACCAATGAGTGCGCTATTGGCTGAAAGTTTAGATTCAAGAACTTGGACGATATTTGAAGCAAAATCACTTGCATTGCAAATTTCGATATTCTACTGTGGTCGTTTCGACATCTCACGTCTAACGAAAAACCATTATTTGAACACTGCCGTATGCACCCGTCAGTATATATGGATTTTTTTCTGCACTGTTCGAAGTGAGGTCCCACTCCATTTATCGACGATAGGGTGAAATAACGTGTATAATTAGAAAATCGGTGCCTAAAGAAAACTGAGGAGTGGTGTTTTTCACAAATATAGATTTCATGCACAATTTTGGTTTCGAATGTTTTCAAAGTTTCCAGAAAAAATAGATTGATACACGAATCCTAAGATATTGTATCTTAGCACAGCGCAACAGTCTCGTGTAAGACATGTCCCCTCGTTCCAGAGATATATCAGCTTAAACAGATCAGTTCGTGGTATGCCATATTGTGTGTCACCGTACAGGACAAACTACTTGTCAAACTCAGAGCTCCCGGAATCGTGTTTATGGACTAGAATAATCATTTTGACAATGTTTAAGCAAAATACGAGGGATAGGGTGCTGCTGACGAGTTCAGTGCCAGTGGAATGATGAACGGATACATTAATGGAATGGATGGAAGGTTATAATAGGCTACAGGCAAGGTATATTGTGCAAGGTGAATGACACCACTTGAACTCATATTAACTTTTTTGACTTATGTGCTTATTATGATCTTCATTTAAAATCCGAAAGGGAATTGCACGCTCGTTGTATACCCTGGGCACAAGAAAGGTGCATTCCGCCACTATTTCGGAAGCTTCCGAAACGTTTCGTCATTCGACACTTGACTTATATGTTTGAATCTAACAGCATACGATGAGCACTTCAGGTGAGTATTAGATATTATGTCGTGAGTAAGGGCGAGAGCAAGAGAGGTGAGTGGAGAGAGGAGAGTAGAGATGGGAGAGGAGAGATGAGAGGGAAGAGATGAGAGATGAGAGGATAGGGAGAGAGGACAGGAGAGAGGAGAGAAGAGAGAAAAGAGACGAGAGACGAGAGACGAGAGACGAGAGACGAGAGACGAGAGACGAGAAGTGAGAGGTGAGAGGTGAGAGGTGAGAGGTGAGAGGAGAGAGGAGAGAGAAGAGAAGAAACACGAGAATGGGGGAGAACTATTAAACATGATAAAGTGATGCATCACTTTTTTCGCATAAAATAACAAACTTTAAAGTAACATTGGCAAGTCGACTGACAAGTAACGAAAGCAAATCGGATGTCAATCGCGAAACCCCATGCCGTACAACACACTGGCTTCTTTCATATCGCTTGTACTGTCTGTTTGAAAACGCTTCAGGGGGTCGCAGCGTGAACACCTCCCTGTTCCGTGACGAGCAGCACAATGCTGTGCACGGGCTCCTGTTTAAACAGTCGCTACATTGGTCACAAGCAACAGGCGCCGGAAAGATCCTTTATTAGACAGCAAAATATTCGGCTTCGTTTCACAGTCCGTGAGTGGGTTTTGATCGGTACAGCCTCTGACACATGCGTCGGCGGGCGGGCGGGCGGCCGGGATGGGCGGCGCCTGACCACGAGGCGCTGGACCGGACCGGAGTGACGCCCCGCCGCAAGTGCGTGCGGGATCACAGTTCGATCAGGCCCCGCCCCCTCCGACACGCGCCAATCGACGCGTGGCGTGTGCGGCACGGAGGCGGAACGACAGCACGCGCCGCCTGGTCCCACCAAATATGGTGCGACGTCTGTTGTGGCTCTAATTGAGAAACTGCTAAAACAGCAGCTGAGTAGCAACTGGCATGACGGCAAAAATACACAATCAATAAAATAAAGCTGTAAAACGCAGAAAGCCGTGCATTTCGACAATTTATGGGAAGCTGCATCTCATGCAGCGATCCTGCTATTCCACCATGCAGGCTTCCTGCTATTCTCAGATTCAGGTACTTTGCCTTGCCCCCATTCAACCTTCATGCTATCCCCCAGTGCAGGTTACCTGCTATTGTCCCATCCAGGCTTCCAGACATTCTCATATCCGGGCTTCCTGGTATTCTCCCATTCAAGCTTCCTGCTATCACCCACCCAAGCTCCCAAGTCTGCTACCAGAAGTAGGAGCAGCTGCCAAGGCCAATGCTGGTAGGCACAACTGATAGGCAGATTCAGAGAGCAACCCCCTCACACATACACACGTTTCAATGGGCGTCAACGTTAACCGCCCACTGGCGTTGTACGGGTGCTAAATAGACGAAAGCATCCCCACAATGGCGTATTCCTCCCGCCCCTTATTTAGGATAGATCCTACGGCCTTGACCAGTGCGAGTGACATACGACCCCGCCCAGCAGTTGACATAACAAGTAGTTGGGGAGTCGATGTGCAACCGTAACCAATGAGACAAGTGTTGAGATGGAAACTAACGAATCTGTTCAATGTACCACCACTACAAATAAAAACAACAACAATAATACCAAGCATATCACTACCAATAATAAGGATCACAATAGCAACAGTAGAAGTAGCACCACCGCGTTAGCTCTTAGTTCCAGCTGCATGATTGGGTCGTGAGAAGGCTTCAGCCTAATCACATATCAGCTGAGTCCCATTAAGTTATCGACGAAACCGCATCCGTGAATCGCCACAAATATACATAACTGCTCGGCGCTTGATGTTTGCAATCATCGAAAGAGAAAACCATTACGCCATGACGAGAGGCCGTTCTGGCAATCCTATCGCATTGACAAATTGCCAATAAATGTCGTGTAATACCTCATCCAAGTCTGTCGCTTACGGCGATGAGATCCGAGACACCAGACTGATCATCAATGAGTCTGACCAACTCCGGTAAAATATGCATCCTCTTGCCACCAATAAGTCTCTTGAGACCAGCTTCAGACTGGATTTCGTCAACCCAAGGCCTTCGATGCTGACGAAGCCGCGGCCGTCCATTATAGCGATTGATTATCGAACACGACATGGACGCACAAATTAAACGTTTTGCCACTAAGACAAGGCAGCTCAAGGTCAGGCAAACGCATATGGTGGCTGTAAGCCAGGCTCGCCCAACACCAGCGTGACGTCACCAGTATATCGAGTCGAGCTGCCGGCACGTGACCACACAGGAGGAGCGCCCGAGGCAACAGGTCAGTTCAGTTCATGGCGATAATAAGGTGACTAATGGTAGGTGAAAGTGGCCCGGGAGCTGGTAACTGCCGATGGTCAACAGCTGACAAAATGAAAATATGCCCAAGACGGTTGGCTTCCATTCGTTAAAAAGATGTTGCAACACAAAACCGGTAGTGAATGCAGAGGAGTGGTAAAGGGAGATAGGTACCAGCCTCAGAAGCAATATTCGTGACCATTCACTTGGCTGTGTACCTTGATGACTGTTAATGAACATACTAATTATTTACCTTTTAGGCACTCTCGTTGCAGGTGTGGATATCAACAATCTTGCTGTTGTTGGGTGCAACTTGACCAAGCGGACCGAATGAATCACGGAGGTGCTGCAGACGATGCCGTCACGAGACTTATGGACTGAGATCATGAGTCTCGTACATGCAATGCCGACTTGAACCAATATGTATTATCGGCAGTTCACAACGCCGGCTTTACCATACGGAAACACCAGCTTCGCAATGTATAGCAACAGTTTTGGAACGATATTTCTTACAAGCACAGAATGATGCAATGTGGCATCAACATATAACACTGCCATTTTTCATCTCAGAAATTCACGATAGTAGCATCACAAAATGTGAACAGGTAAATACTTGGACTTGGAGGGGATTCCATTGATGGAGTAATCACTACCTACTGCTTCGTCTAGGAAATGTCACCCCTAAGCAGAAGTACTCAATACATCCGGCGTCGACGGGCAATATTTGAAGTGTTCGTGCATGACTGCTGGCACAAGGGCATGACCTGGCGCCTTTACTTTTTCTCGAGCTTTGAGCGAAACCATTCCAACGCAAATGACCTACAGCGAATAACCAATTCCTGAATTCCCATCTTGTGGATCGTGGCGGCCGTATCCGGCTCGTGACAACTGCTGAGCCGTCCCAACCAGCAGCTACGTTCAATACACAACGCACACACACACTCATACACAGTACCACCAATACACAACGCACACACACTCATACACAGTACCAGCAATACACAACGCACACACACACTTATACACAGTACCAGCAATACACAATGCACAAACTGACACACAATATCAGCAATACACACTACACAAACTGATGCACAAGACCAACAATACACAATACACACACTGATGCACAATACCAGCAATACACAAACTGATACACAATGCTACCAATAAACAGTACACAAACTGACACACAATACCAGCAATACACAATACCAAAACTGATGCAAAATACCAGCAATCCACAATACCCAAACTAACACACAATACCAGTAATACACAATACACAAACTGGGACACAATATCAACAATGCACAGTACACATACTGATACACAATGCGAGCAATGCACAGTACACAAACCGATACCAGCGATACACAGTACACAAGCTGACACACAATACCAGCAATATACAATACCAAGAATACAGAATGCCCAAACTGGTACACAATCCCGGCAATACAAAGTACACAAATCGGTACACAATACCAGCAATATACACAAGACAAACTAAGACACAATACCACCAATACACAATACACAAACTGATGCCAACACCAACAATACACAATGCCAAACGACACACAATGCCAGCAATACATAACACCAGCAATACAAATACCCAAACTGATACTCAATACACAAACATATATATATATATATATATATATATATATATATATATATATATATATATATATATAAATATATATATATATATATATACATATATACATATATACAATGCCAGCACCACACAATACCCAAACTGATACACGAACATTCCAGCAGTCAAGCACCCTTTTACGACCCGCTGCCTATCCATATTTTAGGAAACGCCTCTCAGAACACAACACCTCTCCACTGGATCCCCCAGCAGCCGCACAGCATGGGTCGGAATCTCTGGGGCGGAGGCGGAGCTGCGCCACTACCTTAATGGTACACGGAACCTCTGGGCGCCGCCCCACCACCTTCATGACACACGGAACCTGTGGGGCGCCGTCCCACCACCTTCATGGCACACGGAACCTCTGGGGCGCTGCCCCACCACCTTCATGGCACACGGAACCTCTGGGGCGCTGCCCCACCACCTTCATGGCACACGGAACCTCTGGGGCGCCGCCCCATCACCTCGTGGCACACGGAACCTCTGGGGCGCCGCCCCACCACCTTCATGGCACACGAACCTCTGGGGCGCCGCCCCATCACCTTCATGGCACACGGAACTTTTGGGGCGCTGCCCCACCACCTTAATTGCACACGAAACCTCTAGGGCGCCGCCCCACCACCTTCATGGCACACGGAACTTTTGGGGCGCCGCCCCATCACCTTCATGGCACACGGAATCTCCGGGGCGCTGCCCCACCACCTTAATGACAAGACCTAACATTGACCTGTGGGGCTGATAGCGAAGTAACGCCTTGAAATAGGGCCTGCGTCTGCGCTTAAATCGAGATGTTTCTCCGCTTTCGGGCTTCTCCGCATGAATTGCTATGCGGTGTGCAAGCGTTATCGTGGACGTAACGACTCACTGTGGGACTTCAGAGCGTCTGCACGACTGATCCGCAGCACTTGGATGCTTTATCGTCGCTGATTGATAGCGCTCTTCTCGCCGAGCGCTGCTGCTTTATTTCGCACTCTCATATACCCCAGACGAGATTTACATGCATCGAATGGGTGTGGGCCGCCGGCCCATCTGAGTTGCGTTACGCCGCTTCTGCGGTGGACGCCGCACATGCTGACCGTCGGCCCATCTGAGTGGGGTTACGCCGCTTCTGCGGTGGACGCCGCACATGCTGACCGTTGGCTCATCTGAGTTTCTTTACGCCGCTCCTGCGCCGGTCGTCCCGCCTCGCCCCCCCCCCCCCCGGCCGATGACTCCTCGTGTCCGCCGGTCCCGTGAGTAGGCCGTGGGCGTGTGCTAGCCAAGCAGTGTTGTGACGACGCGGTGGGTCGAAGGGCCGAATCAGCACCGGCCGGCCCGGCCGGACCGCCACCCGGCACGATCACGCCGGAACACCGGCGGGCGGGGGCAGGGGGCAGGGCCAGGGGGACGGGAACAGCCAGCAGCAGTGTCTACAGCGCAGACCTATTCTCGGGAGTGCTCTCAGGGGATAATCAGCGGCGCGAGATTCGACACAGGCGGTGTTCGATGTTCGTGACAGGTGTACTGATGCAGCACCCGGGGAGCGGCGCCACCGGGCACTGCGCAGGGGAGTGACGGGGAGTCCTGCGTGACAACTGGTACCGTCACTGCAGGGGAGTGACGGGGAATCCTGCGTGACAACTGGTACCGTCACTGCAGGGGAGTGACGGGGAGTCCTGCGTGACAACTGGCCCGCCACTGGGGAGTGACGGGGAGTCCTGCGTGAC
The DNA here is from genome assembly GCA_034440575.1 of Imbricaverruca yamaguchii. Lineage (NCBI taxonomy): Eukaryota > Metazoa > Arthropoda > Thecostraca > Neoverrucidae > Imbricaverruca > Imbricaverruca yamaguchii. The sequence continues at coordinate 5,026,993 of JAOTOL010001661.1, forward strand.
AACTGGTACCGCCACTGCAGGGGAGTGACGGGGAGTCCTGCGTGACAACTGGTACCGCCACTGCAGGGGAGGGGGAGTCCTGCGGATGAGCGTGGGGAGTCCTGCGTGACAACTGGTACCGTCACTGCAGGGGAGTGACGGGGAGTCCTGCGTGACAACTGGTACCGTCACTGCAGGGGAGTGACGGGGAGTCCTGCGTGACAACTGGTACCGTCACTGCAGGGGAGTGACGGGGAGTCCTGCGTGACAACTGGTACCGTCACTGCAGGGGAGTGACGGGGAGTCCTGCGTGACAACTGGTACCGTCACTGCAGGGGAGTGACGGGGAGTCCTGCGTGACAACTGGTACCGTCACTGCAGGGGAGTGACGGGGAGTCCTGCGTGACAACTGGTACCGCCACTGCAGGGGAGTGACGGGGAGTCCTGCGTGACAACTGGTACCGCCACTGCAGGGGAGTGACGGGGAGTCCTGCGTGACAACTGGTACCGCCACTGCAGGGGAGTGACGTGTAGTCCCGCGTGACAACTGGCACCGCCACCTCAGCGGCCGATAATTAGAACCGCCACTGGGGAGGTGTTCCTACGTGATAATTAGGACCGTCACTGCAGTTGCCGACAGTCAGGACCGCCACTGCAGTTGCCGACAATTAGGACCGCCACTGCAGCAGCCGACAGTTAGGACCGTCACTGCAGTTTCCGACAGTCAGGACCGCCACTGCAGTTGCCGACAATTAGGACCGCCACTGCAACAGCCGACAGTTAGGACCACCACTGCTGCAGCCGACAGTTAGGACCGTCACTGCAGTTGCCGACAATTAGGACCGCCACTGCAGTTGCCGATAGTCAGGACCGCCACTGCAGTTGCCGACAATTAGGACCGCCACTGCAGTTTCCGACAATTAGGACCACCATTGCAGTTGCCGACAATTAGGACCGCCACTGCAGAAGCCGACTGTTAGGACCACCACTGCAGCAGCCGACAGTTAGGACCGTCACTGAAGTTGCCGACAGTCAGGACCGGCACTGCAGTTGCCGACAATTAGGACCGCCACTGCAGTTGCCGACAGTCAGAACCGCCACTGCAGTTGCCGACAGTCAGGACCGCCACTGCAGTTGCCGACAATTAGGACCGCCACTGCAGTTGCCGACAATTAGGACCACCACTGCAGCAGCCGACAGTTAGGACCGCCACTGCAGCAGCCGTCAGTTAGGACCACCACTGCAGCAGCCGACAGTTAGGACCACCACTGCAGCAGCCGACAGTTAGGACCGTCACTGCAGCAGCCGACAGTTAGGACCGTCACTGCAGCAGCCGACAATTAGGACCGCCACTGGGGAGGTGTTCCTACGTGATAATTAGAACCGTCACTGCAGTTGCCGACAGCCAGGACCACCACTGCAGTTGCCGACAATTAGGACCGCCACTGCAGCAGCCCACAGTCAGGACCGCCACTGGAGCAGCCGACAGTCAGGACCACCACTGCAGTTGCCGACAATTAGGACCGCCACTGCAGCAGCCGACAGTTAGGACCGTCACTGCAGCAGCCGACAGTTAGGACCGTCCCTGCAGCAGCCGACAATTAGGACCGCCACTGGGGAGGTGTTCCTACGTGATAATTACAACCGTCACTGCAGTTGCCGACAGTCAGGACCACCACTGCAGCTGCCGACAATTAGGACCGCCACTGCAGCAGCCTACAGTCAGGATCGCCACTGCAGTTGCCGACAATTAGGACCGCCAATGCAGCAGCCGACAGTTAGGACCGTCACTGCAGCAGCCGACAGTTAGGACCGTCCCTGCAGCAGCCGACAATTAGGACCGCCACTGGGGAGGTGTTCCTACGTGATAATTACAACCGTCACTGCAGTTGCCGACAGTCAGGACCACCACTGCAGTTGCCGACAATTAGGACCGCCACTGCAGCAGCCCACAGTCAGGACCGCCACTGCAGCAGCCGACAGTCAGGACCACCACTGCAGTTGCCGACAATTAGGATCGCCACTGCAGCAGCCGACAGTTAGGACCACCACAGGAGCGGCCGAGAATTAGGACCACCACAGGAGCGGCCGAGAATTAGGACCACCACAGGAGCGGCCGAGAATTAGGACTGCCACTGCAGTGGCCGACCATTAGGACTGCTACTGCAATGCAATGACACATGGGGCAGGGGCCGACGTTTAGAACCGCCATTCAGTAAGGGTTCCCACGTGATAACGAGGACTGCCACTGCACTGGAACACTTCTAGGTTTGAAATTTCAACACAAGTCCATGGCATTAATATCAGAACAGATGATGGCATACGCGCACCTTGCACCCGCGCGCCTAGTCTGTTTCGTGCGCTCGTTCAGCGATAATGCATACGAATGAGAGATCCTTGCGCAAGCCACCGGAGGGCGTTTCAACAATAAGCAACCACGTCAAATTGTCTAGGTATTCAGACACAATAATTGCAAAGTACCTAGTGTAAATTTTGACCGCAAATCAGCCAATGCATACATCGGAACGTATCCAACTATGGCATGATAAACCACCGCTTGTTGATACCTATTCTCAGACTTGGAGGAGGTGGCAACAGCAAGAGGTTTTTGTTCCTAATCTGTGGTGCACGCTATATATCCAATGGTCAATACTCTTCATGCGGCAGTTCCAGACAACGCTCACTCCCACTTCCCCCCACAATCTCTTAGAGTCTCAGCACATGAAACATGCCTACCATTAATTGTCGAATTCTTCGGTACCTTTGTTGGTTAGTTATTTGGGTTTTAGGGGGGCCTCGACAAGGAAATGTGATCATTTAGCGCCCATAGCGTTCATTCAGCATGCTGGAATTTCATGGAGTGTTACTTAGGTGAGTACCTATATGGTCCGAAACCCTACCGCTCTCAGGTTTCTGAATGTGCTACCAGAATGAATGATTTAGAGTCATCTGATACCACGTCGCGATATGTTGATGTCTGCTCCTATTTCCATAGAACAACCTTCGCTTCCTCTTGAAATGTGTCGGTGCGACAGAAGCCCATGTCGCACCGTGAGGGCTCCAGACGGCGGGGGCACTCGGGTCTCTCCCGCAGAGGAGTTGTTGGTGAATGGCGTCTGTGCTGCCGGCTCGCAGTCTAGATAGTCACCTCGTCGCTCCTGGAGCTGAGATAGCATGATGACCAGCCTCCAAGGCGTGGCTTTATTCACTGCAATTTATTGTTGGACTGAGCATTCCAGCTCCCCCGTCACTTAGTATTCATGTGCGATAACATTCCAGAGATGTGGTGCCTGGCTGGAAGCGGGAGAATACGTGTTGGGGCCTCTGGTCTGCCCACTTAGCTGCAGAATCGGCTCGCTCATTTCCATGAATTCCGACATGGCTCGGTACCCAGCACACACTAATGTTTTTCCAGTCTCGTTCAAGAGTAGTAAGACATCAGAACATCAATCAGCAGAGTGTTTGTAGGGTACATGGGGTAAGCATCAAAGGCTGGTAGGAGAATCAGACAGTATGACATATGAGACATATTGATACATCGATGAGACAAAGCGCTTTAATCCTCGGGATCAGAGCACAGTTTTTGCTGAAGTTGGCTGGTGACTAGGGGCTGCACTGCCCCACCGTCCTGAGTTGGAACAGGAAGACAGGTATTTTGGCACGTACCCAGCAGAACCCCGGTATATCTGATGTTCGTTGAATATCTAGTTGAAGACTTATTCGACTTTTAAATGGATAAATAGACCTTGACCCTCGTCTACCTCCATCGCCTATAAAAGAGGCCTGCATATTTCCCTGGCAATTGGCAACGTATAGATACATAGAGAAGGCAATGGTATTCATGTATCGCCGGTGACAGCGTCGAGAAACTTAAAAATAAAAAATAAAAAAAAAAAAAAACAATGAAGTGAATAATGAATGAACCAGCCGACGAAATAACCAACTAAGCAACCAACCAAAAACCACCGTGGACAGTTCAGATTGACAGTCGCACCATGTGGAGTCCTGGGAAACTACATGTCGAGTGACAGGTGGCAGGTTGGCTGTCGAACGGCGTGGTGTGCTGGGAACCATACATGTCAAGTGACAGGTGACAGGTTGGCTGTCACACGACACGGCGCGCTGGGAACGTCACGCGTGGCCCATGTCACGTGCCGTGACTAAGGTGGACAGGATGGTACGGGCCAATGTCACGTGGCCTCAGTGGCCGCAGGGGCGTGAACAGTGCCGTCGAGCGAGCTCTTGCGATCGGACACTGAGGCAGATAGTTTCCACCGCAGCCGTATTGAAGGCCACGCTGATTGTTCTCACTGTCGTGCGCTCCGGGTCAGGCAAGGATGAGCAGTAAGCAACGACTCCCAGTCCAGTGCAGGGGTTCAAAGCTGCCATGGGTAACGGTTGTCTATTTCCGAGCGTTAACGTTAACGTTAACATTGCAGAACAATCGGTTGACATCCGACCGGAGGTTGGGTTTTCCGTCCGTGGTGTGACGACCTGGAGTGCTCCGTGCTCCCACCGTTCGCTGCAGAGCAGCGGAGTGGGGGGGGCGTTGATTCTGGAAAATTATCGGGGGTGGGGGCACAATACAAGAAGGCAATGGGCGCGCACAAATCGATTGGAGTTGCACTCCATAGTATCCCATACAAAATGTTGAAATTATTTAGGATGGCCAAAGTGAACATTGAGGGGTTGCTACCACTCCCACCCTAACCGCGCAAACATATATAAAACAACACCGGTAGCTTCTGCTGTCTTCCTGTCGGCTGTATCCTCACATTTGCGCAGAATGGTGGCGTGACCACTGTCCACTCGGACGAGTATTGGGACGGCACTGTGTAGCGTGACCACCAAGTGTTTTCCCGCCCACTGTGTTGGCGGCGTGCTGTTAGCGGCCGTTAACGAAGTGGCGTACTGCACCTCGTCACCGATGTAGCTCTGATCACACGTCACGTTTGACCAGGCGCGCACCCAGGATTCTTCCATGGGGGGGGGGTGCCCGGACCGAAATGGGCACATGGCCGGCTCCAAAAGGGCACTTTGCGGTCAGGGCACACTGGAAGGTTTGTTGACCGGGGGGGAGGCGTGAAAAAAAATTGGCCAAAAGGGCAGTTTTGGGCTCATAGGGCACCTTTGGCACAGGCGGGGCACATAAGGCAAGTGATTTTTGGGCTAAATTTGGGAAATTCCAGCCAGGACGGCACTTTTCGGTCAAAAGGGCACTTTTGGCCAAAAGGGCACTTTGGTCTCATGCAGGGGGAGGGGGGTCCTGCCCCCTCCGGTGCGTCTATGCGTTTGACAGAGCACCCGACACGTCTGACGGTGCGCCGGCTCCCCGAGTCGGAGTGGCCGGCAGAACATGCCGCCGTGCCAGTCGGGCACGCCGGCGACTCCAGTGCAGACTGAGAACCAACGCGTTTTTTTGCGCGTGTTCGTTTGTCTCCGCGCGTGTTTGAAACGCAGGCCTGATGTTCGCGTGGCGCCTTGGACCCGTTTGTTCAGCTGGTCGTCAACATGGGTAAGAGACACGAATGGTCCGCTTGTGGGACCCGTGGTCACTGGGCGCATCTGGAGGAGGCACGCGGTCATGCCCTCTCACCTCCACAAAGGGTCGATCTTTACGGACCTTTGCACTAAAATTGTATTTTCTCGACTTCTAAAACATATGAGAAAAATGAGAAAAAAATGTCTTATCGGGCCCACGGAATGTTAGCTGTTCGAATATGAAGGGCTTTGCGAAACCGGGGGATTGAAATTCCCCTCTCCAAAATCGGTCGAAAATCGGCCTCCTGGATCTGCCACTAGCGGTAGTATTGCGTTAGCTCGATTTGTTTAGGATCCTTTTGCTGTGCATGTTCAGCTGCTGATGTTTGTGGCACGCGAGACGAGGTGTTCAGTGTAGCCGCTGAACCTGAAGAGATTTTGTACCTTGTTGACTTCTTTTGACTGCATATATGTCTGAGTGCCCCCCAACTTCCCGCAGCAGCTGATACCTCAGGACAGCCCTTCCGTGAAGCCGATAGAGCCGACCGGCAGGACAATCCAGTAGTACGGCCCATCGGCTTCTTGCGCAATTCCGTGCCGAATCCGTGTCTGAAGTGACATGCATACACAACAATGAATCCCTAGGACTGAACGTGATCACACCTCCTAAGACACGCAGTCGATGCACTCCGAAATCCGACCTCCCAGGGAACTTGATTTTGCGGCGTCTCTCCTTCAAGAACTTGAAATCATTGTCGAGTGCCTCTAATTCATGCGTCCATACCCCGACACTTGATCCATAAACCGCCGGTTGAGAGCTGGTCGCAGTGTCGGAGCCGTCCGAAGCAGTGTCTTCAGTGTGTACATTACGGCCTCTGGCGGCGATACGGGACTACCCGTAGTAATTGCGTACACCTGATGCTAATTGCTCCATAAACGTGCACGGTTGTTAGACGATGTTGCAGGAGATCTCCAGCTCTCCTGGACACTTGCGCGGCACCATTCTGTGCACGTAACGACGGAGCCAATCGTAAGATACCAAAAGCGCTGCTGATATGGAAGCACCTGCAAAAAGTCACCACACGGGTCACCTGACCGACTCTGGGATTGCTGCAACACCTGGCGGAGAGTTCGCGAATTAACTATAGGTGGCAGTGTGACGGGACGCCGATTTTTGACGCGCGTGATTTGCGCGCGTCTTTCAAACGTATCAGCAGGTATTTCAAACGTATTTTCCTGTATCGGAGGTAAACAGTCCGACCAGAAGTCGCCGAAAGAGGTCGTAGCAGGGCAAAATTCTGCTGGGCACCCGTAGTCTCGTGCATTATATGGTCTTGCGCTAAGTGACTCGGAAAATGTTGACGAAGGAGTTCTCACCTAAACCCTTGCTCATGCTTGTGGCATGCCTGCAATGAGCCCTCACTCTCCTCCCGTGTGCATATACAATGCATGAGCGGTATCAGCTAAGTGACACTTAATTTGTCGACATTTCTGTGCGTTCAGAAGCAAACTGATTGTGACCAGTGGCGCAGCCAGGGAAATCGCTAAAGGAAATGCCCCTCCCGCGAAACCCCAAATTATTCATTTGCATATTCAGTTCTACCAGGAACCAGATTTTGACCAGTTATCCAGCGTTAGCGTGCACATCCTTTCAAAAACCTTCGCTGCAAACATGTTTGCGACTACCAGAGACATCAACATATCGTCCTATATAGGGGCCAAGAGGTATGGCGATGGAAATTAGGCACTGGTTGGCTGAGACTATTCCTGGGAATCTTAGGCATGAACCTTATGGGTGTTGCATGGACGACCAACAAACAAAATTTCGTTCGGCAAATGTTCTGAATAATCTCATGTGTGTGTGTGTGTGTGTGTGTTTGTGCGTCTGTGTTTGGCCAGCCTGCCACCGTGTGGTGATGTCGGCTGTTTCAGGGGGGCGTTTGTGGCGTCAGTATTTTGTTGCTGTTTGTTAAGGGTGAAAGGGTATGAGGAGTAATGTGGTGCGGATGAGAGGAAGCGAAGAGAGATTATAGTTGTCTTGTAGAGGCGAGTTGTGAGACAGTTGAGGTGACTTGAATAATGGTGCGTAGAGGGAGTAGAAGTTGAGACGTCTTGCAGGCAGATGAAGTAGGAGTCGAAGCTGAGCTGGTGCAGAAGTGTAGAGTTTTCCAGTCCGGTCGGTGCCATGGGGTGGGGTGTAGTTGGGGGGGTTGGGGTCGGGTCATCGCCATTATTGAAATAACATTGCAAGAACAGTTAGTGTTAGTAAATGTCACGTGTGGTTAGCTTTTGTTTCTTTTTCTTTTTTGTTCATTTTCTGTTTTTCTTTTTTAACATATCTTCTTTTTTTTCTTCACCATTTTGTTTCTTTTTCTTTTTCTCTTTTAGCATATCTTTTTTATTCTTTTCTTCTTCTTTTTTTATCATAGTTCGTGGATCAGGCGTGTGATAGAGAGAACGTGGAAGAGGTGCTCGTGTAGTGTTGGATGTTCATCGTTGAGAAGTGACGTGATGTTTAGTGGGATGTTGTTCATGTTGCAGTAATTTGTGATGGGTTATCTTTCTGTGTTGTATTTGGTGCAGTGTATGAGTATGTGTTTAATTGTGAGTGTTCGTTGACATGTTGTGCATTGTGGTCGTGGGAGTTGTTGTAAGAGATAGGAGTGCGTGAGTGCAGTGTGTCCTGGCCGTAAGCGTGTTAGTATGCGTTCCTCTTGTCTAGTGTTTTGGTTGATGGTGTGCCAGAGTTCGTATTTTTGGTGTATTTCGTGGAGTTGTGTGATTGTTGTGTCCCATGTTTGTTGAATGTCTTTGTTGATTGCCTGGCGTATTGTGGGGTAGTAGTCTGATCGTGAAAGTGGGCAGGGTGTGGTTTGTTGTAGTGTTGTGGCTATGTTGGCTTCGGTGACTGCGTGTTCGTTGCCGTGTATGTTTGTGTTACTTGGGATCCAGAGTAGTGTTGGTCGTTGTGTAATAGTGAGTTTTTTTGTGGATTTGTAGTATTTTGGGTATGAGTGGGTGTTTGTATGTGGTGTGGGGTGTTATGCTCTGTAATGCTGATTTTGAGTCTGTGGCTATGATGTTGTGTTCAATTTTGGTGTTGTATATGGTGCAGTATGTCGAGTAGATTGCGCATAATTCTGCTGTGTATGTGGATGCTGTGTTATGCAGACGGGCATGAAGGATGACCCGCGGCGGTGCTGCGTTGGGATACAGCACCGCCGCTGTGCCCATCTGCTGTGTGTGTGATTTGGATCCGTCTGTGTAGATGATGTTGTGATTTGGATGTTGAGATTTGAAGTGGAGGAAGTGTTGGTGTATTTCTGCGTCTGTGTAGGTGTGCTTTGGCTGGTCTATGAGGAGGTGTATTTTGGGTGTTTGGTATTTCCAACATGCAGTGGGTGGTGGGAGTGCTTTTGCTGTGGGGAGTGTGATGTGTAGTCTATTTGCGTGTTGGTGGATGCGGCAGCCTGTTGTAGTTTTAAGTCGTGTTGTGTTCATGAGTTGGTGTCTGCGTTTGGTGCGGATTTTTAGTGCCTGGGTGCATGGGTGTTGTGCGATGAGTTGTGTTTTGCAATGATATCTTAATAGTGTTTCTGTGAGTTTGTGCTTAAGTTCTGGTATGTGGTTATAGATGTGGAGAGTGAAAGAAGGCGAAGTGGTGAATGCTCCTGTGGCTATTAGTAAAGTTTGGCGTTGCAGAGAATCTATAATTTTGAGGGTTGATTTAGGCGCATTTTCGAAGAGTGTGGATCCGTATTCCAAAAGTGGCCGAATGATTGATTTGTGAAGAGCTAAGAGTGTGTTTCTGTCGGATCCCCAGTTTGTGCCGGATAGTGCTCGGAGTATGTTTATTCTTTTTGATGCGTGCTTTTGTATATCTAAGATATGTGGTCGGAAAGTGAGTTTAGGGTCTAAAGTGATGCCTAGAAATTTTGGTGTGGTGACGAATGGTATGGGAGTGTTGTCTACTTTTAGTGGCGGCAAGTCTGTGTATTTGTGGTAGCCGAAAAGCATGCATTTTCATTTGTGTGGTGCAATGTGTAAGTTTAGAGAGGCGAGTTTGCTATGCAGTTGTATTAATGTGGTTTGTAGTATTCCTAGTGCGTTTTGTGGTGTTTCGTGTGATGTCCATATATCTATATCATCAGCGTATATTGCAATTTTGGCCGGAAGGTTGTCTGGGATGACTGAATTTAGACCTAAAATAAAGAGTAGGGGGCTTAGTACTGAACCTTGCATGAGACCGGTTGCTGGGAATTTTGTGTCTGACATGTGGGATCCAATTTTGACTTGAAACGAGCGATTGAGAAGATAGAAGTGAAGATAGTGTTGCAGTCTGCCCTGTATATCTATGCTGTGTAGGTGTTGTAATAGTGCTGTTATGTTGATGCTGTCCTAGGCTTGTTTGAGGTCCAGGAAGACGGCGATAGTGGAGCGTTTCCCTGCCGCCGCTTCCTGGATGTGTGTGACGAGGTAGGTGAGATTATCTATGCATGAGCGATTAGGAAGAAAACCCGATTGAATAGGAGAGATTAGTTTTTGTGTTTGGATGATATAGAGAAGGCGTTTTTTGACAAGATGTTCGAATAGTTTGTGGAAGCAGCTGGTGAGGGCGATGGGGCGATAGGAAGTGCAGAGAGTTGAGTCAGTGTTGGTTTGGGTATAGGTATGAGAGAAGCGTGTAACCATGATTGTGGGTAGGTATATGTGGTCCATGCGGTGTTGTAAGTGTCGAGCAGTGTTTGAAGTGCTGAGAATGGTAAGTGTTTGAAGAAAGCATAGTGTTTGTGCGGCTAAGGAATGTGAAAATTGGACCCCGGATGCTTTTTTGAGGTTCCACCGGCCTGGCTGAGGGTTGAGTGGGCCGGTGGTCGGGATTTAGTCAAAGGTAATGGTGATGGGTGCGTGGTTGGCAAATATGTTGCGGTAGAGGACATACTTGTGCTAAAGGTGGACATCCGTTCTGCGCATGCGCAATTTCTTATGAAAATACTCTTGATTTTGTTCGCATAGTGGCGCTCTTGGCCCAATCATCGCCGCATGATATACATTGTTTACGCTTTAGCCAGAATTGGCCAAAATTCAAAATTGACCATACTCATTATCAAGCTGGGGATGGGCAGCATTCATCATACAATCCCAGTATTTTAGTGTTAGTTTGCTGGATAAGCATACCCTGTCTGGATACCTACATGTTCAAGTTCTGAAGCAGTGTTCAGATTTGTTTGATTTGGACGCCACATGCAAATGACATGCCTAGGCTTGTCCTTTGTTTTGCAGGATTGTGGCAATATGGGTACCTACACACCATACCTGGTGTAATTTTATATGAGACATTTGCTGCAAGAGTGCATAACTTCCAGTATTGCTGTACTTTAAGGCATTCACAGCACATGTTTTGCATGTATTTTAACTCCATAAGAAAACAGGAGATATGTTTTGTTAGCTTCAGTTATATCAGTTTTTATTCTGCAAAATTTTGGAGATTATTTTTTCATTTTAATATTTGTATGACCAATACATTCTTCTATAAATGCTTACATTTCAGGAGGCAGGCAATAAAGGGGCTCTGAATTGGGTAGCATTCCAAGAATGATTACATTAGGAATGAAGATGGAGCATATATTAACCTAACCCAGCTTAATCTCTTGTCCGAATAAATAATCTTAAAAGCTAAATGGCTAAATGGCAGCCAAGGTGCCCTAAAGCCCAAATCATCTTTAAAATGTTTTTTTTTTAATGGTATTTAGTTTAGGGTAACTATGACAAGCATAACACACATTTCACCTTTATGTAGCACACAAAGGTTAAGCTAAGCAAGGTAGTCTGTATGCTGGGTAAATTTTCAATGTTTTTAACATTTAGAGCTTTCTTCTTTAAAACCAAACTGTTCAGGCTAGGTTAGCTAGGAAAAATTGTTTAATACTTTTCATTATAATTTGTTTTTCTAAAAGGAAGATTAGGCTTGGATAGGTTACTTTAGGTTACATTATTAGGCTTGTTAGATTGTATGCTATTTAGGTTTTCTCAGACAATGCTATGATATCTCATTTCAACATACATTTTACATTATATTATCTGAATGAAGGAACATTTTTGGGATGATCGTGCTTCTCAAATGATGAGTACTTATTCCCAGAGGAAATGCTTGGTCACATTTCCTGTTCCACATGTGTTGTGTTACAAAATGATTTTGTGTTCAGTGGAAATATAAACATATTCTGTTAAATGCAGTTGAAAACTGAGGCAACTGAGGCATATGGAAACGAAAAGAAATAACTGTTCAGTATTCTTTGTTACTTTTGCTTCAGATGCTTCCACCAGGTTTGGATCATTCATCCCCATAAAAATGAAGAGTGTATGGAATGATTTAACACCATACCTCATTGGTCCTGCTAATTAACTCACAAGGAATAAATACTTTAAAATTATAAGTCAGAATACCTATGGTGTGCAGAAGTATTGTACATATGTTTTTTCCCTTCAGGTAATTTTCAAATTGTTGGTTTTTTCCTCACTGTAATATTTGGAAGGGTAGTTGAGCATGATGCAACCAGTTCGCAATTTTATATTTCTTAGTTGGCAGAAAAAGCAACACCATAAAAAGAGCTTTGGGTTGGGTCATATAGCATACCAAATAATGCTAATTAAGAGGAAAATGCAACATGGTCCAGAATAACCTTGACTAATGTAAGATAAAATTTAGGAAGATTGAGAAAAGTAAACCTAACATAACCCCATTATTTGCTCACTGCAGGTAACATGTGTCTAAAACCTGTCTTGCAGATATCTTAGAGCCCAATAATACTGTACATACAGGTTGTGTTAATAGGAGAAAGTATTAATGATGCCAAACACCAGCATGGAATATTGTTCCTCTTGGTTTGCCATTCACCAACTCCGGAATGCCTCAGGCATTGGTATTGAATGTGAACATCAGTAAATGTGTTGTTCAAGGCTGTTGCAGAATATCAAGAAAAGTCAAAACAAGCTACATTTATTACTATAAACATAACGAGGTGACCACTCATTTTTGTCGTGAATCCCATTTTTTTCATTCGCAAACTAAAGAATACAGAAAATTCAACTTTGTGTGTTGCAATATATGCTGAAAATTACAGTAAAATGTTAGAAAAACCTATAAAGCTAACTTACTAATCCTGGATCATTTGCTCCATGCTGATGTTTGAATCCCTCCACCCGAATATAGCTGGATCCCCTGCTGCCTAATCATGATTGATAGTATAATGTCAACATCATTTCAAAGTCATGGGTCTCTTAAGGGTTCAAATACAACTTCCACCACTTGAGTGCGCTGGTGTACCCTAAGATCAGAGCTTCAGCTGCGCGACAGTTCGGAATGATTTTCTCGGACCACTCTGGTGGATTGAGCGAGGCGTCAACATTTAATTTACCCAACAATAACTGAATAAGCCACAACAGTTGGACACTCTCGAGGGGGCTCAGCGTCTTCATGAATCCAAAGGTTGCTGAAGCTCACCAACCTTCAAGTCGTGGCGGGGTGCCGAGCTGGTGAACGTTCCATTGATGAACAACACACAAGTGCCCTACTTTTTAGCAGTTGTCTGGACTCTTAGTGGCATCATGCATGGGTGTCGTGACGGAATTTGGATGGGGTAGAGACGGCACTAGAGGGTTTTTAAAAAGTTATTTTTGATGCAAAGTAATTCTGCAAAATGCTCAATCATTCTTGTATTGTTAAACTACATAAAGCTTCGAGCGACCAGGCCCCTAGGGCTCAAATATGCTATGTTAGCTGGGATAGGTCGGCGAGCCCGCCTTCAGTCATTCAACACTCCCACTCTTAGAATTTATATTGGATCGGAGTATGGTGGGCTTTGGTGGTAAGCCTGCATACGTCAAATGACGTGAGTCAAAGTTCTCGACTAGGCCACGTCCACCAGAGGCATAGGAACGTCTCAAAAGGTGTGCATGTGTATGTGGAAGGGGGAAAAACCCTTGAACAATGAAAAGTAGGGGACCATACCACTCCTCCCCTGTTTCCACACCTATGATGTTTACTCGTTTTGCCGATGCCGGTGGATTCAGTAAGGGTGGAAATGGCTAGGGCAGTGGCATATCCAAGGGGGATAAGATAAAACAAAAACCATCCTTGGTTTAGGGTATTTTATAATATCATGTTCAGGTCCTACCGTATCCAGATATGAGTATTATAATAATTGGCATTAATTTGTATACCACTCGATCGAACTCAAAACAGGCTGGCTGTACCCACACTTCGCGGTGAAATCGGAGACAAACATTTGCTTTCGCACGTGGTGACTTTAGTATTATCTATATGATGCTGCTTGGTAAATAATGCATTTAAGATGAGATTTGTTTCATATGAAAGAAGAAAAAATGGGTAAAGTCCCGTACACCAGCACCTTTGTCATCTGCACCAAATGGACATTGTCCTCCCAGACATCATTGCGATGTTATTTCATCTTTAATCAAATTTGACGATGTATAGCGGTAGTGTCAGTTGATCAGGAATACCTTCATTGAAACGAGCGATCAATTCTGAAGGTGTTCCACGGGGGCATTTTTAGTTCCTACCATCCTTTAATCAAAATATTCAATTTCACATTCGACCACATCATCCTTCCGCGTTACCCATGCTTAAGCTAAAGGGAATTCCGGAGACATGACAACCTTAGAACAAAATTGACGATTACTAACGACCATTATACTAGTGTCTAAGTGGTTTCAGCTGATATAGAAATTATGAATGTATCCATCACAGGTGGGGCAAAATCTCTAGATAACATACTTTCTTTGTTTTTGACAAGTATCTTCAAGATTTTGCATATAGCGGCCGCGGCCACCATGCGACCCAATGGCACGCTTACAGCTCGAACATCCGCCGCTAGGTGCAAACGAAGCGCCACCAGTAGCGTGGCCGCGCACGTCCCCTATCGGTCTGTTGTATAATATACCACACGAAAAAGCAGACTGCCCGTTAGTATGTTGAACGCAGGTTGTTGTTTGACATACTAGTGAGGGATCGATCAATTTGCACTCGTTTTTTAATACTCGGAACAGTTACTCCGAGCATGTCCATTAATCCGCAGACATCGACGTAAAACCAGAAGTCTAGAAAAGATAATACTTGGCATCAGATGAACCCAGCTCGTCCTTGAGTATGCCACAGTAGCTACTTTTCTGCTTATTCAGCTAGTTGATGCAACTGCGCAACCCGAGAGGAAGCAAAACTGATAGCCGGGCCAGACTGCCATACTCACGCAGCCGAAACACAAACGGGGACTTGTGAACCGGCGGCCCTCAGCCTGGATTTTTTTTTAACTTCAGTGATTCACAGTGCACTTTATGCTCACGGCTAATGGCTCCGCCCACACTGTTTCGCCGGTGGGCCGCGGGATTGGGGAATGTCCCAGTGGTGAGTGTTGAACCCGGGAACTTTGAATCCAGGACCCAATACCTTAACCACTCGGCCATCCCCGGCCCAAGCCGGAAAAGCTCGTGCTGACTGATGAGCGAGAGGCTCCCCTGTGACCGGAGATAGTGGTGATCGATATGGCTGACTAAAACTGCGGGGTCGTATTCCTGGAACCCGTTTGGCCGAACCGGTAGATCCGTAGTTGAAGGATGTCTGAGTGTATTATCATTCGATGTAGTTTGTACGTGGTATATCTATCTGTTTGTGTTTGTATATGTTTTTTTTTCTGGCCAAGCAGGTTCAAACTGTCTCGTCAAGGTTCCAATACTGGTTTCTAACTGGATATGCTTGATACGGACCAGACCCTCGATAAGCCAGGATGCGATTACGTCAGAAAATTAAACTAGAAACCTGTAATGTGACAGCGTGACTCTGCTCTGAGGCACGACAGTGCTTTCTGTCCATTGTCCATGTTTTCTGCTCGTTCAGAACCTTCAGCCATCACATACGCCTGAGTTATAGAGCACCGCTAATGCAGGCTATATTACGACCCTCTCCTTCTGCGTCAGGCAGGAGGCGAAGGAACATCTGCAGGAGCTGGGGCAGAACGGCGTCAAACAGAAGGTGGACAGCTCGCCGGGGATCTATCGCCAATAGTCGCGCTCTGCCAAGCTGAGGCTGTGCGTTGGTTTGGACAGATGCAGCGAGGCTGTGGAAGCGAGTGAAGTTCCCTTGCCGTCCGCACAGGGCACGCGTGGGGAGATCGGGGGGGGGCACCACGGTACTCTCATGTCGGGACCTCAAGCCGCACACCACCAGCTAGAGCGACACTCCGAGTGGAGGTCATCGACGACGTGTGCATGTCAGGAGGGTCTGCTCTCTCGGCACTGTCCGCTTAGTTTGAGAGCCTGCTGCTGACGCCCCAGAAGGTGCTGGAGAATGTCCTGAGATATCTGTCAGGACTGCAAGTGTGACTGGACGATATCTCGTCGGTGCGGCGACGAGCAGGCAGCACGTGCAGCGATCGACACCCTGCAATTTTACAATTGAGAAAATTGTCCATCGTGGTGCAAAATATACTATCTTCGTACGGCAGCACGTAAAGCTGTCGTGCGCTTCGTCACCATGTACGTCACACGCATTACGTTACGTGCACAGACGTCGCACAGGGACAGCGTACGATCGCGGAGCGACCGCTCCCCATCACACCGTGAGCCGAAGGTTGGTTGGATGTGGCTGTACGACGCACTCAGCAGTTGAGATCACATGACGTTGCCCGCCTCTCACCCTGGCAGGAAGGGCGGGCACCGCGTGGAATCGAACCCTGCACCTCTGGCATGCCGGGCGCCCGTGCATCAAAGTCCGGTCGGGACCTCCGCAGCGTAGCGAACTCGACCCTGGTCGCGTGACCCGCACCTCCGGGCACGACCAGCTCGCCGAGTGTCCAGGCACTCACAATGCCTGGGCACTTACACTCCGCAAAAATAAGCATCATCTTCCGCGCACAAGACACGAACACATCCCCTAATCTGGCCACCGCCCAGGTGGCACGACCACGCCGGCGACGTGCCCGGGTGTTTTTTCTGCAAGGTTTTTGTGACACCCGCCGACAGATGCCACACGCGACAACGCCGCTGGAATTGGCTGCGCCGGCGAGTAGGCGACCACTGTCGTGTCGTGTCGTGTCGGCACCTGACGTGACCTGTCGTGTCGTGTCGCGTCGGCACCTGGCGTGACCTGTCGTGTCGTGTCGTCACCTGACGTGACCTGACGTGTCGTGTCGTGTTGGCACCTGACGTGACCTGTCGTGTCGTGTCGTGTTGGCACCTGACGTGACCTGTCGTGTCATGTCGGCACTTGGCGTGACCTGACGCGTCGTGTCGCGTCGGCATCTGACGTGACCTGTCGTGTCATGTCGGCACCTGTCGTGACCTGTCGTGTTGTGTCGGCACCTGGCGTGACCTGACGTGACCTGTCGTGTCGTGTCGCGTCGGCACCTGTCGTGACCTGTCGTGTTGTGTCGGCACCTGGCGTGACCTGACGTGACCTGTCGTGTCGTGTCGTGTCGGCACCTGACGTGACCTGTCGTGTCGCGTCGGCACCTGACGTGACCTGTCGTGTCGTGTCGTCACCTGACGTGACCTCGTGTCGTGTCGGCACCTGACGTGACCTGACGTGTCGGCACGGTCACCAGGCGGTAGGACCAGCTCGCCCACGGTACTCGCCACGACCGCTCGGCTCCACGTGCCAGGTCCAACTCTACGGCACACTGTCCAACGGAACACTCTGGCTCCGTGACATTGCCTGGCATCGGCGGTGGCCCCCGCGTGACGTGACGTGACGTGTGCCAGCGGCATTCCGCTCCTGTTGACGGTCCGCAAAACGTCTCCGCCTTGCGAACGTTTCCAGGATAGAAGTCGCCGGCGACGATTTCTCTCCTGCAGTCAGCTACCCCGGCAGGGAAGTCCCCGCTGGCGACTGCTCTCCTGGAGTCAGCTACCCCAGCAAAGAAGTCTTGGCTGGCGACGGCTCCTCTCCTGAAGCCAGCTACCCCAGCAGAGAAGTCCCGGCCGCAGTACTAGCAGAGAGTGTCTATTACATCAGGTATCTAGTGCTTCTCTACCGCAGACAGCAGATAAGTACTAGATGGCTTTATTTATGTAATGCAACAGGCATCAGGCAGCGGTGGCTCATCCCAGTGGCATTCGGTGCGATGACCACTGCGTAAAGGCAGACTGAAGGTAAGCCCAAGTGAGTAAGGCCGGTTCTCTCACGGGCAGCACGATCACCTTCCTCTGGTGAAGCAAACGCAGGTGTAATGGCGGCCAATGTGAAAAAGAGCGGCGTGTAGAGCCGGATGTGTGTTGGTGCACGCTTAGTCCTCACTATTTGCTAGCGATGCACGGATATATCACGGTCTCTGTATTCTCTGTCCACGGCTCGGCTATGCACGCTGTTGTCTCTAGGTTTACCCTGACGCGACTGGGCCCTGCCAGGGCGAACAGTCGGAAGTGGGTCGCGCGTCCGTGGCCATAACCAGAAACCACGGCCCGCGCTCCGCACATGCGACACACGCACAACACCTCCCCTCCAAGTTCATGGTCAGGCTCCAGACTATATACCAACGACTACTACACATTTCCACCCAGCGTGCATAGCCGAGCCGTGGACAGAGAATACAGAGACCGTGATCTATCTGTACATTGCTAGCAGACAGTGAGGACTAAGCGTACACTACCACAGGATGTAGCAGCTTCAACCAGAGCAACACAAACGCTGGCTGTCCGTGACAGTCGACTCAGCTCTACCAAACTCTACCAAACTCTACGCTCTGCCGACCGCCGCGCCAAGCGAGTTCGATGCTAAACAAGAAGATAACGAACCGGAACTGGCGCTTGAAGTGAATAAGGCGCTACGTATTGCCCATGGTCTGAGCGCTTAAATATTTAGTAACACTGTTCAGTCATCGCAAATCGAAGCGCATGAATCGCGTCTTACCACCGCACCCAAACGTGAGGCTTTCTGACAGTGTCATAAAAACCGTTTGAAAACCTATTAGAGCATCAGTCATGAACAGACCCTTCGATACGCTGTGACATTCTCAGGTCGTTAGACCACTGCCAGGATAAATTCACATTGACAGGCTTTCAGGACCGAACCGAACGAAGCATATTTCTCTGGCGTGAACGCTTGTTCACTGGTCGGAGTGATTTTCGAAAAATTATACTTCTCATGAGCATGGTAGACATGCATGGGCCAAACACGATCAATGACACAGTATCCCGAGGGCACGTGAGGCTCGTGGATCCACCTGGAGTGATTTTTGGTATGGTACAGACATGTCAGCGCGAAGAGGGAGGTTGTGAAATGCGACTTTCGCAGTACGCAGCCTCCGGTGGAGCTCTGGTGCGGCATGGAAAAGGTCCCGTCGTTTCGCCTTGACCGTGCTGCAGCATCGACCCGGAATTGCGAAATTTACGCGGATAACGACACCTAAATGGAGCTTGCGTGGCCCTCATACGGACGATCGATGCGCCCTGAAGTCCAAGTAACCCACCAGTCTCTGCGGACAGGGTTCGGAAATTCCCGGGCGTATTCCAATGGCACCTAGCGACACAAACCGTAGTAACTGTTACCTCGTCACCATGCTCGATGCCTGACATCTGTTCAGCCACATTCTTGTCAGCAGATGCGGTGTTCATTTGTCAATGTCATCTTTTGCCCGCACGTTTTTAATAATACTGCTAATGATCAGATACCCGGGGACCATCTTTTACCGCGATCTGTTCTGCTTGCCTTGACAAGGTATATGGTATTCCTTAGACGTATTTTTACCATTGTCGGTGACATGGATAACCCAAAACCCATTTCATGGAGAGCTCTCAAATACGTGCTGATGACGCTGATGATACTGTCAAATCAGGTTTTTTAAAAGTATTAGCCTGCCGTTCTGTACTCTACGAAAATGAATTCCAGGTCACCGTGACCGGCAGCGCTTCAGGACAGTCGCTCTGCTAGCGTTCTGTGACCCACAGCGCTGCAGAACAGTCGCGCTGCTGGTGTTCTGTGAGCTGCAGCACTGCAGAACAGTCGCTCTGTTGGCGTTTTGTGAGTTGTAGCGCTGCAGGACAGTCGCGCTGCTGGCGTTCTGCGATCGCGCTGCTGGCGTTCTGTGAGTTGCAGCGGCACCGGCAGCCACGCACCGGCCTCCGCGCTGTTTGTTTGCCGACTGGCGTGCCGAATCAGCCCCGCCGCCGATACCACCGTCGACTGGCCCGGGTGCTGGCTTTGCTCACGTCCGTGCCCCGCACTCCGCGGAGAACACGCCACCACGCGCTCCGGTGCACTTGCCCCGCGACGGTGGCGCCACTGCGGCCGGGGGGTTCGAAGCAGAGGCGTGCTCGTAACTGCGGAGGCGGGGTGTGGTTCGTTACTGTGGGGGCGGGGTGTCGTTCGTTACTGCGTATGCGTGGTGTGGTTCGTTACTGTGGGGGTGGGGTGTGGTCAGTGCCGGTGTCGCCAGGTGGGCGTGTGTTGAGTCACGTGGTCGCCAGGTGGGCGGGTGGTGAGTCACATGGTCGCCAGGTGGGCGTGTGTTGAGTCACGTGGTCGCCAGGTGGGCGGGTTGTGAGGCTCGTGGTCGCCAGGTGGGCGGGTTGTGAGTCACGTGGTCGCCAGGTGGGCGGGTGGTGAGTCACGTGGTCCAAGGTGGGTGTGTGTTGAGTCACGTGGTCGCCAGGTGGGCGGGTGCTGAGTCACGTGGTCCCAGGTGGGCGGGTAGTGAGTCACGTGGTCGCCAGGTGGGCGGGTGGTGAGTCACGTGGTCACCAGGTGGGCGGGTGGTGAGTCACGTGGTCACCAGGTGGGCGGGTGGTGAGTCACGTGGTCGCCAGGTGGGCGGGTGGTGAGTCACGTGGTCCCAGGTGGGCGGGTAGTGAGTCACGTGGTCGCCAGGTGGGCGGGTGGTGAATCACGTGGTCACCAGGTGGGCAGGCGAGGACGAGACAGGGGACGGAATCAAGCACCGTCCGACACCGACACGGACGTCGACTCGGCCGTATAAGCAATGCGCACCCCGCCAAATGGCCGCAGATACAATCGAGGGTGGGAGGTGACGCTGGCCGCCTGCATCACCACTGGCTGACTGAGGCCCCTCCGTCGGGGCTCCACATTCCATCACCGAGTCGGCACCAGGCTGACCCTGAAGAGCCCGACGCGCCCGACACCAGACCAGTCGGTCGTTGGGTACGTGCAAGGCCACCACGTCACGTGACACAGCCGAATTGGCGCGGCTCGCCAGTGCGACATTGGTCGGCGGGGAGCACGGTTCCCAGTCTCGCCCACGAGTGGTCACCATCGGTCGTCGATGGTTACCGATGGTCGTCGATGGCCACAAATGGTCGCAGAAAGACGCAAATGGTCACAAATAGTCGGAAGTGGTCGCCAATAGCCACCTGTGGTCTTATGAATATTTGTTTAGCTTTTCGGCTGTTTATCATCTCCAACCTCGGTCATATCCAACATCAGTCGTGGGTGACCACATCGGAAAGGCAGGTCCGGTCCCACCTGAGGGCGACGGGCTAACATTAGCCTACCGAGGAGGGCAATTATCCAGACTTTCCGTCCGAGAGTGAGTAGCGCGTTCAGAATCACAAAATGTATCCAATGGTCCGCTGATTGGGAAACTTTTCGTCCGGCAATGACGCTCCAGTGCAGGCGAAGGTGGAGATTTTCCGGACCGTCGGGCGTCAGCAACTTCAGCTACGCCGTCCGCCGCGCCGGGAAGTTCATGCTGTCCGTGCATCCGTGTAGCTAAGATATGGGCGCCAAAGAACTAAGTTAAATGGTTGGCGCGCTGCAAAGCACCAATCAATCACCAAGTGAAGCTAAGGGAGAGCTGCAACCTGCGCACCGGAGTACAGCTTATGTTCATGGAAAAATATAGACATCTCATTTGATCTCAGTACATGAATGGTTCTCTGGTCGTGTCAGGTCAATTCTCCGCAGGTCGCGCCCAGCGTAATATGCCGCAATATTCGCTGAAACTCGCAGTCATACAAATAATTGTTTCGATTTCTAAAGAATGACGTCGCTGAAATTGGACACAGGCCACAAAATCCATATTGGTTAAACTGACGTCACCGAATGTATGTTTGTCGGGAAAAGCCATCCGAAGACAATCGAAGCCAATGATATTGATATAACTGGTCAAGATCACCGGAGTGGGGAGGGGGAGTGGAATGGGAACTTCTTAGAAGATCAATGTCCATCACCGAAACAAGTAAACTGCATAGAACAGCTCAGTATCCATATCCAGTCAAATGTGCAAATTGAAGTATAGTGTGAGCCAAATACGCCCGGTGTGCATCCAGAAATTATGTCATGGACGACCTGTATAGCCTGACCGTCTTTAACGGAACGATCTACCACGAACACACCCTAAGTTATGCTGAGCGACCCATACTACCGATCGCAGTTTTCCACCGACCGTTATAAAACTACCGGGGGAGTCTCACCCACATACTTGAATGGCAGCGTCTAACCTTAGTCTCTGGCGACACAAGACACTTGCTATCAAAACGGTCCGAGCGCCCTATTTCTGCGGAAATTGAACCTGTCCGTGGTCAACTATTCCGCCACACCCAGGTTCACCACCTACTGCCTATTTGCTATTTGGACTGATTGTTGTTGTTGGACTGATCGGTCCAGTTTAGGTCTAGATAGTTTTTTTGGATGACATCGTCGTTGCAGGGACCTGGTCTGCTGCCTTCAGGAACTCGGTCTGGATGCCTTGGAGTCTGAGGGGCACCTTTCAGGGACTTGGTCGGGCCACCTTCAAGGTCTGGGAGGGGCCACCTTCAGGGACTGGGAGGGGTCACCTTCAGGGACTCTGGGGCCACCTTCAGGGACTGGGAGGGGTCACCTTCAGAGAGTCTGGGGTCACCTTCAGGGACTCTGTGGGCCACCTTTCAGGAACTCGGTCGGGCTGCATTCAGATACTCTTCAAGGTCTCGGAGGGGCCACCTTCAGGGACTCCGTGGGCCACCTTCAGGGTCTCGGAGGGATCACCTTCAGGGACTCGGTCGGCGCCGTCTTGCCGGGCTGTCACATACCGTGGGCTGTGCGAACAGCTGACGACTGCGAAAAAGCGGAGTCACGACGGAGACGGACCGAGACCCGACCATAGACGGGGACCCGACCACAAGCACAGACCAGACCACAGGTGCAGACCAGACCACACGTGCAGACCCGACCACAAGCACAGACCCGACCACAGGTGCAGAACCCGACCACAGGTGCAGAACCCGACCACAGGCACAGATCCGACCACAAGCACAGACCCGACCACAGGCACAGATCCGACCACAAGCACAGACCCGACCACATGTGCAGAACCCGACCACAGGTGCAGACCCGACCAGGGGAGGAGACCCGACCATAAGCACAGACCCAACCACAGGCACATACTAGACCACAGGCACAGACCAGACCATAAGCACAGACCAGACCACAGGTCCAGACCCAACGATAGGCACAGACCCGACCACAGGCACAGACCGGACCACAGGCACATACCCGACCACAGGCACATACTAAACCACAGGCACAGACCAGACCACAGGTGCATACCCAACCAAAGGCACATACCCGACTACAGGCACAGACCAGGCCACGGGCACAGACCAGACCACAGGCACAGACCAGACCACAGGTGCAGACCCGACCACAGACGTAGACCACCTCGGCCACCTAGCAACTGGTCCGACAGGGCGGTGTCGTCGCCACCTGACGGTACGGAAAAACCTCGGCTCGAACGCAGCGTGTCGTCGCAGTGCTGCGTACGGTCGGATGGTGGACAACTGAACGAACGTCCGTTCATAGGTGCATTGCCATGTCCAAGTCCATACGAAGAAATCGGCCCAACTCTTCCTCTGTTGATTCATATCGCCTCACGAGCCACAGCAATAGAAATTGGTGTGCCCTGATGCGCATCCTAATGTGTAATGTAATAGTGTTTTCAAGCACTGTTTCCAACGACTCCAAACGTGGTCACACTTAGGCGTCATCTGACCCTTGACCTATGGACCTGAATGCAATAAATTGCACATCATTGGCATCACGAGGTATCGGCGGAAAGCAATGTTCCACACCAGAAGCTCATATATGTTACCGCTTCGTCACCCGCAGCGGATTATGGCATACTATCTCCTGTTTTGGAAGTGAACTTCTAACCTTGGCAGTCAACCATTAATACCGAATATAGAAATCGGGTTCAAATCGCAACATCCCGTCACGTACAACATACAGGTGTTCGCTTCAAGTCGCTAGCTGTTTTCACCTGGTCACGCACAACATACAGGTGCTTGCTTCAAGTCACTAGCACTTTCCGTGCGCAAACGCTGGGAGCGGAGGACAACAAAATTATCCCCTACACTGATGAGAATGGCGAAATGACATGCACAGGAGAGTGTTGAGACAACACCCATTTCCGTAAGACATCCTCACCGAGCGTTCGTTTCTTAATTACCCGGGACAGGTGTTTCCGACAGCGCCAGGACGGGTGGCCAGCATGACATAGCCTCCATGCTGTACTAACGCGCTGTCATGGCACAGCTTTGCTGACGTTGACAAATGCCACGCTGCGGTGTCTCGTCTCGTCTCGTCTCGTCCTGTCTCGTCTCGTCTTTCTCTCTCGTTTCCTCGCGTTTCCTCGCCTTTCCTCGCGTTTCCTCGCTCCGTTTTCGCCTCGCCTCGCCTCGCCTCGCCTCGCCTCGCCTCGCCTCGCCTCGCCTCGTCCCGTCTGTGCGAACCACTGAGCGTGATATGCATGCGGCTGGAGCTCAAATGAGCCGAAAGACGCATTTGTCATCTGCAGCGTGCATCATGTCCACGGGGTCCGAGCGTGCGCAAGCCTGAAATAAACCCTGCACACGTTTCTGTATTTACACGGCCGGCTTGTTTACTGGCTCGGACCTCACAAACTGTATAAACCGAGCGCGTCTGCATCTCCCGGCCGGGTGCAACATCGCTGTCCATCGATGTCCATACACGTGCCGATGTCCTGTGCAGTTGAGACGAGAAGGGGTTCATGTACGGGTACGGAGCGGCGTGCCCAGCGCATTCGTGGTCAGTGGCAGATGGAACGCCATTTGCACGGGCGCGGATCCAGCTAAGGGTCATTGATAGATCGGGTTTGAAGCGAAGCATACGGTATCGGTTGTGCGACATAGGACGGGATGAATAATGATTGTGCGAAACAGGGACTCTGTTGCCAAATTATCGTTCTTGCTAGATTGATAGAGCTCAGCACGTGATTGGCCATGTGCTATGCTGGTGCGGTCGCTTCGGTGGATACTCCCCAATATATATAAATATATATATATATATATATTTTTTTTTTTTTTTTTTTTTTTTTTTTTTTAATAAATAATATATATATATATATGTATACATGTGCGTGTGTAGGTATGTGTGTGTGGGGAGGGGTAAATTCCAAGCAAAGCGCGCGGATCGGCCCGACTCTAGTTGTTACGGAGGGGTGGCGATTATCGCAAAGTCAGCGCTAACTATTACCGGTTTGAAAATTTATACGCCTCCAAACTTGAGCTGCAAACTAGAATCACTCTGGGCCCAAATCAAAAGGAAAAGCGGGAAGTATTTCATTGTGGTGGAAATCTATCGGCCTCCTCGTAACACTCTACCTGCCTCAAATGATTACTTCGATGAGCTCGAAAGACAGGTTCAATTGGCGACACGGAACTTTTCCCGCATTTTCTACCTCGCAGATGATCTAAATTGCAACCTTCTCGACACGGCTAATAGCCCCAGTAAAACACACCTGCTTGAGTTCATAATCAACTATTCACTTACCCTGACAGTGAAGCGCCCTACATTCGCCACAGGCACTTTATTGGATGTCATCATAACGAGTTCGGCCATCTCTGTCGGCAGAACCAGAGTGAGTTTCTGTCACTACAGCCACCCACAAATTTATCTTATGTTGGATTAAAGTAAACAGGCCTGCCTCAGTTAACACCGTGATAAAGTCACGTTCTTGGACGAGTGGGTACCCCAGAATTGATCCTTGACCTTAGTGAGATCGACTGGGTCCAGGTCACTGGTCGCATCTCAGTTACTGACAAATGGGACACCCTACTGAGATTGCCGACACCTATTCTCGACGAGCACCTGTCACTCAGAAACATCAAAATTCGGAACCCAACAGCACCACATGCTAGCGAAGCTACCGAACAGCTCATGCATCGGCGAAATGTAGCCTTGCACTTGCAAGATAGAAGCATATGCAAAGTACTTAACCGACAAGTTCAATCAGCTATTAGAGCTGACTGTAGGGAAGAGATTAGCAGAAAGATGGCTCAGAAAGGCCCATCAGCTGCGTGGCGTGC
The DNA here is from genome assembly GCA_034440575.1 of Imbricaverruca yamaguchii. Lineage (NCBI taxonomy): Eukaryota > Metazoa > Arthropoda > Thecostraca > Neoverrucidae > Imbricaverruca > Imbricaverruca yamaguchii. The sequence goes on from JAOTOL010001661.1 coordinate 5,052,784, forward strand.
TATCAAGCCCATTATCGATACCAAAACAGGTTCTCATAGAGTTCAACCTCAGGTCCTACCTGAGCAGCTAAATAAATATTTTGTTAGTGTTGACCCAAAAGTATCAGAAAATGTCAAACGTCAGGCAATCACGTCTGAACACACACCTCCAGTTGACGTGTATCGTGCGTCTCTACTAGCTCCTATACAGTATCACCCAGATCTCCTGAACAGCTGGCCAAAATCGTTATAGACATGAGAAGCACAGGTGCTTGCGGACCCGACGGGATCTGCATTAAGGTTATCAAAATTATATTTTTATCGGCGGGCGAAGTGCTTCTCGACATTATAAACAGATGCCTGACTACAGCTGATATCCCCTCCACTCGCAAACAGTCAATAGTAATTCCCATTCACAAATTGGGAGATCCTTTGGATCCCTCTAACTTTTGGCCCATCCCATTGGCTCCGGTTATCGCCAAGACCACTGAGGGGGTAGTGCAGAAAAAAAAACTGTCACCATTTGAACCCAAACCACCTACTGGTCCGAACTCAGCACGGCTTCAGACCACGCAACTCTACGGAAATCACTCTTATCTCAGTCACGGACAAAATACTAGCAGAAATGGACCGTTCAGAACTAGATCTCCAGGTGCAGACGACCATCTGCACCTGCCAGCCATATACAGAGAGGCTGGCCGCAGGAGATTTCTCTACCCGTCTGTCTTCCACTATAACAAACTTCCTACTGAAACAAAAACATCGAGGCTGTCTAACTTCAAGAAACATGCACTAGCTAGATAAGTTTGCGGTGAACGAGACAAAACACGTGTAAAGTAATATGACCCCGATAGTAGTGTGCGCTGAGAATTGTACTTGGGTTACTTATGGGGATTTGTAGCTGTTGGGTCGAGTGCAATTCTTGACCTGAAGGTTTCTACCAAAGTACCTCTTCGTAGTAAAGAGCAGATTATATCATATCGTACTGCATATTGTTTATGGGAAGGGTGGCGAAATCAGGTAGAAAGCATGTAACTTCGAAGTGAAAGGCATTGCCACGTAACGTGTTAAGCCTATACGGTGATGCATCTATTTTTCTTTCACAAATCATTGGAGGGACACAGTGATGAAATACGCAAACTCTACCTTCTTCATCTGCACAGTTAATGGTGAAATAATTTTGGCTCTCACGAACAACACTAGACAAACAAAAAATGTATGCAGTGGAAGTGTGTACACTATGAACTCACCTTTAGGCCATCGCTTTCCTATCACTTCTATAAACTACTCGTTTATAGATCGTGTTGCAAGCACGCTGTGTGTAGTGCAGATATTGATATGTGTATTGTATTATGTTGGTGTACGAATGTTTTTTTGCACATCTGTTCCCACTGTTGACCACAAATCTGTCCTTTCTTTGTAAATATCTGTGGGTTATACCCAGACTGTCCATAATAGTCCCTGCACGTCGAAGTATGTATCATGAAATAAATAAATAAATAAATAAATAAATTTGTGGAATGTCGACCAATACGTTCACGTCACAAGGCACTTGCACCTGACGGTCACTTGACGTGACTGCCAATTCGGTCGCATGTCGCAGCTGAGTGGTTCCGTTGAATGCTCGCCGACCATTAAAGAGTGCCGAATTGGCGGGCTGAAAAGTCCGAAAGTTTCTCCAAATGTCACGCAGCTGGGGCAATCGAGCCGCCTGTCGGATATCAGATCAGATGGCAATCGAGCCGCCTGTCAGATGTCAGGTCAGATGGCAATCGAGCCGCCTGTCAGATGTCAGGTCAGATGGCAATCGAGCCATCACAGGCGCTGGCCGCGGCGTGGGTCGCATCACGCCGACAGCGCGGTAATCTGCACCTGGCCACGTCACAGAAAAGGGTTCGTGTTTGGCTTGGCGACCGGTGCACAGTGCTGGTGCGTGACGTCAAATCGGCGCTCGGCGGCAGTATCACACTCATTAATGAACAGCCAAGCAATGCGGTGCAATCGATGTCTTTACCATCGAACTCTGGCACGGCTTGGTCAGACAGCTGAACAAGGAGGGAGGGAGGGAGGGAGGGAGGGAGGCAGGGAGAGGGGGGAGAGAAATGGGAAGGTATCACGTGGCCCACAGCCAGGAGCGAACGTACACCGTGAGCATCATAATCGGGTATTCACATCAGGCCACCACCTGCAACTAAACCGCCGTCAGCGCGTTCGGACGCAGCGTACAGTCTAATATCGCACCGCTCGGATCATCAGGTGCAGGTACATGCCGGGTCCAGGTGCAGGTACATACCGTCTTTACGCATCTCCACTGCAACTGGCGTGTGGACCCAGACGCACTCAATCTCACCACTATCTCCACGTGATATTTCGCCAAGCACACCATTCATCGCCCACGAGCTGCTGAGAACCATGCCAAGGTCATCACAGGGGTAATCAATCGGCCACCGGAAAATTTCCTGTTGGCGTCCGCCGAGCGTCCAGGGTGAGACAAAGTTTGAGATCCTCTGACCTCGGCGGACCCAGCGACCGGTGAGTTATTTTTGTAGGCGTCGACGTCAGACGATGCGGCCAACCACGCAATCATTGGCTGGCCCAGTAAGGCCACAACAGGTGGTGGCGTGGGCACGTGGCAGAAGGAGGTGGGAACGTGATCCCAATTTCTACAGCGGCCTAAACTTTAGCTATGACGTAGTACAAGTAGCACGCACTCTGATAAATTGTTATAAAGCCAATCTGGACAGCGCATTGAATGGATTGAACACACAGGCGTATGTGTTTGTTATAATTGGGCTTTGGGTAAAGGCAGGATGTGTCAGAAATAATAAAGGAGATCCAACGAAATGTCTCCAACGTACAGCTGATATCGCCTATTGGCACAGTAGAACAAAATAGTGGCAAGACATGCTGTATTACCTGCAGCACGTGCATGACAACTTCTCATATCGAGAGACACTAAAACCTGATGACAAATCATGTCACATTGCCTGCATCACGAGCATGATAACATCTCATATCGAGAGACACTAAAACCTAATGGTGACAAGGCATGCCATATTACCTGGATCACGTGTATGATAACATCTCATCTGCAGTATAAATACATAGATATTTACTCTCTGCATGTCATTGAAAGCAAGTACGAAATAGGGCGACCTGAGTACGTGTATTTTGTAGTACTATGATTGAAACATAAACTTATAAGCAAATAAACTCCAAAGGTACTGACATTTTCAGCGTACTGGTAGCGGTAGACACTGGCGATACCGGGAATCAATTGCCTCTCCCACAACTCTTCAACGTATGTGCCTTGAAATGGAAATAATATTTTCATTAAGTTGTAGAATGACTTGAAAGATACTTTGTTCATTTATACTGAAAGGACGTTTGTAATATATAATATATATATATATATATATAATATATATATATATATATATATATATATATATATATATATATATATATATATATATATATATATATATATATATATATATATATATATATATATATATATATATATATATATATATATATATATATATATATATATATATATATATAAAAATAAAAATTATATATATTATATATATATATATAAAAAAAATTCATTTATTCAAGCGTTTGCATGCTCACATGTTTTCCCAGGTCAAGCGATTTTCTCTTTCCTTCTGAATCGAGCTCTGGAGGTGGTTGGTCGCAATTGCATGAGGTGGATGGATGTGAATGGTGCCGACAAATGGGCTGATGAAGTCGACACAAGAGTGGATTGTGTGTGGTGTCGACGCATGATTGGACGGATGTGGATGATGCCGACGCTGGGTATGATGTCGACACATGAGTGGATGGTATCGACACATGCGTGGATGGTGTGGGTGCTGTCCACACATGGGTGTATGATGTCGACACATGTGTGGATAGTGTCGACACATGAGTTGATAGTGTGGATACAGCAGTAGTGCTGACACGTGCGTGGATAGTGTCGACGCAATAGTGAACGGTGTCGACACGTGCCACAGGAATGAATGCACATGTCATGCTAGGAAGCGCGACAGCATATTGACCCGGGGTTACCCTGCAGCACGAGCCCAGGTCATTTGCGTCACTTCCCCGCGGACGTAAAGGGGTTTCGCTCGTCAGTTCGTTCTCCGGGCGCCAAGCCGACAGTTCTGACCGCTAACTGCGGCCGCTTGCCATGAACGCTGGCCGCATGGCCATTTGGCTGATTGGCCACCGCAGCGGAGGCCACCGACGAGAAGCTGCGGCTCGACGGGCTGCGGCCGCCCCACAGGAAGTCCTCTCGGCTGAGTGTCGGCTCCTGGGTCCGAAGCACACCGGTGGATAAGCTGCCGACTCGCCTGCGGTGCACACACGGCACCAGTCGGGCCCTCTTGGGGCAGACTCTTCGTTCGTTCGAAGGTTTTTAGACAAACTCCCAGAACACTCCCATAGTGGTATTTGAGCTCAACTCCCATAATAGTCTTTGGTTTTGAAATCATTGGGGCAAAAAATAATATTTTGAAATAGTATTGTTTGCCCTGGGTGTGCAGTATGACATACCACGTTTTTCCGACATCGATTCCCCTATTGGTATGCATCCTTCGCAGTAGCTAAATTCACGTAACATGAACAAACACCATACATCTTACTATAAGAAATACCATATTAGTGATATTGATAAAATGTATCAGAGACGCTCCCACTAAGTTTCACGTAGGATGCAAATGGAGCACTGGCATGGTACCTTTTCTGCACGCCGCATTTTGGCCCGAGGGCTACTTCATTGACGTGGGCTCGACAAAATCCACTCAAGTTAGCCAGCTGGCAGGTGTAAACAAACAGTCAAAAACCTTCAAGCGGCTACATATAGCCAGCTAGAGAGGGTACATGTCAGCAGACGGCTTCTCTGCGCGTGCAACGGGCACCATGTCCACGTGCGCCGTGTGCCAACGTGCGTTCCGCACAGGAGAGCCACGTCAACGACAAACGTCCACGAGAACCGTACGCCATCAATTAATATCCATGTATGTTCTATGACACATAAATTAACCTCTGTGCCTGGACCTGTACCTCGTCGTTCCCGTTTTCCCTATGACTGCAAAGTTTGCCGCCATGCCGACCTGACACTCGAAGCGAGCAAAATTTCCCCGGCACGTGGAGAAGCGACATGAAGGGAAGACGCGATCGCCCTTCCGGCAAAAGTGAGCCGCCGAATTTGAGCAGACCGTGTCCGGTGCTCCACGTCCTTGGCTGTGCCAATTTTCAAATTACTGCGGTGCACAGGTAATCTGCGGGGCTCGGCCCTCGGTCTGACGAAAGGTCGTCTCTGGCCAGAGCCTGGCGGGCAGCTAACGCGACCCGCCGACAGCGGTTAATGCGATCTGTCCGCCCGGCAGAGCCGTGTCTCGCCGGCCAGACTGTTGGCGTGTCAGTCTGTCAGTCTGGCCGGAAGTGGCGGTGTCGCCGTGGCCACAACACCGGCCGCCGTCGCCGCCGGCCGCCGCCTCCCCGCCCCACGCCTCCCCGCCCCCCCGCCGCCTCCGCCCCACGCCTCCCCGCCCCACGCCTCCCCGCCCCGCGCCTCGCCGGGCTGACACCGGGCGCCTGACTGAGGCGGGAGCGCGTGCCTGTATTCTGTACCTGCTGCATTCGATGGGTTAGCAGAAGTTCGAAGCTTTTTAAACAAGCTCCCAGAGCACCAGAGAGAACCAGCGACAGCATTCGCAACATTGCTCATAAATTTGTTCATTTATCGCAGATGTCAGGAAGGTTATTAAGTATTAAGAAAGAAGAAGAAACGAGATAGAAGACGGATGCAGATTTTTCCACCACCTTCTACGGCGTTTGTGGAAACCTTGAATGGCAATAACATGAATTAATTGGAATTAAGTATGGTGATGGTGATATGGTTGTCATCAATCCTTTCGACATATGCTGCTGTTCTAAGCTTGCCTTTGCTGGTCAATGCATTCATTAATTATGCATTAATTGAGCTTTTATGCTCGTTAGCTTACGACTGACACCAAGCCCCATTAATATCAAGGAGCATGGGAGCAATAATAAAACGGCGCAACCACCTGTTGTAGGGCAGACAAGCTGGCCATGTAATATGGATTGTAGAGGATGTCATGCAAGGTTGAAAAGAATGGCGAATATTTAGTTTTGAGTTGGGAATCTAGCAGGATAATTGTGAAAAACTAACACGTGGTGTTCAACGTATTACAGGTTCGTGAAAGATGATTTAATCAAGCCTTTGTCCATGGCTGCAATTTTACACTCATTTCAATTCGGAAGGTGTGCATTAAGCTGTGCGTTTAAGGGGACGCCTTCTTTTATAATTTGGCGTTAACCTATGGAAACCAGGCAATATAAAATATTTGTTTAGAAAGCTCGCCTTTTCTTTTAATGTCCAACAAATTTGGAGTAAAGTATGCACATTGCTTACACAACCATAGACAAAGCGTAATAACAATAATGTGTCACATTAATGCGATATGCTACCATGCCAGTTGCATGCCACGTGTTGGTCACTTTTGCCCCGTTCCAGCCATATGCTACTGTTTGATATCTGGTGAATCCAACTGCCATGTTTTATGTTGCTTTATTCCCATTGCATAAGGTCTTACTTTCGTAAGCTGCATCCCACCGATATGCTACATTACCAACTAATATCGTTGGTCTTCTGTTGTCTTCAGCAATCAGCATGTCAGAAATTTTGGAAATGTCTCAGGGTTGAGCATAAATTATTCCATGCATATGTGAACATTGGCGGGAGGGATTCTGAAATTGAATGATCGAGCTGCATAATGATTATCCTCAACATGCCGTTTGTTAAGTTTACATTGATCAATATATACATACATATATATATATATATATATATATATATATATATATATATATATATATATATATATATATATACATGTATACTTGTGTAAATAACTGACTGGTTTGAAGGGGAGCCTACCACCATTTCTAAAAAGTTCAATGATTTAGTCCATTATGTTTTCAAAGGGCCCATTGATTTTTTTTTTCAGCAAGATAACCAGTGACCAACTTAATTGTCCTGTGGAGGGGGCCAAATCTACCACCAACGTTTCTGAATCACCGGATTTCAACTCTGGCCTGTGTGCCACATTTGTTAGCTTCAAAGCTAACTCATCTGCCACATAAACGAGAGCAGAGGTACACCTGGTGGAAGCTACAACTTCGGCGAAGCATGCATAGCACACGACCCTAAGAATGACGTCATAGCTCCGTAGCCTGACAGCCTGAGCATATATTCATCCCAAGTGATCCGCAAAGGACGAGGCATAGGTCACGCCTCGAGACGGCGCGCCGCCGCGCATTATGTTCCGGCGGATGTGCCAAGCCAGTATTGGGCTAACGCCAGTATTGGGGTAACGTTCAACCCCTCGTTTGGCGACGGTATGGGGTCGGAGTGTACGAATTGGGTGGAGTAAAAAAAAACTTCCGGGTATGACGCATGCCAAGCATTTCGTTGCTCAGGAGCCAACTTGTTATTCCTCCGTGGGCTATGAATTGGGTGTTGAACCCCCTCAAACTCTCGCTCAGAATTGTAAAGAGACTACAAACAGAATGCAGCAGACGATTTCGCGCGGCGTACCGCATGCCCCGGCCTGATGGTTGCCGTTTGTTTACTGCATCGGGTTGAACTTGCCCGTGCTGCTGTCTGCCATCTATTGGTAGTTTTTGGTATCACCGCCATTCACGGCCCAGGCTGTCCGCAGCGGCCTACGGCGTACATCACGGAACGAAGTAACTTCTGCCTGATAACCTTCGTCTGAAGAAGAAAATTACGAAGACGCAGTAGACCGTTGTAGAGTGAAACCTCCCGCATCGATTTAGTACGAATTGGTGCACCAGTACGGGGGCGTGATTCCCGAAACCAATATCGGCGCCGAACCCGCCGGCATTAATCATCGTGTGGGTCCGACCGCCACGCCAGGGTCTTCGTCTTCTGCGACGGCTCGCCGACTACGGGGACGTCGACGACGGCTCGCCGACTACGGGGACGTCGACGACGGCGGATAATGCTTCACATATTCTCATTTTGAATGCACCCATTTGCTGATCCGAACCTTAGCGATGAAGTGATTCCTTTTGTGATTGCACTTTGTTCGGCAATCCATATTTTCTTCAGGGTCAGCGTCAAGCCATGTCTAGACATTGCCACAGGTGGAGTTGATGTCCTTTCGAAGGAGGTTCTAGCCCGATTCTCCATGTTAAAGGAGACCTTCGATAATCATAGATTGTACCGTGACGCCAAATGGCCATATGCGTTGACACATATTTCGCCTCTGTGTATGTGTCACTCTGTGTTAGAGCGGTAGCAGACAAAATATCATCCGGGCACATACGAAGTGGGCAGATAATGCGAGTTCGTTTTATTGGATATACAATTATGAATGAAAGATGAATGAATTATACCAACGGGTGTAATCCTAGCATTGAAGAAGGATAAGCATAAGCGGAAAATTATCACATCGAATCTATATAGATAGACATTGACAGGTGTGCAGGTACTCCAATATACTTGATGCCTGAACCATTGCTATACAAAATAATCGTACGAAAACTGAGGATGTCTCCATACAGTCCACTTTTATGGGCGACCATTCACAGATGCATTAATACACGGCAAAGTGGTGGACATTGCATTGAAGCGCCGCTCTTCGCCACACATTACATTTGCGGAGTGTAATGTGCCCAACTTCGCAAGGCGACCGCGATTTTGACAAGGCAACTAATTTGGTGCGAAATGAAGCTAATTCCAGTTTTCTCAGGCGAACACAATTTTCGCAAGGCAACTAAATTGGTGTGAAATGAAACTAGTTTTAGTTTTCTTATGTCATAAGGAGCCGGCGTGCAAGCATAAGATTATTCCAGCCTCGGCTCTAGCATGCCAGTGAAGCGCACTGAGCATGAAGATAGCGTTTGTCGTGAAGATCGCTGACCGGGCATGACCCGACATGTCCACCGGACCACCTCATGCTGACTGTAAGCGGCAGCCTCCCTGGAACGCCACCCAGCTGCAGGGGCGGACACGGGAGACACCGGGGGAATGTGCCGCCCATGGAAAGGAAACGCTCCTGGCCGCGAAAAGACGCCGCATTTGGAGGCTCGAGGACCTCCCCCCCCCCCGCCCTCCCATCCCCACCCGCTCAACGCGAATTTGTCAGCCCAGACACTCCTCCAAGGATCTTCGCAGCGGCTCTCGGCTCCAGACGAGAGTTCCTCCCACGGAAATTCCTGGGTCCGCCCCTGCCCAGCTGACGTGAGGCACGGCCAGCGTGCAGTGGAATCCTAGGACGAGGACCAGGAACTCGGGGTCAAGTGACCTAGCAGTCATCCAGGACAGTACAGCACGCGACACTCGGCTCGGCTGTAAACATTTTAAATCATGTCTGCACTGGCTCAGGATGGTAGTCGGAAATTGAATCCGGTATTTACATTTCGAGACTGGACAACATTCGCCCACAGCAACCAGACAACTTGTCCGCGGTGCAGCTGTAGCGAAACTATTGCAAGTTCACAGGGACGAACATGCACAATTCCGGCGTCAATCCCGCAGGCACTCGCTGGTTTCAAAATGTTTAGTCTACCTCCTAGCACATCGCCGATGGCCGATACGGGTGTGTGGAGGGGGGGGGGGGCACTGTGAGTATGTGTCCTCCGTGAAAAGTTGGCGACACCTCCAGAGGAAGGCTCGAGTGCCCACCCCCCCCCCCCTCCTCCTTCTCCGTAAATGGAGGGGAAGCTAACGGACCCAAGTTATGAACGCCCCTGTCGGCATCCATTGCGGAACATTTGACGTGAAACTTGTCATATCAAGTGAGGCTGCTGACTTCTGCTGATACTTTCGAAACCTAATCCGGCAGATTTCGGCGTTTTTCGCACTTTGCAAATTTAGATCTAAATTGGTTTATTGGGTGGTTCTTGGCGCACTTCATGCACATTCACGGCTAATAGCGCATCCCACACTGTTTCGCCGATGGGCCGCTGGATTGGGAAATGTCCTGAGCGGCGCTGGTGTCGAACCCGGGACCTTTGGTACCCAGAGCCAACAACTTAACCACTCGGCCATCCCCGCCCCGATCCAAATTGGTTGCGAAGTATGCACATCACACTTACGAAATAAACACAACCGTGCTTGACTTACACCCTATAAGCTACCAAGACTGTAGCGCGTTCACGCACCAACCGGTTTTCATTCATACCGCAAAAACCCCAGAGAGCGGGGTTGCAACTCTCCCTCTCCGGTCTCCCGCGGGTTAACACATCTAAACAAGACGCCTTTATTATGCCGCAAGCAGGGACGGTCATAATCTTGATTAGCATAACACACGCGCGGTAGTGAAGTGCGTGTAAATTTCCTCAAACATGTGTCCGCCATTGTCCCGATACGGGCTGGCGGTCGCCACTAAATACTTAAACCCTGCCCCAGTGTTAGCTCGTCCCTCTGAGGCTGTGGCGACGCGCTTGGCCATTTCTAGCCAGCCGTTAGCATGAAGTGATTTGGCTTCTCCCAGCCCTGTGCACTGGCAACAGACATTGCATAAACAAGATACTTGCCAGAAACCGCAAACACGTTGCCGAACTCCCCGAAGTACAGCGAAACGGCAATAAATGCTGAGATGTGACGCTCAGGAGAACTCATGTGGAAAATTGTACCTGGTAAACGAATGCTGCAACCAGCTGAAGCGTGCCCTCCTTTTCAGAGGAAAGGCAGAAAGCTGGATTTCGGGAAGCATACAGTACCCCCCCCCGTGAACTTGCATGACAAAATCGACCCAAGCCTTCCAACCCCCGACCCAAAGCCCGTGACGTCGCTTTTCCACCGGGCAGCACAACTCCCCCGGCCGGCCGACTATGCGTAAAACAAAATAGTGGAGTGTGTGCCGACAAATTATCAACGCCAGCTACTACGCAAACAAATATATGCCTGAGTACCCCCACCCCTTCTGTGCCGCCGCCATACGTTCCGCTCCCCCTGATGCCTGGTGAGTTGTTCCCCTTTTTGATGTTACGATATCCTTGCTTTTTATCTCATGACACGAGCGCATATATATATTTATATACATATATATATATTATATATATATATATATATATATATATATATATATATATATATATATATATATATATATATTGATGGCTTTTCAAATATGTATACATGTGTGCATTTATTGCTTTGTAAATCTGTGGTGTGAACCCTATCACGTAACGGCTCATCTTGGGAACTGATGGGTGTATATGTCGCAATGTTATATATATATATATATATATATATATATATATATATATATATATATATATATATATATCGGCGTTCCTTACCGGCTGGGGAACGTGCGGGACTTGGAAGTTCTCACTAACTGCCTTAATACGAGTTTGCATCAGCGAAATTTCCGACATGAATTTCGAACGAATGGACCTAGTACGAACTGTCTTGACAGGCCCTAGCTCGCATTACGGCACGTTATGTGTGCACTGTACAAGTATAGTACATTCCTTCTGGCAGCATCCACGCCGGTGATAGACAAGATATTACAAAATAATGGTTCTGCTCGCATGAATGGTCTCCCCGCCGCACCTCCTCGCGACGACACCGCTTCTTATGACGTCGTCAGCAATATAGTGCCTCGGAGTAGATCCATTTTTAGATCCGAGAGGTACGAGGCGGCCGCTCCGAGCCTATTCAGCGCATGAATCAGCGCATGAAATGCATTACAGGGGAATTGGATCAACATCTGAGACGCATCATAGAGGAATTGGATCATCATACGATACGCATCACAGAATAATTGGAACAGCATATGAGACGCATCATAGTGGAATTGGACCAACATCTGAGCGCAGTCATCGGTGGGTTTCGCGCCAAATCGCAAATCGCAAATCGCAATGCGACTATATACCGGGCCGAAGACCGAGCGGGAAATTCCAATTTCCGATAACGATTGCCGCTTTTGTGATTGTAATATATACGCACGCTCCCGCTCATCAGGTAGCACTGGAATCGATGCAATATCATCATGAAGCATTAAAGCTTGTTTTGTTCAGTTGTGGCGTTTTGTTTTCTTCCCAGAGCACGGCTGCAGGATTACCTGAATTGATGGTACTCCTTCAACTCGTGGCTTTGATAAGACTTCCATAGAACGTGAGTTTGCATCAAGCTGAACTCAATCTTTCCTGGCGTCACGATTGGGCTGAAATTTTCTCACAAATGTTTTAAATGTATTGTTTTATGTTTTCAATGTTTTGTACCTTGAGCATCCCGTGACTGAATAAGCAGAACACACTCTGAAGAACTGACACATCGAACATTCGGTGAAGACGACCAGCTGGAAATGTTTTGCCAAAAATCCTCCCGCAGACAGTCTCACCAATTGCATGATATATTACAGCACCTTCTATGATATTACTGAAGTGGGGATCTATGACCTGGCAGACCCTTTTACTGCATTTGAAGAAAGCATATAGATTGTCCTCATACCAACACAACTGCACGCCGCATTTGTGTTGCACGTTAAAATAAAGCCGCTGATTGAGGTGGGAAGCACTAACGTTTGTTTAGGCACCGCATTTTCTCCCTCGCGTAGCGCAATCGGACTGCTACAACGCCTCCCAAAAATGCTAAAACGTTCACAAACTGGGAACGCCAGCGACATGAGACCACACGGCCATCCTGACGAGATTCCCGAATTCGCAACCGGTACCCGATGTATATATTTGGAGCCACGTGTTGACCATCCTGGTCAGTGCGAAGGTCACTTCCGCAAAACTCGGCATTATCCGAGGCTTATCGCAGCCTATGTGAAAGCAACAACGGCAAGATCAACATGACATTACTCAGCATGTTGGAATACTAAGCATATGATATGTGCTGCATTTAGTCATATGCCAAGGATCAGATGCTGTTGGAGTAGAAGGTCGCGCAGTGGAGCGTGTGGAAACCTTCGACGTAGTGATCGAAACCACTATTTTTTTTAGTCTCTGTGGTATAAATGAACGTGAAATTCAGTGGCAGCCTGCAAACTGCCACGGAAGGAATTATAACCCGAAAAAACGCTACCAGAGGTGAAGCTAGCTCAATAACCTCGCATAACATTCGGTAGACCAATAACCCATGCATACAGTTTACCTGACGTGTCCACACTACCCCACCCAACATAGACTATTCTGGTGTAACAGATGCCAATTTGGGATCCTCTGTAATCTTGGTGAAAAACTGCATGGCCTATTGCCTCTCAAAATGTCAAAAAACCAATGACTTCCGACGTCTTCAACTTTGCTACACCGTGATATTAGTAAGACATGATTAATCAACTACGCCAAGCGCGGCACGCTGGTTCACGTACTGCTTCCGTAGTCGCGAGGAACTTAACATTGCATCAGCTTCCTGCACGGACGAGGCCTGAGGCTCAAGCTTACACTTACCATATTTTACTAATCGGCAACGGCACACAGCGTCTCGGTGATGGCCATGCCTTCGCTTCGTTTGGTCTTAGCCAAAACACTTTGGCCGAAGTGCTTTTCCCGAAGCGAAGTGCTTTCCGAAGTGTTCCCGAGCTCAGTCACGTGCAGAGGCCGTTACCAGGGAGCAGGGTATGAACTTTAGGCTAGAGTTGGAGAGGCGCGCAATGGCCAGGTCTCCGACCTGTGTCGCTGAGGAACCAAGACCACCCCACCTGAGGAACCAAGTATGTGACCTCTGTCGCTGCCTGGTCAGCCACCACAGACTCGGGACCCCACCTGGGGAACTAGGTCTGTGACTGCCTGGTCAGCCAGCACAGACTAGGGACTCCACCTGAGAAACCAAGTATGTGACTTCTGTAGCTGCCTGGTTAGCCAGCACAGACTCAAGACCCCACCCGAGGAACCAGGGCTGTGACCTCTGTCGCTGCCTGGCCAGCCAGCACAGACTCGACACATCACCTGATGTACCAGGGCTGTGACCTCTGTAGCTGCCTGGTCAGCCAGCACAGACTCGGGACCCCACCTGAGGAACCAGGGCTGTGACCTTTGTAGCTGCCTGGTCAGCCAGCACAGACTCGGGACCCCACCCGAGGAACCATACGTCACACTGATGGTGGGCGGGTTTCCACTAGTGGTGGCGAATATTTTAACAAATTGAGACCGAAGACCGGCCGGGCATCGAATCATCGCAAAGCAATGCAAAAATTCCGACATTGTTTGACTGGAGCAAGGCCATTATGTAGGAGCACGGAGTCTGAACATATAGGAGTTAACCAAGCAGTTAAAATAACTTAGCTCCTATCCTATATGCAATTATATTAACCTCGGAGTTAAGTTCGTCTAGTTCCTTAACTGCGAAGACAACTCCTATTTGTTATAGTCTACACGCGCCTCCCTGTACTTGGTGGTGTTCTAGTCCAACACTGGTGGGAATTTGGCAGTTATTGGCATAGCGAACTTGGCGGCTTAGGCGTTTTATAATTGTTCATTTGGATATTTAGCATCAGCCTCATTGACTTGACTTCACTTGAATTATCACAGTCTGCCACCGATAGGTCATATCGGCTGTTTACGTCGGTTGGAGGTAGTGGTCCGGGCGGTGCCTGGTAGTAGTTGGGGTCATCGCCTTTCGTTTGAATATTTCAAGGAACATGTCATGTTGCAGTAACTCGTGCTCTGACAGCACATCAGTCACGCCGAGACGTGTGTAAAATGTGTAAATGAATTATAACAGCCTGCCACCGCATGGTGATGTCGGCTGTTTACGTCTTTGAAGTCGGTTGGAGGTGGTGGTCCGGACGGTGCCTGGTAGTGGTTGGGGGACGGGGTTGGGGGTCATCGCCTTTGGTGTTAACATTGCAAGCATAGAATAAGGTCATACACTTTTATTCTATTCTTCCATTCTTTTTTCTCATTTATCTAGTTCTCTTTGGTTTCTTTTCTCGTTCTTTTTGAACCTTTATTGTTTTGCTTTTTTGTTTTTTTTGTTTGTTATGTAATTGTGTTTTACGTTTGTTTAAGGCTCTCGTGTCGGCCTGGCACCAGCTTGGCCCAGGTTGTTGATTGCTGGGGTGGTAACGGTGGGGGTTCGGAGGGTGGGGATGGAGTAGGTTGGCAGGTTCGTGGTGGTGGTGGCGGTGGTTTGTGTACCAGTCGTTGGCCTATGTTTGCTGGTGTTGGTGTGCGTGTCCTACATGAGTTGTTAGTGAGAGTTTTTGGGAAGGTGGCCGTATTGTGTTGGTGTCGCGTTGTTGTGGGTGTTAGCAGAGCCGGGTATTCGGTGTAGTCGCGTCGTGGTGGTAGAACTGTGTATGTTCCCGGCTCTGCCTGGCGGGTCGGCCACGCCGCCAGCGGGCCGGTCATCGTCCTCCTGACCAGGGACAGGTCCATGTCCACCAGGTGCACCAGGCGGAGAATTTCCTTCTCCGCCATCCACCTGGGGCAGGTCCTGTCCCCAGCCTCGTGCCCCCCCCGCAGGCGGCGCAGCAGGCCTCGCCGTTGTCACATGTTTCGGTACTGTGTGATTGGGCGCAGCGGCCGCATGTGTGGGTGATGGCGTGGCACCCCCCCCCCCGCGGAGTGACCGTAACACTGGTACTTCTTACAGCGCCGCGGGAAGGGTGCGCGTGGTGTAAAGGAGTACCGGAGGTACCCCGCTTTTATGTGTGTTGGTGGTGTCCTGGTGCTGAAGGTCAGATGATGATGTGGGATGGTTGTTGTCCTGGTCTGGAGGCCGGTCGGTATGCGGCGGAGACACCCTGTCTCTCCATCCTCGAGACAAGTGTCTCCACCGCGATACCGGCCAGCTCCCGTGCGTGTATGGTGCCCTGTGAGATGTTGAGTTTTGTTGCTGGTGTGATCGAAACGGTTGTGTTGTGTATCTTGTGCATGGTGGGTAATATCAGTCCGTCTATGTTTGAGTGAGCTTGGATTAGGAGTGCCCCCGATCTAAGTTGTTTTGCGATCAGGGGGACCCCCATGTACTTGGCGATTTCTCCCTCCACCATCCAGGGGTCCAGGTAGCCCATAGGCTCCCTGTCCCCCCGGCGGCACAGGAAGAACTCGCCAGTTGGTTGTGCAGTGTTCATGTTTGGTGGTGTTGAATGTGTTTGGTTTGTTAGTGATGTTGGTTAAAGGGTGGTATGGCAGGTATGTGGCGTAGTGTTACACAGTGAGCAAGTACAGTATTTACAAGTTTGGCGGAGGGGTTTCAGAATGGCGTGAAGGAAGCCGGACAGGAGTAACAATGGGGGGGTGATAAAGACGAAGAATACACAAAGAAATCAGAAACTGTGCTTGAAGAGAGCACGAATAGATAGATCAGATAAAGATCGTGCAGAGGGCACTAGAGGGAAGATCGGGTGGGTGTTGGGGGGTTCCTGGGTGGGGGAGTGGCAGCACCGCCGGACTGATCTTATAGTAGTGGTGGCTTATAGTAGGTAGAAGAAGCTGAAGTAAAGACGAAGGCACTGCACTGTAGCACAGAAGATAGGTATTGGAGATGTACATGTAGTGGCTGTTGTAGAACACGTAGATGCAGGTAGAGGCTCGTAGAGGTGTTGTAGAAACGATGTGGTGGAGAAGACACTGAGTAGTAGATCCAGAAGCTTGAAGATGAAGGTAGCTGAAAATAGGTTAGCGGAGCGGGAATATAGTGTTTGTAGGTGAAGGTTGTGTTTGGAGCGGTGTTTGTGTTCTCTGGCTGTAGGTATATGTATGTGTTGGTGTAGGTGGTGTAAGTGGTGGGTGGCAGGTGGCAGGCGTGCCGCCGGATATATGTGCCAACAAGTTCGACGAATCTTTGGAGCTCTCCAACGGTAACACGTCAGTAGAGACGTAGCCACTCAAGCCACTACAATGTCACACACTGTTTGTTTTTTCTTTCTTTTTCCTTACATTTTTTATGTTTCAGTTTTTTTTTCACGTTTAGTTCAGGTTCTGGTTTCGGCCTGGCAGCAGCTCGTATTTTTCTTCTTCTTTTTACACGTCATGGGAAGAGTTTGGAGATATTGGGTTGAGAAGTTGTTCGGATGTCTTTGTTCGGATGCTGTCTATTTGTCGGGCGGATTTGGTCCGTGTTCTGGTTTTCTTTGTAGTTGTGTTTGGCTTATTGGTAGATTTAGTGCTTGTTTTGCCGGTTGCTCGTGTTGTCGGTGTGTGGGCAGTCTGAGGAGTGGTTTCCCGTGTGTCCGAGCTAATGTATTCGCCTTCTGAGTATGTTATCGGTCCATAGTGGAGGCGATGTTTTTTTTGCGTCATACGAGTGGTGCTTGGGGTGCATGGGGTGGTTCTGGGGGAGTGATAGGGGTGGTGGTTTGTGTGCTTCGCGGTGTGGTATGGGAAGATGTGCCTGTGCTTATGCCGTGAATTGTGTTGTGGGTTCTGACCAAATAACTATTGCAGGGTTCCTCTGGATCTGCTGAGGGGTGACTGAATGTTGTGTGTGTGTCTACGTGGGCCGGGCGGGGAGCAGCGGGTACTGCTCGTCACCCCACGCCGGTGCCCACGACGGGACTGGCTATGCCCTCGATGCGAATGAGTCGGAGGAAGTCTTTCTCCTTCCTCCACCGAGGACAAGTCCTGTCCCGGGAGCCGTGGTTCCCGCCGCAGCCCACGCATTTCCGTGTTCTACTATTGCAGTTGTTGGTGTTGTGAGGGCCGGCACAGAGGTCACGCGTGGGGTTTGTGTGTTTACAGCCCCCTCGTGTGGCCATACCCTTGACAAAAGGAACAGCGTCGAGGGAGGGGTGCGCGTGGTGTTACTTTGCATGTGATGTGGCCTTTTGGTGTCAAGGGGTGCCTTTTCCCCTGACAGAGGTGCCTTTGGCGCAGACTTCCGCTGAGAGGAGTGCGAGGCTGGAGGGTGTATGGACTGAAGCCTTTCTGTGGAGGCACCAGCTTTGTTTCCATGGCAGTTTTGAACTGGGATTGAATTTCTACGATGAATCGAATCCGGATTTCCTGAGGAAATCCGGGCTTATAATATATTATATGTTATAAACCCGGTCACCCTTCACCAAAAACCTATCAAAAACGACGCCAGCGCTGACGAAAGGGGAAGCAGGAAAAAAAAACGCGAAGTAAATGCTGCCACATGCTTCCAACTACAGGGAATCCAAATTTCCTCAGTAAATCTTCTTTCTAAGCCAGATTCGGAAATCCAATCCAGTTAGCTGACGAAGGCATTTCCATGATATCGCAAATCCGGATTGGTAAGGAAATCTGGATTTGCTAGTGTCACGGAAACTGGGCTACTGCTTCCCGGCCAGGGGACGCCGCTTTCCGCGGGGAGGAGCGTATGCCCCCATCGCTTCCTTCCCTGCGTCTGACACGTCACAGAATATTCATGCGGTCAGCGTGACGTCACTGTCTCCGGCCGGACGGCCGAACACGCGGCCGGGGCGTGCGAATCAATGAGGCGGGGCGGGGCGACTGGGCCGTCGTGACGTCACCATGCGGCCGAGTGCCGGCCCGGACCGGCCGCCCTGTTGGGCCAGGCCCGGGCAGGTCACGGGGTGCAGCCGGGCCGGGAGAGGGCCCGTCCGCACGGTGGGTGGTGGTGGTGACGGTGGGGGGCGGTTATCGGGGCAGCGCCGACATCCTCGGCGTCGGGGAGCACGGGCCGGGAGATGGGCAAGAACGGCTATCGGAGCAGCTCGGAGCCGAGGAACACCAGTCTGGAGGTGGGTAAGGGTGGCTATCGGACCAGATGGCTATCCTCGGACCAGGGGGCCACGAGCCGGAAGTGCGTGAAGTATGTGCGAAGCGAATGGATGTTCAGCATGGATGTTCAGACCATTACCATGTATGGAACAATTCAGACCATTACCATGCATGGGATGTTCAGACCGTTACCGTTCCACCGCTACCGCTCCACTCCACTCCACTCTTTTCCTCTCCACTAAGATGGCGCTCGCGTGTTTGACGGTACCGCGAAGGTGACGCTTCCGAGGAAGAAGTGACCATTTGTATTTTGCTCTAATCAATACGGCTGTGCAGAACTGCTATGATCACATTTGAAGCTTACCGCCGTGATCATGAGAGACCAGCCTCCAGGTGATGGGCGTCTGGGTGTAATGGATGTCTGTGTGTCCGGGTTTCGGTACATCTGATTTACGTGTCTCTGATTTTGGTTGCGGTTTTGCGATCGGTTCGCAGAAGGACACCGATTGTACCGAAGTCCGCGCACTGGTCCTCTCGCCGTCGCCCAACACCCGCAGGCCTATGCGATATACACCCGTGGCAGATGTCAGCAGCCAATATAAGGCGCCGATATGGGGGCTGGCAGATGTCGGCAGATAGTGCAGGGGGCCTGTAGGGGCGCTGGCAGATGTCAGCAGATAATGTAGGGGGTCTGCAGGGGCGCTGGCAGATGTCGACACCACCAGGACCTCTACGCCACCTGTTACCACTTCGCCACCAGCTACCTCTTCACCACCAGGACCTCTTCACCATCAGGGACAGCTGGCAATTGCCGGCGGTGCTGCGAAGTGCACGACTAGCTGTCCAAGTGCGGGAATGATACCGCACCTCTGTCTTTGAACAAAGACTGAGAGTACTTCAGGAGAAGTATTGTGATGGTTGTTAGTGAATCTCAAAACGAAAAGAGCAGATCTGTTTACAAATGGGAAAATCAGAGCTTGACATGCTGGGTCACCATGTGTAACGCGTGCTGGAACCTGCCGGCCAGCTCACATGCCGCACGAACCTCTTTGAACAAACATAAGAGCCTTTCGTGACGGACTTTGATATAATAATCGGTGAAAAGAAACAGCAAAAGAGCCCGACTGACTCCGAGGTAGGCCGTTATAATGTGGTTAACGCTGTAGCAAACAAACAAACAAGCAAGCAAACAAACAAAATGTCAATATTTCGAAAGCATGTCGGTCGGTCGGCCGTTCAAACGACCTTTTGAATCCTATGCTGTATTGTGTATTGTATTGCACGTGATCATGGCGCATCACAAAATGAGGGCTGCTCTTCGACAATTGTCATTACAGCGCACATGTAATGTCGAGTGCAGGCTAAAGTTTACACATAAACACAAGCACGTGAGTGTTCGCGCGAATGCATTTGCTCTTGAGATGCAAGCCCAAATGCGCGTATACACAGACACAAATACGCAACACGTATAGCTCAGTCACACAACGCTAATCATGCATGATGCGATGAGTCAAGCATGGCGGGCGACGTCACCGATCTTCATCTCAAATAGTCGCTCCGACACTTTGGAAAGGCCAGCCAAATATGGCGTCCTGGTTGAATAGGTGCACCGTACGGTACAGATAGTGCAGCTTTCCATGACTGTTCCTGAGCCGAGGCTGAGACAGGCGAAGTGCTCTTATTCCAGCGAGAGGTGCCTGGCGATTCGGACCACGTGTGCGTAGTTTTGCGTCCAGACTGAACGCAGTGCAGCTGGTTATTTGGACGTCAAAATACTACGGCTGGAACACAAGTCGAAACGTGACAGATTCAAGTGCACACGCAATCTTAGCTGGCCCGCCACACCAGGAATGTGGTCGTATTTGCGACGACCTGACAAGACCATTGCGGATAAGCTGAACGGTTTCTGTAACTTTGCAATGCAGCTCGGCTGGCGATAGAGTAGACTTGCTCGCGGTTCACAATGTGAGACGACACGGTAATCCTAATCCGGTAATCAAGTCCATCAGTAATCCCTGGTAGTACGTTGGAAGGCCGGAGATGCTTAGCATGCATCAAAGTCATCACGATGCCAAGCCATCAGTCCTTAGCATGATTAATGTGCTCTTCCCACGATAGTTCTGTCGTCAGCGTAACGCGCTATGCTTACGGGCAGGCCATTAACGACGGATGGGATAAAGCATGTGGCGCTGCTGGCGATGGCGTAGAGTAGGGCGCTGATCCCTGAGGTGTCCTTGGAACGTGTCCACATTGGTAATTGATGATTCAGAGAGTGTTTCGCTCACTTTAACACGTTGCGTGTGGCCCTTGAGGCCAGTATATTTATACCGGATGGTCCAACTCTTGAACCACCCGGAATACATTCGGAGTTGCTGAAGTTTCACGATTAGTGCAGATTGGTCTACAACGTCGAAACAGCGACTGAAATATATGAGGGTCAGAAGCGAAATGTCTGAGCGATCCTATTTCTTTGGTTGGTTATTGGTTTTACGACACATCGACCGTTGAGTCATGTAGCGTCGCCAATCTCTCACGCCGATTGGTCGCGGGCGAAGAGTAGTGATAGGTGAGACTCGAACTCACAACCTTTCGATTGTGAGACGAGCAACTTACCCCTAGGCTACTCGTCCCCTCCTATTTCTTTGGGAATTTTATCAGTGACAGATAAAAGAGCAATGCTAGTGGGACGGCATTCCATGAAGCCGTGCTGCTCTGGACCGATGTCGACCGATATAGGTAGTCAGCTGCTGGTGCATAAGCAACTCTACAATATTCCGTGTGGCCTATATGGTGGTGTGAGGTGAAGTCACACCTCCACCAGGTCTGCACGGTGCGAACAGGTGGGACACTGGCGTTGTGCAATTCAACTGACACAGGCATCGCATCCAGCACAGGCCGGCTGACGCGACGGTGGAAGGTGGGCTCGTGGGTAACCGGACAAATGTACGTAAGCGCAAAGGTACATATGCGCATACGTACATTTGCGCTAACGTACATTTGCGGATGCGTACTTTTGCGCTTACGTCATTTGCGCATACGTACTTTTGCGCATACGTACATTTGCGCTTACGTACATTTGCGCATACGTACTTTTGCGCTTACGTACATTTGCGCATACGTACTTTTGCGCATACGTACATTTGCGCATACGTACTTTTGAGCATACGTACATTTGCGCTTACGTACATTAGCCACAAGTACATCTGCGCTTACGTACAATTGTCATACGTACATATGCGCTTACGTATATTTGCTTACGTACATTTGCTTACGTACATCTGCCATACGTACATTTGTCCTTACGTGCATTTATCCTAGAATCGGGCTCGTGCACTCCACCAGATTATGCTGTCCGGATTTTACCAGAAAACGACGACGAAAAAGAAGGAGATGGCGATAAGCTGTGTTCTGGTTCGTCTGGGTGTCTGGATTAAAATCTCCAGCCGAGATGATGTGATGCGAAGGCATGCGGTGATTACAGTCTGCGGCTGTTCCTCGATCTCGACGCAGAATAGGATCACAGATAGACCTCTATCTATCTGTGACGCAGCAAAGGTAAGTCGGTAGATACATCCCATGGCTGTAGGAGGTATCGGACACCAAACTGCGACAGGGAACTTGTGTACAGGGCGCAACTGAGCTGCCTTGGCCGGCCATCGAGGCATCCACCTTGTCTCGTGCAGTCTTCGCGAAATTGCATGAACTTCAGAAACCAGCAGATGTTCAGATAACCTGGTACACCATCCAATACAGATAATACAACATCCAAATATGGAGTGGCTGATGGATGTTGGGCGGGCAAGTCCAGTTGTGAGAATATCAGCAATGTGGGCGCGTGTGCACTGAAGACCGATCCGCTTCAGCCGAAAGAGGCTGACATTTTTCCGAAATCACGTTCATCTGCCGGATATGGTGTAGGTGTCATACACCTGCATGCGCCAAGCCACATTTAATTATCACAGGTATCATGCTGTGTCACGGTCTTTTTGTAGCGCAGCCTTCCCGCTGCATCTATGCCACATGCAACTGTTCAGCATGGCACCCTCCATCGGACTGACATCAGGCTGGCACGGCCTCGGGACACGCAGGTCGCGCGTCATGGCATCATTACCGCGTGCCCGGTGGCTGACAGACTGCATTTGGCTGCTGTCGGTCTGGCAGGCACTGCGTAAGTTCTACAATTAAACCTTTTTTATTTGAACAAAATTCACATACTTTACCCAGATCATAGCGGGAAAAGTTGCCAAAGAGAAGCTGGTAACATCTTATCTAACCCGGTAGTTAGAGCGGCTGCGAAGAGCATGAGGCTATATTACAGTGGCATTTAATACAATCTCCCTGAAATTATACAAAATGTTATCGTTGCCGTGCACGATAGCTAAATCGTTCGAAAATTGAACATTTTTGACACTATTTGTTCAATTTCATGCAGGTCATATTAAATGTCGCTAGTGATGGCTTAAAATGCTGCACACACACGTCATTAATGTCTCAAAGGTGTGACGGTCGGCCGGACCGGAAGCTCAGATGAGCTTTCGTCGTAACAGACGGGCGTAGGCCGACCCGGACGTCGTTATCGCCCGCAATGGCCGCACGACTGTCCTCATACATTGCGCTAGATTGAACACATCACTTCTACCCCGGACGACCTGAGCAGCACAATTGACACGAGGCCGGATATCTGACCCGGGGATGTGGGTTCGAGTCCCGCCAGCGCCGAGACGGATCAGCAGAAATGTCGGCCAATCCATGCCGTTGCGAGGACGACAAGCCGGCGGCCAACCGGGGAGGAAACTGGTCCACGTATGCTGCTCCGTCCGACACACCTCACTGGGGCAGTAGTTCGAGTATCGCCGACATCACCTGTACGTGTCACCACTGACATTTGGACAAGCCACGAGTCGGTGTCGGATCCGATAATCGTCATGCGGTGCGGCGGCCCATCCGGATGGGAGCCATTCCTTCGGATGGACGGCACTCCCAAGTCCCCGGAGGGGCGAGGAGTTGAGATTCCTTCCATTCAAAGTACGTTGAAGGAGGAGGATGTACTGGCGCACTGGAGAAGCACCTTTAGCTATTAAAATATTTGCTGAGTGGGGTGGACGTGCACCTCCAGAATTCCTGGAGGGGAGCCCTTTTCGAGACAGACGTCTACCATCTGCCATCGGAGAGAGATATTCCCAGCGCCCCCTGCATTCTCCCCTGATACGGATAGCACAGACGCGAACACATAATGGGTGTGTTTCTAGTGCTGGAAAACAACAAAACTCTCCGATATTCCACCAAGGTCAGAGGTTCAAGATGAAATTATGTGGCAATTCGCCTTCGACTTATCACCGAACAGATCCAGATATGAGCCTTCTTCAGCATTCCATGGGGACAGGCATTGCATTTACGTTTCATGGGGTTCTGGACTTTGGACCAGTTCTCTCGAAGTCTAAAATATTTTAAATCTAACAAATGGAAGACCGAAATTCATAAATATGCAGTCACTTGACTTCAACACGTCTTTCCTTCACATGCGAGAGGTGTCAAGCGTGCGAGAGGTCATATATTTCGCCTAGAGATACTTTGCTTTTGTGTGTATCAATACAATTGTGAGAGTAAGTTCAATTCCGAATACTAACGCAGTCAGATCGAGTACAGCTAATTATCACGTTGAACATATCCCCACGGTGCTTGAAATAAAAGTCCACGCTAGCCGCAAGACCACCGATCAGTAGGCTGCTTGTGTATTGGTTTGTCCATATTCACGGCAGAACAGACGATACAGACAACAGTAAATACCAGTGACAAAGTGACGACGCTTGCTGGCACATCCACCACGGATTCAACAGACTGCTTAACGTGGACATCCGAGTGCTTCCAGTCCAGCATTTAAACTTGGTTCCAGCCTTTCCGTTTCCTTTTTAACCAAACCATTCCTGTAGGGGCTTTTTCCAATGCACTTCGTCCGGGGGCTACACGGCACTGGCGACTGGGCGACCACCATCCGAGGAAACCAGACTCGCCACGCCCGCTCCCCCTTAATGCAAAAGCAATGGAAAATATTCACTGACGGGAACGGAGCAGTGATGCAAGAGCTGTCCCAAAGCTGAAGGAAGTAGGAAGGTGGATGATACACATTTTCAAGTCGATCCTTTCAATGCAACGACCATGATGCCAATGCTAAACTCATCCGAAGTTCGGAGACCGCTGTCTCCCGGGTTCCTACACCAATGAGGAGGGCAAGGCTTCCAGCTCACATGTTAGACGAGGCCTGCCAGGCATTGCCAGCTGTGTAGCGATATTCATCGCTTAAACCCTCCTCTAGGCATCTCCACCATCTTTAACAGTTTATGCCCCGGAGCAGATGACACCGGCGCCTGGATTCAGCATAACAATTGTTTGTCGCAGCGAACACAACGACACCAATACAGGAACACACCGACACCAATATACGAACACACCGATACCAATATACGAACACACCGACACCAATATACGAACACACCCACACCAATATGATCCATTCGCGGTGGCGCAACACGGTGGCCACCTGGCGGCCGTCACATGCAACTGTCGAGGTCACGGAGCAGGGGCGGATACAGGAGGTGGACGAAATTTGAAGAATGCTCTCCATTCCATGGATAGGCGGCGTACATCCGGCCAGGAAAAGGCGCTCTTCCCAAGAGGCGTTGGTGCTCTCCCGTCCCGCTGCTCAACAAATAATTCAGCCAAGGCACGCATCTCAGAGGAAAAGGCGCTGTCCGGAGATGAAAACGTCCCCCCACCCAGTATGTTTCAGCCTCAGTGCACCCTCAATATTAAAATTTTCAGCCAAAGGTGCCCCTCCCCCGAGGAAATGTCCTCCGTCCAGACGGGTACCCCTCCACGGAAGTTCCTGGATCCGCCCCTGCCACAGAAAACCCAAAATTCCAAGCAACGGTCATTGCCTTAACCCCGGATGTCAGTCAACTCTGCACCCGCCACTGGGCCCCCGGCTGTTCAGGGATGGCCTGCACAACTCCCGTACATAATGTCAGCTGGAGTTGGACGGCATGACGTTGCATCATGCCCGGACCTACCGCGCATGACCTATTCGCCAAGTTGCATTTTGCACCTTAGTCATAAACACCATTTTAGGAAGGCAAGTTGCATCACAGAGCCGAACAGTTTGGTGCCACATTGTCGCGTAACACGAGCTCCAGCACGTCCATCCGCTACGCGGTGCACTACCGCATGCTGTGGACGTGCGCATGTGCAGCGAGACACGACACCCGGCATCAGCGTGACTGGGACGCGTCACGTGGTGTTCACGCTCACCTTCCTTCGGGATGTGATACTGAAGAGAGTAGCACAGTGTGGGATGATTGGAAGAGTTTGAAATTGTTGGGGAATGCGTCATGCAATGTCAGGTGAATTGTGCTAGATAGGCTGGGATATATCCCTTGAAACTTTTGAGAAAAAAATGTATTGATTGTGATGTGATAATTTACTTTTTTAGTATCTTTTCTAGATAGGCTTAACCCAGGTGGGCCCCTCTGGCCCATATTAAGCTTTGACACTTTATGAACTGTTATGGTCGTTATGCTCGTAATCTGGACGAGTCCATCTCCAGAATCCCCTGACCAGGCGGGCGTGGGAGAAGGGAGAGTGAGGACTGGGAGGGAGGGGAGGAGTATGTCAACCTGAATAACGGTCATCTATTGAGTGTATCACACAGGAGCATCAATTCAGATATGAGAAGTCCAGGTGTACGAAAACTAAACACCAACACGTATCCAGTGAACGGGCGGTTGATCAAATTAATGGGCTGCCTGGAGATGTGGTGGTGTATTCCTCATTTACTGTGCTTGCAAAATTAGGGCACATAGACTATTTAGGTCCCGTAAACGTATCTTTGAGTTCAAAGATGTGCAGTGGGCAGATGGGAAATTTGGTGTGTGAAGCTGGATTAACATAGACGAGTCACGAGTGTTTTATACGGACTCACGCGTGTACTACGATCACAGATGTGCCACGAGACATCGATCGAGCCAAATGGTCACGCTTTGGTCGAGGTGTCCTTAAACTCAAGACATCGGTCAAAATCGGGTGAACAGAGAGAAACTAGGTACTGTGTGTTTGTTTATTTATTACACAACGCACTTTATGCACATTCACGGCTAATGACGCCGTCCACAATGCTTCGCCGGTGGGCCGCGGGATTGGGACATGTCCCGAGCGGCGCTAGTGTCGAAACCGGGACCTTTGGTACCCAGAGCCCAACACCTTAACCACTCGACCATCCTCGCCCCAAGATAGGTTCAGGTTGATAGCTTGTTTAGGACTTGGGATACAGTACTGATTAGGGTGTCTCATCGCTTCTCTCGTTTTATAATATCCTGCCCTGATAGCCCTACCCCAGATTGGCCCCGCGGTTCCGATAAGTCTCAACACTTGAGCCGATGACTTTATGAGCCGATGAGCGTGGTGTGCCCTGTCTCTCGGGAACGCTTACGTGTGCTGAGCTTCACGGTCTGGCCGCCAGGCGGTGGCGGGCGCATGCTAAACATGTGAAAGCCGGCCTGTGCCACGTGCCGATCTTACGCCGCCAGCCTGTGAGTGGAAAGGTCGAGTACACCGGGTGATTACGAGACAGCGTATAATTGTATGTTCTGCTGGGAGGGGAGATAAGCGAGGGAGGAGTGTGGGCGGGGGAGGCGGAGGTGCGACAGAGGAAGCGGGAAAGAGAAGAAAAGAGACGAACGGCGGATTACACGGCCTCGGGCCGCATGACAGCCAAGTCTGCGGTAGCCTCCTGAACGAATCCTCTGCCTCTCTAGTGATGCTACATCAAACACAATGGAAAATTGGGCAGCTTGATTGCAAGACACCGCACATCCACCCAATATAACTTTACAATTATAACTAGATGACAGCACAACTCTTCGGGCGGGGCTCTGGGAGCGCGGCAGCAGGAAGAAGCGCTGTCTGCACGTCGGCTGTTGGCGAGGTAAATGAGCCATCAGCTGATAGTCAACTGTTGCTGCTGCAGACAACTGGTGCTGCAGAGGTGTCCACCAGGGAGAATCCCCCTGGTGGACACCTCTCGGGTGGGGGAGGGGTGATGCTCATGGTTGCATTTTTGGTCCGGGTTGCCGGTGCAAGGCACGGGTCCAGTGTTGAATTCGCTTCGGGCACAGGTGCAGAACGTACACACTTACTACGGTATCCGCCCATGCAGATCATGCGCACGCCGCAATTCTGAAGTCATCAATGTCAAATGAAACTGACTGAGCTCATTCTTTCAATCATGAGCTCACCATCGTAATATTATAGCTAAAATGTCACGTGCATCTCTTGGGTGTCCCTAGTGTGCCATATTGATGCATTTGTGTCTTTCTTCTTTGTTTGTTTTGGGGCGTGGCGGGGAGGCGGATTGTCAAGTAGGTGCCACATTATTGGTTACTCATCCCCCTCCAAAAAACCTTGGGCAGATGTAAAACTGACTGAGCATGCACCAGCTTCACAGTATGTTTCTACCGTGTTGGGTATCGCTTCAAGCAGACATTTCAATTGAAGACTTAAGACTTACTTAAGATACCTGTGCGTAACTGGCATGCTGCCAAATATACCCGCTACAGTTCCTGCAACGAGAGACGTGTCTGTTTGTCATTTGGCGCTCAGGGCGCGTTCGCCCAGTTTTGGATCATTTGCGCCGAGGAGAGAGCATCTCAACACATGTCAGCGGGCAATCACCCACTGCCAGTACATGTTGATAATCCATGGCTCTTTTACTGCTAATTCGCCAGACTAATATACAAATAGTCGGCTTCGGGACACGGGCTAGCGTCCCGAGCTCTGTTAGTGACGCTACATACTGACGTCACTAGCTCGGCAAGTGACGTCACGGGCTGACGTCACCAGCTCACCTATCTGTTGGTTCGGGTTTCGGAATGCACATTCTACTTATTATGGGTCTGTTCCGGCGACCTCATCCGGAATAGGTTGAGCTTCGGCCAGAATAGCTCTCCCAGGTCGAGGCGCCGGAACGACCGGTAGAGTTTTGTCCTTTAATCAGCTGTTGGCGGCGATATGGTTGTAGTGTTATTTGGCGCATATGTGCAGAAGGGTGGCGTTCTCGGTCACTTGCTCCGATCTTGCGCGTAGCAGTGCCGATGTTTTTATTGATTGATACTTACTTGCTGTTGTGAAAATCCCATGAATCCCATTGTGCAGCAGCTGTTGGGAGGATGAATAAAACACGCTGCAAGCTTCTTTTTAACATTCCGACTCCGGCCAGGAAGCTGACGCACAGTGGATGACGATGGCTTGTGCTGCTTCTAAATCTCCAAAACCATTTATTTCAGGGGCGGAGATCCAGATATTTTCAAATGCTGGGTAGGCAGTTACTCGTTTGGAGGGGAATCATTTTTTCAGAAAGGCGCTGTTGCGGTTGTCCATCGACGCTCTCTTTCATTACAAT
The DNA here is from genome assembly GCA_034440575.1 of Imbricaverruca yamaguchii. NCBI lineage: Eukaryota > Metazoa > Arthropoda > Thecostraca > Neoverrucidae > Imbricaverruca > Imbricaverruca yamaguchii. The sequence continues at coordinate 5,081,885 of JAOTOL010001661.1, forward strand.
ATTCATTAAGCGAGGAAAGGGGACTGCATTGGAGCATACTGAATGACCACCTTTTACCCTATGGGGGCACCTTTGGACGAAAGACCGTTTAGCGAGGGGCATTCGAGTAGTACGGCGTACTTGATGGGTTATCCGTCTGAGCAGGGGTGTTGCTTTATACATTTTTGAGTGGGCAAGTGCCAACTAATATTGGCTTTCCCTCTCCCAATAATTTTAACTGCTAGCATTCGGCTCTACGGAGTGTGACCTCCGATCCATTTTTACTTGGCCATTGCCTTCACATGCCCATCCAAATAATTGTCATTAATATCTGAAGCCCATTTGTCAGAGGGAAACTACCTTCCCATGTGGAAGGGACACGGAGCTCCTCCATCAGCCACTGATGCATACGTGCTTGGATGCATACCAGTAAATATGCCCCCTAAAATGCATGCAAATTGGCATGTATGTCTGAACCTACAATTTACCCATCAAATTTAAGACGCCCATCTCACATTTCCACTTGGACATTGTATGCTTCCGAAGTGCACTGGAGACAAAGTTGTGTATTTGGTGACATAAAACATGGGTGACTGCTCGTATCCATCACATATCCCATGTCTCATGGATTTCTTCCAACAAAATAGTTATAAAATAAAGATAGTACGACTTATACAACCCGGCTTGACTTAGGCATGAACCGGCCGGCTCATGGCCTAAGTCAAGTTAAACAACTATTTCATTCTGAACGCTACTGTTGCGGCGAGTGTCTCGTATTCCGAGTTTGCGCTTCCTCAACCGCCGACAGGCCGGATTAGATTTTCCTCATCCGGTTGAGGTTGGATGAGGCGCTGGAACGGGCGGTAGAGGAAATGGAACCTCAACCTATTCCGGATGAGGTCGCCGGAACAGACCCATTGATAGATGGTCTTCCTAGAAAAAGCTAAAAGGAGCGTGTAATGATTTGTATAATGAATAAATATTGAACGTAAATAGCGCGATTTGTATGCGAATTGTCAGGACGCAAATTAAGGCTAGCATACTGAGATCGAATATGTAAGGAAGGGCACTCTTCTGTCTATCTATTAATGGCTAGTGTTCACATTTAAAAATTGACAGATGTATGACTCATGCAATGGGCTTAGTTAACGCTATGCTGTGCAACATCAGAATTAATTGAACCTGCAACTCAACCTGAACTTCTGAATTCACCTGAAAGTGGAAAATGCTCCTGTTGGCCATCACCATACGTTAACAAACGAACTGACATCAGCATTCTGCCAGGTAACTCGCACACACCATGTCCTCATTGCACTGTATGTCTGTCCACCGTAGTCATGCAGCCGCGCCGTGGCAGGCATATGGCCGGCGCCAAAGTGAGTTACAACGATACCAGGCGATAGCACGCGAATAAATACCGCCCGGCGCACGCCAGGTGACGCGCACATAATTGCCTCCGCGGCTATCAGCCCCGCATCACGCCACGTCACGTCGCGTCACGTCGGTGAGAATGGCGTGGTTCTGTGAACGTGCCGGCGCCGATCGCACCCACGTTCACCATCAACCGTGAGGGATTTACCGCGCTAAATAAGCTGTCATTCAGGAGGTCGTGGAGGCCTCTGGATTTTGTCCACGCCCACCGCAGTGACCTAAAGCATTGGTCACATGCATAACCTGTGCAGCGGGTACAGACGGATCGCGGGTGCACCCTGCATGAATGATGCAGACGGATCGCGGGTGCACCCTGCATGAATGATGCAGACGGGTGGCGGGTGCAATCTGTACAGAGGGTACACCGGTAGAAAGGGTACACCTGCACACAGGATGCACTTGTGCAGAGAACACACCTGTGTAGAGGGTACACATGTACAGAGGACACACATGTGCAGATAGTACACCTGTACAGAGGATACACCTGTACAGAGGGTACATCTGCACACATGGTACAACTGTGCAGAGTATACCTGTACAGCGGGTACAGGTTGCACCCGAGATCGTTGCCTGCCAATGGCGGTGAAAGCCGAGCCCGATCATGCTCCGGACAACGGCAACAATGCCGTATTGATGACATGGGCTGACAGTATAGCATTGCAGGCTTCCAGCCTTGCAGTACCAACACCCACAGCCACAGGACCGGCTTCCCCTGAAGCTACCATGCGTCTTCCAGGCTTGCAGATTTGCAGTGTCAACATCTACAGCCATAGTTCCCCTGAATGTACAATGCGGCTTCCAATTTGCAATTTGCAGCATTGCCTTCACTGGTGATCCTCCATCTCTGGGCGATTGTGAATAAATGACGGCGGGTACCTGAAATTAATGACTATGGATATCTATAATGAATGACGGTTGGAACCTAGAATGAATGACAATGGTTACCTAGAATGAATGACGATGAGTATCTAATATGAACGTCGGTGGGTGCCTAGAATGAAGGACGGTCGGTTCCTACAATGAATGACGATGGGTATCTTGAATAAATGACGCTGGGTGCCTGGAATATATGATGACGGTAGAATGTAATACAAAAGTACAACAGTTGGAAAAATGGTACGTTCTTAGCAGTTACAAACTCATTTATCTTCATCCAACGTCATAGGACATATAGCCTTTCTTTGTCTCAAACAAGAAAATACAATGAGAACGGGCCAGCTTGCACTACACCCACCACTAGACGAAGCGTGTGTACTTCTCCTCACGCGAATCGTTGTCCGTAAAATCTGGGTTGGGTGTGGCACAGTGACATCAGCGAATTATCAGTGCGCCAATTACCGTGACAAATAAGCCAACATTTCCGATTGCGCCGCGCTAGAGTGTGCAATAGCGTTGCCAAAAGCCGCGTGCCAGCCGATCGGTGATGCAAACGTGCCGTCGGTGCGGTGCCCGCCATCACGGTGATGCAAACCTGCCGTCGGTGCGGTGCCCGCCATCACGGTGGCGCAGGCGGTGCACACGTCACCCCATCACGTGACTGGCGTCACTTGCCGCCGCCAGTGACTGGGTGTGCGGGTCGGACATGACCTACCGCCACGGCCGCAGTGTTGACCGGGCCCGGTTGCCAGGGAGACCGGGTCAGCGGGTGCGCGAGCGGCGCGAGGCGAAACCGAGCGCCGATCGCCTCCGAACCGACAGATCATTGCCGCTGCGGTGGGCAGGCCGGCGGCGGCCGAGCGGGTCTGAAGGGAGGCTCTCTCCAGCATATAGCTCGCAATGAATGAGCATGACTCGAGGGTGTGGTTGTGAAAGTGGTTACCCTGCTGTACTGTCCCGCTTGCAATGCATGTACCCTGTAGCAGTTTCTCAGCGCCCATTCCCTAGTGTTTAGCGAGCATTCCCGATTGTTCTAGCGATCATTCCAAATTACATACGGGCATCGAAACAAGGTATGCAACCTGATGTGTGTTTGTTGGTGGGGGGGGGGTGACGATGGCCATGAGCCTGCTGCATGACACCCGTATATGACACTATACTGCAGACATTGTATGAGTTGTTTCCGTCGCATGGCACCGCATTGCTATGACTGTTGCATATACAAAGTGCATATGCTGACGCGTACTGTGCACTTCTCTTTTACTCATGTGACCTAACCTGCCATTGGGCAAACTGAACTGTTGGTGATGATGCTGAATAAAGAAATACACAGAAGTATTATAATATTGCATAATACCCTAAAATATCATCTCTTGTATCAAATGAAAACATAGATAATGCACCTCATGACAACTAATATATTGGCAACCAGACACCGTTCGGGTTATTTAGACGCCAGTGGCCGACCGACTGTTCTTTCTTCTTTTTTTTTGGGAGGGGGAGGAGGCAGAGCAAAAGCAAAGTGGTCGCATGTCCTGCATGGGCACACTATCAAGAATGATGACGGAAAATGTCGCTTTGCGTCACGTCCTTATCAATACTATTTCGTGACTTGTTCACCCATAATCCAATGCCAAGACGACGAGCCCTTCCCGATAAGCTATACGTTTTTTTCCTCGCCCTCCGCTACCTGAACAGCGGACCTTAGCAGCTTCATTCGTGGCAATATACTCCGATTTTGATAATGAATATGTTACTCTTCATGCAGGTTTACGACTGGATTGCTTTCTTAAAAGCTTGTGATAACATCCCGCTTGCTGATGGGAAAAACCCATGGCATGAAATTTAGGATGGTGTTTCCAATGCTTGACTTTTCGGCAGCCTTCTCGCGATCCTTTGGGGACGTTTCCTGACTTGAAAAATTGCCATTGCCGCAAAGCCGCATGGACCTGATCTAGCTAGCTAACATTTCGTTTCGAGGCCGTTGTGCAGAACGTCGGCTTCCTCGATATCTATTGTTCCGACGCCATCACAACTACGTGCAACATCCTTTTCCCCTCCCCGGCGCCACCACCACCTCATTGTGAGGCACCATCTCCACGGATAATTCAGCAATGTTGGCGACAGCGTAGCCGTGTCTGACCTTGGTCTTCGAACAAGCGTCGTAGTGGCGTCGCGCGACCACCCTGCAACGGGACCAGCCTTGTCCCGGGACCAACGATGTCCCACGGGACCAGCCTTGTCCCGGGACCAACGATGTCCCACGGGCAATCATGTCCTGGGACCATCCCTTTCCCGAAACCAACCGTGGCGCGGGATGAAAAAAATGCCCTGGGGATCAACCCTATCAACCCTATCCAGTGAGCTACGCTGTGCCTGGTCAAACATTGTCCAGGGACCAGCCTTATCCCAGGACCAACTCTGTCCTGGAATGTATCATACACTGGGAAGCAACCACGTCCTGGGATCAACCCTGTCCCGGCACCAACCCTATCCCTGGACCAGCCCCCTGCCGACGGCCATGCTCGGCCTGTGAGCTCGTGTCCGCGTGAATCACTGACAGACCACCTTCTGAGCCAGCCGTGCCCGTATGAATCATAGACAGACCATCTCGTGAGCCAGCCGTGCCCAGATGAATCACTGACAGACCACCTTCTGAGCCAGCCGTGCCCATATGAATCATAGACAGACCACCTCGTGAGCCAGCCGTGCCCAAATGAATCACAGACAGACCACCTTGTGAGCCAGCCGAGCTGATAGCGAGTCGCCTGCTCGAGCATCGCCCCCCCCCCCCCCCCCCCAGCGCAATATCGCTATCGGTCGGCAGAATGAGTTATCGTGGGCACAGCAACCACTGCTGCTCCGTCTCTCGGTGCTTGCACCGACACGTGGGGCGCGCGCGCGAGCACTGAGCCTACTTTTCACCGATATCAATATGGTTTGGAAGTCACGTAAGCACGTCATGCCATGGAAGCTATCGCGTGAGCCAAAATCTGGTGTTGTGACGACGAATGTCTAGAATCAGACGAGGAGATGGAGAGTAGCGTGCGTAAACCAGCTACACATGGCTAACTCTTGTATATACACGAACCAGGCACGATATATCTTGTTCTAGCTTGGTTCAAATTGTTGTTACGCTGTTTTGTAGCATATTTGCAGCAAAACAAAGACTGATTTCGTGCTGGATCATGTGTAGGTTTAATTGTGGTGGTGAGAAGGGTATTACGCCGTCAGTTGAAAACCACAACCGTATTTGCTAGGTGTAGAACGCTATGTTTTTGTATGTTGTCCATCCTATACCTTCAGGTTTCGGCTCGGTCTGACACGTGCCTTTCTCTTCTCAACCTCCCCATCTTGAACAGAATCCTGCTTCGGCACCTATGGAGCGCGACGTCCACCTATGAGCCACGATTTCGCAATTGTGAGCAATCGCACGTCGATTCTCAATTCCATGAGCTAGCACCACCACCCCAGTGGTGCTTCCACTCAGCTACAACGCCGAGAACCGGGGCGTCACTTGATGCAGACAAGACGAGATGAACACTGTGATGTGACGATCAATGTAGCGTACTGTAATGCAATGAACTAAACACTGTAATTTGCCAGCAATTGGGCGTCATGGAGGTGCTGAGGTGCCACCTCAGCAGTGTGCCAGCAGCACAGCAGTTTCGGCGTGTCCGTACCGCTAGCAGTAGTAGCAGCAGTGTGCCCCTAGGGTTAGCAGTACACGCGTATGGTGGGATGGTATGCAGACGATACCGACAGCGTACCGCTAGCTCAGCTTCTGCACAATGTCTCAATCAGGCTATGCCGAGAGTGCAGCTCCGCCCAAGTCTGGTATGAGCATCGCACCGCTGCTTCAATTCAACTGGGCTATTAGTTAGTCCCTCACAGCGACAACGGTTCGACTCCACTACAACAACACCGTGTCGATGTGCCATTACTTCGAACTCACACATGTTAGGGGGTCGTTATCCACGTGGCTGGGCTTCGTGAGAGGTGTGTGGTAGCAGAATTCCAACGATGGGACTGAACCACCGAATTCAAGTATTGTGTGGTGGCGGGCGTGGTGCATGCCTGCCGGTGATACATCTGCTATGGTGATATTGCGGAGTGGTATTTGACGTCTAGCAGACAGATTTATGTTGACGTTGATCCGATCCGATTGTTTTGCGACGCGAGGCATGCAGATCCGTCCAGCGCTGTGCACACACGCGCTCAGAAGTCGGAGTAGGAGCAATCACCGACCAGCTGGCGGGCGACCGGCGCGATCAGGGCTGACTGGCAGGCTGACAGGCACTGTCACGGCATTACTGACGGCCTCAACCGGACCAAGCTCTGCCGTTTACCTGGAATTCACTGATGGTGGCGGGCTCAATGTCGGCCCGAACTCGTCCGAATGTGACATCGCGCCACAGGCAATCTAATTGATGGATTGATTATTGGGGCTTTCGGGTGCGCCAACCCAATTGGGTTAAAACGTTGTTAAAAACAGCATTTGGAATGGTTAATAATGACTGGGGATCGGCTGGGGTCGTCGTCGGTGACGTGGTAGTGCAGTCGCGGCGTCCTCGGTCGTGACTCACCTGCACTTCTGACACGACTTTCTGGTGGTGATGTCCATGCGACAGTGGCCCTCGTAGCCGCAGCGGAAGTGCCTGTACGACTCGTTCTGCACGCCTCGCCGGAAAAACGCCTTGCAGCTGTCGCACGCCATGCCGCCGAAGTGCAGACTTTTGGCGCGGTCCTGGCAAACGCCGCACACCTTGGCGGCGCCCGGCTCCGCCGGCACCGGGTAGTTCATGGCGCCGTACAGCCGGGGGTCCAGCACGCCGCCAAACTCTGGCTGGTGGTCTGCGGACGGAGAATGACGTCATTCGGGGGTGCGTTCCACCGCCCCCGGTTCCGATTCCGATTCCGATTCCGGTTGATGTTCTGCAGGTGGAGAGTGACCATGTCGGCAGTGATTGGTGTGTGGTGAATGATGCGTGGTGAGTGGGGTGAGTGGTGACTGGTGGGTGGTGACTGGTGAGTGGTGGGTGGTGAGTGGTGAGTGGTGGAGGTCAGTGGTCAGTGGTTATTAGTGGTGAGTGGTGTGTTGTGTGTTGTGTGTTGTGTGTGTTGTGTGTGTTGTGTGTGTTGTGTGTGTTGTGTGTGTTGTGTGTGTTGTGTGTGTTGTGTGTGTTGTGTGTGTTGTGTGTGTTGTGTGTGTTGTGTGTGTTGTGTGTGTTGTGTGTGTTGTGTTTTGTGTGTGTTGTGTGTTGTGTGTTGTGTGTGTTGTGTGTGGTGTGTGGTGTTTGGTGTGTGGTGAATTGTGTGTTGTGTGTTGTGTGTGGTGTGTGGTGTGTGGTGTGTGGTGTGTTGTGTGTTGTGTGTTGTGTGTGGTGTGTGGTGTGTGGTGTGTGGTGTGTGGTGTGTGGTGTGTGGTGTGTGGTGCGTGGTGTGTTGTGTGTGGTATGTGGTGTGTGGCTCCAGGCCAGCGATGACATCTTCAGTTGGTGTATTTTTTGTACGAGCATTCCGAAGGTAAGACCAGCACTGCACACTGGATACAGACTTTCAAAAGTGCAAGAGCACTGGATGATTAACGTAACTTATCCACTAAATACAAATTCCCGTCAACTGCAGTATTTCTTCGGCTACGAAACAAGTACACTGGGCTGAGCTGGGGTGGTGTGCATCGCAAACTGAAGCTCTCGGTTTAAATTCAGTCGTTGAACTTGAATTCCCGGATTTGGTGGTACGGCCAGCGCCTACGCAACAAGCAGTACCCAGCTTAAAAGGACCTCCAGCAAGCATTTGCATTATTTTCGTCTGACACCAGGACGCGAGAGTCCATCAACTGCATTGATTAGTGGTGACCATTCAGTGAATGTCATTCAATGTATGTGCATGCTCAGGTGAACTGCTCGCGTGATACGAGGCTGGACTGTGCCCTCGGGGCGTGTGACCCGACCGAGTGGTGTATTCGAGGGCAGACCACAGTCCTGAGCCTGATGTCGCCGGCGCTGGTCGACAAACTGACGTTCATGCCGGCGAGACGGCAACGCCTGGGTTGTTGGCTCGTCTTGAGTACGGCGACCGACCGGCGGCAGACTACTCGGCTTCAAAAGCTGCGGGTGCTTTTCGTTCAGTCAGCATGGAGCTGGGTACCTTACTGCTATCCGTCATCAGAATCCCAGTTGAATTCAGATGGCAGTGTAGACAGAGAACTGCTCTTGCCACTCCCTAACCACTAGCTGCACCGCAGGTGGAGGCCTCTCGGAATTATCGTGCTGGCTTTTATTTATATATTTATTTCGCGATACATGACCTCCGCATGCAGTGGCTATTATGGACAGTCTGGGCATAACTCACAGATATTTACAAAGAAAGGATAGATTTGTGGTCAATAGTGGGATCAGATGCGCAACAAACATTCGCACACCAACATAATACAATACCCACATCACTAGCTGCACTACACAAACCGTGCTTGCAACACGAGCTATGAACGAGTAGCTTATAGAAGTGATAGGAAAGCGATGGCCTAAATGTGAGTTCATAGTGTGCACACATCCATTGTGCAAGTTCCTTTGCGTGACTAGTGTTATTCGTGGAGATAAGCTAGTGCATGTTTCTTGAAGTTAGACAGCCCCAATGTATTTGTTTCAGTAGGAAGTTTGTTATAGTGGAAGCCAGACGAGTAGATAAATATCCTGCGGCCAGCCTCTCTGTGCATGGCTAGCAGGTTGTCTGTACGTGTGTGACGGTTTCTCAGAGTAGAGTTTGCAGTGATTTGACCGGCGATGTGTGTTTGCTCATCCGTCAGAATGATCTTGTGGAGCAAAGTAAGGCTGTGAAATAGATGCAGATCAGCTGCGGTGAGGAGACCTAACTCGTTACGGGGGTCAGAGATATGCTCAAAGTTCCGTAGACCTGACACGACTCTAGTGGCGAAGTTAATGATCCTGTCTAGTCTGTGGTTGTTTGCTGCCAACCTGTTCCCGTAAGCAGATGTGCAGTAGCGGACTTTTCATATAACTAGGCTATTGACTATAGTGACGAGGGTATTGGTAGGGAGATGGTGACGCAGAGGGCTCAGGTCCAGAAGGAATTCAGTGCACTTGCGGACCCCAACAGCTACATGGGAAGTTCAGGATATATGGCGATTAAATGTCACCCCATGTTTCTTGTACGAATGGCTCTCATCTATCACGGCGTCCCTAAAGCACACTCGTATCGGGGTAATATTACGAAGATTTTGACGCGATCCGAACGCAAGTAGCTGAGTTTTGGTTCTGTTCACCTCCACGCCGTTATCCAGGAAGTAGTCGCAGAGTTGGTTCGGACATGTCTCCATCTGACTTGTCAAATTTAGATAAGATTTGCGACAGGAGATGAGGACCTGAGTGTCGTCTGCGAACTGAGTGACGTGTGTTACCGGGACGTGCGAACTGAGGTCGTTCGAAAAGATGCAATAGAGGAGTGGACCTAATGATGAGCCTTGAAAGACACCTATGTTGTTTGGGAGAAAGGAGGAGAAATGCCTGTTTCCGCGTTCATCTGAGTTCAGAGTGGTATAGGTGGAAGTGGCAGGCGTGCTGTAGGTGGTTGTGGTAGACGTGGTGTAAGTGTTAGTGGCAGGCGTTGCATAGATAATACGAGTGACTTAAATGCACCGAATTGATGCAGGTGCATGGAAGCATCCACGCTGGAGGACCAGTCATCCCTTCCAATCCCAGGAACCAGACAAGACCCTTCCAATCACACTGCATCCATGCTGCGATACCAGCGGCAAAACAAATGTCGCAAACCACCACCGTACAGGATACCTTAGCCTGAACCAATGCTATTTTATAAGGTCGGCGCATTGGCCGCTGCCTGTACTACGTTCATGTCGCCTTCATGTATCCACCTTGTGATGAGTCATATAATGCTAGCACCAGCATCATTAGGTGCATTGACATGGCACGGCTTCATGTCGACAATTTACATTTTCATCAATAAATAATACTTTTTGGAGAAGCTTGCTGTGAATAGAACCTAAGCTTTAGAACATAATCTTGCTTAAACTTTGATATGTCGCAGCTCCTGATCAAAACTTCACTTTGCTACTGGAATGGGCGAGAATAAAGCATTGCTGGAGAATGTTGTAAATTATTGGTGTGGCCAATGGATGCCATTGGCTGCTACCAATCTGGTTAGTAAGCCAACCCCATAAGGTTTCATGTTCAGCTACCAATAATTGGCTGGGCCAGGGCAAAGATGGTGGTGCTCATGATCCACCAAAAGTAAAGGACTCCTGGTATAAAGATCCCCGGCGCATGTATGGGCGCTGTATAACCACTGCAGTTGATGCGCCCTAAACCCCTAATAACTAACTAACCCGGCGCATGTGTTTGTTTGCACCTCCTGACAGTTTGAAGAGGTTATTCTGAAACTTAGCGCCTTCTGTTTTTTTTAGTGCTTTCAACAGCGTTTGTCCTGCTACGTCTGCTGTGAGCAGCACTTTGTGAATGCCGTGATGAACCCTAATTTCTGAAAGTTGATCAGGACCGACTACAGGAGAGAGTTTGCTGAGGAAAGTTCGGACGTTTTCTTAGTTGTCACAGTTGTGCGTACTTGACTTCTACTTTCTGCATGTTCGAAAGTATCCCACCTTTTTAACGAACCTTTGCGACCAATATCGAAACGTTATTCGATACCCGACTTAAGAGACTACAGTGTTATGCTTACCATAATCGCATCCAGGGTGAGTAAGTTGGAGGGAAAAAGTTGTCGGCAAAGTTGATGCAGTTGGTGACGCGAGAGCCTAGGCTTAACCCATTTCTTTTTTGTTTTAATTAAATGTATTCCGAATTCTTGCCCTAGTGGTTTTATGAACCAGGTTCTTCTTGCTAAGCAGAGCTTGTTGCGTAAACCTTGGCACCGCCAAGGTTGCGTCCATGAATCGCCAAACCAGATTCATGAACTCAAGTTCAACAACAAAATTGCGACCGAGAGTTGGACATGCATGCCGTCAATGGACCGACACGCCCGCTCCGGTAGCTCGTCCACGGCCTCATCGGGCCAGTTGCCAACTGACCCTCCCAGCCGGGGCCTCAATGCGAGCCTGAAAAGTAACTCCAACCTCGACTTGCCAGAACAGGGGAGACGATTGCAGCCAACGCTCTAATCATCGGCCACTGGCACGTGGGAACCTTCCTTATTTCGAACGCACGCTTTCGCCCAAAGCGGCTCCAGGCAACTGTTGGGGGAGGAATAATGTGGGAAACAATACTCGCTCCCCGTTTGATCCCCTCAGTTCATTTAAGATATTACCGGAAAACCTTGCTTCACGGATTGTCAGTCAAAGAGTATTTGGTTGCTTACAACATGCGTGTCTACTAGAGGCGGATGAAGGGTGGTAATTGCGGGTAGCTGAGTTTGGGTCTCCGGGTGCATATAATCATTGAACTTGAGCTTAGTGTGAGAATAGAGATTGCAGAAGGTATCACTGTGACGAAAATTGCTGAGAATAAAAACCAGGTCTAGCTTAGAGTGAAAGAGTTGGAACACGAAGCGATCGAACACAAAAGTCATCCAGGTTTCACCACGGGCACCGCCAGGACGGGTCGGGTCGAATCGCTCCGGTGAGCTTCGTCGTGTGCATAGGGCAGTGGACTCGCTCCAGCCGTATCCTCGCTCCAAATAACTCCGCATAATTCCGTTGCGAAAACCATTCTGAGCAGAATCATGCAAGTCACATCTGTCACGCTCCATTCAACAGCAATGGCACACTCAGCAGCGCATGCAATACCGCGAGTATGGAGTCCGTGTTGGCGCCCCGACTGACGGCTTGTGGCCATTACGTGGCACGCTATATAGCTCTGGCTGGCCTGGGCACAATGCACTAAGCGTGTCCATGACACATGAAGGTCGTTGCCGCACACAACACAAGTAAGTGGTCAGCCGTTGGAATTAAACCTCATCGCCACGGGTAGACGATGCACACACAAAATATTGCGCGAGCATAGCCCATCCAAAAAGGTGTCACGATTTGTAAACGAGTTTTCAAATCCTTTCATTTTAAATGAGATCCGTAACATTTGCAAATAAAATGCAATGTCCACACTGCTGACAGAGGGACGTGAGGTATGGTTCCCCCTCGGGTGAACCGCTCCTTACGAGCGAGGGCGAAACCAGAGCGGCTTTACCTCAGTGTCTTGCACAAGAGTCGTTCGAAAGAGACTGCTACAGTGTATATGGCACAACAGTTTGTTTGATCCCGGTTCTATTGCAGTGTTTTCAAAACCGGATTACGTTTTTCTTGTTGCATTGCGCGTCTTAGTTGTATTACTTACTAAACAGAGGTGACAAATGTGACATGTGTGACAGGTGTGCTCTTTTAATTTCCATTGTTACAAACTTGTATGCCATCTTCACGAAGTGCTCGCAATCTTTCTTCCTCACAGGTTAGGTTAGGTTAGGTTAGGTTTCTATCCGGCATTTCCACTCACGGAAACTTAGCAGTCTTTCACGTTGTAATAAAACATGTCGATATTTTATCATCTCACAGAAGGCCCTTTTCAGTTTGAGATTTGTCAACCATCTTCACACGATCTGTGCATTGTTGATCTTTGTTCAAGTTGGTTTCTGGCGGTGTTCTCGCATTCGGAGGGACAACTCACCAAATACTCGCCGGAAAGCCGTCACGAGCTACCCGTCCACCTGGCAAATGAAGCGCTCCGCTTGTACCCCGCAGTCTCGAGTTCAGTCCTTCGAAGGAATGACGCTTTTGGTTTCTGCACTTTCGCGGAATGACATTTTCTTTGTTTCGCTCTAGTTGCCTGGAGCGTGCAGGAACATAATTGGCCATATTATTAACCAACATGCTGGAAGCATGTCCTTGAAAACATCGTTTACAGAGGAAATAATACAAGTATAGCATCATTCACAATGCATCAAACTTAGGACCTTCAGTCAAATTAATCAGCGCAATGCAGAATAATCGGCATGGAAACACTGTGATCGCTTTTAATGCAGACAGCCCAGAGTACATTTCCCATGGCATTTTATGGGGTAATTGCCTAATGGAATCGTTGAGAGTTGCAAAACCAAGTACGAGTTCGCATAATCTCGCATTTTGGCTGGGCTCCAGCATCCGCTGCAGACTTCAACCAGTCGATGACAGCGACCACATGGGCTCCGAAATCCAGCATGTTGTTCTGCAGTTCACTCTAGACAATACGATATTGAGCTGCCCACTCTAGACATCATGGTGTTCAGCTCCCCACTCTAGACAGCATGGTATTCAGCTGCCCGCTCAAGACAGCATGATGTTCAGCTGTTTACACAAGGCAACATTATGTTCAGCTGTCCACTCCAGACAGCGGATCTGCAGCCGGCAGTCGGGCGCGGAAGGTACACGTGCCGGTGTCTGTCCTGTGTCTGCGCCTCTGCAGGCGCGGATCTGCAGGGCACGGACGGTACACGTGCCGGTGTCTGTCCTGTGTCTGCGCCTCTGCTGGCGCGGATCTGCAGCCGGCAGTCGGGCGCGGAAGGTACACGCGCCGGTGTCTGTCCTGTGTCTGCGCCTCTGGAGGCGCGGATCTGCAGTCGGCAGTCGGGCGCGGACGGTACACGTGCCGGTGTCTGTCCTGTGTCTGCGCCTCTGCAGGCGCGGACGGTATACGTGCCGGTGTCTGTCCTGTGTCTGCGCCTCTGCTGGCGCGGATCTGCGGGGCACGGACGGTACACGTGCCGGTGTCTGTCCTGTGTCTGCGCCTCTGCAGGCGCGGATCTGCAGTCGGCAGTCGGGCGCGGACGCAAATCGGCTCGGCCGGACCACAAAGCCGGCGGCGGCGTCGCACAATTATGCCAAATGGGCGGCTATGGTGGAAGGCTGGCCGCCGGAGGGCCGGCTCGGCTGGGCGCGGACGGGCGGGGGCGGCTGGCAGCGCAGAGCTGATCCTGATCACGCGGCCGGCCGGCGGCCTCGCGGCCAGGACCAGGCGGAAGCATTGTCTTAATTGGTCGTGGCGATGCGGAGTTGGCCGGCAGTGGCTGTGCCGCCGCCACGCGGTGAAGGCAGCTGGCGGCCGACAAGCCGACAGAACAAAAACCGAGGAGAGCATTGCTTCGCTCTTTTCGGTTTTTGTTTTGTGATATTTCTTGTGTGGGGTCACCATGACGGTCAAACTAGAAGTGGCGCACAGTGGAAATATTGGGACCGAAGCCGGGGCTCGGTCGGTATGCTGTAACCCGGTTAGTACTAGGTCAAAATTCACTGAAGCTCGGCCGAAGAACAAGATTTGCAATGCATTCTTTTTTGGCCTTAGCTTTTTTTTTGCTCTTAGGTAGCATCATTGTGCTTTCTGTTCACTTGATTTCTTGAGCACTAAGCGCGAATGATGAACTCTGGTCGAAGCGTCCTAAAGTCAAAATAACCAACGATTTCTCGAATATGGTGCGAAAAAAATAGACGGAGCACGAACTCGGATGCCGTAAGAAATGAGGAAACTTATTTTAGGATAAGAGTGTTGGAATTCAGGCAATCTCCAATTTGGCCTTGCGTTGAGAAGCTGATCACGAAAGCGAAGCAAAGGCGCTTTGAAAGGGCACAACAGTACAACAAGGAAAGTGTTTGAGGAGATGACTCATCATGGATTCCGGTTTAGAACCAAATATTATTTCATTTTACCCAGCATATTACAAGTTTTCTACGTGACTGTTTTAGAAGGGTGACATCCTATGTTGAAATTTATGACTGCCTAATTGTAATCCGCCATGGGCTTGAAACCTGCACACACAAAAAAAAACATTGCGAACGGATTATATTATTGAAACGGATGACGCGTCCGTGGGGCCATCACCATGGCCATCTACGCCGAATAACCACGCTACCGTGTTTGCCCAATACGACTTGTGCAAATGTGAAACAATAGCTTCCCCAACTGGCGTTATTTTCGTTCTAGAACGTCATGCATGGGTGAAAATTAAGCTATGCAGAATGACTAATTCTGAAGAATATCATAAATTAGTGTCACCATTAAAAACGCACACATTGTACCAAACCATCAAGGACAAGTCCACTTCCCGACACCAAAAAGTATCCACTTTTTCGAACGGCAACGTAGTGTTCATGGGTGAAGAAAATCATGGGACGGGTGGGATCTGTGCCGCACCAATGGTGCTTACATTAACATGCCCATTGCCATTGACTGGAACAAGTGGCATGAAAAACAATTGCCCCCTTAACTTTGACTCGTGTGCAAACCCCAACCTTCACTCATGTTCGCGCCGAACCCGCTCATCTTTTCCCGCCCCACACCTTATACTAATCATCCTTGTTTCTGCACTATCTCCTCCATCTCCGTTATCCCATAGTCTCGACGTCGCCAGAGCTGGCGGAAGGGGCCTTGACCCAAACACAGATCCGGGACGGACACCTGCACTGCCGAAGGCAAAGGCGCATATTCCGACCATCCACAATCGACTCGTGGCTATTATTACAGCCTGTTGTCGAGTTTTAAAACAATTGTAATCGGTAAATAAGGGCTGTCACAGACGCACATGAAAACATATAACAAGTGTTCGTAGCAGCGGCACGGAAAGAATCAGCAGGTACGATGGGAAGTCAGCTAGTATGATAATAAGTCAGCAAATACGATCACAGCAGGCTGTCCAGTCCCACGCACAAATGCTGCCTGCGTCGGCGACTGAACAGGGAAACTGGCGGTCGCTTCAGCTCGTGCGGAAGCTCGTTATACAGGAGACAGGACTCGAGAGCAAAACCGGCGCCTCCCTACCTCTGCCTGCGATCGGATGTATACAAAATTGCACCTGGATTTGAGACACACAGCATGCTGCTGTCTTGTTTGGGAGCCACTGGTGTATTTGCCGTGGCCGCCGCCCAAATCTGTACGTCGAGACGACTATTAATCCACGTACGCAACAATCCGTCTTTTTTTTTGACGTGGCATTCTCGAGGGTGCCATGATTATTTAAGTGAACAACTGAGCGACGCTCAGTTGTCAGGATCTGTGGATGCAGGACATATCTACCCGGGCGTACGTAGGGCGCATTCGTACGTTGCAGGTCGATTTCGCAATGCTCATTTTGTAGCTGAAGACTGGATATCGATAGTACGCAAGCAATGCATCACCAGCCGATTCTGTTGATGGGTAAGATCCTAACGCGGTGAACATGTGTGGAATGTAGACTGCCCCCAGACCCGCTGAGATATTTCACCGAGGGTGGGTGGGAGAGGTTAGCGAGAGATACAGAAATATGTACGTAGATAATATATTTTGCTAGGTTAACCAATGTTGGCTCTGAAAATATAGGACGCTTCGCAGCACCTAGGGCTCCTCCAGTTAAAATGTTCTTCGAGTCCCTGGATGTATTTAGTATCCGCATGTGGCATGTGCTGGCATTTAATGAAGCATGTTTGTATGAGATGGTTACGGAATAGCTGGGCACCTATTTGGGTGAATTTGGTCTGATTACATCAAGTGGTCTGAACTGGTTAACATAGAATGAATGATGCCTGCCCAAGAGTTGTGAGAAAAACTGCACATCTACCCATATTTAATACATCCATCTTGCAATGCCTAATTTAGCAAGCTACGCTTGGTACAAAAATGAATAAATATGCAGGAAATAAGAGCAGGATTACAGAGCTTATGTTGATTAATTGTACAATGAAGACATGCATGCATCACACATTCACCTTAGTTGATTATTTATACTATGATGACATCATTTACACTATGGTGCCACCTTTTCATGGATAAATAAACTACCACTCCGACGCCCTGGCATGGAACGAAATTGGGAGCAATATATTCGTAAGTCCGGATGTTCCTCTTATGTCCTCTTACCATGTGTACCTCATACTTGGGCGCACACGCCTTATGTACCTCATACTATTCCTCATACTTTGGCGCCCTTCCCAGGCCGGAGGGGCGCCGCCTTCTCACGGGAGGGGGCGCATCCTCCTGGACCCCTCCCTGCACCCGCCCATGACCGGCCACGCTGCCAGAGAACAACACCGCCTCCTCGCGACAGCAGCCTTCCAGGCCCGTCCGAACGGCGGCTATTTGGAGCGGCTCGCCATCAGCGCGGCCAGCCTGCAGCTCGAGAGTTCTCCAAGCGGCTCAAGTATGACCATGCATGGCGAGTATGGCCATGCGAGCATGGCTCTCCGCCCCTGGGGTAGATTCCTGGCTGCATGTTCACTCACGCGGTATATTTGGAGGAAGGCACGTTGCCACGTTCGTTGGCCAGATGGCCGCCCAGCAGGGCCCCATAGACTCATCGCAGGCCTCTTTTGGAGGTGGAAGCCTTCCGACACTTTCAACCAGCGTAATGCACAACTAAGAAAGCTGAAGATAATGATATTACGATTCGCACACTATGGTATATGATGAATATACATTGAGTATACCATTAGTACACGATAGCATGCGATGGCTACACGGTAGCATACAATAATACACGATAGTGTACGATGAGCATACGATGAGAAGAAGAACCTTGGGTTATTTTACGACACATTCAACCGGAAGGTCAAATAGCATCGTAAACCTCTCACGCCGATTGCTCGCTGGTGGACTCCGTAATGCCGTGGCGGTTGTGAAATTCGAGCCCACAATTTTGCGATCGAGTCCGACGCTCTATCAACCGAGGCATACGCACACGGCGAGGATACAATGTCACACGATGAGTACACGATGAACATACGGTGAGCATATGATATCAATACGATAGAGTACGATGAACATACGTCAGCGTACGATGAACATAGGATAGCCTACGATAGTATACGATAATGTACGACGAGCGTGTGCCACGTGCGCCTCGTCTGCAAATACGGAGGTGTCATTAGAAAACAAAATAGCATACAATGATTACACGATGAGCATACGATTAGCATCTGTGAGTCACCATGGTCGTAAGTTTTATACCCACGACTTTTTTCCTTCTCCCAGCTGCGAGCCCGGGTATATCTGATATAATTCGACAGAGCCAGGGTAACCTCAAACAGGACATGTCAAACCCTTTCCCGATTTCTCTATGTTTTTGCACTGCTTAAACTCAGTGGTGATTCTGTGGGTGTCGGCCGTCGAATGTCCAGCGGCGTCCGAGCCGGCAGAGGACTTCGGCCGATCCTTGATAGGCTCCTTAGGGAGGGAGCATGTACTTTCAGCGTATCCCCCATGTGCATCCAATCTCTGCAACGTTCTCTCTTTTCTATGACAAATTCGGGAGTTTGTAGTGCCGACTCCATCTGTAGCAGGACTCTCAAACTCGCACTCCATTCCACTGGTTATGCTTGTTTGTAAACACAACACCTGTATTGTAACTTCTGAGTACCATGCTCTTTGTAAGCAATTAATAGGCAATACAATTAACAAATCTGGCAGCCCTTCTCAGGTCGCAAACTTTAGACCTGTATCCACTGCTCCTGCCTTCCTCAAACTCAACCGCATATCACGGATTGTGCAGTACCATTTATATTCTTGCACGTATCGCAATCACTTATTTCCATCTTCCATGCATGGTTTCCGTTCTAGCCACTGTAACAACATTGTCTTCCCCACTGTCTCTGACCATATTATTTCCTCTACTGACCAGCATGAACACACTACTCTCTATTTTCTCGACCTCTCAAGATGCTTTCATTTCACTGATCACAAAGCACTCCTATCCAAACTTCAGACATATTGCATTGATCCGACGTGGTTCGCCTCCTATATTTCTGTTTACACTCAGTCAGTTTGCATAGTTGACAACGGAGTTCCTGTTCAAATGTTTTGCCTAATGACTTATCCCCATTTGCAGAAGAGGCACAAGTGGTGCAGTACTCTGAATATGTCAAAATGTTTGTCTCTGGCAAGGGAAGCCCCTCCCCATCTAATAGCCTCGTTAGAACTTGTTCTTGCCAATCTCGACCATTGCCTTCATTGTCATGACCTTAAAGTAAATTCCCCAAAAGCCGAATTCATTGCGTTTGGCTCTCGTTCGCATTGTCGCGGAATGGTGACAATTCGATTTCAGAGGCGAAATGGCGGAATGGCGACATCGCTATCAATTTCAGAGGGGACCCAATCCCCGAGCGGCCCACAGTGGAACCTTGGCGTGCTCTTCGTCAAGCATTTCATGTGGCACGCTCATGTTTCTGCCATCGCCAAAAAGTGTCATGCTATCTTTATCAGACTGTACCACGCCCACCACTGCATTCCCTACAACATACTTCCTGGTATTGTCATCGCTCTGGCTATTTTGTGTGCAAGTTATTTTTCGGCTGTCTTTGGCAGTTGCTGCCGGAAAACATGAACCGTCTACAGGGAAAATTGTTTTGCGGGTCATCTCAGGCGGGTGTAAATTCAAATACATAAAGGAATCACGAGATAAACTAGACTGACCCACTGTCTGTCAACTATACGAACAGCACTCTCTCATCTTTATACACAAGATTAGATCTGCCGGCCAGCCACTGGCAGCTGGTTGGTTGGTTGGTCATTGGAATTTAGCGGCGCGTCGACTGCGTTGGTCATGTAGCGCCCATTGGCAGCTGCCCCCCACCTCCAGGTAAATATCGAACTCCGCTCCCGTGACACTCGCTGGGACACTGATCTGGCGGTTCAACGAGGGAGGTCTGAGGCTGTCGCTTCTGGCGTCGATCTAGCGTGCAAGCGTCGCTTTTAATACAGTGTCACACATCGCTGCATATGGAGGCTCGTCAGCTGACCGTGATCTGCTCTAACCGTGCGGTGTGGGATTTGCTCCTATTGCATGTTGTCATGTTCCGTTTTTCTGTATGGGCGCTAAATGATCACGTTGGTCGAAGCGTCCTTAAACTTACATAACTAACTCCGTTTTGTTGTGGTTGAGGTGCTTCGGATTGAGTGAGTTTTTCTGAGTGCCATGTGCAACCTTTTTAACTGGCATAATGGCTAGAAGAGACTCTTTTTCCTTGGGATTGCATTTTAATAGTACAATTCAACTGCCGTATCGCTCAACTATGCAGCATTTGCGACATTCCCCTACCCCTGCGCGTGACCCTTGCACATGGTGTACTCAGACAGAGTATCAGAGCAAAGCACATCAGATGCCCCAACAAGAGCATGCCACCTGTCGAGAATGTTCATCTCGCCGGAGCTGGCTCCTGACCAGATGGACCCTCAACCAAAGTTAGATTTGTACTTGGAAATCCTGGATGTCGAAGGAAAATTGTCGGGCAATCGACTACGACTATTTTATCCAAGCCTGTGACGTCAGAATCAAACATCAGAATAACGTCAGAGCAGCCGTGACGTCTGAGCAGCGTAAAATAATTGACCATGTGGCCTGGAATTTCACAGTTAATGGAATTGTGCTATTTCATCCTTGCCTTATATTTTTACCATTTTGCCACATGTGTGGGCAGTCATTATACACACAACTGCTAAATAATGTAAAATGCATGCGACTGAAGTGAAAGGCATTCCAATTTTTTTAATCCTTAAGTGACGATCCTTTATTTTCTTCCAATCTTTCACTATTCCCAAACAACTTCTTTCTTCATCCTCACAGTTAATGGTGAAATAATTTTAGGACACTGAGTCTCAGTTTGTACTGTTCAGTGATTCATGAATGGTTTGTCGCAAAACAGATTATTCTCAAACAGCACCATTCAACATTTCCAAAGAAGAAAAACCAGACGATAACTTTCTGGAGAGCATTGATGGTAGAACAGGGTAGTTATAGATAACACAAATCCTCGAGCAGCGTATTTTTCCAACTCTGCCATTATACCACTCCCGGCCCACTGGTAGTAGCCAAAACAGCGTCCCAACTTGTGATCCTTCCCCAGACAGAAGGGCTCTTGTTAGGGACCCCCGGCCTGGAGGAGGCCTCGTACACGAGCACTCCTCTTTTATCTGGGTTTCTCGGGCCCTTTCAGGTGTTGAGGTGGGGTCCAACACCACCAGCAGAGCCCATGTGGGGTCCGGACACTAGACCCCAGCGGCGATAACTGTTGAGTGTGCAGCGATAGATGCCGGGGACGAGGCCGCGTCTTATCGAATGTCTGTTCGTACCTCAAGCTGCCATGTCAGGTGGCACCGTATTACATCCGCATCCCCGGCTCCATCAAATTTCCCTGAGCATGCCAGTTCCATCCCTGCTCTCACCCTATCACACCATATCATATTACATCCCACCCCATTCAATTTCATGCCAGTCCATCCAAGAGCGGATACAGGAGGTACTGGAGGCATATACCCCCCCCCCTCATGGGAGCATTGCGGCCCTTTGGCCGGGAAAGGTGCCACTTCAGGAAGGCTCGGGTGCAATCTCCCACAGTGCATCCCCCCCCCCACACACACACCCGCTCAACGAATTTGTCCCTGGAGTGGTGTCTTCGGTGCCCTTCCGAAGAAATGTGATCTCCATGAATATTCCTTGAATCAGCTTCTGATTCCAGCCCGTCGCATCGTATTCAATACAATACAACTGATACCAGCCCTCCCGTCTTATCACACCATATTCCATGACATTGCATCGCATGGAATTACGTGGCAGCACATCATGTGGGCCGTGGGCTGTGGGTCGTGGGCTGTGGGTCGTGGGCTGTGGGTCGTGGGCTGTGGGTCGTGGGCTGTGGGTCGTGGGCTGTGGGTCGTGGGCTGTGGGTCGTGGGCTGTGGGTCGTGGGCTGTGGGTCGTGGGCTGTGGGTCGTGGGCTGTGGGTCGTGGGCTGTGGGTCGTGGGCTGTGGGTCGTGGGCTGTGGGTCGTGGGCTGTGGGTCGTGGGCTGTGGGTCGTGGGCTGTGGGTCGTGGGCTGTGTGTCGTGGGCTGTGGGTCGTGGGCTGTGGGGCGTGGACGGTGGGCCGTGGGCTATGGGCCGTGGGCCGCGTCATCTCCAGGGCTGGCCGTGAGCGCGGAACGGAGCATATTTTCGCATTACTAAGAACAGACTCGACACTGCAGACAACGCCCAGTGCTCAACAAATTGAGTGCACCATTACTCTCACTGATGAATACTTACGGCCTGGGCATGACGATGAGTTCAATAATGAACCAAAGTTATTCGCTTACTCATAACCCTAATGAGACGATAAGTGAATAATGGGCGACGGATATACCTGAGCCTATTTGAGGATCTTCTCAGATCACGACGGACGAATAATGACTGGAGACTCGCGCAATTTCATATCCGAAGGCAGGAATTAAATATGCACATAAAGACGGTCAGTTCACATCTTCCTACAAAGGGACCTCACACCCAGAGGCCGTGCCATATCGCTACGAATCGGGTAGTGTGCGAGGTATTACTTTGGGGCTGTATTAAGGCGCATCAACTGTGTTGGTCATCTAGCTGGAGCGCGATGTAGATGAGAGGTGTAAACAGAAGCGAAACGGGGCCATCCTAATCAATATGCCGACGAGTAATGTTGCACCTCTTCCGAACACAATTACTGTCATCACAAAACAGCTCGAGGTCCGGAGCCGCTGGCCTGATGCAACAGCTCGCGCCAGGTATGTAGCCTGTGTCTATATGCCCTGTAGACATGTGCCGAAATTCGGGGCTTTAATAGCTGTGGTGTATTGGGGACGGTTCAACGAGTGCATACAATGCAACGTGCAGAGCAATAGATAACAGACAGGGAGGCAGTGATAAATTATTAATTAAATAGGGTGGAATATACGACTTCCTGAACACTCAATTGACATCCTTCTCTGAGAAGTATCTACATTCTGCTTCTTGATGCAAGTTTGTGAAGTATTTGTCTCCTTTCTCACAGTATCTGGTCTATAAGTATCATATTCATGTTCTCAATATGGAAAAGTAGTACACAGACATTTTGCAATCTAATTTTGTGTAAAAGGATTACCAATAGTGTAATATGACATACACTATCTGCTTATAGCATAGGTATTATTCTCTCTATCCTGAATATAGGTCCTCCTAAATTGTGAATTTCAAAACAAATGATAAAGGTACAATCATAAGTACTTATCCCATTGGCTGAACGTTAAGTCTGAAATACATCAAAAGCATTTTACATGACACTAATTACATGGCAAATAGTCAATATACTTCTGTGCTCGTTTTGCCATCTCGGGCATAACGAAAAACTATTATTTTAACCCTGCAGGGAGGGTATGGGGAGTGGCGGGGGGCAGGGGGCACTGCGGCATGGCATTGTCATTCTGTCATTCCAAGATGCTGCACCTCCCTACATTTGCACGGGATTTGTACCTGAAATTGCAGCTGGAAACATGGAGGCCATGAGCAGTACACAGCTTCGGCGCCCGTTTCCATGTGGGCGCCCTCGTTTCCATGTAGGCAGCCCAATTTCCTTGCAGGCGCCCCTGTTCTCGGAAGGCGCCCCCGCGCCTAGCGATGGCAGTGCATTTACATTATTTCCTGATCTTTCCGCAAACGCTCCTTGCGACTATGGGGGATTACGGTTGTTAAAACTGATCATGCACATCTTTGCCGGATGCGTGCGATTATTTAAGGGCTAAGTGAAAGCATGAAAATGCTGGCGCCCACAAATTAATGTCTTGCATTCTCCATGACCAGTTTTTCCTGTTGGGCTCCACCAAAAGTGCCTACCAACACATGACACGTTGTGTTAAAAAAAACTTGAGTTTTCACGCGTTGCAAGCAAATCGGATCCGCGATTTTACCGGGTTTGCACAGCGAGTCTGCTTTCGCTATAGTATCCGGACGCTACAGACAGGGGCGGACCAATGCGCTTCACACAGCGGGCCTGAGAGATGAGTTTTGGCAACATCGATAATTGGCAGGAACCTCAACGAACCATCCAACCCCCAGCAAAACTGCAATGAGAACAACTACGAGAAAGCTAGAGGAAAGCTGAGGTCCAAGAGGACAAAGTTAAGACATGGCCTGGCGCCATCCCAGCTGGGCATGGCGCCAAGCCATGCCCAGCTGGGACACACCAGGTGGTGGCGCGGGGGGGGGGCGCCTGGCGGCCGGCCGAGAGAATGACATGACCTTGTTGCGCAGGTCCCAACGTCGCCCCGGGAAGGTGAACAACTGCGCTGCAGTGAGAACACACTTATTTAGTCTCATCGAATACGAACCCGATGGCCGCCAGTCGACAGAGATGGACGGCAGCCTAGACGGCCGAGAAGCAAGTGTGTTGACTTCTGAAAATAATTGAAGTGGGCACAATACCGCAAGGGAGACAATGGGAGGACCCAAATGGATTGGGGGCACTCCTCACACGATCCCACGCTAAAAGTTGAAATTATTAGCGGACGGAGTGAAGTAAATTGCGACGCATTTGCTCCCACAAAAGTGACAACACCTATTCTGAGGAAAGACGAAAAATATATAATGGTATAATCGAAGCAAATTTTCTTCGTTTCTTCTGCCATATTGATGTCCTTCATATCTACTTGCTAGCCGAAAGGCTAGCAGACATGAAGAAAATGCACGCGAGAGCTTGCATGATATCCTTCATCACTACACAATATCACAAAAGCGGGAGCTAAGGAAAGTCTCTTGGGAGCTGGACACAATACCAAAGCAGTGAAAGCCAAGAGTAGTCTCCTGGGGAACTGGAAACAATATCACAGCAGTGGAAGCCATGGGTAGTTTCCTGGGAAGCTGGACACAAAATCACAACAGTGGGAGCCAAGGGTGATCTCTTGGGGAGTTGGTCTCATTGACAATTCCAACTCGGATACCACACCACCAGGCAGGACTACGGGCCGGATTCACTGGGCTCTGGTACCCACCGTGTTGCGAATCTGGCATAGCCAAGTCAGGATTATCGCTGGGCGGGTGGACGACCAGCACAGGGCGGCGATGAAGTCACAAGAGGAGGTGTGGTGGGCCGGGTGGCAGTGGATGGTGGCAGGAGGGGCGAGATGTGTTGGGTGATGAAAACAACGATGACACAACAGTCACAACGGTCACACAACGCACACAACGGTCATTCTCTTCTGTGCAAAGCAGAGGATGCGTCCGAATTAACGACACGGCCTTCCAAAGGAACTCCTACCGGCACGGACGGAAGATGACCCTGTCCTTTACTCTGGCTCCGCCTCCTCCTGCCCTTCACGCTTTACTCTGTCCCCTTGGCTCTGTCACAGCAGTCCACGCGCATAGCAATGTCCGAACGTGCATGCTTTGCGAATATTTTTGGTCGAGTCTGCAGGCGACATAATACTCTACCAGCTTAGCTTGACATGTTCATAAAACACACGCCTGGTCATGTTTGGCTGCAGCAAAGCTATGTACCGCTGCTGTCAGTAGCGGCGGATTATGCTGACGGTGGGGCCATTGTATGCCACTTTTATCACGCATTTATTCACAGACGAGTGTAAACCATCACAAACCATTGTAATGGCACTTTTCGTTCGAACACGATAGCCTGAATCATACCTTAGATACGTCATAAAGATAATCCGACTAATTAGTTTGGATTGCATATGTACGCTGCCTGTTGTGCATAGCGGGGCTGCACACATTACTTAGCTGGAACGGTGTGGGGTCCCGATAGGCTTTGGGCGTGGGGTTTGGACACACTTTTGAGACAAACTTATCGCGTATACTATAACCCCTACCCATACGGAACGTGGAATACGGAATATAGCCCATATGGAAGCAGATTTAAACACGACAGGAAAAGCTCACAGAAATGACAGCATAATAGATCAAAGGAGAAAAATATGACATGAAGGACCAAATAGCAGCATGGCGCTGTAAATACCGTTTATTGCACAGTAAGTAGTCAAACTATATGCTGCCATTGAATCCTGTGAGAAATGTTTGGACTTTCATGGAAGGGTCAAGCATTATTACCGGGACCAATGTGCGCGAATCAATTGATCAAGCCCAATGGCAAGAGAAACCCTCCGGCGAAAATGTGCCGTGAAAATTACATGTTTAGCCATCCTGATAGGGGTTCAAACTAAAGGGGAGGTAATAAGTACCAGACATCATCAGGTTACCTGTAGACAAGAATGCCCCAAGGCCATGGACGTTAATTTGCTTTTGCTCTTCCCATGTTCATGCCTTTGCTCATGAAGCTACTTTAGTCCCTATGTACCACAAACACCACAATGCACTTTGGTCACGCGACGCCGTACAATCCCAATGTTGTTGAGTCATCTGCTCATCAGCCAAGCGTCTAGGTATTCGGCCAACGTCCTTCGGAAAGCTCATTAATCGTAATTGGTCTGTCCGGAGAGATTCCATGCAAACTCCATGGGTCATTCTGAGAGGTTGCAGAGTTATACATTCATTCATAATATGCGCCGACGTTTCTCCAGCCAGGCCGCAGTGTCGGCAGACGCTGGGGTCGCTTGATAGCCTTGCCGTGTAAGACCGTATATTGGGAGAGTATCCAGTTTTGAAACGGAAAAGGGAGGCTCCTCATTGCCTTGATAAAGACATTAACGACTTGTCTATTTCTGAAGGGGATCGACTTAGAATCTTTGATGGACGTGGAATTCTAATTGCATTTGTGGCAATATTTTCATAGGTAGTTGGTATGCCTGGTCTTGTTTCATCTTCCGCATTAGGTAGTGGATTTCTTTTAAAAGAAGTATGTTGCATCTTCGCGCATGTTTCTTCCATTTGAAGGAGGGAGAAAGTCATGGCACGTGTGTCGTTCATTTCTATAACTGGATACAACTTTCACGCCAATCATGTTTAAGTGGTCCTTTAATGGGAGGAGTTTGGTCTCGTGATGCAAATCTCCTGCAGTGTTCATTTTCCCGCAGCCGGTAAGGAGACACGTACAATCGTCTTGAACTATCTGAATTTTTTTCGAAGTTCATGTCTGAAATTTGAGGGGCCCACGCAGCACACGCGTAGTTGATCTTTGGGCGAATACAATTTTTGTAGAAATGTGTAAGAGTTCCATTGTCCTTACCGAACTCTATGCCTGAGGGTCCGTTCATTATGTTTTATGTTATGTTATGTTCATTATGTTATGTTCATTTTCTGTGGGCATTTTTCTTGATGCTGTGGATGTGGATATTGAGTTTTAGAGATGGGTCGAATCTTAGACTGTTTTTTTCTCAACTTTTAGAGGAACATTGCTGATTTTAATGATCGGTTGATAATTTTGTTGATGGCTGTCTGACGTCATGATGAAGACAGTTGACTTTGCTTGTTACATTTTTAAGCGTTCGCCTTTGAACCAGGCCGAAAGTCTACTCACATCGTGCTGCAACTTCTTAACTCTTTCGTATAGTTTCGGGTCTTTGGCAATTACACAAAAATCGTCTGCATAAGATAGAAGGCGAGAATTTCCGTGTGGGTGTGAAATTCGGGCAATTCCGGGGCGCCGTTGAGATTCCGTCATCCCGGAGATCGCAAATCCACCCCGCGCTCTAGGAAGATTGCTCGAGGTCGAGATCTACTTCGAGCTAAATCTGTACCATTTTACAGGGATACTAATCACATCTGTGCCATTGTGTAGGGGCCCAGCAACAATGGCGGCCAGTGACCGGGAGCGCGTCCGGTGTCGGCTGCCGCCCCGCACCGGGGCAGATTGGCTGTGACGTCACAGATTGGCGTGTTGTGACGTCATCTCGGAACGTCAGCGGCCGCCACCGCACGGCGACCGCGCATGTGTATCGCACGGGGCGGCGTCGATCAGCAGGTGGCCTCGCCATGCATTTTCCGTTTGGGGCGCTGACTGCTGCCGACGGTGGTTGGGGGGTGGGGGGCAAGGGGAGTAGGAGTGGTCAGGGGTGGCGGTGGTTAGGGGGGGTGACGGTGTTTGCTTGTTTATTGGTTGGTTCGCGACACACTTTATGCACATTCGCGGCTAATGGCGCCGCCCACACTGTTTCGCCGCTGGGCCGCGGGATTGGGAAATGTCCTGAGTGGCGCTAGAGTCGAACCCGGGACCTTTGGTACCCATAGCCCGACACCTTAGCCACTCGGCCATCCCTGCCCCAGGGGTGACGGTGGTTAGGGGGTGACGATGATTAGGGGGTGGCGGTGGTGGTCAGGGGGAGTAGAGGTGGTCAGGGGGTGGTGGAGGTGGTCAGGGGGAGCGGGGTGGCCAGGAGGTGGCGGAAGTGGCCAGGGGGTGGCGGAGGTGGTCAGGGGGTTGCGGTGGTTAGGGGGATTCAGGAGAGCGGGGTCGTCAGGGGGTTTCAGGGGTGGTCAGGGGTGGCAGTGGTGGTCAGGGGAGTAGCGGTGGTCAGGGGGTGGCGGTAATGGTCAGGGGGAACGAGATGGTCAGGGGTGGCGGTGGCTATGGGGGGAGGGTCATTGGAGACCGGGGGTCATGGGACGGGGGCGATGGTTAGGGTGGTAGCGGTGGTGGTCAGGGTGCGGGGTGGTCAGAGGGCAGGGTAGTCAGGGGCGGGGTGGTCAGAGGGCGGGTGGTCAGGGGGCGGTGACTAAGTGGAGGGGTGGCAGTGGTTAGGGGCGGCCGCCGACGGCGGTCAGGAGGGACCATCGACGGCGCACGCTGCCGGAAGGGCAGACAGGACAAGGTCGGAAGGTCAAGGCCGCATGTTGCCGGAAAGGCCACCGACTGCGTCTCTCAGCAGCGGAGGCCGTTCCCCGGCCGCGACGCAGCTTGTGGGATTGAATGGATCATCCGAAGCCGACCAGGACAGATGCGTCGAGCGCGGTTAGCTGGCGGCACGGGCCGCTACAACTGGTCGGGGCTCTGCCACGAGAAACTGCTGCAGCCGCAGTGATTACGCCGTTTGACATTCTGAAGCCATCACATCGAACTGGTGCGCGAAAATGTATGAGAAAGTGGAAGGCGGTGTACCACATCTGACTGCGCTATCTCCACCCCCTCCGGAGTGGCACGAGAACAAAACGAAATAGACAACCGTCTACAGCAGCAAATAACGCTTCGGTTCTCATCATTAAGTATGTTCGTCCTGTCGTGTCAGTCCCCTGCAGGTCGGCCTGTCCCGGTGACGAAAGGTTGTCGCCAAGCTAACGCCGATCTATTCATCATAGTCGGAAGAGTTAACCCGTGCGTTAACACGGGGCAGCCCAGCCAGTAAACGCTCGACCAATTGGCCGCCTGTGCCACGTCCGGCAGGCGACCAGATTCAGCGCGGGGTTCTCAACAACAGACGTAAGTCTGCAATGGGCCAACATTTCAGCCGCAGCAGAGAATCATAGGCTGGCAGCACTGCCCGGCGAGGAAAATCGTCGAGCTCGTTCGTCCACACCGGGAGCGCCCGGCCGACGGTACGGTAGGTTAGGTTAGGTTAGGTTAGGTTAGGTTAGGTTAGGTTAGGTTAGGTTAGGTTAGGTTAGGTTAGGTTGGGTTGGGTTGGGTTAGGTTAGGTTAGGTTAGGTTAGGTTAGGTTAGGTTAGGTTAGGTTAGGTTAGGTTAGGTTAGGTTAGGTTAGGTTAGGTTAGGTTAGGTTAGGTTAGGTTAGGTTAGGTTAGGTTAGGTTAGGTTAGGTTAGGTTAGGTTAGGTTAGGTTAGGTTAGGTTACGTTATGCTAAGTTTGGTTACGTTGGGTTGGGTTAAGCGCTGAAGTACAGTACTGGGCTGGAAATCAGCCACGCGGCCACGATCCGAGCAGGCACGTTGCTGTCGTTTATTCATGCTATCGCTTCGTCGTTAAATATGATAATGAGAATCTAAATGCATCTACTAATATATCCACTAATCTACTAATTACTAATCACGTTATTAGCATGTATCAGGTGGAAATTGATGTCATGCTGAAGTTTAATGCTGCATTCTTTTAATTACCAAATCTACACCCAAAGTCAGAGAATACTACCAGCTATGGATGTTGTCTTGCTGAACGCATGGTACTGTGGTGAATGGTTGCAATGCATGTTGTTTATTCAGTGTTCTGTGTCGCTGCTGCTAAGATTCCCTGTTGCTCCCCGATGCACAAGTGTGTGAACATAACAACTGTATCCCGCCGGTTTTCCCCATGGCTCGCACAAAGCGTGTGGCTACAAGACTTCGTTGCCAGTGCAAGCATAGGGGCGGATCCAGGAATTGCCATGGGGGCATGTGTTCGCCAGAAAGGTCGTCACTGCGAACGTACTTCAAGGGGTGCTTTTGTCTTCCGTGGGACGCCCCTGGGTGAAAAAAGCAAAGGAGGGGGAGTGGGTGCAATCGGGTCTTCCCGAGGAGGGCCTCTCCTTCCAGGGTGGCGCCTTTTCCTCTCAGAGAGGCGTCTATGGGTGAAGAATTCGAGGAGTGTATCCAAGCCCCTCGGGATTCTAAGCCGGCGTCTCTGGCTGAAACATTTGTGGAGGTGTAAGAGGTGCCTTCCCAAATGAGCGCCCACATCCAATGTGGGTACATGACCCCAGTGCCCCTTGCATCCGCCCCTGTGCAAGAATACGTACATATATGCATGTGCACCGTAAATGGATATATGCATTTATATTATATATACATATATATATACATATATATATGTATATTTTAATGTATATATGCATAATATATATATATATATATATATATATATATATATATATATATATATATATATATATATATATATATATATATATATATATATATAATATGTATATATATATATATATATAATATTATATATATATATATATATATATATATACATATATATTTATTTACTTACGGACCGACGTTACCTGGGGCGTTACGAGCTCGCATAGCCCCCGACTGGGAGGTCAGTTGGCAACTGGCTCGAGAAGGCCGGGCACGACTCGCCACCCCAATCCCACCGACCCGGCCGCCCCAATCCAGGACATTGGCGGCCGTGTCGGTGCGTTAAAGGCATGCAAGACCCCGGGTAAAAATTCTGCCGTTGAACTGGAATCATCCGACCGGGCGGTGCGGATGTGGCCGACACAACAAATTCTGTGCAACTTTGGTCCATAACGCCACCGCAACAGGTGTTGAAAGCATTTTTTTTCAACAGTACGCGCACCCACGCGTGGATGCATGTGGGAAAAGAGATGCGCATGACCTCACTGGCGATCTTTTTCATGTTCTACCCATTCGGTACGGCGAACAATTTGTCACGAAGTTGGCCGGACACTTTCCCTCTGAAGCCGCACCTGCCGCCGCCTTGTACGCAAACGAGCCGCCATGCGAAATCTCTGATACTTATCACCCCATTACTTGGCGCACTTGTGGGCACCCTGGTCATTTGCTTATTTATGGATGGCTAACAAGCGGCAACTTTTCGTCGGCAGGCTGGTGAATCCCAAGCCAGTGGTTGATCTGTTTTTCACCTCCAGACTATAATCCGTGACATGCCTGCAAACGTTACTTTCGCGAACAGTCACGCCTTTGACATGCAAGCCACTTAGACTATCAGCTACTATTGCAGACGATTTACGTTCATTATCTACTAATATAGTAACACATGTCAAATTTATGTCGATGACTATCTACGCTGCCGAAGCACGATACCGTCAATTAGGCAAGTTCTATTGTCTTGCTGCTCTTTTCATTTTGTTTCGTGTGTTTCTTTGGTTGTCGTTTTTTGTTACATGTAAGTGCTCACAGCGGATCGTGTTTGCAGAGGTACAGGAAATACCACTTCACCAGAAAGTATTACGTCCGTGGCTTAGATCACCGCATTAAGGAGCTTTGTTGCCTTTGGTCGCATGCTGACGATCATCGTCATCATCATCGTAGGTTCAGTTACCGCTGAGCCCACTGGGTGGTGGTTAACGGCGTACGAAAAGATGGTGTTTGCCAGTGTGTCGCGCAGCTTCGTGTCTCAAGGGCGTCTAGTGACGAACCTTAGAAGCATGGGTGTAACCATTGGGGGTCTGGGGGGAACATGTCCCCAAATTTCTGAAAAGTGGCGATTTGTCCCCGTCAATTTTTCCCGTGTCCCCCGAGCCTCAGCTACATGAACATCATCGCTGCAAAATTCGACTAAATCATCTGTGAAGTGAAAATATATATGCAAAAGAATCACCAAAAATAGTACATGCCGATCTAGCCAATCAACGAGCTTCACATGCTATCTGTTGTCACAAAATCTCTCAATGGTAAATCAGTAAACGCTACAAATTTCTGCTTCCAGGCCATGCTTGAATAGCATGAACCTTGATCATCTTCTGCTTTCGCTTGTGTTGAAAGTTGTGCTCCGCTAGGCAACAAATTTGCATTATTGCAAGGATTTATAAGTCCTAGGTTGAATTTCCCTCCTCATATATTTAAATATTATGAACAAATGGGAATCTGGGTGTCCTTGCGTATCTTCAAGTCCATTGTGGGAAGTCATGGGCAACCTCAAGTACGTACGTCAAGCTAACGCTGTATTCGTATTCGCATAAAGCTACGAGTTCGCCAGAGGCATATTTGTATTGGCATCGGCATTCAGCGACGGGTTTATAATCATTCGAATCAATTACCACAAATGCTTCTGCCTGTACTGAACGCACTGAAAATAACTGCGTAGGTCTCACTTTACTACTCTAACGGTGAAGGTTCAACGCAAGTCGGTTTCCTCGGTCGCCTCACATTTTTTTCCGTTTTCACCCATACATGCTCAAGTCTAGCAAGTCTAGCACCAAGCAATAGCCTGTGGTGAACCATCGTGCAACATTTCAAATCGGTACATGTCAAGTTGAAACTTCTAGGTTAAGGGTTAGCTTGATTTATTGGATGGGGATATTAAAGCAATATCGGCTGAACGTGCGGTTCGGTTGCTATCGCTTCAATTTCCATCAAAAAGGCGTCATTCGACGTGGCCTGCCATGCAGTGTTAAAAAGCTAAGCAATTGAGTTATTTTGTTTCAAGGACGTAGGAAAATCTAGTATTAAGCAATAACCAGTGGTGAACACTCGAGTAATATTTCAAACCGGGACATGCCAAGGCCAAAGGTTTTGATTGAGTTCTGCGATGTCCTCGCGTTTCGCCGCTATGGGTATGATTTGCACCAAGTGGGTGTCATTCGACGTGGCTTGTGCCGAATTATAATGTTACCAAACAGAACTAATTTCTAAGGTCAATGGTCAAACCGATGTCTCTAATCGCATCGCACTTATTTTTCTTCGTTCTAACCTACCCACATCTGGTACCAAGCAATTGCCGCGGTGCACCTCAAATAGCATTTCAAACCGTGACATGTCGATGTCAAGCTAAAAGACCATAGGTTAGCTTAAATTGTTTGTAGTCTTCGCATCTCATCCCTATGCCTTCAATTTTCATGAAGTGGAGTCATTCGACGTGCCGTGTCGTACTCAAGCAAAATGTTCAGAAATCACATTAATTTTAGGAGTAAAAGGTCGAAATCATTTCTTCGGTGTCTCCGGGTTTCTTCGTTTTCTCCCAAAACCACCTATGCCTGATATCGAGAGATAGCCCATGGGCGTCCCTCGAGCAACATTTCAACCCTGGGAATGTCTCATCAAGGCTCAAGGTCAAAGGTTAGTTTAATTTTAAGAGTCCTCGCGTTTTGTGGCTATGGCTTCAATTTGCATTATGTAGGTGTTATTTGACGTGGCTTGCCGTATGGTATCGATGCTGATATATCGAAATAATTTCGATGGTGTCGAAGGTGCGGCGTGTGTACAATGAATGAGTGTATATGAATGTAATAGGGTAATGAATGTAATAATGTATGGTAATGAATGTAATAAATATGTAATATGAGTGTAATAGGGAGGTTAAATCTATTTTTGTTTGCAACCGTTGTGATAGCAAAAACTCGTATCCTGCATGACTAGGGGTTCCCCAAGAAATCCGTCATAACCTGCTCGGACGGTGCTCTCATCGCTGGTTTTTAATTTACACTGACACATTGCTGTTCCGGACATATACAACATGGAACGTTTTCCCAAATTGTCCGCTTTCCTCTTAATCGTTCAACGGATGTTGTCAAATCTGCAAGAGAAGACACATGTGAATGTGCACAATGTTATAACTAGCCGCAGTTCATAACCGCGAGAGAGCAATGTTTTAATCAGGGGTAGATTCAGGATTTGTTATGGGGCACTTGTCTGGAGGGGTGACATTTATTTGGAGCGGTATCACTGCGAAAGCACCTGGAGGGGCGCCTCTGGATGGAAAATTTGAAGGGACGGGTTGCACTCAGCCCTTCCAGAAGGAGCGCCTTTCCTTCTAAGGGGTGCCTTTTTATTTCATAGTGACGTCTCCGGCTAAAAAATCGAGCGGGTACACTGGAACCTATTCAGAGGGACGTATTTCCCCGGCAAGAGGGACGTAACCTCCAAGTGGGGGGTACATACCTCAGTGACAGACCCTTTATCCGCCCTGGTTGTCATTGGAACGAAACGTGTCTCTATAAAACAGGAGAGCATGGGAAAGGTAATTGCATGTCTATATTTGCTTCCATAAAACCATAGTGCAATATTTTGTTTTTCATGCTGTAAGAGGGCAGCGTTTAACATATTTACAGCATTGCTCTACGGTGAACGTGAAATCGGGTCTCGCACAAACGACATAAAGCTAGATGTAGTGATAGTAGTGGTAATGATAAGTAGTGAAACTTGCCAATTTGAGTGGAACTTTTGGTCCCAAAAATATAATTTTCAAATGGTAAATATGAAGAAAAAAATAATACATTGGACATTGAATTGAAGTGTTTGACAATGACATTGGAAAATAAATGATAGTAAATAAATGGTTGATATCCAACAATTTGTTCGGGTGGGAGGGGAGGCGGGCCCTTCTATCCTGCTCAAACTTACCGCGTCCCGGGTTTGTCCACCTCCCAATTTCTAACCCCAGGTTACACCCATGCTTAGAGGAGCTGGGGGTTCTTGAAGACGTTTTCCCATGGGCTTTCTTCAGTCTTCAAGAGAACGCATGGTCGAAACGTCTCCGGCTCTCCAGAACCATTAGCTTCTCCCGATATCAAAACGATGCAACAATACCAACCCCATACCGAAACATCACTGTTGTTCTTTAGCTGGTTGCAAAAGCTTAAGACAATAAATACCGCCAGCGATCCGTCCAGCGTGAAAAAGTACCATATCCCGCAGGAGACGTTTGGCCTCCGGTCTTGACGCGACTATCTGCACACATGACAGGCATGTTTGCAGCACGGGTAGTGCCGACGCGTACCGACTTCAACACAACTCCACCGCCAGCGTGTGTCCCGTCTCCGGAGAACGGGCCACGAATGAGGAACGGGGGCGCAGGCTGCCGACCGGAGGGGCGCGGCAGACCGGGGAGGAGCGACCGACCGGGGAGGAGCGGCCGACCGGGGAGGAGCGGTCGACCGGAGAGGCACGGCCGACCGGGGAGGAGCGGCCGACCGGGGAGGAGCGGCCGACCGGGGAGGAGCGGCCGACCGGGGAGGAGCGGCCGACCGGGGAGGAGCGGCCGACCGGGGAGGAGCGGCCGACCGGGGAGGAGCGGCCGACCGGGGAGGAGCGGCCGACCGGGGAGGAGCGGCCGACCGGGGAGGAGCGGCCGACCGGGGAGGAGCGGCCGACCGGGGAGGAGCGGCCGACCGGGGAGGAGCGGCCGACCGGGGAGGAGCGGCCGACCGGGGAGGAGCGGCCGACCGGGGAGGAGCGGCCGACCGGGGAGGAGCGGCCGACCGGGAGGAGCGGCCGACCGGGGAGGAGCGGCCGACCGGGGAGGAGCGGCCGACCGGGGAGGAGCGGCCGACCGGGGAGGAGCGGCCGACCGGGGAGGAGCGGCCGACCGACGGGGAGGAGCGGCCGACCGGGGAGGAGCGGCCGACCGGGGAGGAGCGGCCGACCGGGGAGGAGCGGCCGACCGGGGAGGAGCGGCCGACCGGGGAGGAGCGGCCGACCGGGGAGGAGCGGCTGACCGGGAGGAGCGGCCGACCGGGGAGGAGCGGCCGACCGGGGAGGAGCGGCCGACCGGGGAGGAGCGGCCGACCGAGGAGGAGCGGCCGACCGGGGAGGGGACGGACCGCCAACATGGAGCCGTTCTGATGACGAGCAGATGAACATGGAGGTGCCAACATGGAGGAGCTCTGATGACGATCTGATGAACATGGAGGCGCCAACATGGAGGCGTTCTGATGATGATCTGATGAACATGGAGGCGCCAGCATGGGGGCGTTCTGATGATGATCTGATGAACATGGAGGCGCCAACATGGAGGCGTTCTGATGACGAACAGATGAACATGGAGGCGTCCACATGGAGGCGCTCCGATGACGAGCAGATTGGAGCTGTTGTTGAACGAGGCCGGGGTGTGTCCGAGAGTCTGCATGTGGGTACAAAGTTCTTGGAGCGGCGCTTTACGCTGAAAGATCTGTTCAGCGGGTGGTGTACTCGAGCACACTGAAAGGGCGCCTTTCTCGGTCAAAGGCAGGGGTGTGGATTTGTTGGCCTTTGTGAGGACGCTTCCCCCATGTTGGTTATGCTCTCCCAATAATTTCAACGTTTAACATTGGAAACTTGTGGGATACAGCAAATCGACTTGGATCTGCGCATTGCTTTCATGTATCGAGCCCTCCCAGTAATTTTCAGAAACCTACATCTGTGGTATGATGGGCGCCACTTCCTCATGATGGGGGGGGGGGGCACAAGCCGCCAATGTCCTCACCAGTATCTATCCCTGAAAAACATGGATGGCTGATTGCGAGGCAGTGTAAAATAATTTACCATGTGGCCCGGAAATTCACAGTTAATAGAGTTGTGCTTTTTCATCCTCATCTTAGGTTTTTACCATTTTGCCACATGATGTATGGGCAGTCATCATGCACATGACTGCTAAATAATGCAAAATGCATGTGACTGAAGTGAAAGGCATTCTGCTTTTTAATCCTTAAGTGACAATCCTTTATTTTCTTCCGATCTTTCACTATTCCCAAGCAACTCCTTCCTTCATCCACACAGTTAATGGTGAAGTGATTTTAGGACACTGTTGCGAGGCACGTGCATTGCCAGCGATCACCGGTGGTGAATTACTCACCCAGTCGCTACTCTCCCTGAGGCGTTACTCGCCCAGTCACTAGGTTCTCCCTGGGACGCTACTCGCCCAGTCGCTAGGTTCTCCCTGGGGCGTTACTCACCCAGTCGCTAGGTTCTCCCTGGGGCGTTACTCGCCCAGTCACTAGGTTCTCCCTGGGACATTACTGGGCCAGTCGCTTGGTTCTCCCTGGGACGTTACTATCCCAGTCACTAGGTTCTCCCTGGGACATTACTCGCCCAGTCGCTAGGTTCTCCCTGGGGCGTTATTCACCCAGTCGCTAGGTTCTCCCTGGGGCGTTACTCTCCCAGTCGCTTGGTTCTCCCTGGGACGTTACTATCCCAGTCGCTAGGTTCTCCCTGGGACGTTACTCGCCCAGTCGCTTGGTTCTCCCTGGGACGTTACTCGCCCGGTCGCTTGGTTCTCCCTGGGACGTTACTCGCCCGGTCGTTGGGTTCTCCCGTCCAGCTACTTCTAGTGCGTGGTGCATGTTCACAAAAACCCTGCTCCTTGCACGGCGCATATTTTCTCTCCTCTCCCGTCAGCGTATAGCATGTTCAAGTAGATCTCAAAGCCTAGCTCGCAGTCACGATGGTGGTTCGTGGCGTCTGGTGAGGAGCAGAAATGTCTCAGCCGGATATACTGGCGCTGCCGCCGATTATGGATACTTGATGATCAGCGGAGGATCCAGAGGGAAAAGGGGGTATCCTCTCCTTTCCAAGAGCGCACTTCTTGCTGATAGTTTGAAAAAAAAAGAGTAATTTTCTCGAAATATAACAACATTCAATTATATAAATATTGTCTTAAAGAGGCGCCGATGAACGTTGCCTCTTCAATTCTGATGAGTTGTTTTTCGATCATTTTTATCCCCACCCCCAATCCGGGCTTCTGAATCCGCCCCTGCGGGGATGAGGCGGATCTTAAGTCGATTCCTTCATGCAACGCCATGGGCGTGAGATTCACTTGCATCAGATTTGGAGGCGCGTCCCCCGCCCCCTCCGGGGTAGCGCCGCCCATGGCCCGACCCCGGCACATGCGGGTCTACAACACCAGTCGGTGGCGAAACATGCAGTATGCATGTCAGACGCTCGATATTAGGCTGACACCGTTTCGCGGAAGGACTGGACGCCACTGCCCTACCGGCTCCCCTCCCGGCATGCCTTATCACGATGCGATGTTTCCTACTGGAGCCCCGCCACACGCACGGGCGTCGCTCACAGGGGGCGCTGGGGCCATGTGTCCCCTACCCTCATGGACAAGGTGGCGCCCCTTCGGGAAGGCTCGAGTGAGCGGATTTTCAATCAATTTCAATCCCTCCCAGCTGAGCACTTCTTCAAAAGACTCGGACACGTCTCTTTCAGAGGAAAATATACCCCTCTGAGAGGAGAAGGGTTTGAAAGGGATTCTGGAGTGCACCTGCAACCTCGCTCAACCAATATGCTCTGTCGAAGGCGCTCCTATTCAAGGAAAATGCCCCGATCCTCCCTTGGCCATGCGCATACAGCAACCAACTACACAGCACCACGGAATACTCACTTCCAGAATACATTGGACGCTTCGTTTTGAACACGGCACACACCTGCCGGGAACACCGCACCGGCCACGTCACAACCCCGCCGGCACGCCCCACTCGCACTCTCCCGCGACACTGCCGCGGCGCCAGCCGACCGCATGAACTGGCCTGCAAACACCCGACGACCTTGGGTGCAAGGCGACGTCACCGGCCGGCGACGGCCGCCAATCGGCGCGCTTGGCAGACGTGATGACGTCACCGGTCGGCGACCGGTAGCCAATCAGCGGTCGGAGTTGAGCGTGGCGGCCGGCCGGCGGTGGCCAGGACCGCGGAGTATGGCAGTCTCGGTGGGAGGCGCACGTGCCGTACCATCGGCACAGTCAGGCAGGGGCGAGCTGGTAAACAAACCCGGGCAGTCTCTTGTTTTCCCACTCGGTGACGTCCTCTCAAAATAAGCAATGGCGAGGGCAAGCAAGCCCGTGCAGCCACGGGCGGATCAGCCGAAATGCAAAGCGGGGGTGAAGAGAGGGGACAGCGGTCGCTTTTTGGGACCCTTCAACAAGTTGCTAAATCCTGGCGAGTTTATTGGCAAAATAGCATGTGACAATGGGGATGTTCCTAAGTCGCATAGCTGGGAAGCATTTCATTGCGGATGGGAAAGCAAAATTCGCGTTGGTTGTATTCAGTGAGGACTATCAATCCAGTATTTATCCAGGTCCAAAATGGTGTGGGAAAATAATTGTTTGTGACTGATTCTAAACTCTACACTGTTCACAGGAAATGTGGGGGGAGGTGCATGGCCGCCCCCTCCTTGAGTACCAATCCGATAATAACTACTGAGCACTGAATACGGGAGCAAATAAAGACATAAAGACATAAAGACATAAAAGATTAGTGCAACTCTGAGCCACAAGGGCCCTTCTTGGTTGCACTCTGTACACTGAACCAGTTGCCCACCAAATCTGCCAATCAGCCCTCCCTGTAATACTGAAAAGCAAGCCCTCTATTCTTATAATGATTGTCTATGCTGTTTTTAAAGATGTTCAATGTGCTGCTACTGACGATGTTTTCTGGCAGCTGGTTACAGTGTTCCACTACCCGTTTGGTGAAGAAAGTTTGCCTTAACCTTGTTCTGCTGTGGTTAACTTTAATTTTGAATTTATGACCTCTAATTGCATCATTTCTGTTAAATTCAAACATTTCCCCAAGGTATCCCCTCTCCAGACCATTGACAAATTTAAAGACCTCGATGAGATCTCCTCTCAGCCTTCTATATCTAAGTGAAAACATATTCAATTTCTTCAATCTTTCCTCATATGCCAGGTTGTTTATGCCATTAACCATTTTTGTAGCCCTCTTTTGTACTCTCTCTAAAAGCCAACAATCTTTTTCATAGCTAGGAGACCAAGCTTGGATGCAGTATTCCAAATGTGGCCTGACGTATGCACAGTAAAGCTTCCTGATCAATTCCTCACTTCTGTATGATGCATTCCTATTTATTGCCCCGAGCATTCTCAGTGCCTTCTTCCTGGCTTCCTTGGTCTGTACTGATGCCCCCAATTTTGTGTTTAGAATAACACCTAAATCCTTCTCCTGTTGAGTCACTGATAGCACTTGGCCACCCATCAAGTATGGAGCCTTCATATGCTGCTTACCTACATGCATGATTTTGCACTTATCAAAGTTAAATTTCATTTGCCATTCTTCGGACCACTTCACAAGTTCGTCTAAGTCTTTTTGCAGCGAGATATGCTCATCCTGACCTGTTATTGCCCTAAAGACCTTCAAATCATCTGCAAATTTCAAAACTTTACTGCTTAGGCCACTTTCAATGTTATTTACAAATATAATGAACAGTAATGGCCCTAGTACTGACCCCTGGGGGACTCCACTAAGAACATTTTGCCATGATGACTTTGTACCATTTAGCATCACTCTTTGCTGTCTATCTGAAAGCCACAACTCTATCCATTTTAAGATGCTACCTGCAATACCATGGGACTGAAGCTGTATCATTAACCGTTTATGGGGTACCTTGTCAAAGGTCTTACTAAAGTCAAGATATGCTACATCAACCTGATTTCCCTGATCAAATTGTTCTGTGGCGAAGTTCAAAAAGTCGAAGAGGTTTGTGAGACACGATCGTCCTTTTCTAAATCCATGTTGAGTATCTTGAATCAATCTGCTACCTTCCAGATAACTAACTATTCTATCCTTGATAATTGATTCGAGTACCTTGCAGACTAGGGATGTGAGACTTATTGGCCTATAGTTTTCAACTTTCCCTCTTTCTCCTTTCTTGAAAATAGGAACTACATTTGCCCTTTTCCAATCGGTTGGAATTTCATTATGTGAAACTGATCTACAAAATATTATACTAAGTGGAAATGCCAGTTCCTTTTCAGTTTCCCGCAACACCCTAGCATAAATATCATCAGGTCCTGCTGCCTTATTTGGCTTTATTTTCCTGATATGATTGTAAACAACATCACTACCAATGAAATCAACATCATTTGTCAGATCCCATGTAACTGAACTATGGTGTACGGTCGGCAGATTGGTCATATCTTCCAATGTAAACACTGATTTGAACTGCTTGCTCAGCTCCTCAACCATCTCACTATCCTCACCCAATGTAGTCCCGTTTACTTCCAGTGGACCAATTGTGCTAGAAACTTTACTCATCTTGTAGAAACTAAAGAACTTTTTACTGTCCCCATTACAGTTTCTAGCTAAATCCAGTTCCTTTGCTCGCTTTGCTGCTCTGGTTTTTGCTTCACAGTGTCTCTAGCTTTTCGATACGCCTTTAGATTAATGACATTTGAGGCTTCTTTAAAAACTCTAAATGCAGTTTTCTTAGCCCTAATTGCTTTTATCACGTCTGGTGTAAGCCATGCTGGCTTTCCTACCCTTCTTTTGCGTCTTTGCTTTTGGGGGACATGTCTAATCTGAGTTTCCTTTAAGTAAGATTTGAACTTTTCCCACATTTCACAGGCATTTAAATTGGAGAATTCTTCTTCCCATCTGATGGCACTTAAAGCCGCTCTCATGCCGTTAAAGTCTGCTCTGTTGAAATTTGGAACCTTTACCAAATTATCCTTGATAATTTCCCCTACATGTGCCTTGAATCTAACTATGTTATGGTCACTTTTTCCCAGAGTTTCGCCTACAGTCAAGTCTTGAACCAAGTCACTTAAATCCGAGAATACAAGGTCCAAGAATGAACCATGCCTGGTAGGTTCCAATAGCAAATCAGTCGGCATCCCGAAGTGCAATTGACCTCCCTCATTCAATTGACTAAATTGACTTGCTCACGCCCAGGAAAATGCCTCTTGTGGGAAAATGAAATAAGTCAATTTTATAGTTATCGTTTTATCACTACTCAAGTGTAGTAAAATGTTTGACTTCATATCACACTGTCTCCACGCATCGCCCCTCCCCTTCACGTGATGAGAGCCCTTGCTCCGCAGTCAGTTGTGTTTAGCATAGGCGCACCGGAGGGGGCCCAGGGGGCCCGGGCCCCCATAAGACCAAAGTGCCTTTTGGGCCGAAAGTGCCCTTTTTACCGAAAATTGCCCTCTTGGCCGGAATGTCCCGAATTCAGCCCAAACATCACCTGCCTGATGTGCCCCGCCTGTGCCAAAGGTGCCCTTTAGGCCCAAAACTGCCCTTTTGTCGAACTTTTTCCAAGCCCCCCTCCCCGGTCAACAAAGTGCCCTCTTGGCCGGAAGGTCCCAAATTTAGCCCAAAAATGATCTGCCTTATGTGCCCCGCCTGTGCCAAAACTGCCCTTTTGTCCAATTTTTTTTAACGCTCTCCCCGGTCAACAAACCTTCCAGTGTGTCCCGGACCGCAAAGTGCCCTTTTGGAGCCGGTCAAGTGCCCTTTTGGAGCCGGCCAAGTGCCCTTTTCGGTCCCCCCCCCCATGGAAAGATCCTGGGTGCGTGCCTGGTGCTTAGTCTCTGGGAAGGCATCCGGTGCTTAACTGTTACCATCCCAATCCACTTGGGAAGCCTGCTGTGTTACTGTGTCGATGTTGTTCCGATCCAAAACTACCTGTAAGCTGCTGTGTTATTGTGTCGATGTTGTTCCCATCACAAACTACCTGGAAGCCTACTGTGTTATTGTGTCTACGTTGTTCCTATCCCGATCCACCTTGGAAGCTGGGTGTGTCATTGTCTCGATGTTGTTTCCATCTCAATCCACCTGGGAAACTGTATTATCGTGTCGGTGTTGTTGTTTTCTTTATTCATCGAACGTTTGTGCACACCACGTGCGATCCGGCCGGGAGGGTGGGTCAGTTGGCAGCTGGCTCGACAAGGCCGGGGACGAGCTACCTTGGCAGCCATGTCCGTGCGTTGACGGCACGTTAAAATCTCCATAAAAATTCTGCCATTGAACGGGAATTTTCGGATCGGTTGGTGGGACCAGGCTTCACACAGCAAGCTCTGCTTAGCTATAGAACCCTGGTCCACAAATCCGCCCATGCAAGCATTCGACTAAGTTTTCTTTTTCAAGAAGAAAAAGACGTGCAGAGACGATTTCACAGATAAGCTAAACGTGGGAGTAGACTCACCACAGCTTCGCCCCTCCTCACAGTGACGTATAGCTGATGCAAAACCATCACGAACGGATAATGTCCTGCCTAGAAGGAGCCTGAGGCGTATACTGATCACCAGAGATACACTTACTACATCAAAACCAGCACAAACACAAATTCCCGAGAAGCGAGCGACGCCAGGAAAGTGAGCAGCTCGAGAGCGAAAGCCGGAATAAGCACGGAAGAAGTCGGCGGCCGGTTGCTTAGAACGACCTGGCTTTGTACCGCGTCGCCCCGGTGTCGCCTGGGTGTGGCTCCGTTCACGACTCAGCGGCTGGCC
This sequence comes from Imbricaverruca yamaguchii, assembly GCA_034440575.1. Classification (NCBI taxonomy): domain Eukaryota; kingdom Metazoa; phylum Arthropoda; class Thecostraca; family Neoverrucidae; genus Imbricaverruca; species Imbricaverruca yamaguchii. Next base: position 5,125,393 of record JAOTOL010001661.1, read on the forward strand.
GGGGTAATGAACCACCGCTTATGCATGCACTAGCGTCCGTGCCCTACCCAAGTGCATGCATGCACTCAGCCACCCTTCTCATCACAAAGAAAGGACAGCAACCTCGTCTGACGTGCAAGTGCCGGCTACTGGGCACGGGCCTACATGGCCGAATGCGGCTTCGGGACAGGCGTTGTGAACAGAGACCATTGAAGAGAAACCCCTCCCCGTCCCGAAAGATCCTTTCCGAAAGAAGAGTAGGGAAGCGGCTGCAAATGAAATGCAATAAAAAAACTCGTGAATATGAAGCGACACCAGCAAAATATCTCAGCATGCGTTTTCCCAGGTGGGTTGGGCTGGGTCAAGTGTTCGACAAAGTTACAGTCATTCAGTGGTATCGGGCCAAGGATTTTATCGCATGGAGGTGACTGGCGATGTCAAACACAAAGTGTTATCACGTTCCAGCCCTTGACGCTAAAAATTGATGCACTTCCTTTCAGATAATCCGGTTGTCTGGTCACAAAATACTCCATAGACCGCTTACCGTTCTGACCGTTGTTTGGGGCTTGCATTTGACTTTTGACTGGTCATTTGAATATGCATTAGGCTATTGGCTGATCACGGAATGCTTAGAGCTTTTGGCTGGGTTTTGTTTTACAAGACGACAGTAAATCATCAAAATAAAGCTAATAACTGAACAAATATCTATGTACAGGTACTGATGTAAAAATAAGGGTTATTATCATTATCATGTCACGTGGGGACTACAATATATGATTTCATTCAATGGTTGTGTTGCATTTACATTTTAGAACCGAAATTCAGGCTTCTCCAGTAATGTCCCGAGTTATGATTGGAAATCGATCTGACATCAGGTTCCCATTCTAGAGAAAACATGGACAGCCACATCTCCCATTTACACATTATAAGAAATATGCTCTAAATGTGCATTAGCTTTTCACATTGCAATGTGTGAAGCCAAAAAGCGGCGACAATCGACATGGTCGATCCAATCTGGGGACGTTCGTATTTTCCAAAGCTCAAAATGTGTAACAGATATTACTTTGTATTCGTCCACCTGATGGCCGAACTAAGAGCATATCTAGGAATGGAAATCTGCCGTCAACTTCTAATATAGTACAGGGTGTTCATAAAGTCTCTTTACAAGTAAAAAATGTATTACAAAAGTAATTGATGGGACCTTTCTGTTAGATTTGTTCAATGAACTAAGTGATGATAAAAGTTTTCAATCACATTCCAGGTGTGTGCAACGATAGACTGGGACAACACCGGGATCAGTTCAGATTATTTGACACCAGACAAAGACATCGGAAAATCAAAGAAGAAATATTCATGCAGACAGAAACGCAAAACAGAAATATTGGTCGATGTTCACTGCTTCCAAGTGTACATCGGCTTAAACTATGTATATTTGTCAATATAATTAAAGGTGAGCAATAGCACCAGCATATTGACAGTTGGTTTCGCTTCTCTTCTTCTTTTGTCCTTGTTCTTTCTTCCGGTCTCTGTCTCCGTCTCCGTCTCTCCCTGTCTTTCTCTCTTTCTCTCCATCTTCCTCTCTGTTTCAAGTCCACCTTTCCATCTTTTCATCTCTTCATCTTTTCAGCTTTTCGTCTTTTTATCTTTTCATCTTTTCATCTTTTCATCTTTTCATTTTTTCATGTTTCGTCCTTTCATCTTTTCATCTTTTCATTCTTTCGTCTTTTCATCCTTTCATCTTTTCACCTTTTCATCTTTCACCTTTCATTTTTTCATCCTTCCATCTTTCAATGTTTCCATCTTTCCCTTTTGCCATCTCTCTGTGCATCCATCTCTCCGCCATCTGGTCATTCTTTCCCAGTTCCCTCAATCTTGATGGGCTGCTAAGCGCCGCAGAAGATGCCAGCAGCATCAACCTCGTGTTCGCCAGCGCCCTACGACTCATCTCGAACAATAAAGCGTTCTATCACTAGAAATCGCGAGGGCACCCCGGTTGAAATTGATAGTGAAGCCACCCCATCCGTGGTGAATGTGGCTGGTGCACTCAGGGCTCAGTAACTCGCTGAACGAAAGCCAAGCCACAGTTGAGTGCCAAGTCTCGACATCCGCCTCATATGCGTCTGAAGGCTTTGGCTTGGTGGAATTGTGTGCGTTCATCCGTCAGATACATCAGGCAGGAGGGTCACGGGCTGGGTCCTCGCTTGATATTACAGTTGGCAATAAACGTAGCTTGTACTTGGAATATTAACGTCCCGTTTGCATTGATACACTCCCTCTGGGTGTTCCTCCACTCGATCCCTCCCATATCATTTGTTCTTGGTCTCCAATACATCAAATCCTATATACCATGATATCACCGTAAATCCCCTGCCAAATGATTATAGTTTCGATCCTCCGTTTATTACCGCAGTGTAATTAATTCCCGCTAGCATTTTTAATATTTAATTTCCCAGCGCAGGATTCCATTCTGTCACCAAATTCATGTGTCCAACGATTTTTCCATGCAAGTCACTTTCGCTGTTCAATGAAGGTGACATTTATTTCACCCGCCAACGGCACACATACCAAAATTGAATGACATCCTAAGTTTTTGCTTTACTCGTACTATCCTATACTTAGATCAGTGTACTGTACCTTTATGTCAGTTTATTTCTTTGCATCCACCTCTCAATATACGCTACATGGAGTTATTGATATAATTTGGACTTGGCACAGTTATGTTCGATGCATAACACCGTGGCATTAAGCATACAGTAAACGCTCGATGCCACTCCCGGTGTTTGCCCTTACTTTATGCCAGTGATGTAATGCTCAGTGTTCTCTCTCGGAAACCACTGTGTCGCTTGGTGTCGCTGTCACCGATGGAGGCCTTGACGCCTTGACGCTCTGAACTTTGCTCTGGGTTTCTTCCCACACTTCCTGTCGATAATCGTTGAGCATCGCTATTGGGAGATGTTCAGGGTGCACCAAGAAAGCGTTGCGCTTCACGTTCTTCACGACCATTTTGCGCACAATTCAGAGGATTGTCTAGCAGTTTTTACTGGTACAGAGTGGATATCGAGGGACGTCGGTGGTACTTGGACGACATTCTACTGCGGCCCATACTGAACCATAAACAAACATGATGCAATTCACGAGATGTCGTAAATTCTCTGAAGCCACTGAAGTTGTGGTTTCTGACTCGAATCACTTCTCACTTGTGGAAACTTGTGATCACTTGTGGGAACGGAAAATACAAGGAACCAAAGTCAGCCACCTTCAATGAGGTATGGGATCCGACTTGCTGGGGTTCAAATCTGCGGCCACATCACCATCATCAGCTGCTGTCAGTATCCTGTGGAAGTGGGCCCGGCATTTTGATTGGTCATCGACCACATACTCATGTAAATCCGTGATCAGAAACTGCCTGTGGCCAGCAGCAATCTGACCTTATCGAAGTCAGACCGCAAGGCTGCATTCTATGTCGTTTGTACCGCTTGTCCAATCCGATCATGGAAGCTATGTTCACCCAATTTGCAGTCATCCAGATCAGTGCAAATGTGAACGTGAGTGATGTGAATGCACTTAGATTCACCGTGCGAATAACGAAGCACAATAGTTTCCATAATTTGTGTTCTCATAAGGTCATGGCACCCCCGTATTTGCACTTGTTCAGTCACCGCCACCTTGATGAACTCTTTTTCCAGACCATAATCCTGAACAGAGTCGTAAGTGCACCTGGGAATTGTTTCTCCGCCACCGCCGTCTGACGTCAAATGGTTCAAGTGCACACCGTCCGGCAGACAATGAACATAATGGCCTCCATCAACTATTACCGGGTTGCCACTCGGGACATTTCCCAATCCCGCAGCCCACCGGCGAAACGGCGTGGGCGATGCCATTAGCTGTGAATGTGCATGAAGTGTGTCGTGAACCACCCAATAAACAACAAACAACTATTATCGGGTTCTACTTAGCTATGGGTGTAAGGATGTTTGTCAAAACGGAAATGTTAGAAGATTAGTGATCCTTCGCCTTTTCAAGAGAGTACACGTCCCAGCTCTTGGAATCTGGGAAGAAATTCCAGCATACTCTAAATATATTGCCAGTTAATTTTGGCATCTGATTTACCATTGACTGGTGGGACTTGGGTACTAATACTAACTGGGTGCAAATACTTGATGGGTGGTACCTTCAGCCAAACGATCTATTTCTGTGCGATGCTTCCGCATGCGTTCTCTCACAGACATGCTACTTATACCGGAATATCGGTATTGTACGACTCGATAAGCAACGGCATTTTGCTCCATAATGTTTTGCCTACGAGTTTAACCATGCGTACTTTCGGCATTCGATAATTTGTTTCCCACCTCCAATCCACATCAGTGGCGCCACCTATACTTCTGACTGCGGCACCACCTGTTGAGCGCACCGCACAACTGAGTGCCAACGCCCAAAACAAGATATTTCATCACATCTTCGGATCAGATCATAAGAGCTATATAATTTCTCCAGTTTTTACCTTCCAACGAGTGGAGCACCATCTGGAGTGTTGGAGGAGGGGTGGGGTGGTGGTGTAGGGGTAGGCGCCGTTTCGCAACCCTGCCGTCAGTCAAGGGACGAACAATGAACATATGGTTTAGCTCCCATCACTGGAATCTGGGGAGGCACTTTGGACATCGAGTGAACATGAATAGATATCCAGGGGTGGGGACGGATCCAGAAATTTTAATGTGTTAACTAGTCAGGAGGGGCGCCACTTTTTAAGAGGGATGCCCTGCGAAAGTACCTGGAAGGGTTCCTCTGGCAAAAAAAAAAATAATTCGAAGGACTCCAGCCTTCCCAGAGGGGCGCCTTTTCTGGCAGGAGAGGTACCACCTTCCATTGGGGGTGCATTCTCCAGTGCTTCCAGCACCGCTCAAGTTGCTACAATAACTCTACAAGAGTCATCCGCATCTGAATGCACGGATTGATTATGAGACGGAACGCCAAATGTCGGCCCAGAGGCGCAGTCTCTGAGGGGCCCGAGAGTACGTGCCTTCCCTCAGCAATCAAATACACTAGATGAAACAAGAAATATTGATATGTTCACCATGCAAGGCCCTACATTTTCGGCGCGCTTCTCGCGCCGAGATTTTCTGTTTCAACATGCTGTTTTAGGTCTGTTCCCAAAAGAAAGCCCAGGCTGCGCCCATGGTCGCTTCATATGAGGAGAGAGACATTAACGTAGGAGCGGTCTAAAAGTGTGGGGGTGGGAAAGACACATCCGATTTTAAGCTATTCTTTTAAAGCTATGCTATACGGTTACTAGCTAGTGAATGGTGAAGGCATGGGTTGGCTAATCTGTTTCTATGTTAGTGGAGAGGGCCAATGGAGTACCGTTTCTGTGCTGAAGAACTGAAATAACTTTCAGGTGTGAATAAGGCGGCCATTGACAAATATCTTCAATGGGTCACAGAGGATTCGCATCAAATAAAGAAAGACGGAAAGAAGGTATTTCGCACACTTAGCGCGAACCAACATTTAGCGCTATAAATGTTGGTTCGCATTGCACACCAGGAACGTAACCAGGAATTGTCCAAAGAGAAGGTGCCCGTGTTACCTCCACAAATGTGAAAGTCCATGGGTTTCGTCCGCTTCATTTCGAAGAGGGTCCGTTTTGTCCCTGATAGGCATCCAACTCTCATTAGGGGACCGGATCGTCGGACTTGCTGGTGTCAAACTGTTGGTGGACATGACACTGCAAGTAGGCCAAGCGCTGTATTCCTAACCGAGGCATGCTTGCGTGTATATTTTAATAGTGAGCTGAACAAATTTAAAGAAGAGTACAATGGCACAATATGCCGCTATATTCGTAGGAAAGTACACCAACATTTCGGCTTAATGCCTTTATCAGGGTTACCTATTTCAAGGCTACCTATGTCTGGGTTTATTAGGGTTAACATGCCTCTAGATACAGCATGTCAAAGTTTCATTGGAGACGACAGCGATCCAGTATTCGGTGTGGGAAGGGTAGGCATTCGGTATGGGTAGGGAAAAGCCCCAAAAAAATCGGAAGGGAGAAAAACAAAAGGAAAGGAGGGGCGGGGGGGGGGAAAGGGTAGACGTTGCTAAGGGCCCGTAGGCACTCGTAAAGGCCTGTGGACATTCGCCGTAACCCGTAGGCGTTCGTGAGCACCAATAGACGATTCGTAAGAAGGGCCCGCAGACGTTCGTATTGATCCATGGGCGTCCGCAAGCGCCCGTAGACGTCGGTAAGGGCCACACACGTTTGCCAGGGCCCACAGTCGATCGTATGGACTCGCGGGCGTCTGCAAGCGCCCGCAGATGTTGGAATGAGTCTGTGACGTGGACGTTCTCGTATGTGGACGTTCGTAACGGGCCTGCAGTCATTCGTAAGAGCCTGTTAGTAAGGGCCTGTAGTCGTTCGTAGGGCCCTGTGGTCGTTCGTATATGTCCGTGTGCGCTCGTGATGACCGATAACTATTTGCGATGGCTCGTAGACGTTCGCAGGGTTTAGTACCCGTTCATAATGGTCAGTAGACGTTCGCAAGAACCCGTACACGTTCTTAGGGCCCCAACAACAACTTCGGCGGCCATACAAGTGATATTGTCCTTTCGCTATTTGCCATGGCGGTCCCATACACGACCATGCATGGGCCCAAGGAGGGGGAGAGGCGGTCGAGGGATCCCTTGACCCATCCCTGTTGCATAGGTCTCCCATATTATGCTCGACGGTACTGCACGGTACGGTATGATGTTTCTCATGAGACTGGGCTTTCCCTGCAAGAAGCATGTGCTCGCGGCCTGTCTTAACCCGCGCCGTCTTTCCGGTCAGATCCTCACACCCCGTTCTGGGGGGTTAGTAACCCCCTCTAAAATCCAAACTAAACATCACACGAAACCGAAAGAGGTGTCATGGGAAAGCGCTCGACGAGTAGGGTTCGGGTCCACACCATCAAACAATTTCCCCCAAAAGTGACGTCTCCAGGGGGCTAGATTTTCACGACTTTTCACGACTTACATTATGTTTTTGGCTCTGGGGAGTTCATTTTCGGAACATTTGAAAAATCAGAAAAGGACAGCGAAATCGACCACGGCCGTACAATGTTTCGCCCCCCGTCACTTTTTGAAACTTCAAACTTTTGAGTCTTCAAGTTTTCTTTAATTTTCGGAATTAATTATTTTTTTAATTTCAGGTAAAGCAGTCCGAGAAACGTTGTTGGAAGTCAACTTTCCCCTCCTAAAAATGCTTACTTTAGCCAGAATCTTCGAATTGAACTGCAATAGGCAAATATGCAAAATTTATGTGTAGTCAAAAAGGGAAAAAATGAGAAAAAAAATTATCGTACGTTTTGTTGCATCAGGAAGCTTTACTGTACATATGTGAGGCCACATTTGGAATACTGCATCCAAGCTTGGTCTCCAAGCTACGAAAAAGATTGTTGGCTTTTAGAGAGAGTACAAAAGAGGGCTACAAAAATGGTTAATGGTATAAGCAACCTGGCATATGAGGAAAGATTAAAGAAATTAAATATGTTTTCACTGAGATATAGAAGGCTGAGAGGAGATCTCATCGAGGTCTTTAAATTTGTCCATGGTCTGGAGAGGGGATATCTTGGGGAAATGCTTGAATTTAACAGAAATGATGCAATTAGAGGTCATCAATTCAAAATTAAAGTTAACCACAGGAGAACAAGGTTGAGACAGTCTTTCTTCACCAATAGGGTAGTAGAACACTGGCACCAGCTGCCAGAAACTATTGTCAGTAGCAGCACATTGAACGTCTTTAAAAGCAGCATAGACAATCATTATAAGAATAGAGGGCTTGCTTTTCAGTATTACGGGGAGGGCTGATCGACGGATTTGGTGGGCAACTGGTTGAGTGTACACAGTGCAACCAAGAAGGGCCCTTGTGGCTCATAGTTGCACTTATCTTTTATGTCTTTATGTCTTTAAATATAAGCAAACGCTGAAAGTTTCATTAAAATATCTGTATCCGTTAAAGCCTGACGACTGGTTGAATTTTTTTGGAGGTGACATCACTTGACCTTGACTAATTCGTTGACCCTAGATGACCTGACTACAAGATTTTGAAACAGCATGCAAAATTGATGTGGGAAAAGGTAAAAAATGGAACGGCGCGCTGCCGCGCGCTGTTCGTCTACTATCCGGGAAAAACATGAGAGGGGGGCGGTTGAAGACCCCCCCGAGACGGGACGGGTTAAGAACATACTGGCTTGCCGGATCATAAAACTCAGCAAGTGTTCGTTGGGCTTCATCCGTATTGCAGTGCATACTAAACTCTAGAAACAGTCGACTGGAGCCGGATCCCTGCGGACGCTACCGTGCACCAGTGCCTGTTTCCTCACCAACCCCCGCCAACCAAATACGATAATGACGCAAAGGTCTCACAGGTGAAATCCCACGGTGGCCGTGGGAATTCCCGGCCCACCGGTGGAGCTCGCACGGTGGCGATTGGAACTCCCACGGTACCGGTGGAGCTCCGCAGTGGTATTCTCATGTTACCGGTGGAGACTTCTCCCGTGCCGGCGGATGCGCAGTGCTGTCGGCAAGCTTCCTTCTGGTAGCGGTGAACATTCCGACTGCACCGATGGAGACTTCCATGGTGGCTATGGGCATCCCCACTGTACTGGTGTAGACTCAGACTCCGGTGGCAGCAGTCGATCGAGCGACTTTTATTGAGGAAGGTGGAGACACTCGTCTGGGGGCTCCATTCCCTCGGAGGAGCGTCACTGCGAGCCTGTTCCTGGAGGGGCATCTTTGTCTGAAAGATTTGATGATTGGAGTGCGGGTGTACTTGAGCCTCCCCAGAAGGTGGTCTGTCACCCGTGAAAGGAGCGCCACATGTCCATGTTGGGGGAGGCGGTGCCTGTATCCCTCGTATCCACCGCTGTCAAGTCGTGGCGGTGAAGGATTCCTGTTGTGGCAATGGAGCAAATCTGCGGAATGTATGCGCCTCCAAGCCTTAGTCACATACCCAGTCAAAGGTCATAGGTGTCCAGTCATGGGTAACAGGGTACGTTACCCAGTCATAGTCACGTGGCCCGTCTCACATGTTGCTCACAGACGAGTCCTTGAGTTTAAGGGCGCTTCGACGAAAGCGTGATCATTTAGCACAGACGAGTAGGTTACCCGGTCATAGTCACGTGGCCCGTCTCCCATGTTGTCCATGTCCCACGGGTACGTTACCCAGCCGTAGTCACGTGGCCAGTCTTTCATGTGGCTCACTCACGGGTACGTTACCAAGTTATAGTCACGTAGACCGTCTCCCATGTGTCTCACCCACGGGTACGTCACCCAGATGTAGTCACGTAGACCGTCTCACATATGGCTCACTCACGGGTACGATGGTGGTGTACAGAGTGAACATGGTCAAGCTAACACAATCCGCCACACAGTACGTGGGACAGATTTAGCAGACGAAGACCTACAACCTAGGTGAAGTCAGCAAAAAACTCTACCCTGCTTGTGCCCAATGCTATATCACGTCTGTCTCGTCTCGTTATCAAAGAAGAGACTAACAGTTGTGTGCATGTAGTTTGTTTCTACGGAGAATCAACAAATGAAGGCACGTTTTTTCAGTGTTTGCTTCTTTTTGTAGGGGCGGGGTGGAGTGGTAGCAATGACATCCATGAAAGCACCCACTATTGGGCTGCCCTCGTGATGACCCGCACCAGGCCAGCTCCGACCGCAATTTCGAGCCAATGCCGCTGCTCTGAAGAGGTGGCGAATTTAAGGGAACCGCTGGCGCATCCATCAGGAGGCCATCCTATCGTCGCGAGAGGATGGTGTCGTTCGGGCATAAGCCGCTGTAATAAACAATAACTGGCGCTGACCGTACCACCCGGCCGACAACAGGCGTCTAGCGGACGAGCCGGACATTTGCGTCACGTGATGCCACGCCACGTGACAGCGGACGAGCCGGATATTTGCGTCACGTGACCGCAGATATTTGCGTCACTTGATGTCACGCCACGTAACAGCAGACGAGCCGGACAGTTGCGTCACGTGACGGCGGACGAGCCGGACAGTTGCGTCATGTGACCGCGCGCACAGTCGTCTGACACAACCAGGATGTGTCCGCTCGAGGTCCAAGTCCGGCTGTGGGGTGTCCAGTGTCCGCTCGAGGTCCCAGTCCGGCTGTGGGGTGTCCAGTGTCCGCTCGAGGTCCCAGTCCGGCTGTGGGGTGTCCAGTGTCCGCTCGAAGGTCCCAGTCCGGCTGTGGGGTGTCCAGTGTCCGCTCGAGGTCCCAGTCCGGCTGTGGGGTGTCCAGTGTCCGCTCGAGGTCCCAGTCCGGCTGTGGGGTGTCCAGTGTCCGCTCGAGGTCCCAGTCCGGCTGTGGGGTGTCCAGTGTCCGCTCGAAGGTCCCAGTCCGGCTGTGGGGTGTCCAGTGTCCGCTCGAGGTCCCAGTCCGGCTGTGGGGTGTCCAGTGTCCGCTCGAGGTCCCAGTCCGGCTGTGGGGTGTCCAGTGTCCGCTCGAGGTCCCAGTCCGGCTGTGGGGTGTCCAGTGTCCGCTCGAGGTCCCAGTCCGGCTGTGGGGTGTCCAGTGTCCGCTCGAGGTCCCAGTCCGGCTGTGGGGTGTCCAGTGTCCGCTCGAGGTCCCAGTCCGGCTGTGGGGTGTCCAGTGTCCGCTCGAGGTCCCAGTCCGGCTGTGGGGTGTCCAGTGTCCGCTCGAGGTCCCAGTCCGGCTGTGGGGTGCCCAGTGTCCGCTCAAGGTCCCAGTCCGGCTGTGGGGTGCCCAGTGTCCGCTCAAGGTCCCAGTCCGGCTGTGGGGTGCCCAGTGTCCGCTCAAGGTCCCAGTCCGGCTGTGGGGTGCCCAGTGTCCGCTCAAGGTCCCAGTCCGGCTGTGGGGTGCCCAGTGTCCGCTCGAGGTCCCAGTCCGGCTGTGGGGTGTCCAGTGTCCGCTCAAGGTCCCAGTCCGGCTGTGGGGTGTCCAGTGTCCGCTCGAGGTCCCAGTCCGGCTGTGGGGTGTCCAGTGTCCGCTCGAGGTCCCAGTCCGGCTGTGGGGTGCCCAGTGTCCGCTCGAGGTCCCAGTCCGGCTGTGGGGTGCCCAGTGTCCGCTCGAGGTCCCAGGCCGGCTGTGGGGTGCCCAGTGTCCGCTCGAGGTCCCAGTCCGGCTGTGGGGGTGCCCAGTGTCCGCTCAAGGTCCCAGTCTGGCTGTGGGGTGCCCAGTGTCCGCTCGAGGTCCCAGTCCGGCTGTGGGGTGCCCAGTGTCCGCTCGAGGTCCCAGTCCGGCTGTGGGGTGCCCAGTGTCCGCTCGAGGTCCCAGTCCGGCTGTGGGGTGCCCAGTGTCCGCTCAAGGTCCCAGTCCGGCTGTGGGGTGCCCAGTGTCCGCTCAAGGTCCCAGTCCGGCTGTGGGGTGCCCAGTGTCCGCTCAAGTGCCCAGTCCGGCTGTGGGGTGCCCAGTGTCTGCTCAAGGTCCCAGTCCGGCTGTGGGGAGCCGAGTGCCTGTCCAGTGCCTGGAGTGCCGGTGGGGACCCCTCCTCGGCGGCTGGGCGGGCTTCAGCAGCGTTCGGAGCACTTGAAGCGCGGTCGTGTCTGGTTGCGATGGCCAGCAGGCTGTACGGGCATAGTCGAGGCGCCGCTCCGGAGCGGATCCAGGAATTTTGATCGGGCGACGGGCGTTTGGAGGGGAGCCGCTATTCTGGAGTGGAAAACTGATCGACGCATCTTGAGGAGGTGCACTCGAGTGCTCCTGGAGCGTCTCTTCTACTCAGTGTCGAGTTTTCTACTCAGAGGGTCGTCTGCGACTGGAAAAGTCCAAAGGGGGTACACTAAGTGTCCCCAGAGTGCCTTTGTGCCAAGTGCCTTTTTCAGCCTCTCCGTAGGGTGGGGTGGGTGTGGGAGGCACATGCTCCCTGCGACCCGCCTCTCCCTCTTGAATCCGCCCCTGATGTGATAGATTAGCCACTAAGCTCCTTACGTGGATGTGAGAGGTGTGTTTGAGTGCGACTTTGATTCAAGCTTGCATCCTTCTGGTCGTAGACAACCAACCCTGTACCGGTGCAAATAGACTGACCAGTGGAGACGGTATATATAGACCGCTTCCAGAACGGATATGGTAAAAAGACCCCAGCAGAGACGGGGTTAATACCCTATTATGTATATACTCGTTTTGCAAATGAGCATACGTTTTGTTTCCACAACTTTCGCAGGCATCAAACAAATCTCACCACATGCGTTGCATGCTACAACGCATCAACAGGTACATACAGCATTTTTTATCTCCAATCTATAGGTGAACAGCATCTTTGAGTGCGTTGAGGCCCCGATGACACCGGGAAAGTTGCTGAGGACGTAAAGCGTCCTCAACACGAAATTCACCTTGACTGATGCATATGTACCGTCTCAAGGCAATGGCAGTATCCAGCTGCCACCGATTATTAAGTCTTGTCTGTTGCTTTTCTACTTCGAACGGCGGGCCTGTGTCGCTTCATGAATGTCTTCATTATCAGACCTTGCATCCTCAACGAAAGGCACAGCCACAAATGTAGTCAATAACTGGATGCTCGCTTATCTCTCCTGTGTTGTTTGAGCGCGTTACAAATGCAAGCATCTAAATCGCAACAGGGAAGAGGTCAGGAAGTGTGTTCCTACACAAAAAATGTGTGATTGTTCCAAACCTCAGGAAAATTATTGTTTGTGTTCCTAGATCTGCCGTCATATTCTCCATGTCCCCCTATCTCCCCTCTATCTTTCCCTCTTTCTCTCTCTCCCCCTATCTCCCCACTTCTCCATCTCCATCTCCATCTCCATGTCCATCTCCATCCAGTTTCAGACCCTGACTTACGGACCACGTTTGCAGACCATTGATGTCTCTCTGCGAGAGCAGTTCGCCAATTTGGCGTACAATTTTGGCATGGTCTGCGTATAAGAGGCACACTTATCGCATTCCTCAACGAAGGTCATTTATAATACAGAAAACAGGAGGAACCAGCAAGAATCATTCCCCAGTGTTCCAGAAACAGCCTTTGTCCAGTGTGCTGATCTGTCGTGTATTGTGCTGATCTGTCGTGTATTGTGCTGATCTGTCGTGTACAGCCGTATCCGTATCCCATTGTGCTGATCTGTCGTGTACAGCCGTATCCTCATGTGTACAGCCGTATCCGTATCCCATTGTGCTGATCTGTCGTGTACAGCCGTATCCGTATCCCATTGTGCTGATCTGTCGTGTACAGCCGTATCCTCATGTGTACAGCCGTATCCGTATCCCATTGTGCTGATCTGTCGTGTACAGCCGTATCCTCATGTGTACAGCCGTATCCGTATCCCATTGTGCTGATCCGTCGTGTACAGCCGTGTCCTCATGACACGTGTGGAACGGGTGCAAGACTAACAATTTTAGGGCGAAATCGCGTCATGATTGCTATTTTTCGGTGTATGGACGATGTACGTAGTATTAACGTTTTGTAAGGCGGACGAACAAGCATATTTCATCGGCCGAATACGGCCTTATCGGACGGGTGTCCGATAAGGCCTTCATCAGGTATTTGGGCTTTCAGGCTCGTTGGTGATAAAGCCTTCTGCGATGCACTTAAATATACCGCTAAATTACTTGCGCAAGCCCGACGTGGAATATATGCGCACTGTTCCTGACAGGAAGGCGATACCGTTTCGAAAACGTGTGTTGTACATGACACGTTCGGCCGGACCCAGACGGCCGGACTCCTGCATAGCCCAGACGCCCGGACTCTTACATAACCCAGACGGCCGGACTCCTGCATAACCCAGACGCCCGGACTCTTACATAACCCAGACGGCCGGACTCCTGCATAACCCAGACGCCCGGACTCTTACATAACCCAGACGGCCGGACTCCTGCATAACCCAGACGCCCGGACTCTTACATAACCCAGACGGCCGGACTCCTGCATAACCCAGACAGCAGGACTCCCGCATAACTCAGACGGCCGGACTCCTGTATAACCCAGACGCCCGGACTCTTACATAACCCAGACGGCCGGACTCCTGCATAACCCAGACGGACGGACTCCTGCATAACCCAGACGCCCGGACTCTTACATAACCCAGACGGCCGGACTCCTGCATAACCCAGACGCCCGGACTCTTACAAACCCAGACGGCCGGACTCCTGCATAACCCAGACGCCCGGACTCTTACATAACCCAGACGGCCGGACTCCTGCATAACCCAGACGCCCGGACTCTTACATAACCCAGACGGCCGGACTCCTGCATAACCCAGACAGCAGGACTCCCGCATAACTCAGACGGCCGGACTCCTGTATAACCCAGACGCCCGGACTCTTACATAACCCAGACGGCCGGACTCCTGCATAACCCAGACGGACGGACTCCTGCATAACCCAGACGCCCGGACTCTTACATAACCCAGACGGCCGGACTCCTGCATAACCCAGACGGCCGGACTCCTGCATAACCCAGACGCCCGGACTCTTACATAACCCAGACGACCGGACTCCTGCATAACCCAGACGGCCGGACACATTCAGCCCACTCACTCCACCCCACCCCACCCCACCCCCCTGTCGAAAAGGCAAAGCAACGGTTTTCCACCAGTTGTAGAAGGGTAGATCACTCTGGTCACTTCCCTGGTCACATAGTTTTATACCTTTGCTGGATGGCGTTCCTGCCGTACCAATGGCCGTTGCCATTGTTGGCTGTTGCTTTGGGAAAAAAAACCATTTGATTCGGCAGCTGACAACCGGAGTCACAACGAAGATGGCCGTTCCAATACTAGCATGGAAGGACGGAAAAGTCATTGTCGTTTTGCAATGCACAATGCTAGGCAGCAGCTGCACAACCCTCTCAAAGGAAACACCTCTTTGAGGGCAGGCCAGACCGATGGGTGAGTCCACTCGTCGAGCACCTGGCAGGGACCATGGTGGCATTGGCCACGACGGGGACTCGCCAGGGGTCCCTGCCAGAGGGCCCGTGGCGGGACCATCGGCCGAGCCCATCCAACTGACTCAGATGTCGCTGGGATTCTGACATTGGGAGCCTCAAGAAACCGCCGCATTTTTTGTTTCACGTGTTTAACAATTTTCCAAGTTGGATCGGATTCCACCAAAAATATCAAGTCAGATCGAGACTCCAGGGACCGCAGGGGTGCCGATGCCCATATCGTCTGCCTTCATCCGTCCTGAATGACCCCACTTTAGCGATATATGAATTAAATTTGCAAGGGGGCCCCACGGCTCCTCCCCCCCCTTAGAGGATTTTTTTTTCCCCTTTTTTTTAACCCCCCCTATTTTTTGGGAAAAAAAAAAAAAAAACCCTTTCCTTTCCTCCCCCCCGGGGGGGGGGGGAGAAAGAAATTCCGTGCAGACGCCGCCCCGGTGGGTTTTTTTTTTGGATTTATTTTAATTACACCCCCCCCAAAAGAATGTTGGGGGGGGGGGGGGCTTTTTCCTTTTGTTGGGGGGGGGGAATTTTTTTTCGGGCATATATTTTTTTTTTTTTTTTTAAAAAAAAAAAAAACAAAAACAAAACCACCAACCCCCCAATTAAAAAAAAAAAATTTCTTTTTTGTTTCAAAAAAATTTTTTTTTTTTTTTTAATTTTAAATTTTTTATTATAATTTTTTCCCTCTTTTTTTTTTTTTTAATATCAAAAAAAAAAAAAAAAAAAACAAAATTTCACCAAAAAAAAAAAAAAAAAATTTATTTCCCTCTTTTTATAAAAAAAATAATTATTTTTATATTCCCATCCCCAAACCCACCAAACATTAATTCCAACAAGCTGGCTTGAAACGCATTTTTGGCGTGTAGTCATGTAATGAAATAGCGGTCACAAATGTTGCCTCACGCGACAGCATTGCCAACAAATGCAGAAAAGCGTACTCAGACAAGCATAGCTTTGGCGGAGATGCTACCAGTGGGCAACTCCCCGGAGCCGTCTGGACGGATCGTGACAAGCCGCGTTATAGCTGTTACAGGATCGTTGTGAGACCTGCAACTTCTTCTAATGTCGCAGGTCCAAGCGACGGGCGAGCGCTCGAAGCGGAGGAAGAGCATTCAGTTAACATCGATCAGTGTACAGGCAGGATACGCGAGCCGCACCTACGCTGCACAAATGCGCAACAACACCGACACATCCAGCACGGACACAACACTGCAGGCCTACCTCCATTTGATGGACATTCGTGGCCATGATACATGGACTGGCCCTGCATAAGCGTGGAAAAAGAGCAAATGAAGGGCCTCCCTTGCCTTCCAACATTATATCATATTGTTGTTAGTTCGGCGGCACTGGACGGGAACAAAACTACAAAATGGCTTGGACTGCACGCGCCAGTGCTGGTATTGTTTCCATTATCCCTGTCCCCGATACACACTAGCAAAACGTCATGCAATTAATTGTCGCTGTCGTAATCTCACTAAGATGATGAGTTGGTCACGATTGACATCTCAATTTGAGTACCCGATGGGGATGTTGCACAGGCTTCTTATGCAGACGTTGAAAAACAGCTGTTACCGCGTCACCACGTCAAACGGTAACACCGCGTCACCACATCAAACGGTGACACTACATCACATCAAACGGTGGTACCGCGTCACCACATCAAACGGTGGTACCACATCACCACATCAAACGGCGATACTACATCACATCAAACGGTGGTACCGCGTTATCACATTAAACGGTGAGACCACGCCACCACATCAAACGGTGATACCACGTCACCACATCAAACAGTAATATTGCAACATCATATCAATACGGGTGATACTGCGTTACCACATCAAACGGTGATACCGTGACATCACATCAAAACGGTAACACCGCGTCACCACATCAAGCGGTGATACTGTGACATCGCATGAAAATGGTGATACGTCGTCACCACATCAAACAATGATACCGCGTCGCCACATCAAACGTGGGCAAGGCGACACCACATCAAACGTTAATACCGCGACACCACATCAAACGATGATGAAACGTCACCACATTAAAAGCAGGCCAGATACCCTACCGCGGCCCACCACACTCGGACGACACGATGAAACAGCAATGGTCCTGTGACGTCACAGGTCAGTAAATGACGTCACTGAGCCTCGCCTCCAGCCGAAACACGCAGTCTCAGCGCTGCACAAGCTGACACCTGACGTTCCACCCATATGGCAACTATGCTATCTTTAGTGCCTGTTCTCGCACCGGCGCACCATTGAGATTCTGAGCTGTCATGGCATGTCTTCGCCGATGACGTTTTGATTTGAATATGGTTAGCGTTCACCCCGGGCCGGACTTGCTCTAGGGGTCGGGAGACGGTCCCTGAGTGGACCGAGAGTGGGGCCTGGTGTTCTAGCTGCACTCGGGCTGTGAGGAAACGTTGGCTCAGGATAGTCTCCATGAAATGCATTACGCTTTGAGGACAAAGTAAATACAGAACAGTGTCATTAAACATATTCGTGAAGAACTCGCCGTGATATGAAAAAGGGAGGTCATCCATTACGAAGGTAAGGAAAATGTTCACCGACTTCGTACCTAAGTAGGTGTGTGGTTTCATTGAGCCGACTGAAATACGGTTCCCGGGATCTACACACTGATTGCTGAAAAAACTCAGCAATACGTTGTTTGGAATATGCACCACTACCGTCAATAACTGAACTGTAGCAGCTGTAGCAGAGTCTCGCTGGTACCGTTTGGAGCAAACCACACCATGTAGCAGCATTAATTGTATCTCAATAGCTTTAGTTATGCTTTCAAATGCACTTGTGACTCCAATGTGTAACTCCATCTTTCATGTTAGCAAGCCATGCAACGTAACAATAAGTACATTTCACTAGGAACAGTATGGATCAGTGTCCACTCGCCCAAGTTGGAACGGGTAGAAGTTTGGAAGTCCATGACAGAGACTGGGCGCAAACATTTAAACCATGCTTATCTGCATTATGCCAACCATGGAGTAACAAAAGTACTTGAATTGCAGCTGTTGCTTGAGCACCTCGGATATTGCGGCTTTTTTCAGCACTGCAGCCAGTGCGGTAGTGAATCAACCTCATATATACATACATATATTTAAAGGAGACTGGGTGAGAGTCCCCCTCATCATGGACTGTTGGCGCAACTCTGACTGGAGTACATGATGCTCGCCCGAAGATACTTCAGTGACACCCTTAGACCAAACACCCGGCCTGCTCAACGGATCGTTAGGCCAAAGGTACCCTTCTAGCATCGAAGGGAGACCCTTCAGGATGTTCGAGTCCACGCGTCCAATTCAAGGAATTTATTAGCTGAAAAATCACCCCACTCCAATGATGTTTCTTCGGAAAACGGCGCCCTGCCAGATGAACATCCTCCTGCCTATGGAAATTCCCGGACCCGTCTCTGATAGCTACGCCTCGGCATTGACCTTTCACACCGACGACTCAGTGTGCTGAGATGGCGTTGCTGAGCCGGCACAATTTGGTGTTGATTAGATGTGATCAGTGCCGATGGCGATCCCTGCCAACCTCATGGGCTCGGTGCGGTCCCTGTTGTTGGCAGATTCGGTGCCGCCCCGTGTCGCCTTCGTGGCGTCAGCACTGTTCGGTGCCGACCTGGTGGGCTCAGACTTCAGTGTCGGCCCTTGCCGACCTGATTACCTCAGACTTCAGTGCCGGCCCCTGCTGACTGGACGGCTCAGTGTCATACCCCGCCGACCTGACAGCTTCAGAGTCGGCCCCCGCCGACCTGACAGCTTCAGAGTCGGCCCCCGCCGACCTGACAGCTTCAGAGTCGGCCCCTGTCGGCCTGATTGGCTCAGACTTAAGTGTCGGCCCCTGCCGACCTGAGTCATCCATTCTTACTTCATCCTAGCTCACCTCCTGAGCCCCCCCTTATCTTCAGAGTCGGCCCCTGTCGCCCTGATGGGCTCAGACTTCAGTGTCGGCCCCTGTCGGCCTGATTGGCTCAGACTTCAGTGTCGGCCCCTGCCGACCTGATGGGCTCAGACTTCAGTGCCGGCCCCTTCTGACTGGATGGTTCAGTGTCATACCCCGCCGACCTGACAGCTTCAGTGTCGGCCCCTGCCGACCTGATGGCCTCAGACTTCAGTGTCGGCTCCTGCTGACTGGATGGTTCAGTGTCTGCCCCTTCCCTCCTGGCAGCTTCAGAGTCGGCCCCTGTCGCCCTGATGGGCTCTGTGCCGGTTCCTGTCGAGCTGGCAGCTTCAGCAGCGCCCCGTGTCGAGCCGCTCTGCTTGCTGCTGGTCGACTGCAGGGTCGAGGAGCCCGTCTTGCGTGACGACACGGAGACCCTGCGTACGGCGGCGCAGCAGAACCGCGATGTGGCCAGGTAGCGGCGGATCGCCTTCCGCGTGTTCTCCCGCAGCGTGAACAGCAGGAAGATGAGGAACCCCTGCAGGGCGTTGATGACATCCGTCACAAACCTGTCGGCGCACGGCGACGTCAAGAAGTGAAGCCAGGCGACGTGGGTCGGCTTCGAGTGTGGCAGCGCTGCCAAGGAAAGACACAGCCCCGAGTGAATGGCATTGCTGCTAGCTGAGGCATTCCATGGTAACTCATCCGGCGGGTGCCGTCTGACCATTTTTTTTTCTTGAAAAGTTGCGTACCGGGGCTTTCAAGGGCGAACAATTCATTTATGATGAAAAAAAATATCCAAAAAATATCTCCCAAGACACAGGCTTGGCACATTTCCCAAGGTCAGTGAGGGGGCCTAACGTTGACAACCCATAACTCCAAGGCTAAGAGAGCTATTTCATTGAACGTTTTTTAGTTGAATTGCGATGAATCAAGGAACAAGTTGGCTATCTCGGATGTTCTATTTTCAATTTATTAGGTCACGCGACCCCGTGACCTATCTTATGCGGCGTGAGCTTGACCTTTTCTCTACCGAAATTATGGCTTTCGTCGGATGATTATTCGAGCTCCATCCAGGCTATTTCAAATAAATAAATAAAAAACGGGGTTCGACCTGTAAAAAGTACTTTCGGGCATCGCAATGCGGACATAATACGCTGCTTGTGCCCCCTGTCTGTCGATAACTTCGCATCTATCTGGCATACGGTTTCGAAATGGTCCAGAGTGGCTCCCGCCGACGAAACCTGTCTGTTAGTGCTTGCTATACTGCCATCAGGTCATAAGGTGACATTGACATTAGGTGTTCTTGGTCATTGAATCTGCGGTCACGAATGTATTTCTGGCTAAAACTGTATCCCCAAATGAGCTAAACAGATGAACTCAATGCTAATGTGTTCGTCACATCGAGACGGTTACAGTGATACATGGGATGACCCCAATGGGTCAAGTTAGGTCACGTGACCTGAGGTCAGGTCACCGATACAATTAAAGGTGTCTATTGACATATACATATACCTATCGATAGAACAGCACGACACCAGCGCACCAACATATCACTTCAACACTGACATGTTCGACGACCTTGTGTTCTTGTACTGATTGCATGATTATACGTGAAATGGCAGGTGCCTATTGACATTTTCCTATCGATAGAATACGACACCAGCGCACCAACATATCACTTCAACACCTTGACATGCTTGCCAGTCATGTCTTCTGAGAGGACGTGGACGTGGAGAGAGTCCGCATTATTTTCTGACTCACAGGGTAGAACCTGTGGTGCTTTCTTGTTCCCTTGATCGTCACGGCTTTGGTGAAGTGGCTCTTTTGTGACATAGAAAAACTTGATCTTTGTCACAAGTTGCCCGGCGAGAAATCGGTACATGTCCTCTGGTGTGAGGATTTGATATTTTACCGGGCGCCGCAGGCTCTCGAGGTACGTGGCGCGTTTCACGGTGCCGCCTATACCATCGCACGCTCCCTTCCCGTGGGACGTGGCAACAAAAACTGTCATTCACATGTCACGCCAGGGAAGTCGATGTCATGATAGCACACATTCGCGAAGCTGTACTTGTTTTTGTATTGCGCAGCTCATCCGTCCGTGAAGTAATGGATTTTCATGAGCCCGGGAACCTCTTCCTTTATTGCTGGTACCAGTTGGCGCAGGAAGGCGTGCGCAGCGCTAGTTGTATGCTTTGTGGCGTCAGATATCACGCAGAAGTTCTGGTGTCGCTGCTCTCTGTCTTGGCGCCAGTACACCACGAACGGGTGGGTGCACGGTGCTCTGCGCTGTGTCCCAGTGAAAACATTGGGCGGAATCCTGTACCACAAAGGAGAAGTTTTCGGCAAAGTCTCCTTGGACAATAACTTCGCCATCTTTAACGGTCTCATTCAGATACTTGAAGTGCGTTGAGTGAGCCTTCGCCTCGAAGTGATGACTTGGCAGCTTCACTATGGCGGAGCTCAGTCTCTCGATGCACTCGCCCTGGCTTGTGACGATTTCTTGGAGCGTACAGCGGTCAGTGCTGTCCAGCCGCTTGTAGTGGACCTCCTCCTCACTGTCAACGTCGTCATTGTCTCGCTCTTCGACTAGTATGTTCAACATGTTCATTACACCTTCCTCGCCGGGACACTCTTCACACTCACCCATCATGCAGTCACGATTTTCTGAACCACACACAGCAGTGTCGATAACAAACTTATAGCCATAAACGTGTTCGTGACCTCAGATGACCTTGAACGCCCAATGCCATGTGACCTTGTGACCTGATGTCAGTGTGGCAGAAACCAACTGACAGGTTTCGTCATCAGGGGCCACTCTGGACCATTTCGACACCGTATGCCAACTAGAGGAAAGTTATCGGCGGGCAGGGGTCCCAAACAGCGTGCTGTGTCAACACTGCGAGCCCCAAAAGTGCTTTTTGCAGGTCGAAGCCCACGTTTTCTATTTATGTGTATGAAAAGGCATGAACGGGGCTCAAATGTTTATCACACGAACGTCTTAATTTCAGCATACAAAAGGTCAAGGTCACGACGCAAAAATTGTCACGGAGTCACGTGACCTAATAAATAAAAAATCGAAACTCCGAGATAGCCAACTTGTTCCATGATTCATCCCAATGCAACCAAAAAATAGCTCTCATCACAGCCTTGGAGTTATGGGTCGTCAAAGTTAGGCCTCGTCACTGACCTTGGAAAGTTTGCAAGGACTGTACCTTGGGAAATATTTTTGGTGGAATTTTTTGTTCACCATAAATGAATCGTTCGCCCTTGAAACCCTCGGTACATAACTTTTCAAGAAAATCAAAATTGGTCGGATGGCAAATTGGGAAATTTTCAGTTGAGTTATTGTGGAATGCCTCAGCTATAGATGACCGGTATCCGATGACTTCAAGGAAGGTTCATTGCCACATGCAGGGGGACGAAACACTGGCGAGTCACTGGGGGATGGTGGTGTATCTGAATACCCCTGGTATCGCCTCTTGGCTTGAATGAGGTTGGCGCGGGGCAGAGTTGACAGTGCGACGCATCTAACAGCACCACCAGTAACACCTACCACATCTCCTTGGGCCCGACGTGCATGGAGAGCGCCTCGGCGATCCACGTGATTCCCATCAAGATGAAGAGGTTGACGTAGATCTTGAGTCTGCAGATGGAGGGTAGTGACGTTAGTCCACTGGCTAGTGCGCATGTCCTGACAATGTCAACCAACAACTATCAGCATCAAGCGATGTGAAACGAAAAAGCATCAAACAAGACAATTACCAGAGCGTCAAAAAAATATATACCATTCGGACAGCAGCCAGCCCGAAGTGCATCAAGCGGCGAGCCTGACATCATGGAATATGCGTCACACACTGCGTTCTGTGTGGGTACTATACCGCAGATCAGGGACGGATACAGGGAGGGGCACCGGGGAAATGTATGTATATACAATGGTATGCGGGGGACATCTCCCACCTGTGCAGTGTGTTTAGTTTGCCTTACTCTTGTGCTGTTTAGTTTACCTTACTCTTGTGCAAGATAATTTGTAGTTGAGGTGGGGGAGGGTTGACGAGAAAGTTGGTTTCCCAGGGTGCCGGCATTAGCCTACTCTTGCCGAAGAGCGCCGATGGATCTTGCCGTGCGGACATGTGCCTGTGCAGAGTGTGCACGGACCATTGCAACGCCGACTATCTTTGCCATTGGCAACGGTACGATAATGGCGATTAATGTTATTGGGGCGGAATTTTCAGGGAGCCGCGATCCCGTGGTGACCGCAGAGCAGGTCACGAGCTCTCCACCCACGAAGCTGACCCCTGCTCAGCTCCGTGTTCCATTTCCAGACACTGTCGCCGCCGCTGGTGAAAGTGGACCCGGTTATTGCAGCCGCGTCTGCCTGGACAGGATATGGAAGCCCAGCTGGCAGTGGGTATTGGCAGTCGACATAAGCTGCTCCTGCTTAGCTGTCACTGCCCAACTGTCGGCGGCTCTGCCACGACAACTCGACTCATGGGTGGTGTGGAGGTCGGAGCCGGGGTGGGGGAGGGGGCATCATGGCTTTTCGGTATCCATGCCTTCAAAACGACACCCTTAGGCATGATGTCAAAGTGTTAAATGGCGAACACTTGGAGCAGCTTCATCCCCCCACACTTCCCAGTATTGTAGAGCCCATGGCAACAGGTGTAGGTGGAGGAACAGAGGGCAAACGCACGCTGCCTCTCCGAACGTTGTGTGAATTGCACTACTGGCCGTAAGGCGTTGCTTATGGAGGCGCAAACAAAAATCAGTTTTGCACCACAGCCAGTGTGTTGTTTCTAGGCCCCAGGCAGTCGCAACCTTCCAACCGCTGCTTGGGGGCACCGTGACACTGCATGATACACCCGGGACACCGCGTGATGCACCCGAGACACCGCGTGATGCACCCGGGACACCGCGTGATGCACCCGAGACACCGCGTGATGCACCCGAGACACCGCGTGATGCACCCGAGACACCGCGTGATGCACCCGGGACACCGCGTGATGCACCCGAGACACCGCGTGATGCACCCGGGACACCGCGTGATGCACCCGAGACACCGCGTGATGCACTCAAGACACTGCGTGACATACACGTTACACCGCGTGATATACTCAATACACTGCGTGACACACCCGTTACACCGCGTGATATACTCAATACACTGCGTGACACACCCGTGACACTGCGTGACATACCCGAGACACCACGTAGCACACCGCATGACACAGCGCATGATACAGCGCATGACACACTCGCTACACCGCGTGATACACTGCGTGACACACACGATGTGCCGCGCTAAAGCGGGGTCTCGGTTTGGACATTTAGACATGATATCGCTCGGCACGCACCTACAATTTTAATTACTGACAACACTAACACTTTTTTAGCCGACAACTCAGACTTCGTAAGCTTCCACAACATTGGTGCAAGGGAAGCCGTATACTCAGTCCTCTGATGGGCCAACGCTTCCATGCGAAAATTTAGCAGGGAAGACGCAGTATGCAGGATAAGTCGCCAGTACTCCATGGTTTACATCATTTTTCGTATTTGGCGTATTTTTCGCATTAGACGTATTTTCCAAGTCGTCGGGGCAAGCTCCCAGTCGCTGTCGTGCTGATTTCCTTCTTGGCAAATTTCACAAAGCAACACCTGAGCCAACATGCTCTGCAGAGGACGGATCTGTTGCGAGACCGCAACATCTGTCCGTCAACAGACGGATCTGTTGCCAGACCGCAACATCTGCCCGTCAACAGACGGATCTGTTGCGAGACCGCAACATCTGTCCGTCAACAGACGGACCTGTTGCGAGACCGCAACATCTGACCGTCAACACACGGACCTGTTGCGAGGCCACAACACCTGTCCGTCAACAGACGGATCTGCTGCGAGGCCACAACACCTGTCCGTCAACAGACGGATCTGCTGCGAGGCCACAGCACCTGTCCGTTAACAGACAGACCTGTTGCGAGGCCACAACACCTGCCCGTCAGACCTGTTGCGAGACCACATCTGACTCAACAAACGGACCTGTTGCGAGGCCACAACACCTGCCCGTTAACAGACAGACCTGTTGCGAGACCACATCTGACTCAACACACGGACCTATTGCGAGACCACGTCTGACTCAACAGACGGATCTGCTGCGAGGCCACAACACCTGCCCATCAGCAGACGGACCTATTGCGAGACCACGTCTGACTCAGCAGACGGATCTGTTGTGAGACCACAACATCTGCCTATCAACAGACGGATCTGTTGCGAGGCCACAACATATGACTCAACAGACTGATCTGTTTGGTCAGATTCCGTGTGGCCGGTGGACATGGAAAATGGCTACTCCACCCTACTGCGAACAGCCGGTGACCTGTGACCTGTGACCGACCTGTGACCAGTGACTAGTGATCAGTGATCAGTGACCAGTGACCAGTGACCAGTGACCTATGACTTGTGACTTTTGACCTGTGACTTTTGACCTGTGACTTTTGACCTGTGACTTTTTACCTGTGACTTGACTTGTGACCAGTGACCTGTGACCTGTGACATGTGACGCTCTCGTGAGGAATCACCTAGTACACTGGCTGGAGAGGACACAACAATCCAAAGCTCTGCTTTGTAGCAGATCTAACTGTACTCCTGAGACGAAATGAGGAAAGGAGCGACCAACAGTTAACTTAACTCGCCTGGCACTAGCTATGTAGATCAGAAGCCAGCACAGCATCCAGGAGTTTATCACCGTGCCCTCGCCACATTCACGAGTACACATATGCAAGCAAAGTCTCTACACACGCGGTGACACGAGGTCAACGTGGAGGCTTACCGTTCAGCGCCCTTCTTCTGCTTGCGCGCAACGCGCGTGTCTCTCTCACTGCGCAGCAGGTTGCGGGCGGTCAGCAGGAAGAAGACGAAGTTGGCGGTCATCAGCACCAGGATCGGAGCGTGGAAGTAGGCCAGCATCTGCCAGCTGTCTGTAGACCAGCGACGCCGGCGTCAGTATGACGTCACAATGAGCTGTTAATCGCCTGCCAGCAGTACACCTTGTGCTGTCTACATGTGGCACGTACATCGTTGGATATATGGAAACCCCGCCGAACCGGTGCGCACCCTTCTGAACACCCCGCGCCAGGACGAGCGACATATTTGTTTCACTCCAATGTCACTTTTCCTCCACCTTGATGCCTGTTCGCTTGGTTCGATCAGATTTGGTCAGAGTCGACTTCCGTGTCACTGCCCTGGGGACGTAGCCAGTAGAGGTCGCGAGTCAACAAATCTAGATTTCGTCGGTCGTCAGGCTTCACACGGCATCTTCCGGAGGAGGAGCTTCCCTCGATACTGCCTATGCCTAATTGCCTATTTTCTACATTCGTTTTATCCTAATTGTGAGCAACTTTTGGACATGTCTTTTTTCAAAGATCCTCCATGAATAGCCATCATTGATAGGATCACCGCTAGGTGCCGTACTTGTACGTATGGGTGTCACTGCATGATGTTTGTTGGGGGAGGCAAGAGACCTTTTTGATGGCAAAATTTCCCCCAAAACCATTTGTATTTAGGGTACGCCCATCGGCCCAATGATCAAGCTTCAGCCTGACTCGAGGGGGGATTCATGATTGAGGGGGCCAAACTGATGATTTAGGGGCCCGTTGACCCCTTGGCACATGAAGAGTGACACCCTTGCTTGCACGGTGGTCGGCATTTGTGATGTGTTCTCCCCAGCCATGCCTTTATCTCTGTTGCGCCGGTGCTTCGCTTTGGCAAAGTGCACCACCATTGGAAAGCTCACAGTGACACAGTGAATGTCTGCCTTCTCAGATCGAGTGTTGACTTCGAGCGTCATAGCTCTGGTGCATGGCAACGCACGAACTATGCCCATGCTCCGCTAGTGAGCGGTGATGTTCAGTCTGGTATGATGCCATCTGGTATGATGCCATCTAGTATGATGCCATCTGATATGATGCCACCTGGTATGATGCCACCTGGTATGATGCTACCTGGTATGCCGCCACTTGGTATGATACCATCTGTTATGATGGCATCTGGTATAATGCTATCTGGTATGACGCCATCTAATATGACGCCATCTGTTATTCTGCCATCTGGCATGATGCCATCTGTCATGTCAACTGGAATGACGTCATCTGGAATGATGCAATCTGTTATGATGAGTCGAGTGCTCATCAGTCTCCAGATGAGCCGTAATGACGTCACAACTGCTGCCTGACAATACGCCGGCTGCCTACGAATATAGTGTTGCTGGGCACCGCCGGGCGCGCCGTTTCGCGGGTAATTTCCGCGCGGCTGTGGTGTCGGGGCCACCGCCGCATCTCGGCACTGTTTTCTTAATAAACTCATCGTCGTCCTGAACTGCCGGCTGGCGGGAACACCGCCGTCGGCGGCAGCGCAGTCAACAGCACGCGGGGAGGGCAGCAGAGCTTTCATCTTTTCCCAACCAGCCTGCACCACAGCAACAGCAGAACAGCCTACACCATCGCAACAGCAAAACAGATTACACCACAGCAACAGCAAAACAGCTTACACCATAGCAGCAGCAAAACAGATTACACCATAGCAACAGGAAAACAGATTATACCACCGCAACAGCAAAACAGCGTACACCATAGCAACATCAAAACAGCTTACAACATAGCAACAGCAAAACAGACTACACCATAGCAAGAGCAAAACAGCTTACACCATATCAACCGCAAAACAGGTTACACTACTGCAACAGCAAAACAGACTATATCTTACCAACAGTAAAAAAGCTTACACAATAAAGACATAAAGACATAAAAGATTAGTGCAACTATGAGCCACAGGGGTCCTTCTTGATTGCACTCTGTACACTGAACCAGTTGCCCACCAAATCTGTCAATCAGCCCCCCCCCCTGTAATACTGAAAAGCAAGCCCTCTATTCTTATAATGATTGTCTATGCTGTTTTAAAGATGTTCAATGTGCTGCTACTGACAATGTTTTCTGGCAGCTGGTTCCAGTGTTCCATTACCCTGTTGGTGAAGAAAGTCTGCCTTAACCTTGTTCTGCTGTGGTTAACTTTAATTGTGAATTTATGACCTCTAATTGCATCATTTCTGTTCAATTAAAACATTTCCCCAACATATCGCCTCTCCAGACCATGGACAAATTTAAGGACCTCGATGAGATCTCTCAGCCTTCTATACCTAAGTGAAAGCATATTCAATTTCTTCAATCTTTCCTCATATGCCAGGTTGCTTATGCCATTAACCATTTTTGTAGCCGTCTTTTGTACTTTCTCTAAAAGCCAACAATCTTTTTCATACCTAGGAGACCAAGCTTGGATGCAGTATTCCAAATGTGACCTGACATATGCACAGTAAAGCTTCCTGATCACTTCCTCACTTCTGTATGATACATTCCTATTTATTTCCCTGAGCATTCTCAGTGCCTTCTTCCTGGCTTCCTTGGTCTGTTCTGATGCCCCCAATTTTGTGTTTAGAATAACACCTAAATCCTTCTCCTGTTGAGTCACTGATAGCACTCGGCCACCCATCAAGTATGGAGCCTTCATATGCTGCTTACCTACATGCATGATTTTGCACTTATCAAAATAAATTTCATTTACCATTCTTCGGACCACTTCACAAGTTCGTCTAAGTCTTTTGCAGCGATGTATGCTCATCTTGACCTGTTATTGCCCTAAAGACCTTCAAATCATCCGCAAATTTCAAAACTTTACTGCTTAGGCCACTTTCAATGCTATTTACAAACATAATGACAGTAGTGGCCCCAGTACTGACCCCTGGGGGACTCCACTAATAACATTTTGCCACGATGACTTTGTACCATCTAGCATCACTCTTTGCTGTCTATCTGAAAGCCACAACTCTATCCATTTTAAGATGCTACCTGCAATACCATGGGACTGAAGCTGTATCATTAACATTTATGGGGCACTTTGCCAAAGGCCTTACTAAAGTCAAGATATGCTACATCAACCTGATTTCCCTGATCAAATTGTTCTGTGGCGAAGTTCCAAAAGTCCAAGAGATTTGTGAGACACGATCGCCCTTTTCTAAACCCATGTTGAGTATCTGGAATCAACCTGCTACCTTCCAGATAACCAACTATTCTATGCTTGATAATTGATTCGAGTACCTTTCAGACTAGGGATGTGAGACTTACTGGCCTATAGTTTTCAACTTTCCCTCTTTCTCCTTTCTTGAAAATAGGAACTACATTTGCCCTTTTCCAATCGGTTGGAATTTCATTTTGTGAAACGATCTACAAAATATTATACTAAGTGGACGTGCCAGTTCCTTTTCAGCTTCCCGCAATACCCTTGCGCAATACAATAGCAACAACAAAACAGATTACACAATAGCAACAGCAAACCAGATTACACCACCACAACAGCAAGACAGCTTATACCACGTGAACAGCAAAACTGCTTACACTGTAGCAACGGCAAAACAGATTACACGATAGCAACAGCAAAACAGATTACACCATCACAACAGCAAAACGGCTTAAGCTACAATGTAGCATATCTTGGTGACCTGTCGTTCACTATGCTCCAAATGTATCTTTCTATTTGGCTTGAAAATGTTTTTTTCTTCATTGCAGGTAACCACGTGTCAGCAGTGTGGGTGTGCTACCATTTTGCAAACTTCATAACCGGGTAGATAACTTGTGGATAGGGAGGTCACGAAAGGTACTCAGATCGATGTACAGTTTAGCGAAGAGTCAAGTGGTGTGAGTTTTAATGAGATCTGACGATATCTAGGGATGCGTTCAGTGAATGTGTGTGGTGGTTTCTAACCTCTGGGTCATGTGGAGGCTAGCATGGGTCCCAAGATGCATATTTTTACTAACCCAGAATGCATATTTCTATTATTTTTAGTCCTGAAACCAACGCATATGTTTACGAGGAGTCGAACAGTGCGTTTTGTGTTGAGATCTAACAGCATATGTAGGTCAAAGAAGACATCGAATGAATGTGCTTGGTGATTTGTTTTTGGTACGACTGGTTCGCGTGGAGACCCATGTTGAATAACGAACGGTACTGAAACCGACGTAGCTATGTGTGGAATCGAACGGTGTGTTTTTTAATTAAAAGCTGGCGATATTTTTGGTCGGAAAGGACCCAGTGAGTGCTCTAAGTGGTGTATGACCTTTGTATCACGCAGGGATGTGGCAAGGAATTGTTGAAGGATGTGGTAGATTTTACGTAGGTGGCTAAAGTGCCCGCACACATTGCCATGTCTCCGGAATTTCGTCCAGTTTGCTTTGAAAAGGTCCATGTTTCCATCAAAAGATGAAGTTCCTATGTTTTAAAAATCGTCACTAGGATCCTCACCCGCATCGTCGGATCCTTTCCTTCTTCAGATAATAAGTGAACATGGTCCTGTTATCAACTAACAATACAGCCCTAAGCACGCATCTGTATGCAGGATGTAAAAAATTTATTGGAAAAGACGTCGATTCAGTATTCGGCAAGAGCAAAGTAAACACTTGTAAGAGCTCGTGGACTCGGACGCCCGTCAGAACCCATACATCCTGGTACATGCACGTTCGTAAGGGTCCGTACTCGTCCATAAGGGTCCGTACTCGTCCATAAGGATCCGCACTTATAAAGGTCTGCAGACGTTCGGAATGGCCCGCAGGCGTTCGCAGGGGCCCGTAGACGTTTCTAAGAGAACGAAAACTTCCGTAAAGACCCTAGGCATTCGCAAGGGCCGCAAACGTTGGTAAAAGCACGTAAGCATCTGTCAGTGCCCACATGCGTTCTTAAGAGCCTGTAGAATTTCGCAAGGGTCGTAGATCTTCGAAATGACCTTGAGACGCCTGGCAGCAAGCGTCCGGTATCGGGTCATGACGTCACAAAAGAGCCCACGAGCCTGATCCATAGTCGGGGCCCCGTGCACAACATGTGCATGGTTAGGTAAGTGCTCCCCAGCCGCACCACTCGTGCCTCTGACGTCAGACATCTGGCACTACCACTCGTGCCTCTGACGTCAGACATCTGGCGCTGCCACTTGTGCCTGTGACGTCAGACATCTGGCGCTGCCACTCGTTCCTCTGACGTCAGACATCTGGAACTGCCACTTGTGCCTCTGACGTCAGACATCTGGCACTGCCACTCATGCCTCTGACGTCAGACATCTGGCGCTGCCACTCGTGCCTCTGACGTCAGACATCTGGCACTGCCACTCGTGCCTTTGACGTCAGACATCTGGCGCCGCCACTCCCCCCTCTTTTGTAAAAAACTTGAACTTCCCCCCTTTCCCTTTTATTTAAAAATCTGGAGCTGTCACTCGTGCCTCTGACGTCAGACAACTTGCTCGGTCACAATGCGGGCTAGCGTACACATAGCGAGCTTCCCACTCTTGCACTGCGGTTGTGTGGAACCGTCTGCCATCTGTGGTCGCTGGAATTTACTCGCTGTCGACTCCTGCGAACTGTGTCAAGAGTGCAAGAGCATAGTACATACACCCAGTGTCCCGTGATGTAAACGTTTTAGATGCGGTATTTATTTAATTTTAATGTAAATATCCTGTCTTGGCATCAATATGTTCAACACCTGTTCAAGTCCAGCCGATGCTGTGACAAGGGTAAAGATCGTGAATCCCTAATAGCCATCTCATGGTCGGGTTTAAGACACAATGCATGCATACATAGGCGTTCGTAAGGGTCCGCACACACCCATAAGGGCCAGGGCCCGTGGAGTATGCGATGGCCCGTAAACTTTCGCAAGTGCTCGTAGACGTTCCCAGGGGCCCGACAATAGCCACCCGGCAATAAGAAGTTCTGTTCGCCTTTGTATCTCCACCATGGCGATCCCGTAGACGACTACGCACTGGCCACTGACGCGGCCATAAGGGCGGCACTAGGGGTCCAAGGGAGCCCAAGGGGTGGGTTTTGGGGGGGGGGAGGGGAGGGGGAAATGAGATTAACTATGTATGAATGGATGACACACATACTGCATTGCCTTGGATAATAGTTACCACGTTCCCGTAACGGAAAATCAGCACATAAGCAGTGACAAGAGGCATGGCAAGACTCGAAATAGCTCGCTGTACCGTTGTCGCGAATTCAAATGTGGCGGGGTTGAGTTCCATAATCCATATTCTAAACACAATTACGAAGGGAAATTTGTACCAGCCTGCAACAAGCGCCTTGCGAAATATGCGGGCGTATTGCCCATGACAGTGCAATAATAAGAAGGCAGCTTGAGCTACTGTTAAACTACGTTGCAAAAGTCAGCCGACACAAAGTGCCTTCATTACATAGAGTACCTCTCTCACACGCATGGTGTTTGGCTTTGTCGGCATGGCAAGTTGGAAGTTCACGATCCGTATAATTACGGCTCGATATCAGACATCTGCACGCAAGGTACCGCTCCACATTTTTGGATAACAACAGTACGACACACGGTCCTCGGTAACGCACATACACCGTGGCTCCCCGACTTTCAGGCGGGGTGGATGTCACACCGACCATCAGCCCTCCCCCGAGACGACACCGGCGTCATCCCTCGTGCGTGGCACGCATGCCGGCCGCCTTCCGCCGCAACAGACGCCCGCGCTTCCGCGGGAAGGAAATGAAAGCTGTCGGCGCTGGATTTCTGCCGCCGGCGCTCTGAGCCACGTGATCAGTGAGTTAAGGTCACGCCAGCTGACTGGGAACACGGTGTCGGCGGAGCGGGCGCACTACGCACGGCCTGATGGACGGCCGATCGCAGAGCGTCCAGCAGGGAGCTGGTGACGAGGTAGGGGCGACTGACTTTCGACGTCACTAAGGAGTGTAATCCGACTAGGTGGACAGGAACGGCACTGTCACTGACATCACTAAGGAATGCAATCTGGATAGGTGGACAGGAACGGCACTGTCACTGAGATCATTAAAAAGAGTAATCTGGCTAGGTGGACAGGAACGGCAATGTCACGGACATCACTTGTGAGTGTAATCTGGCTAGGTGGACAGGAACGGCACTGTCACGGACATCACTGATGAGTGTAATCTGGCTAGGTGGACAGGAACGGCGCTGTCACGGACATCACTGATGAGTGTAATCTGGCTAGGTGGACAGGAACGGCACTGTCACTGAGATCATTAAGGAGAGTAATCTGGCTAGGTGGACAGGAACGGCGCTGTCACGGACATCACTGATGAGTGTAATCTGGCTAGGTGGACAGGAACGGCACTGTCACTGACATCACTAAGGAATGCAATCTGGATAGGTGGACAGGAACGGCACTGTCACGGACATCACTTGTGAGTGTAATCTGGCTAGGTGGACAGGAACGGCACTGTCACTGAGATCATTAAGGAGAGTAATCTGGCTAGGTGGACAGGAACGGCGCTGTCACGGACATCACTGGTGAGTGTAATCTGGCTAGGTGGACAGGAACGGCAATGTCACGGACATCACTGGGTGGAAGGATGTAATCTGGCTAGGTGGACAGGAACGGCACTGTCACGGACATCACTGATGAGTGTAATCTGGCCAGGTGGACAGGAACGGCGCTGTCACGGACATCACTGGTGAGTGTAATCTGGCTAGGTGGACAGGAACGGCACTGTCACGGACATCACTGATGAGTGTAATCCGGCTAGGTGGACAGGAACGGCACTGTCACGGACATCACTGGTGAGTGTAATCTGGCTAGGTGGACAGGAACGGCACTGTCACGGACATCACTGATGAGTGTAATCTGGCTAGGTGGACAGGAACGGCACTGTCACTGAGATCATTAAGGAGAGTAATCTGGCTAGGTGGACAGGAACGGCGCTGTCACGGACATCACTGATGAGTGTAATCTGGCTAGGTGGACAGGAACGGCGCTGTCACGGACATCACTGATGAGTGTAATCTGGCTAGGTGGACAGGAACGGCGCTGTCACGGACATCACTGGTGAGTGTAATCTGGCTAGGTGGACAGGAACGGCGCTGTCACGGACATCACTGATGAGTGTAATCTGGCTAGGTGGACAGGAACGGCGCTGTCACGGACATCACTGATGAGTGTAATCTGGCTAGGTGGACAGGAACGGCGCTGTCACGGACATCACTGATGAGTGTAATCTGGCTAGGTGGACAGGAACGGCGCTGTCACGGACATCACTGATGAGTGTAATCTGGCTAGGTGGACAGGAACGGCGCTGTCACGGACATCACTGATGAGTGTAATCTGGCTAGGTGGACAGGAACGGCGCTGTCACGGACATCACTGGTGAGTGTAATCTGGCTAGGTGGACAGGAACGGCGCTGTCACGGACATCACTGATGAGTGTAATCTGGCTAGGTGGACAGGAACGGCGCTGTCACGGACATCACTGATGAGTGTAATCTGGCTAGGTGGACAGGAACGGCGCTGTCACGGACATCACTGAT
The DNA here is from genome assembly GCA_034440575.1 of Imbricaverruca yamaguchii. NCBI lineage: Eukaryota > Metazoa > Arthropoda > Thecostraca > Neoverrucidae > Imbricaverruca > Imbricaverruca yamaguchii. Next base: position 5,159,540 of record JAOTOL010001661.1, read on the forward strand.
GAGTGTAATCTGGCTAGGTGGACAGGAACGGCGCTGTCACGGACATCACTGATGAGTGTAATCTGGCTAGGTGGACAGGAACGGCGCTGTCACGGACATCACTGATGAGTGTAATCTGGCTAGGTGGACAGGAACGGCGCTGTCACGGACATCACTGATGAGTGTAATCTGGCTAGGTGGACAGGAACGGCGCTGTCACTGAGATCATTAAGGAGAGTAATCTGGCTAGGTGGACAGGAACGGCGCTGTCACGGACATCACTGATGAGTGTAATCTGGCTAGGTGGACAGGAACGGCACTGTCACGCATGAGGTAATCTGGCTAGGTGGACAGGAACGCGCTGTCACGGACATCACTGATGAGTGTAATCTGGCTAGGTGGACAGGAACGGCGCTGTCACGGACATCACTGATGAGTGTAATCTGGCTAGGTGGACAGGAACGGCGCTGTCACGGACATCACTGATGAGTGTAATCTGGCTAGGTGGACAGGAACGGCGCTGTCACGGACATCACTTGGTGAGTGTAATCTGGCTAGGTGGACAGGAACGGCGCTGTCACGGACATCACTGTAAAGAGTGTAATCTGGCTAGGTGGACAGGAACGGCGCTGTCACGGACATCACTGATGAGTGTAATCTGGCTAGGTGGACAGGAACGGCACTGTCACGGACATCACTTGTGAGTGTAATCTGGCTAGGTGGACAGGAACGGCACTCACGGAATCACTGGTAAGAGTGTAATCTGGCTAGGTGGACAGGAACGGCGCTGTCACGGACATCACTGGTGAGTGTAATCTGGCTAGGTGGACAGGAACGGCGCTGTCACGGACATCACTGGTGAGTGTAATCTGGCTAGGTGGACAGGAACGGCGCTGTCACGGACATCACTGGTGAGTGTAATCTGGCTAGGTGGACAGGAACGGCGCTGTCACGGCACCATGTGTGTTCGCCAGGTCATCAAGGATGGCCGCCGGTCTGCAGGCCTTGACTGTTTCCCTGTGAAATTGACGTTGAACAGTGTTGCTCAGACTCCATGAGGAGACGAAATGCACCAGCAAGGAGTACGAGTAAAAAAAAAATACAACGGCAGAACAGTTGTGTGGTGATCAATGTTACTGTCGGCTTCAAAGTTTGCTCTGAATACAGCGAACTTGTGAACATGCGCATTACTGAGCGCGCCAGACTCTTTCAATAAATGCATGATCCGATGCGTATTCCATACTTACCACAATTCGCACAAATGCGTAATTGGAGAGGCTTCTGGCAGACTATCAGTAATCCTGCTACACGCTGGCACACCTTGTTTCCTTCAAGGTGTCCCAGGCCAGGAGTGGCACTCTTGATTTCGAGACTGGCTGCCGGACTGACGACCTATGCCGTCCATCATACATGCACCGAAACAGCGTCCCAGAAATTCAAATATGTCGGCTACCAGCAATTTTGAGACTCGTTCCACTCGAAGCTGTCAGTGCGCAGGCCCTGATACGGGAAGGAAATGCACTGGGGGCATGTGCCCCCCCCCCCTGTGGAAAGGTGGCACCACTCCGGCCGGGAAAGGCGCCATTTTAAGGTCTGAGTGAACCCGTGGGATATGTTTAAGCCCAAGACTTCTCTTTCAGAGGAAAAGGCTTTTCAGACGAAACGGCACATCTTCAGTACATTCGAGTACAACCTCCCCATGCCAGCTGGATGCAGTTTTTTCCCCGCTGAAGGCGCCCTCCGAGGAAATGTGCCGCCCACGAACATTTCTGGATCCGTCCCTGTGATATCACTGCTGTGACCTCGAGTTTCCTGCGGTCAAAATTTCTGCCGATATGCGCGCCTGACCCATGGGTCAAGCGCGCAGCGCACCCTGCTGCCCAGCTCTGGCACGCGCACAGCAGTGTAGTGATGACAATTCGTCCGTGGTCAGCATCCCCCAGCAGACAACACAAGCCCTATGGTATGAATGAGTTTTACTTGCTTTCGACTAGTCATTTTCCGCACTGCTTGGTGTCACTGGTGTCACTGACCAGCACTGGTAGCACCGACATCGTCTTGTTTCGAACAATTTCGTCAGAAGAACATGACGAAACCGACTCCTCGCGAAACTGAGCTAATCCCACGGGATACAAGAGACAAAGGACGCCGATTGGAACTCATAACCACCAGATTCGGTTAACTGCTTGGAAACGCTGGGTGTAATGGGGTATTTGTGCTCTAATTGCCATCATCGACCGGACGCGGATTCATCGTGAACCGTCTCTGTCTAAAAGAACCGTTAATATACACAAACGGCAGGTTCGCGTCGCAAAAGCAAGCCAAACGAAAACAATCTTTCCAAAAACATATGACCTGGCGACACTATATGACCTAGGAGTTGAATGCGTCGTAAAGGAACCCAGGGTTCTTCTTCTTCAGCGGCCTGATGTGGCAAGGCTTAACGATCGTGGGAGAGAAGACTGGGAGAAGCATTGATCAATGAGTGGAAATAACACCCTGGCGTATGCTCTCTCATTGATGAAATATAAATAATTGTGCATGACATGCAGTTGTTATCACTGTTCCTTTTTAAAGCATTGGATTGCATATATGCATTATGTTAGGCCCATCAGTGTCTAAGTGCTCTTGCAAGCAAATAAGTGCAAAGTAGACAGTACAGACGAATGGCCAGCCGAGTCAGCAACAACGGCCGTCTCATCTTCCCAGTGGAGACGAATGGCTGATCAGGGGTAGCCGAGTCAGCAACAATGGCTGCCTGATCTCCGTACTATGCCTGTAAATTATATGTAATGAGCAAACGCTGGAGGTGGGGTGGGGAGGGGACTGGAGGCATGTGCTGCCCGTCCCCCATGGAAAGATGACGCCCCTATGGCTGGGAATAAGCGCTCTTCAAATGAATTGGCTCCCCACCAGTTCGCTCGAGTGTAACCACTCCGGCAAGTGCCCCCATAACGATTCCTTGATCTGCTCCTGCTATATATATATATATATATATATATATATATATATATATATATATATATATATATATATATATATATATATATATATATATAATCTGACCGTTTCCGTGCTATTCAATAGTTACTCATTCTCCCCATGTTTTTGGAAAGATAGTTTTCGTTTGGCTTGCTTTTGCGACGCGAAACTGCCGTTTGTGTATGTTAACGGTTCTTTTAGACAGAGACTGTTCACGATGAATCCGCGTCCGGTCGATGATGGCAATTAGAGCACAAATACCCCATTACACCCAGCGTTTCCAAGCAGTTAACCGAATCTGGTGGTTATGAGTTCCAATCGGCGTCCTTTGTCTCTTGTATCCCGTGGGATTAGCTCAGTTTCGCGAGGAGTCGGTTTCGTCGTGTTCTTCTGACGAAACTGTTCGAAACAAGACTATATCGGTGCTACCAGTGCTGGTCAGTGACACCAAGCGGTGCGGAAAATGGCTAGTCGAAACCCCTCACACCAACTGGTCGCGGATGGACTCTAGGTAATCCCGCCGTTGCGGGATTACCGAGGTGGAGGTACCTCCACCATGCCGACCTCCACCTCGCCGCTGAGGTGGAGGTCCTGGAGATTAGCAATAGTCCGACGAATCTCAAGACCCCATTCATCGTCATGGCACTAAAGCTAAGACTGTCTTAACTAGATAAAACTAAAGCTGGCTACCAGAGCTTAAGACTGTCCTAACCAGCTAAAACTAAAGCTGGCTATCACAGCTAAGACTGTCTTAACCGGCTGAAGCTGAAGCTGGCTACAGTCATGCCCTGCCGTTACGCCGACCAAGACGACGCTTGGCTAGTATCGCGAGTGGTCCAGCTTGTCCATATCACTGGACGGCGGACAGCGTGTACGGTAGAAGTGAGATGATAGTTTTTAGAGAAGTCCTGCTGCGCTCTCCGTGATGCACAGCGATCCACCGACCGATGCAATCAAACAGGGCCCACTGTCCGGGTTCGACTCTAGCGCCACTCAGGACATTTCCTAATCCCGCGGCCCACCGGCGAAACAGTGTGGGCGGCTCCATTAGCCGTGAATGTGCATAAAGTGTGTCGCGAACCAACCAATAAACAATAAACAAACAAGGGCCCACTGTAACCGTTGGAACGCGAATGCATTACATCTTCCCGTCGGTGTGTCGGCACATGACTGTTGTATGTTTTCACAGTGGCTGTCGCAGCAGCTGAATGCCTCGGCTCTGACAGGCTGTCTGCCGACCGTGATTTCTCCTCGCTGCGCCATCGACCTGTCACGCAAATCAGCCGGCACCGATGCCCACATAAGCCGGAGTGGTAGGCGCTGTACGGCACTGCTGACATCCACCGGAACCACTTCGGTCGTCACTGTACATACCATTAACGGTAGCACTGCGACGTCAGGGCAGGGCAGGGCAGGACAGGACAGGACAGGACAGGACAGGACAGGACAGGACAGGACAGGACAGGACAGGACAGGTACATAACAGGACAAGACAGGACAAGACAGGACAGGACAGGACAGGACAGGACAGGACAGGACAGGACAGGACAGGACAGGACAGGACAGGACAGGACAGGACAGGACAGGGCAGGGCAGGGCAGGGCAGGGCAGGACAGGCCATAGATAAAGAGTTAATACGTTTCCGGCAATGGTGCCTGCATGGTGCCGGGAAGATGGATTCTCACCAACTTGAAATAGCTTCAATGGAAAAAGAACGGGGTGATTCTTAGTTGGCCAGGTGATGCACGATTTCGCAGTGAGCTTCGGCGATGAGCCAATATTAAGCACGTGAAAGACAAGGCGTCCAGTGAGAGGTCGGCGGCCAATGGTGGATTACCTCACGCGAATAAATGGCTGTATCTTGCCGTATCCCGTCCATCAGGATCGGCACAAGCAACTCTCGGCAGATGCATGGTCTAACAGGGTCCTTTAGTAATGGTTACTTTCACAAATGGCCTTTCCATGTTTCAATTTTGTTAAGGTTGGCTGGATGTCCCACTTGTTGATGGTGCAGATGGAGACATGCATGTTTCATGTAATCTGCTGTTAGTTCCGTCAATTATTTTCTTACTCACCGGACGGGATATTTAATTGATTTTTCATTGTTGCTTAATTGTGTATTTTTAACAGCTTCACCAACCTTAGCCCCAATATCATTCAAGCATTAGCTCAAAATGTATTGTGTGCTCTTGGACGCGGATAATGCCTATTGAGTGACGATAATTTTATCGAAGGATTCTTAATGCGTCTGTGTTTTTATTCAGTATTTGGCCATAGAACAGTGGCGCAGCCAGGATTGCCCTAGGTGGGGGCCGATAATAATATGATGAAATTCAAAAACCTTTTCGGCCCGCTAAGCGCACCGAAAGCTTTGGCTTTTGCGTGGTGAAACTCTTTAAATTTCTCGTTTGATCTAGTATGTTTTCAGTTGCTAAGGTGGGGCCCTCGACACTGGGTCATTGTTTTCATTGTTTTAACGCAATGCATGCATGTGAAAAGCCACGCTCAAGAAGTCGATTATCAAATGGCTGCCCAATAGATACATGAGTTAACACACAAGTATCGATTTCATTCACAAATGTAGAGGGGTTCACGATGTTCAGGAAACATGGAGGTACACTACGATAAGGGGTCATGCACTAAGGGAGATGCTGCTTAAAACATTCGGAATGATATCAAGCGCTTGCGAGCTCATACGAGTTCAGGTCCAAGGTACAATAGTCAGCAATGCCAAGCGTTGGCCACAGCTTCCCGGACACTTCTGTACAAGGTTCGCCGGGCGAATTTCGACCACACGTGGAACGGCTCGGGTCACGGGTGATACAACGCTCGTTAAACCACACGAGCGGAAATGATGGCGAAACGCCGCACGCACCGCGGCGCCTCTTGGCTCTCATCGACAGCGGACCTGACGTTCACTACGAGGCGCACTGACGAGCTCTATTGGTACACCGCCAAAGCAGGCTCCAGCTCGGTCATCCGCAGTCATAACCATAAACAGCCTGCGCGGCCCAGACATTCGCACTGGATCCAGATCCGACGGATCGCTCGGCGAAGCGGCGCTACGCGAGGCGGCGCTCTGCGAGGCGGTGCTCTACGATGCCCAGGACCACCATTCTGAGAACGCCAACTACTCCCTCATAACTTGTCACAAACCGACGCTCGTGAGTAGCTTGAAGTGTGTCGCTGTGTTGGTATCGATCAGCGACTACTGCACTTCAAAAGATTGATGTCGAGATGTAAAGGTCGAGTTTCCTCACCAAGCCGTCCAAGCTCGCACGTATGCAAAGTGATACTTTTCAGTCGTGTTTTGAGGAAGGAGACGTCCGCATCCATTTCCCACCCCAAGCAATTTGTCTCGAGTTATTTCGCGACAGCATCACCTAATGACATCATCCAACGTAATTCTTGCCCGTAAGTCGCCGGGTTAAATATTCCTCGACCCAGCTAGAAACAAATTGGAAGCCTCCAGCATTTCTGCACCGCCACGTCAGCGCGCTGCGGCCAACACCTTCCTCTGGCGGGTGTAGTTCTGCGAACATCGGCTGCGCAGCTGCGTGGCTCGTGTTGAGACCAGCGGGGCGTACAGTGGTGCCGCTGAATCACTCAACGTCTGACAGGAAGCTGTCCGCCGCGCTTGCCAGCCCACCCGAGGGGCTCTGTATTGCGCCACGCCAGCGACCCAGAGCGCACCATCTGGTGACGCGCCACAGAAAGTGAGTTGACCTCGCTCCGTCCAGACGCTCCGCTATAGTTGCAGACGTCCGCGGTCGACATGCGACTCCGGCTGCAGGCACACGATGAGCATGTAGCATCTGCTGCAGTCCCATCGCTAGCGTCAAACCCGTGTTGTTATAGTTCCACGGCCATTACGGACCCAGCGTTGTCGTTCCACGATCAGCACGGACCCAGTGTTATCGTCCCACGATCAGTACAGACCCAGTGTTATAGTTCCACGGCCATTACTCAGTACGGACCCAGTGTTATCGTCCCACGATCGGTACTGACCCAACGCTACCGCCTCATGGCCAATACGGACCAGGCATTATCGGCTCACGGTCAGTACGGATTCAACGTGATAGTCTCAAAGTCAGTACGGACTCCCTGTTGCAATCTCAATGTCAGTACAGATGCAACGTTATAGTCCCATGGTCAGTACGAACCCCGGTTGCGATCCCAAGGTCAGCATCGACCGAACGTTAAAGCTTCGCAGTCAGTTCGGACCTACGTGATATTCCCACGGTCAATACGGATCCAAAGTGATATTCCCACGGTCAGTATGAACCCAACGTCATAGTCCCACGGTCAGTACGGGCCAAACGTTATAGCTCCACAGTCAGTACCAGCCCTCTGCTGCAGTCCTACGATCAGTACGGACCCCTTGCCAAAGTCCCACTGTTAGCATAAAACTATGCTGCGGTCAGATGATGAACACAGATCACCGTAATAATCTCACGGTCAGCATGGAAGTTTCAGGCCCAAAATAGTATTCCTGAAACCCAGCCGGACTGGCTCTAGCTTGATCGACAACCCGTCCATTTCTGGTCCAAACGGCGCATATCTGACAAAAACAGCCGGGATTGAGACTTGACACGCTTATTCGAGAACCTAGTTGTGACGAAGGCGATAGCGGAGACGCAAAGTAAAGTGCCCATATATCATCGCCCGCCCTCACATCACGCAGATGTTTGTCCTATTTGTGCTCGGAGCATCGATTGGCGATATGGTTGTTACACTCAGACACCGGTGTCGTGGGTGGAGACGCCGTCAATGCTGCTTCTGGAAACCAAGTCGCACGTGCAGGCTAATCCGCAAACATGCACACAAACAAATCAAATGAGCCTGCATCTGGGCCTAAGTGAAACGAAAACCAGCATTTAGCGTTACGTCGCGCTGGGATATGTGGGGACCAAGGGAAGTATCGGTAGTGAAGCTCCTATGGTTCCACATGCCGGGCAAATGTCAGTACACATGCACTAAGCCCACAGGCTGAACAACTGGCATACGGAAACACGTGAAGCCTACCGCCAGGTGCGGTGAAATCCAGCGACACAATACCTCATTGCATAATGCTTTCTTCCACGTCATGCAGTGCTACCTCGTCTATGTTATGTCCTATTTTGTTTTCTCCCCTAATCACTGAACTCTACGTGGGATCACAATCAGGAAATGTCTGGACCGGCCGAAGACGGTTCAGTCGAACAACTCCTCCCGCCCTGCGTGATTTAGGCGACCCAGAACTACTTATGTGCTCGTGGACAACTCCTTAATGACCGATGACCGATCACCCGGCCACCGCTCGTTGACCTGGAATTTTATTTAATCTGCTACCCCCTCGTTACCCTGGAGAGGCATCTGACTTGGGACCTTCGTTGACTTGGAATGATCCCTGGGTTTGGTACCTTGGTTAACCTGGAATGGCCACCGGCCTGGAAACACTTCCTCACTGACCCGGATTGAATTCTAGCCTGCAACATCTATAGGAATGAACTCAAATGACCTCTGATCTGCATATAATCCTTCAAAGATCTAGAACGACCTTTGACTTTAGCACCTTCCACCGATAACCTCGAATGATCTTCCATCTGTGAACAATGCCTCATTAATATTAAATACCCTTTGACCTGTGGATCCTCTCTAGATGACACAAAATGATCCTTGACCTGGGGCTCGACAAGCTGTCCATCTACAAACTGTCCATCATCTTCATCACCTCTGACGCGGGATCCCACGCCCCGTGACCCTCGATTGACCTCTGAACGTGGGGCCAGGGATGCGGATGGGGCTGGGGTCCGTCTGACCTGGGAACCAGCAGTTCCTCTCGCCCAGCCGCGGTGGGAGAGGATGGGGCTGTGGTCCGTCTGACCTGGGAACCAGCAGTTCCTCTCGCCCAGCCGCGGTCGGAGCGGATGGGGCTGTGGTCTGTCTGACCTGGGAATCAGCAGTTCCTCTCGCCCAGCCGCGGTAGGAGCGGATGGGGCTGTGGTCCGTCTGACCTGGGAACCAGCAGTTCCTCTCGCCCAGCCGCCGCCGGAGCGGATGGGGCTGTGGTCCGTCTGACCTGGGAACCAGCAGTTCCTCTCGCCCAGCCGCGCCGGTGCCACCGAACCAACAGTCTCTGCCGGGGATGGGGCTTGGTCTGTCTGACCTGGGAATCAGCAGTTCCTCTCGCCCAGCCGCCGCCGGGCGGTGGGGCTGTGGTCTGTCTGACCTGGACCCTCCCCGTGGGCTTCCGTCTGACCTGGCCAGTTCCTCTCGCCCAGCCGCGGTGGATGGGGCTTGTCTTCTGACCTGGGAATCAGCGTTCCTCTCGCCGCCCCCGGATGGGGCTGTGGTCTGTCTGACCTGGGAACCAGCAGTTCCTCTCGCCCAGCCGCGGCCGGATGTAGTCCTCGGGTGGCACCAGGGAATCCGGCGCCAACTGCATCAGCAGCAGCACCGCCGTCATCAGCAGCGGGCAGCACCAGCAGTACAGCGAGTACTTGATGAAGCGGCGCCGCTTGGTGGTGTCCGGGAGCGCGGACCGGATTCGGCTGAAAAATGACAGCGCGGCAGCATGTCACTTGCAAGGCCGCTACAAGTGGCGGACAAACACTTGTAAGGGTGCTGGAAACGGCAGATAAGCATTCTTAATGGTGCTGAACGTCACCAATAGACACTTGTGAGGGCGCTGGAAACGGCTGTCACACACTTGTAGGGGAAGTGGCCGATAAACATTCATAAGTTGGCCGGAAGCGGCTGATAACACATTTGCTGTAGGCAGAAGTGACGTTTTTATTTAAAACGTCTGAGCGCACATTCTTTAATACGGAAGTGAACTACACTTAGCGCCGCATGTTGCGCTTAAGATGCCATGAATTTCTGATGACAAATTAAAAGCCAACATAGTAAGGTAGTAAGGATATGACCGGGATGTTTTTGCTTTTGATTAGTGTTTGTTTTTCCAAGGCTCTAAAGGCCTGTTTATACGCGGCAAAATTCCGGCTGAATCTTGCCTTGGCAGACCCGACGTTCGCGACATCGGTGGCAGAAATTAGCGGACAGTGGCAGACTCTAACGTCACAGTTCATTCCGTCCACGTCACATTAACGGGCTGGCGTTATCTTTCTAATGCGCCATGAGGCGTCTCGGTTGGTTCCGTACCACGCCACAAATGGTCTGCTGCAATATACTGCAATATGCAATACGACTGAAGTGGTACTAGTCACGGTAGCATCCAGATGGCATTGATTTCCAGATATTTGCCGCTGTCAGACGCGAGCGTCAGACGCGAGCGTCAGACGTCAGAACGCGGCAGAAAATGTAAAATATGTCAAAATATCAGCTGCCAACGTCAATAAAGCTAGTAAATCACAATCGCTATGGCTAATGCATTGCATGAGGTCATCTATCTATGCTATCACGTCAGAGGCTACGGACGTCGCCGACGTCGGGTCTTGCTTGATTCTGCTCGGTTCTGCCGGATCCTGCTCAGTCCTGCCAGCGTTGCGATTCTACCGGGAGTCTGCCGGGTTTCTGCTGCGTTTGATCAGACATCAAGGCTGCGCGCTGGAGGATAGCACGTTGCACACCGAAGTACTAAACAAAAGGCATTGGTGGCTGGATGTAATTAACAACCAAGCACAGCACAGCAAGCGAAATGGGAATCTTCCTGCAGCGGCTCAACATTAGTGCTCCCAGAGCACTAATGTGCTGCATTTCCGGCCGAACACAAAACAGTACTCATTACTATCGGTCATGCGCCGGAGGTGTATGCTAGTTGGGCCGGGCTGTCAACTCGAGGAAATCCAGAGATCTCCAGATATCTCGTTCTGGGGATCTCCTCGGATGAACAAGGACTGAGAGGATGACGATAAACATTCGCGAGGGCCTTATAAGCCCCCGATAAACACCTTTAAAGGCCCTGGAAGCAGCTGGTGAAGCATTTGCTGAGATGCGGAGATAACGTTATTAATATAAAACATCCGAAGGTACATCTTAGTCCTATACATACAGGTTCATGAAACACAGGACATGCAAGGCATGTCCAGTGTTGTGTGGGAGAGATAGACACGTTTCGAATGTGCAAGCTGGAATGAGCGTATCGCAGACCAGGACCAAGTATTTCGGTATCCGAAGATCCGTTCTTCGTTTCATCTCACCATGACGTGAGGAATGGAGGCGGGAGGGCGTGCCTCCCCCACAATATGTCCTGTATGTTTGCTAGTCTGCCTCTTTTTGGTGGACAATGCAGGGTGCTTCATTCATTCTCCAGTCCATGATTATCTGCCTAAGTTTTCATGTTCTTCTCGAATTTTGCGAACAAAAGTCCACTCACTAGTGTCGGCATTTTTAAATTGGGCCGAATGAACAGCGTCGTAAACGCCGACCATCCATCCCTGTATCGCAGCCGTCGATCTGCGCCGAGCTCATTGCTATCGGCCGCCACTGCAGTGGCTGTGTCACTCACCAGTGCACTGATGAGTGGCACAGCGGAGAGTCCCGGACACATCGGACAGCACCGGACACATCGGACGGCACCGGACACATCGGACAGCACCGGACACATCGGACAGCACCGGACACATCGGACGGCACCGGACACATCGGACAGCACCGGACACATCGGACAGCACCGGACACATCGGACAGCACCGGACATCGGACAGCACCGGACACCGATCGGACAGCACCGGACACATCGGACAGCACCGGACACATCGGACAAGGACACATCGGACGGCACCGGACACATCGGACAGCACCGGACACATCGGACGGCACCGGACACATCGGACAGCACCGGACACATCGGACAGCACCGGACACATCGGACAGCACCGGACACATCGGACAGCACCGGACACATCGGACAGCACCGGACACATCGGACAGCACCGGACACATTGAATAACCCCGGACACATCTGACAGCCCCGGAAATAGCGGACAGCCCCGGACACGCGCCAGCCGGCTGATGGTCAGCAGGGATGGGGAGGGGGCAGAGCCACACTCTGGAGCCGCTCTCTGGTCGGTAGTGACTCCGGCAACATCAACAGGTCCAGCGACGCCCCCCCCCCCTCGCCGCGTCTGTGATCCCGTGCCACGTTCCAGCGTCATGGACAGACATTGCACAAGGCTGCCTGGAAAGCAGAGGTCAGGGGTCAGAGGGTGATGCCAGAGACTAGTAGTGCTGACAGGGGTCAGTTGTTCTGTCGAAGATCAGTGGTACTGTCAGAGGTTAGTGTCATCGCCAGAGGCTATATGTGGTGGCAGAAGTTAGTGGCACTATCAGAGACCAGTGGCGTTGTCAAAGGTTAGTGTGATCGTCAGAGTTCAGTGTGATCGTCAGTGGTTGGCTGAGAAGTGTTGGTGTCATCTCTGCAGGTCAGGCACATTGTCGGAGGTTGGCAGTGTTGTCAGAAGTTAGTGGTACTTTAAAGAAAAAATCAGTGGCACTGTCGGAGATTAGGAGCATTGTCAGTGATCAGCGGCTTCTCAGAGGTTAGCGGTTCTGTTATAATATAAGGTCATCAGATTAGCAGACCACAGGATCAGGCCACCCTGCGTAGGTAGGGTGGCGCTTATGCAACAAACGATTCGTGTACACCTCAGGAACAACGTATATGTCTTGTACAGCAACGTGGGGGCTGCAGCAGCCACATCAGCTCAGTATCAGCTACGTCAGAGTTTGGCAAGCTACCTTTTCTTTATGCGATATTCATTGGGCTGACGCAACGATTCGGCATTCGTGAACGCAACACATCCATCCGAAGTCGGGTGAGCAGCTGTCCCTCACCTCCACCTCCCCTCCCCCTCCCCCTCGCTCCAGTCCACCGGTTGTATCACACAACGAAAGCCATCTCTACGGCGGTAGGATAGCGCAAGGCCAGAGTGCTAACTCGTGCAACGAAAACGTTTTTCGTAGACAGGAATCTACCTCGCTGGAGTTTTCTCACTTTTTCCCATAAAAATGTTCCTCAAAGTTGAATTTGTAAGTACGATGAGCTGAGGAAATTGCAGTCCAGATCTGGCAGCACGCGGAACCATGACGATATTTTCCTTCAAGGAAGCAGCTGCAGGTTTGTGACTTTGCGACTACCTGACAAAGTTCGAATAGGGGCACAATTTCATTCCTTCCGCTGATTCCGAAGGCGAGGTGGCGCGTCCTGTGATTTCGGTACGGCATCCACCACCGTGATGGTAGCTCTATGGTGGGGCACGCAGATACGATTCCCCATCCCCACAATATTCCACACGCTTATCAGCACAACAATGCGGCGCAATTGTAGCCACCAACCTTCATCTCCTCACACTTCGACAAGCCCATGGAGCTTCCGGCAGATATTTCACACGAGCCATTGAGCCGCCCCTGTAGGTGGCGGACTGTGAGGAGCCATTGAGCCGCCTCCTGTAGGTGGCAGACTGTGAGGAGCTATTGAGCCGCCCCTGTAGGTGGCAGACTGTGAGGAGCCATTGAGCCGCCTCCTGTAGGTGGTAGAGTGTGAGGAGCCATTGAGCCGCCTCCTGTAGGTGGTAGAGTGTGAGGAGCCATTGAGCCGCCTCCTGTAGGTGGTAGAGTGTGAGGAGCCATTGAGCCGCCTCTTGGGGATGTGAGAACCATGCCGCCCCTGTAGGTGGTAGAGTGTGAGGAGCCATTGAGCCGCCCCTGTAGGTGGCAGACTGTGAGGAGCCATTGAGCCGCCCCCTGTAGGTGGCAGACTGTGAGGAGCCATTGAGCCGCCCCCTGTAGGTGGCAGACTGTGAGGAGCCATTGAGCCGCCCCTGTAGGTGGCAGACTGTAGAGGGCCATTGAGGCCCCTGTAGGGTAGAGTGTGGGAGCCATTGAGCCGCCCCTGTAGGTGGCAGACTGGGGAGCCATTGACCGCCCCTTTTAGGTGGCAGACTGTGAGTGAGCCATTGAGCCGCCCCTGTAGGTGGCAGACTGTGAGGAGCCATTGAGCCGCCCCCTGTAGCGGCAGACTTGAGGAGCCGTTGCCCCCTGTAGCCGGCAGACTATGAGGAGCCATTGAGCCGCCCCTATAGGTGGCAGACTATGAGGAGCCATTGAACCGCCCATGTAGGTCGCAGACTGTGAAGAGCTATTGAGCCGCCCCTGTAGGTGGCAGACTGTGAGGAGCCATTGAGCCGCCCCTGGTAGGTGGCAGACTGTGAAGAGTTATTGAGCCCGCCCCCTGTAGGTGGCAGACTGTGAGGAGCCATTGAGCCGCCCCCTGTAGGTGGCAAACTGTGAGGAGCTATTGAGCCGCCCCTGTAGGTCGCAGACTGTGAGGAACCATTAAGCCGCCCCTTTAGGTAGCAGACTGTGATGAGCCATTGAGCCCCCCCCCTGTAGGTGGCAGACTTTGAGGAGCCATTGAGCCGCACCCTGTAGATGGCAGGCGTGAGGAGTTATTGAGCAGGAGCCCGGGACGTGATGAGAGAGCACGTGAAATGTTTCAGATGTGTATCCGCATCATTGACGAGCAATGTGATCGGTCAGCGTCGGCGACGATCAGTCAACATCGACATCGATCAGTCAGCATCGGCAACGCTTCGCGGGGCATCGCCTGTCACCCTACTCTAGCGGAGGCTGGTAGGGTGGACTGGCTACCTACACAGTCGGTTAGCCGTGATATCATGTTGTGTCACCATGTATATCACGAGATGTTCATCACGTCATGCCATCGTGGCCATCATGTCATGCCATCATGCTCATCATGTCATGTCATCATGTGCATCACATATACACCATGTCCATCATGTCATGTTCATGACGGCATGCCATCATGTCCATCACGTCATGTCATCATGCCCATCACATAATATTCAGCATGTCCATCATGTCATGTCATAATGTCCATCGTGTCATGTCATCATGTCCATCACATCACATTCATTATATCCGTCATGTCATGTATACATCATGCCTTGCCATCACATATATGTCGTGTCATCACATCGCACATGTCGCACAACTCCCTTTATCACCATTTTGTCTTACGGATGAGACATTGGCCGTCCCACAACAAATGGGTCACACATCCCACCCCGCCCCCTAGCACGCGCCCGGGAGGACCTCTGAAAATTACGAGCATAAGTTGGGGGGGGGGCGGGGGGCGGATTCCACCTCCATAAAATCTCGGCTCCTATCAAAGCTGGAGCAACGAAATTCGCAGGGTGGATGGGTACGGTAGAGATCTCTATTTTGTATAAATATGTTGACCTTAGGTCAATATCTTCGAGGTCAAATGAGGTTAAAATATCAAAATGTTCTAGTTTTGCGTGGCATGGCTTGTGATCGTTATGGATCGCTGTGATTGTGTTTAAATGCTCCAAAATGGACATCAATGATGTTTTGGACATTACCAATGATGCAATGTAGATGTTAGAGCCGGAATTTGACCCCAGGTCACCTATATATCAGCACTTTATCAGGTCATTACCTGCTCCAGTTGCCGAAACCGGGCCGCACGCCCGACTACTCCGACAACAATGACGAACAATAGTTTTCAGGATGTTTAGGGAGTAACATGCAAGGTGACATCAATCGGATGACAATCATTTGCATTTATGACAACATTGCAGTTGATCAAGTTTGTTCCATTAACCTGCCATAAACTTAACCTAAATTGACGTCAGTGACCTAACATGACTTTGAAGCTATAAAGCATAACAATATACATCAAATAACTCGGTAGTGTTGTCAAGAACACTTGCATTTTGACAATATACGGGAAACTCATCAGCACCGATTTTGTGGTCTGGCGCTTAAATTTTCTTGATTACTTTAACGACCCCTAACTCGAAAAATGTTCGGCCCATTTTCGTTTCTCTTGCTTTAACACTCGCACGTCCGGCGGTCAGCGCCGACTTCGCATGTCCGGGGGGGGGGGCAGATGTCTGCCCCCCTAAGATCTCTGGAACTATGCTAGCTAGCGACAAACGGAAAACGGCGTTGGATAGCTGGTGACGGGCTCTATCGAAAATGTTTCGGTCATGTTTTCGCTCAGGTCAATATTCAGGTCACTGAGCCATCATAGGTCAAATTCGACCAGATCAGGTGGGACTCAGATATTGACACATATCTGAGGATCTGTAACAGATAGAAACAAATGGCGAAAGCTATTCGACAGTCCATGAAATGCGGTACCGACAATAGGCGGTGTAATTTAAGGTCAGGTCAACTGAAACTCAGGTCAAAGTCATGAAGTCATGACCTCAGGTCAAGACCTAGGATGGCATGTAAGGTATCAATCGACACGTCTTGACGATACAAGCACAATGACGGAAATTTCAGCCTTCTAGCTCAATGCAGTGCGATGTAATGCGCATAAATGTGTAGTGATCTCAGGTGATCTCAGAGACCTTGGTGAGGTCACTGAGCAAAAATATGAGCGGTAACATTGAGTATAGCTTCCATCTACATGCCGCAACCGTTGTGAGATAATTCCGAGCACAAATATGTAACTAGGAAACATTTGTATATTTTACCATAACCCTATAATGGGGAAGCCATGGCAGCGACCTGACCTGAGGTCAGTGCTACGAAAAACCCCGATATACATATTATGGTCCCTGATGAAATCATGACATGCTATAAGTTTGAAATCAATCGCCCAATTATTGTAGAAGTTATGCCACCTAGAACTCAGAGTGTAGTTGGGTCACTTCGCCTGACCTGGTGACCTGACCTGAGATGGCCCAGGATTAAAAAGGCATGAGGATATGCGGAAAAGACCGATGAACAGCTATGCGAGGTTTGACCTTGCTAACCCTATTAGTTCGGCGGAAAATGAGGAAAAACCGGAGGGGGGACAGATATCTGCCCCCCCCCCCCCGGACGTGCGCGGGTTAAGCAACGCGCCGGTCATTTCGAAGCAGGTACGCAAACAATAGCGTATATAGCCCAGAAAAATATGGAGTAATGTACGAAAAACTGGAGGGGTGGGCGGATTTCGCCCCTCCCCTCCAGGGCGCGTGCTAGGACGTCTGACCATCGCCGATGGTGTTCCTGGTGCTCGATGATCGGAGACCGAGGTAATCAACACACGGCACGGATATATTTACATCTGCGCGGTAAGGGAAAGAGTCACGACGCCGTAGTGGGGTAATCACGTGACACGGCAGGCGAGCTAAGTGGCAGAGGGAGAGCAAAAGGACGGGGCGAGGAAGCGAGAGAACGAATGGACGGATGACCGAGAGAGATGGGGAAGGGGAGAGACTTGGATGGAGAGAGAGAGAGAGGGAGGGGGGATGTAGAGAGGGGCAGATGGGGAGAGGAGGACGGTGAGAGAGTAAGAGATATTCACGGCTGGGAAGCTTCCCAAAAGCCGTGATGGTTAGCACATAGCAGGCTCGATGTGTAACGAGACGCTCAGCTATTCAACGCTTGCAAGATAACCACAAAGGTGCCCATAATTACCGTGAAAAAATGTGCAACATGATCATTTTAA
This sequence comes from Imbricaverruca yamaguchii, assembly GCA_034440575.1. Taxonomy (NCBI): domain Eukaryota; kingdom Metazoa; phylum Arthropoda; class Thecostraca; family Neoverrucidae; genus Imbricaverruca; species Imbricaverruca yamaguchii. Next base: position 5,176,935 of record JAOTOL010001661.1, read on the forward strand.
AACACAAATTCCATCCGGAGTTGTGGTGGGGCGGCTATACGGGACCTGGGGCAGTGCCGAACAGAGTGAGTTCCATGGGTCCGACACCCACCACCCGACCGCAATGTTAATGCCAGAGTTGTCGGAGGACTGAATGTGTCGTCAACTCCCTGCCACGACGGTTCGTCTGCCGCTCTCACGACCTTACCGAGCGGCACCGCTGGAGTGCTTCCGACTTTACCGAGCGGCACCCCTGGGGCGCTCCAGACCTTACCGAGCGGCACCCCTGGCACCCTCCTGACCTTACCGAGCGGCACCCCTGGGGCGCTCCTGACCTTACCGAGCGGCACCGCTGGCGTGCTCCCGACCTTACCGAGCGGCACCCCTGGGGCGCTCCAGACCTTACCGAGCGGCACCCCTGGTACCCTCCTGACCTTACCGAGCGGCACCCCTGGCACCCTCCTGACCTTACCGAGCGGCACCCCTGGCGTGCTCCCGACCTTACCGAGCGGCACGCATGCCGAGCCCCTGACTTTACTGGTCGGCGTACCGTACCGAGCCATACGTCCCAGTGGCTCATTAATTGGCCCACTATTCGGTATATCACCCTGCCGAGCTACACCGTCCCCTATTGGCGTGCAGTCAAGTGCCGTGGCACTAAATACGGTCGAACGGAGCTGTCAGCTTACTTAATGGACCGCTTTGGCCAACGAACTGTGCAAAAAGTTTGAACATTTGTGGTTAGTGCGTTTCATTACTCGCTGACATGTGAAGTATACTGAAGCAAAGGATAGCAGCGATAATGTCTAATAAGCAGTGCAACCGTTAACTCCCAGTCATGTTTATGGCGCTCCTGAACTGCAGAATACGCGACGAGGCACGAGCTAATTGTGCTATCATTATCTAAAGCAATAATCGCTCTAGTTTGTCTTTCATATACGTCACGGTTCAATTAATTACCAGCCACCCCGCAACACACAAATACATTTCGCTGAATGACAGCGTTACCGTCGGGGCCGACGCGAGGATAGCATGCACCTCGTCAACGCGTCCCATGCAGCAGACAGCACTGAAGGAGCACCTCCGACGAACGATTAACGGCGTTATCAAGCATCTGAACCGTTCAACCGTGTGATTCACCGGTATGTGCCCGCGTACATGTTGCTATTTAGCAGAACTGCAGTGGCGCTGCGTGGTGGTGACACACACACACACACACGCACACGCACACGCACACGCACACGCACACGCACACGCACACACACACACGCACACGCACACGCACACGCACACGCACACACACACGCACAGGCGCACACGCACACGCGTACACACGCGCACACGCACACGCACACTCACACTCACACTCACACTCACATTCACACTCACACTCACACTCACACACACGCGCACGCGCACACGCGCACACGCGCACACGCGCACACGCGCACAAGCGCACACGCACACGCACACGCACATGCATATGTACATACACATACACATACACATACAAATATACATACACATACACATACACATACACATACACATACACATACACACACACATATATATATATATATATATATATATATATATATATGCATATATATATACATATACATATGTATGTGTGTGGTAATAATAATGCATTGCGACTTAGCTTGCACACAATGGTGATATGTGCGCGTATCGTCCATTTGATTTTTTACCCCGTCAATTACATGTTGCTTGACGTAACCTACAGGTGCTGTGCGTCTGCGTATGCTTCGACACGACGCCAGCCAAGGCCGGGCTCTGTTTGATTAGTAGCTGTCGACTGTCGCCTCAGCACGGACACGTACAACGTCGACGTGCGCAGTCGCCTTAGCCGAACGAAATATGGTAAATTCGATTGGCATTGGTGAATCTTGCGAATTGGAACTAATACTCGGATGCCAGGCGTGGCCACACTTTGGCCCTTCTGCTGCTGGTTGAGGATTCACGGATTATGCGCGTATATTTGTCGAGGATACTCGTGAGATGGGAGTCAGTGCTGCAGTAGCGTACTCGTGAAGTGGGCGCCAGTGTTGCAGTAGCATACTCTTGAGGTGGGCGTTAATCCTGCAGTAACATACTCGTGAGGTGGGCGTCAATGCTGCAGTAGCGTACTCGTCAATGCTGCAGTCGTACTCGTACAGTCCAGTGCTGCAGTAGCGCACTGCTGCAGTAGCGTCAATGCTGCAGTAGCACACTCGTCAATGCTGCAGTCGTACTCGTACAGTCCAGTGCTGCATTAGCGCACTGCTGCAGTAGCGTCAATGCTGCAGTAGCGCACTCGGCAATGCTGCAGTCGTACTCGTACAGTCCAGTGCTGCAGTAGTGCACTCGTGAGGTGGGCGTCAGTGCTGCAGTAGCATTGCTACTCCTTAGCTACCTTGGCTACCTTAGCTAACCTTACAAATCCCAGCAAGTAGCTAACCATGCTAACCCTGCCCGCACTAATACAAAGCTATAAGGTTGGCGAAGCGTGGCGCGTGCCATACACTGGAGATTCGCACGACACTCCAACTCACGTTTGGTGTGGGGCTGGGACATTTGTCTCTCAGACATTTCAGACGTCTTTGATATTCATCTTTCAGACGAAAATCACGACCGTCACGTATTAGCGCCCGGCTCGATCCACATCGCAGGGAGCGGGAGAAGTGTAACACCACATGAAGGCCCACGGTGCTGGCTACGTCTTGAGCGCAATTTCAGTGCGATCGGATAGGCATATTGCACGTGAGCAAGGCCGCTGTGATGGGAGAACGGGCTGCGCCGAAATGCTCTGTCGCAATTGGTTTAGCATGTATAACCGGATTTTTACGTCGGAATATTGCCAATTTTAGTCCACCGAATAACTGGGTTTCAACCGGCACACCTCACAAACCAATGAACACATCGACACGAAACTGACATCGCGATGTAATCACAAGAATCGCGAAGCTCGGCAATACAAACACTTTGCATGTGGCATGGGGGAGGGGTTTACACAAAACGGGGGTCTTTTTCAACATTTTTCACGATTGGGCCGGGCGCTGGAAAATCGCGGAAAGTGACGACACGCTGTTGCTGGAATTGTTCTGTTCCATGTATCGGCTAAACGTTTCCTATTAACCATTGGCACCTGTCGCATGCCAGGGGTCAGCCATCGCGACGAGAGGGGCGGGTGCCGTGGGCCCTGAAACCGGCTATGGTGAGAACCACAGTCGGTTTAAAAATCATAATCATCCATCCATATAATACCGCTTTTTGGATGAAACGAGGTAGGTACGCCTTGTCCCAACTGCTGGGATTGCCATGATACCTTTAGACCCCCGAATCAAAAATACCTTTCCTACAATCAAGGCTGCTCCGAAACATGAACAAACATCATTTTAGACGTTCTCAGCCAGCTCATTGCCTCGATGGATGGCTGGGCTTGCTGGATCCAACTTCACCAGTTAAACTGTTTTCACGCGCACGTGCTGCCACGCCAGTCAAGCTTCCGTGGAACAATTTGCATGGGCTAGGTCAGGTTAGGTTAGGTTAGGTTAGGTTAGTTCAGGTCAGGGCAGGTCAGGGCTGGTCAGGGCAGGTCAGGACAGGTCAGGAAAGATCAGATCAGGTAAGATAAGTCTGGGTAAGGTCGGTGTAGATTATCCAATTTCATGTTAACTCAGTTCAAATCCTTTGGAGACGCGAACAGGCTGGAATACATTCAGGTATATTTACGATTTTGAAAACACCAACATTGCGGAGGTTGGTGTGCATCTAGTAGAACCACATGGTGTTCATGCATGCAGTGCCAGAGCTCAGTGTTGTCCAGTGGGCCTCTAAACAAGAGCGTCAGAAGGTACGCATGGTGAGCAGTCAACATTCTCCGAACATGGGTCTGTGCCTCCCCTCCCCCATGGGATGCTCAGATTTGGCATGGAAATCACTGGGGACTGGGTGAGCTAGTTCTTCCTGCAGCTACAGCTTCTTCTAAGTTCTTCCTGAAAGCAGCTACAACTCTCTAGCATACCATGAGCCCTGCTGGCCAAAATTTCCGCGGACGTCCCTGCCTCTGAACTGATTATGGCAACCCATGTATCATCAACTTCATATGCACTGCATCACACCGACACGGTAATCAGCGACTAGCAGTGCCAGCGCGTGCATCAGCCCTGTGTCGGTTACTCTCCTCAATCAACTCCGCCACCAGGGACACTCCCTGGTGGAGGGGTGGGGTGCGTGGGTGTACACTCCCTGGTGGGTACCCCCCCACTCTCCCCGTCTTAAAAGTCGACCGAAAGTCATCAGCACTCCTCTCCGGGCGGACGTCCCACTGTCTGCCGCCCAGGAGCACTCATGTCCCCTGCCCCCTTCCTCTCCACCCGACCCATCAGCACCAATGGAGCCGATCAGAAGGTGTCGGACCCGATGACCGACGGCACGCGACACTGTCGGCGACCGGTGTCCTCTCATCGCCCGAGGCGTGCCGTCTCGGTGGTGACCGGCTAGACGCCCGGTTCAGACGACATAACACCACCACAGCCGGCTGCAGAGTATAGTGTGCAACGCGAGCAGCGCCGACTGAAAGCAGCGCTGCAATGGAGAACGCTGATCGCGTCATTGCAACCGTGCCAGGAGCCGGTATGGAGCCGCCTCATCTGTGTGCTTCGTGCGAGGAAAACATCCTTGCTTTCCAAAGGTCTTTGCAAAGCAGATCTTGATAAGCGAATATGTGATAGAGTACGGATTACCTGTGGAATATGCAACTAGATATTTCCATTCATATAAAAGTTCCATATAGTTTGCGTTCATTTGAGTGGTATGCTGTCATGATCTTTATATTTCGAAAATTATTCCGCAGTTTCACATATAATTGTTTTCACAGTTTCAACAGGGGAAGTTGCCCTTCCAGATATACCTACTGTAGAATCATTTCCAATTGGTTGCATTATCAACACTCACCATTTATCTTATAATAGATATTAGCACGAACTGTATGACGCTTCATTTGCATTTTAGAATGACGAGATATTGCATTGTGCCAAGAACTAGTCATATCGTTGATGCCGCAAACTGCACGGAGCATTGCACCAAATTGCATGCAATAAAACACGACACTTGGCCAAACAGCATCGATTTCCCAGCTAATGGCCATAGCAGATTAGTGGTTAGATCAGTGATGGAGAATCAGTGATTGAAGTGAATCGTTCCGGTGATCAGTGATCGCCGACATGGGTTCCAATGTCGCCGAATCGTCGCCGATACGGATTGGTCCGAGGACGCGGAAAGCACCACGGTCTCTCCGTGTGGCTGTCACATATCAACGTTGCCTTCTGCCTTGAAGGATCGTCAGGATAGCGGTGATAGTGACCTTATAACCCCCGCCGCCCTCGGTTGCAGACCGCATGCGGCGGCTCGCCGTCGGTTGCAGTCTGGTTGCGTGTCGGCTGAGACGACAGCCTTCCCCGCCGCTGACACGCTGGTGTTGACATCACGTGACCAGCCGATCCGTCGCCAAGGTGATGTGGCAGCGTGCGCCGACGTCACGAGCGTTCACCGTCCAGGCAAACAGCTGATGACAGGGTGCATCCGGGGAAACAACTAGCAGCAGAGGATACAGAGCCCACCATCCAGGCAACCAACCGGTGGTAGGGGCGGATACAGTGTCCACCATCCAGGCAACCAACTGGTGGCAGGGACGGATACAGTAAGGGTGCCACACCAGGCAACAACTGGTGGAGTGGCGGATACAGTGTCCACCATCCAGGCAACCAACTGGTGGCAGGGACTAATACAGTGCTCACCATCCAGGCAACCAACTGGTGGCAGGGGCTGATCCATGGAAACAACTAGTAGGAGAGACGGATCCACCGCCCACCGTCCAGGCAAACAAATGTTGACAGGGGCGGATCCCGCGTCCACGGTCCAGGGAAATAACTGGTAGCAGGGCGAATCCACCAACCATCGTCCAAGGAAACAAATGCTGACAGGGGGATCCAGCGTCCACGGTCCAGGGAAATAACTGGTAGCAGGGCGAATCCACCGACCATCGTCCAAGGAAACAAATGCTGACAGGGGGATCCAGCGTCCTGGGAAACAACTGGTAGCAGGGGCGGATCCACCGACCACCGTCCAGCTAAATGGCTGTTGGGCCAGCGAAGTTGCACAGAATTGCCGATGGGTAGCTAAGCTAGAGCCGGCGACACAACCGACGTCATATGTTTTGATTCACACGATTGTTGGTCAGATAATACAAAGGAAACGCACCACCCTGAATACATCAATAAAATAAATCAAGTTTAGAAGAAAAAATTACATCGATTGCATAGGGTGTGTCACGACATTAATTGCGAAAATTCACAAATGGCACTCTAGAGCAGAGGCCGCCATCAAAGAGGTCTTTCGGTGGATCGTCAGCGATACACCAGGATATAAATTCCGGTCTCGGAACTCGGTGGTTGCTTAGGTTTGGATTATTTCGAGTCTTTTTTAGACTTAGTAAGCCAACCAGATATCATCAACGCAGCATGTCACAGGAACTAGCGCATCGCGTGAAGGAAGAGCCTTGGCAGTTCGATGATGCCTGGGTTCGTGTAGCGCGCTGGGAAGGGCTGCACAATCAGTGAGGAATCGCTGCTGCCAAATACATGAGTGATGTGCATTGTTATGACCAGCGAATCTTCGTCCAGTAATTGAGCAAATTAAATACGAGAATGGTCCATGAAAATAATGTCAAATATGCGTGCATCTTTAAATGGGCCACTTTGCAGTCATAAAATAAGCAGTCAGAAAATACTTTGTAGCTAAGGAGAGGCAGTACCTAAAGTAGCTTAGTGGGCGCTTCACCACTGCTCGGAACACCAACCTGAACGTGAGCCATATGTCAAAGCTCATCGCGTTCATCCAGAAGCAGGCAGCCAGGAATGAGAAGTACATCACAACGGCTGGAATAGAGAACGGTATGTTAGAACCATGTTGTTAGAACCGCACATCCAAACAGAGGAACAACACATATAGATAAGTAGGACTCTGTCGGTGCTTTTTATGGAGCATGCCCCACTATATTTGTCTTGACCCATATAAACTTCTTGTTCTCGTAACGTGGGAGCCCATTGGGCTGGTCGCACCAACCAAATTCGCGGCGCCCACTGTCTACATGCTTTCGGCCCCAAAAATTATATTCGAACTTTTCCACCCATGGAATACCGCCATGTTTCACCTCTGAGACGAGTGGTGTCAATGAATGAGATCCGTTTGAATAAGATCGACCCGAACAATGCATTAGCTGAATAAAGCGAATTGTGAAATTTAGCCTTTAAAAGATCACCAAGGAGGCGATAGGGTATTCGAACACCACAAAAGCATGAAATATGGAGAGATTGAAAAACATAAATGCACTAAAACAGATGCAAGCATCGCTCCAGGAGACAACCAAATCACGATAATGCGCACCGAAATGATGCTACACGTCAGTACATTGACATGCCCTGGAGAAAAGCACCAAAACCAGTAACGGAGATGCCATCAGCGAGGCCAAACGGGGGTTTGACCTCGCCCCAAACAGACTGGCACCATTTGTCGAAGGTGACCGCATAGTTAGGTGAAAAGTATGGGACCCAGCTATGAAACCCAGTTACGGGACCAATTTAGGGTATCCAGTTAGGGAACTCAGTTATGGGACCTAGCTAGGGGATCCCGTTAGAGGATCCCGTTAGGGGACCCAATTAGTGGACCCAGTTAGTGGACCTACTTATGTGACCCGCTTATCGGACCCAGCTAGGGGACCCAGTTAGGGGACCCAGTTATGGGACCCAGTTAGGGGACCCAGTTAGGGGACCCAGTTAGGGGACCCAGTTAGGGGACCCAGTTAGGGGACCCAGTTAGGGGACCCAGTTAGGGGACCCAGTTAGGGGACCCAGTTAGGGGACCCAGTTAGGGGACCCAGTTAGGGGACCCAGTTAGGGGACCCAGTTAGGGGACCCAGTTAGGGGACCCAGTTAGGGGACCCAGTTAGGGGACCCAGTTAGGGGACCCAGTTAGGGGACCCAGTTAGGGGGACCCAGTTAGGGGACCCAGTTAGGGGACCCAGTTAGGGGACCCAGTTAGGGGACCCAGTTAGGGGACCCAGTTAGGGGGACCCAGTTAGGGGACCCAGTTAGGGGACCCAGTTAGGGGACCCAGTTAGGGGACCCAGTTAGGGGACCCAGTTAGGGACAGGGGGGACCCAGTTAGGGGGACCCAGTTAGGGGACCCAGTTAGGGGACCCAGTTAGGGGACCCAGTTAGGGGACCCAGTTAGGGGACCCAGTTAGGGGACCCAGTTAGGGGACCCAGTTAGGGGACCCAGTTAGGGGACCCAGTTAGGGGACCCAGTTAGGGGACCCAGTTAGGGGACCCAGTTAGGGGACCCAGTTAGGGGACCCAGTTAGGGGACCCAGTTAGGGGACCCAGTTAGGGGACCCAGTTAGGGGACCCAGTTAGGGGACCCAGTTAGGGGACCCAGTTAGGGGACCCACTTAGGGGAGAGCATGACTACCAGGTGACAGATGTGACACAAGAGCTGGCCTGTTTAGGAGAGTGTGTTACATCGTCTATACGTACTCGGTGTTACGTTGGTGGCATTCATGGAAAACATAAATACATCGGCAGATCAATGTATTGGCGCCACTGTACATGACAGGGTGGCTAGTGAAACATCAAGCCACCATCAGACTTCTCATCTAGACATCGTTTGATTTCCCAGCGCGTGCGTCTGCTTAAGACATCCCCGGGTCGAATTGGAGAGGACAGTTTGTTTTCATTGGACCGGGTCCAGACTGGTCAGATGATTTACACGCCATCACGTCCCAGATGACTAGGCCAGGAAGGAAGGCCGGGATGCCGTAGGCTTTCCAACAAGACACAGCTACTACGCACCAACTGTGACTCATGCAGCCGACGGAAATTGAGAAATATGGCTTCTTTAATTTGGTATCATGTTCATGTCTTTGACTGCGCAGCATGTTGAAGGAACGCTTTAATACCACGTGGCCTTTGCTGATATTGCCGTGCTATATATAGTGATAAGCTCAGAATTCCGCCAACGTAATGTGACGTCATTCACTTTTCGTCATGTCTGCTAACCGATCATGAACTAGATTGATACGTTGTGTTTTTGGCCTGACCCACCATGTCCTCGGCGAATAAGCCGTGACCTCCGTGACCTCGGTTCATAGTGAAGATGGTCGGACGTCTTTTCTGTTGCGCTGTCGGCTGCCTCACTAAGCATATGGATGAACATGAGCACGCCTGCATATAGGAAAACGAACCCATCATATTATTGGCCTTTAGGGCGCATCGACTAAATTGGTCCTGCAGCAACCCAGCATACCTAAACTACTGACTTGTATGACTGCACCAGTCTCATATGCATGTGCCATGTGTATGCTTCCTTTTCAATTTAGCGCCGTGGGTCACTGAAACAACAAAACATGCCTTATCAGCAAATACTTCTTGACACAATGCCCTCTGTTTTTTGTTGCCACGTATCAAGCGTCGGTGGTGGTTGTTTTTGCACAATAATTAATGAATACAGTAATTATTAATCATGTATGCCTCGATAGCTTGCATATGAAGCTTTGCAGCAAACGGTACTACGTTCTTAAATGCTGTCAACGGCACCCTGAGTACACGTTTACATCTGCTGTTGTTGTTGACTTCATTAATCCGTTGCTTATTGGCCGTTGTTCGTTCGTTTGTTCCTCGACTTCATCACATCACTGGCATATGGCTAGTCTAGGCTTTCACCGTTTTCACAGTTCACATTCAAGAAAGACTGGCCTTTCGAATGATTTTGGAAATTTTCCTTGTTTGATTGTGGACGCGAATTGGATGTCTCTGAAGAGATGAAACAAAAACCTACTGCGATACATTATTTTGTTCATGGCGCGGCTCCTGTTTGACGAGTTCGGCCTAATGTTTGCCCTGTCAGAAGCCATTAACAGTTTGCCCTGTCAGAAGCCATGAACAGTTCGCACTGTTAGAAGCCATTAACAGTTTGCACTGGCAGAAGCCATTAACAGTTCGCACTGGCAGAAGCCACTAACAGTTCGCACTGTCAGAAGCCATTCACAGTTCGCACTGTCAGAAGCCATTCACAGTTCGCACTGTCAGAAGCCATTCACAGTTCGCACTGTCAGAAGTCATTAACAGTTCGCAATGTCAGAAGTCATTAACAGTTCGCACTGTCAGAAGCCATTCACAGTTCGCACTGTCAGAAGTCATTAACAGTTCGCACTGTAAGCAGTCATAAGCAGGTTGTCTGGATATTTGTGCAAATAGTTCATTTCTTTTTCGTTGCAGCCTCCTCCGGCCACGCATACTCGCGTATTCTCAATTTGTAGCTCGATCTGGGTCATTCCGTATTCAGTAGTAAGAGATATTCAGAAGACAATGTATCGTTTTTGTACTGATGGATAATTCAAGCTCAATGCACCTCCAAAGCATTAGGGGAAGAGCAAATTTGACGAAATTTGCATCAGAATTCCAGGACTTCGGCTGAAAGGAGGAGCTTTAGCGCCATAGTGCCTTCGCTGTCCATTTCAGGTAAAATATTTCAAACTATCAACGGTGCGTAAGACAGAATCGGGGCACACAGCAGGCTTGTGGGTAAATGTGCACTCAGGAAGTGGGTTAAAGTAGCACCAATAGCTTTGCATCAAGACAGGCCCATTGATACAATGTTTGTATGCACTCGGAAGAATCCAGCTACCAGAATACCTAGCATGCGTCAATACACCAGGTAAGCCACGAGCGAACCATAGATCCATGAAGATCTTGCAGGCAAATGTGATGATCGTTGATGTGCCCGTCCAATTTCACATTTTGATCAACGCCATATCCCTGATTCAGCCGTGCGCATTCCAATTGTCTCGCGCAAGGCACGCTCGCATGGTGAGACGTCTGCAAGGCGACATTAGCAAATTAATTTGGCAAGAATGCACCTGCACTGCACGCCATTGTCGTCTGGCGCGCTGAACCGCGACGCAAACAAAAACCGCAGCGGAACTCCATGTCTCCATGGTCGAACTCCGGACACGACTGGCGCCGGCGCGGAGTGGGTGAGGAACTCCATGTCGTTATGGTGGAACTCCGGACACGGCTGTTGCCAGCGCGGATGAGGAACTCCATGTCGTCATGGTGGAACTCCAGAAATGGCTGGCGCCGGCGCCGAGTGGATGAGGAACTCCACGTCGCTATGGTCGGTCGAACTCCAGACACGGTCGACTCCGGCGCGGAATGGATGGGGGCGCATTGCAGGCCGCTGACCCACTCTCACTTGTCCTGCCCCCGCGGCTCGGTGAAGCAATGGGGACAAGAGACCAAAGCAAATTCCAGGCGACCGAAGATAAACACCAAGCGACCAGAACCAAATGCCAGGCGACCGAAGATAAATACCAAGCGACGAAAACCAAATACCAAGCGACCAAAGTCCAATGCCAAGCGACCAAAGCCCAGTGGCAAGCGACCAAAACGAAATGCAAAGTTTTTGATCGCAGTGAATCGTCCCCATCTTGTTCTTGTTGTCTCGAAGTCCCCAAAGTCCCCATTTTGTTCACTAGCGTTGGTCCGCGATCCACCGTACACCGACATACGAGCCCATTATACGTTGCGCTCGTGTATGCGCCGTGCCATACAGCGGCTCGCTACACACAGAACCGCGGCCGTATCGGCTCCGAGACGGAGAAACAAGCTCCAGACGAGCTAATCAGCACCGCCATCTGGTACAGATTGGAGATCTCTCCACAGATCGGAGCCGGTCTTGCCGGTCCACAGCCGAGCCGACGGCCCGTGACATTCTCGAGCCGAGAGGTCACGCGTTGGCCAGATGGGGTCACTGGGGAGGCGCAGCTTCTGAGATCGACACTGCCGTGGCACTGCACGAGATCACGGAAAGGCAAACACCCGACCAGAGGTCTGGAAATCGTCTCCGTGTTCGACATGTTTCCGCCATCGAGAAGTCACAAGCATGACGGACGGATTGGTTATTTGATCACTTCAAAGGAGACACAACAGGCCCCGGGCGATTATTTCGGAAAATTATTAGAGGGACACAATATATGAAGGCAATAGGAGGACCCAAATAAATTGCGGGAGCACACTTCGTGGGGGTTCATTTTAAAAGTTAAATTATTGGGGTTGGTGGCCGAAACTAACATTCGGGGTACACTTTCCCCCCGAAAAGCATATAACCTTTGCAACAGGCTATACCCATGCATAATATGTAGTACTTGCCGTTTTATTGCTACACCAGTAAAATAAACATCTTACTGGGCCTTTAAGAACAGTAGTGGAGTGAGACTTCTTAGCGGCTTTAGCTTCCGGCGATGTTTGGAGACCTAACCGATTTCATAACGGGGTTTTGTAAGGCCAGGTACATCAAATTATTAGACCTGCCTCTGCCACCTGTGATGACAATTCCAACAGTTGGAAATTGCACGTCGCTTGATGTGCAATACCACCGACACATGCTCCCAAACACATGATGATGACGGTATACCCTGTGAAGTACAACAACGGCAATGCTTCGCAGCACCCAGCGTCCTCCCCTCCCCACCAGATGTCCCTCGACGCTATAGACAGGCACTGGCACAGGCACTCCCTTTGTATCCCCCAGCGCCCTGTCTTTCCCGCCTCACGTCTCTCGACACTATACCATGGCATTGCACAGTGTGATGTCGCAAGGGAAAAACTGGCATTAAATGCATTTCTTGACTATTTTTATGCCGTATTTCTGGTGCCATTTTATCAGCAAATGATTGAAGCGTACGAAGTCACAGTCTTTATGAAAATTTTCACAAGATTTGACATAGAAATAAGTCAATGAACATGGACAATATTACGTGTAGAAAAAAAACGACGAGAAAGTTTGATGATTGATAAAGGTAAGCTGCATTCTGAAAACCTGGACAGGTGGGATATAATATGATAGCTGAGAACATTCTCATTGCGTTAAGCGATTCAAAAAGGCATACACCGATTAACAATATGCTATTTGTCGTCAAACAATCAGTAATTGCAATAGTCGTTCAACTTTTTAGTACCTCGAAGTTCAAGTAAGGTTTTAAAAGAACGCACAACAGCGCACAGCCAGATACCAATCGCAATGAAATCAGCGATCCTTTGACTATATGTGCCGCAAGTTTCAGCTGCACCTAGCCGCTCTAACACCGATAGTGATCAATTGTATCCCGATAGGCCGCGGTGCGGTGCGGTGACCAGCCCGGACGGCATGGGAAAGTTCAAGTTGGACGCCGCGACGCGTCGGCTGGCGGGGGTATCTTGACCGGGTAACCTGATCCAGTGGCTGCTATGCCAAAAATTCCCATAACTGACGAGGCGACTGAGTCGAGATAGGTCACGCACAGCGTCTCGCACAGCAGGGAAGCTGTTTTTGCCTGTAAGGTTCGGGTTATTATGGTTGGACTTTGCGAACAGTGAACATGGAGGTGCGCGTCAGCAGAGGAATTGGTGGACTTGTTAACCAGTGCAAAAGCGTCTGGGCGTAGGAACTAGCTCATGTGTTTAATTATAGTTTGCAGTTGATCATGGAGGAAATCCCTCAGGGATGCCTCCGGAGTGAGTCGTCGATTGTGGAATTGAGAAAGGCGACCGACTTATCGCCAAGAACTTAAAAGGAAAGTGGTTTAAGTGCATGCGAGCCCAGAACAAATTCAGAGGTCAGTTTGCGACTAATCTTTCGGGAAACGAGGTGTTCTCCGTGTCCCTGAAACGTGGTGGCCACGTTGTTAGTGATGATGAAGCCAAGGCCTGCCTTGATGACGAGACCGTAAGGAGAGCGCGAGGGCGACGAACTAGAATCTACGATCACATCAGCGCCCGTTCTCAGCGTCGGGCATCCTCAAGAGTTACTCAACGGCGCAGTTCTCTGCATCTCGTGAAGGTTGTCAGGCAAAGTGCTCGTTCTGCGAGCATGAAGGACGCATCTTTCGTGTTGCGACAGGTGGGGTTATCACCGAATTTGCACAGCAAGATTCACGAGGCTCAGAAGCTGAAGTGAGGCAACCTGAGTGCATATCTTAGTGATGCATTTTGGCGCAATTTCAGCCACTCAGGACAAGTTCTTCGATCTATTCTGCTTAGCAATTATAAGGTAACATTTCCACTGCAGAATGCTCGCAAAACAAATGCTCACTAATAATCATCCAATATATGAGCGCCAACGGACTTCACTTATGACGTCACCATGATGTCATCATAGTCGGACATCGATATTCAAATATAAGGTACACTAGATACTCATGTAGGTGTGTGCACAATTTGAGCTACCTATCTCAATTGGTTCCCGATATATTTCGCGGAAGCGAAATGAGTGGAGCGGAATGCTCCCTTCCCTCTAGCAGGTCTAACCTCTGACATTCCTGGGATAGGCAATATTTAAGACAATAAATCTTCCCCATATTATCCAAATTTTACGCTCTTTCGACTAGGACCAAAATCGCCCCGGTAACTAGCATACTTTGTCCGCTATGATTTATGGCCGGTTTTTCCCTCGAGTTACCACAGTATGCATTGGCGCAGTGTGCATTGAGCGAAGCAACACAACTAAAACCCATTTGGAGAGGTGAGAGCATAAAATGAAGCTGCAATAAAGAGAACAGGGGCATGTTTATCTGAAGGAATTCATCATAGCCAATTTGCTAGTAATTTTGGCTTAGTGCCAGGATGTGCTTTGTTTTGTCATGAAACCTTAACACGCACCATGGACGGCATATGCAAATTACGCGCACTGGGAGGGGGGGAGGCGCGGATTCCGTCCCCATAAGATCTCGGCCCCTGTTAAAGCTGGAGCAACGAAATTCGCAGGGTAGATGGGTACGGTAGTGAACTTTATTGTGTGGACATTTCATGACCTTAGGTCAATATCTTCAAGGTCAAATGATGTCAAAATATCAACTTTTTTTGCGTGGCTTGGCTTGTCGTCGTTACGGATCGCTGTGGTTGTGTTCAAATGCTAAAAAAATGGGCATCAATGATGTTTTGGACATCACTAATGATGCAGTACTGATGCTAGACCCGGCATTTGACCTCAGACAACCTATCTAGCAGCCCTTTATCAGGTCATTACCTGATCCAGTTACCAGAACCGGGCCCCCGCCCGACTGCTCCGTTGAGCGACTCGGCGTTATGGGCTTCACATAGAAAGGAGTGAATACATGAATAAAGTGTAGGAACGATGAAGTACACAATGACAAACAGTAGTTTTCAGGATATTTGGAGAGCAACATGCAAAGAGACATCAATCGCATGGCAGTCATTTTAATTTATGACAACATTTCGGTTGACCAAGTTTGGTTCCATTAACCTGTCATAAACTTGAGCTGACTTGACCTCGGTGACCTAACACCTAACATTGAAACTATATAGCATAACAATATGCAACAAACAAGTCGCCAGTGTTGCCAAGAACACTTCCCTTTTGCCAATATACGAGAAGCTCATCAGCGCCGATATTTGTGGTCTGGCGCTGCGAAATGTTTTTACTTTAACGCCCCTAACTCGAAACATTTTCGGCCGATTTTCATTTTTCTTCCTTTAAATAACGCGGCCATTTCTAAGCAGGTACGTAAACAATCGCGTATATCGGCCGGTAAAATCTGGAGTTATGTACGAAAAATCGGAGGAATGGGAGAATTTCGCCCCCCTTCCCAGGGCGCGTGTTAAAATTTACGTCCAGCTTCGTCGTGCTGTGGGATGATGAAGCTGAAGACATTCCCGCACCCAGAGTCCACCACCGTAGGCGGCCGCGACCACAGGCGTCGTCAGTACCTGCAAAGCTACTCAGCACCTTCTCGCAGACATCACGCACATCAATCCAAAGATGTCCAACATCCTTCTCATATGCGTCACGCACTTGAAGACATCTGAAAGTGCCCAGCATCTTTCTCTCAGACGTCACAGAGAGCAATCTGAAGGTGCCCAACATCTTCATCACAGAGGCCTCGCGCACCAATCCAATCCAAAGGCGCCCAGCATCTTTCTCACAGACGCTACACACACCTATGCAAAATACCCAGCATCTTTCTCTCAGACGTCAGAGAGATACTCATCTGAAGGTGCGCGATGTCTTCCCGCACCAGGTCGAGTACTCCCTTAGTGGAATAGCCCTGGTTTCAGCTTAGCATGGCTTAGCTTCAGGGTTGGAATGGGACAGAATTCCTGGTCGGATGTGACAATTTCCAGCTTGGCTTGTGACGCATTTCAGCCGCGATCCGCGCCATTTCTGTCAGGGCTCCCGCGCAAACCCAGACATCCTGCAGATGACCTGGCTGAATATTGCTGAACCGTTCTGTGTCAACTGATAGTGGCTGGTGGTAAGTTAGGCGGCGGTCTGGGTTTCCATGTCGAAGTTGTACAAACTTAAATGGAACAATATTGAATAGCGTCCCATTATAGCCAACGTTCAACTAAGGCAGGCCCTCGGTTCAATATTCGATTGCTATACCAGGCATTCTTGAGCTCCTGGGTGACTCTTGGGCTGGGCGAATGATGACGCTGCGTGGCCATTTCGACCAAGCATATTCTACCAGAATCGAAGGGCAATAATGCTAAGTAGCGGGGTGACCATATCCAGTGTCACTGTAACACAAAATTGGGGTACGGCGTTTGCTGTATACTACGTTGCCATGGTGACGAATTGTCGTGAAACGGACACCATAGTGATGCGAACAGTGCAAATAGACGTGACACGTCTCGCCAAAATGTTCATGAGTAGTGAAATGTACTTCAGCGGACAAGACGCAGGCTCTCCTATATGTCTGAATCGTGAGTTTTTCTAGACATGCCTGCTTGTCGTCATTACTGTGGCAAAATCTCGTCAGCTTAAGACCATAATGAAGCCAAGCGTTCTTAGCAATACTAAGTTACGCGGAAACATGTTGGAAATGATTAGTATAATGCATATCAGCGAACAGGCATCGAACTTGCAAATCTCCTTACATTTTTGCACGCAAGGCATTGTGTGCACGCAGGACGAGTTTTTGCACGCAGGGCATTGTGTAACTGTGTAGGAAGCAGACTAGTCAGATGTCTCCTATGCCAGCTTGAATTTGTACGGTTCTTTAAATTCAGCGATTCGCCGGAAAATTCGGAGATGGCTTTGAAATCAACTTGATATTAGAGGCGGTGACATTTACCACTCCATTACTGGATGGGGTCGTCAAAACCAGCGGGAAAAGTCAAGCATTTCCCAAGTATTTACCTACAGCATGTCCTCTGTTCTATCCGCCGGCCGCTATAATGGGCGCTGTATAACCACTGCAGTTGATGCGCCCTAAACCCTTAATAACTAACTAACCCGCCGGCCGCATCACGGCGCTAGTAGTCACATGCCTGCGCTAGTTACGTAGCATACAGTATTTTACGTGGTGAAGCTGCAGCGTCAGCTTTCATTGAATATACATTGCACATTCCATACTGCAATACCAACATTTCAGTTTTGCAGGATCAGCTTCGCAGTTCGCAACAATGAGATCCTGGGCATGGTCTTGTCCCATCTCTCTAAAAACGTGTCACTTAGATTATATAATATTGTTATTTTCAATTGGAGGAAAAACAGTGCCACCTGATGCTCATCGGTAGCAAAGTTCGATACATCCGGCGTTCTTCGAAAAGCGAGGCCGCAAATCGCGGACGCTGACGACGGCTTTCTGAAAGTCCGCCGTGTGTACTACATGCAAAGTACTGCTACAGCATCGCTCTGCACCTGGATCTGCGGTTCGTGACGGTGCAACTCCGTAACAGACTAGCGTTTCCCAGAAGGCGACACCTCCACTTATGGGTGAGGAGAAGCAGGGGGACGCGTGACCCGTGAGCGCGGATTTTGTCAGCCTTGACCGTCGACTCCACGAGCATTCACAATGAATCGCTATCGTGAATCGCAAGTATTCACTCTAAAGACGATTTGTCGCCACCTCTCCCAGTTTTACGAACATTCTTTCGTACGGGTGCATCTGACAACTGATACTGACACGATACAACCGACAGCGAGCGCATGGTGTCAGCTCCTTCGCCCTATGCTTGTGTACAGACACTTCCGCAGGGACGTCCACACCAGGACACAACTGGCACACACCAAAACGAGTAGCGTGCCAACTATCGGCCTCGACCAACATGGGAAAGCGGTGCGTCACTCGCCCCTCCCGTGAGACCACAATCACCCCTGCCCCGGCTTAGGATCGCAGCTGTACTTATGACTTGCTGTCGGAGGATCAGAAATCTAAATTTGGCTTGTCCGCTAAAACCTGAACTCTGCAGCTGAGCCACTGGTTAAGTGACATTCAGCCGGTTACTATCTCTGACTGTCTGGCAGCCAATGGGTGTCGAGAAGGTGACGTCACCTGAACACGTACCACGCATGTTTGATAAGCATTTGGATGTGTTGCTGCTCAAGGTGATTATGGCACGAATTTGAGCGATACGTGAAGACGGCCAGTGATGCTTGATGCACGTCATCTTTTGTCCCAGTACAGCTTATCTCCTGAGCTTGCGCTACATTGTAAGCATATGAACCGTGCACAAATGCGATTGGAGCGAATGTCTTTACCATGTGCTGTGATCGAAAATTCCGGACACCACTGGAGCAGCTCAGGACAAACTATCTCAACATTGCACCATGTGATTACTTCCTTTGTCAACGACATTGTCAATCAAAGAATTGCAACGGCATTACACTAATCCACGACCCAGGGGTGATGAGGCCTGAATATGATTGGTGGGACCAAATTCATGACGGAAATGGGTGCCACCAAATTATTTGGTGAAGATTACCCCCATAGGGCGCCCTATCAAGAGAACAGGAAGTTGGTGGGGCGCAGGCAAAGTTGGTGGAGCCTATTCTCCACCAAAAGTATAGGGAACTCCGCCTCTGCCGCGACCCACTGAGATCCCCATCGACCGCCTGAGTGGATGATGGGGATGGCACACTTGATATCCAACGGGTGGACATTGAGTCGAAATCGAAACCAAGGTCCCCCAGAAACGCCGAGCGCTCTGGCAACCGCTATATGCACCGTCCGCCAAAAATGTCATTCTGGTCACTTCCCTGGAGGCACGATTTTCAAACACTCCAAGCACAGACGCGAAATTTGCATCTGCCGCCAGGTAACACCCGTTTGTTTGTTTATTGGTTGGTTCACGACACACGTTATGCACATTCACGGCTAATGGCGTCGCCCACACTGTTTCGCCGGTGGGCCGCGGGATTGGGAAATGTCCTGAGTGGCGCTAGAGTCGAACCCGAGACCTTTGGTACCCATAACCCGACACCTTAACCACTCGGCCATCCCCGCCCCGCCAGGTAACACCCGAAGTAGGGGCGGATGCAGGAGGGGGACTAGAGGTGTGCGACCCCCATGTAGAGGTGGCGCCCATGCTGTGCACTGATCGTGTGCACATCCTCTCAACGTGCTTTACTTCTTTCTTTCTTCTTCAACTTCTCAACTCTCCGCTCAACGTGCTTTAACTGAAGGAGGTCCTCCAGGGACTTTCGCAGTGGGAGCCCCTCCGAGGAAATGGTGCCCCTTTGGACGAATGCCCAATGAAAATCCCTGGATTCGCTCCTGACCTGAAACAGACGAGGAATGATGATTGTCTTGCCAAATTTTTTCTTACCACTTATTATCCAGCAGCGTCATATACGTGAGACGTCACAAGTTTCCTCACAGCAGATAATCCAGTGGATGCTTGTTGGCATTTGTGCGGTGTCTAGTTCGCAGGCCGCGTTGAATCTTTCAAATGCTGATGGAGAGGGCTGTGTGTTGTTGTGTTGTGGAATTTGTTTGTGGGTGAGTAGTGACGTTTATCTTGGTCAAATGATACAATGACAACACCAAGTGACACATCTGGACAGGATGAGGGGTAACAGACGAGAATCATAGTCACAAGCACGTCATGTCGTTCAGTAGATGTGACGGAAAAACCCATACTACGTCATTCTCACTATTGCGATTTTACTCTGGACGTCCTACAAAATGGCATACCTCAACATTGTTTGGGCGTCTCTATTTATGCACAGTCGAAGCTGGTGACTAATACAACCACCCCAGTCCTTCATTCTTGGGATAATTTAAGCAATGGTGTGCTCTCCATTTCGCATCGATACTCATTTATCCTTGCGATCGTATCAGTAAAGTCATGAGGATGCGTATAGCATGTCATGACCTAGAAGATACAGCATGATATGGTATCAATCACCTGTACCATGAGCGTAAAAGGTACTGCTATGCGAACATACACACGCATATATATATATATATATATATATATATATATATATATATATATATATATATATATATATATATATATGTGTGTATGAGTGTGTGTGTGTGTGTGTGTGTGTGTGTGTGTGTGTGTGTGTGTGTGTGTGTGTGTATGTGTGTGTGTGTGTGTGTGTCTGCATGTCTGCACGGCAATGATACAAAATATCGCTACGCGCGGTTTCCAAAGTATGTCAAATGCACTGCCACCATCATTTGTATTCTGCAGTGATGAAGTCACCAGAGGTCGTATAATAATCCAGGCTGAAGGAACGGATTACCTGTCATTGCTACATTGTATGATTGTACATCATTCCCAAGCGGCATTGCATATGCAGCCAATCAAGCATTGCATCTGCAGTCTGCAGATTCGACATGAATAGTTGGCCAATGTCTTAGAACACATTTTTCCAGTCGTCGGTTCACAAAAGGGGAGGTCATTCATATAGCTATTTAATCCAACGTGGGCTGTAACAAAAACTGTATCAGCTCGAGCTCATGACTTGCCACATGAGATGGAGGAAAATTACGCCGCAAATGTTCGTGGTCTTCCATGGAAGAACAGTGTGCGAGGTGTAACATTGTTCCTGCCGTCGAAGAGGAGCCGGCCGATGACCACATCGGCTTTCTTGAGTGGGGGAGAGCGGGGATTGACTAGGAGCGGATGCGAGGGAGGGAGAGAGAGAGAAACAGAGGGAGAGGGAGGGAGAGGGAGAGGGAGAGGGAGAGGGAGAGGGAGAGGGAGAGGGAGAGGGAGAGGGAGAGGGAGAGGGAGAGGGAGAGGGAGAGGGAGAGGGAGAGGGAGAGGGAGAGGGAGAGGGAGAGGGAGAGGGAGAGGGAGAGGGAGAGGGAGAGGGAGAGGAAGAGGGAGAGGGAGAGAGAGGGGGAGAGAGAGCCTTGATATGTAAATATACATCTACAAATATATTCATATCCGTGAAATTAGAGCAATTATTATGTAGTCCAAGGGGCTACCTTCTTCGCATGTCTTGCCTGAGAAGGTAGCTGCACATGGTGTATTCTGAGGAATGGAACTTAAATATGATGATGTACCTAAACTCACCAAATTTCGTGTTGCATTTTCATGTAAATTTTCATTGCTGCTGTTCGAAAGCTCAGCCTCTGCTTTTCCCGTGTTCCTATTCTCCCATCCAGCCGAAACAACAGCAGCCCCTCCTTGTCACCTTCCAGTCGTAGGGACAACACGGGAAGTGTTTCTGCTGTTATAAAAACTGATGGTTATTACGCCGATCCCATGCATGTCCAACCTTTATAAGTTGGTGTTTCTGCCATACCAATGGCTATTGCTAATGCGACAGCATCGTATTCAACGGCTGGCAATCGAAGCCGACACGTACATGATCATTCCAGCGCTGGCATGGAGGAAGATAGAAAACCTGTTTGCTGTTATGCACAATGCTGTGGAATAGCTGCGCAACACCTTCAAAGGCAACACATCATTCCGACAGGTACGACAGCCGGCCTAATCCTCCGAGCAGACAAGCCCACTCGTCGGTCACACCACTTGCCATAGCGGCATCGGCCAAGTTTACCGAAGCTTACCAGTCTTCCAAGTGTGGTAGGGGCCAACCAAAAATATCGGCTCGGATCCGTACCTAAGGTCTCCAGCGTTGACGATGCCCATGGACTGAAGCACTGGTCACAGGCGACTTTTTGCGCGGCATGCTGAAGTCGAGTGACCATGAAGCACCCAATGTAGCTAGCGGAGCATAGTAGCTTACGACTAGTAAATTTCCGTGTGATTCTGACTAACCGTCGCCTGTAATCAGCGCGGTCTGACCCATCTCCAACCAATCCCAGACCAGACGGCAGTGCAGCCTGACCCGTCCCCGACCCCGACCAATCCCAGGCTCCGACCCGTACCGACTCATTCCAGACCGGACAGCGGCGTCACCTAAACTGTTACATGACTCGCCCTGACCTGACCCGTCCCGACCAACCCCAGACCGGGGACAGCAGCGTGACTTCACCTGTCGCCTGACCCGTGCTGACCTGACCCGTCTCCGATCCACCCAAAATTGGGGCCAGCAACGTGACCCCAGCCGTCGCCTGACCCGTCCCCGATCCACTCCAGAACACACAGCGGCGTGACCTCACCTGTCGCCTCACAGGCGGCCATGTTCGCCTGCACCGGTTCGAGCCGGGCGGCCAGGTTGCAGCAGTAGGCGGTCAGCAGGGCGGACACGTGAGACACGAGGCACCGGCCGTGCAGGTTGCGCAGCTCCGGCACGGCCACATACACCACGAGGGTGGCCAGCAGGAACAGCGTCGACACTGCCATCAGTGCGCCGTACAGGTGGGCATGGTCCAGCTGCGGGTTCTGCGTGAGGTTGCCGAAGCAGAGGATGGCGAAGTGGTAGTCAACGGTGCGACCCTCGTGTGTGTACTCCACCTGTGGGTAGAAGATGGCACGGAGGTAATGCAAGCATCAAGCACAATGAAGGATCGCTACACTTTTAGCCAACATTCTGCCGTTGAATTGGAATTCACGAACTGCTGGTAGAGTTAGGATTCAAGCTACAAGCTCTGATGAGCTTAGGACCTTAGTCTATAAAGCCACCACAAGAAGAATTGGGATTAATTGTCTTTTACAACAATTCAAAGTCGGACCATACATTCATACAGAGCCGAATCCGGGTATTTTCATCGGAGGTGAAAGGGCGCTTGTCTCTGGAGAGACGATTTGATGGAAGATTTTACGGAAAATTCCTCTCAACCGAAAGCTTTCAAGGCTCTGCGGTGCTTCACCTCGAACTACGAGAGATGAGGCAGATATTTTCGACATTATTCTCATTAGTGGTTGCATGAGTGATATATGGGCCACGAGGGACAATTCTGGGCGATCCTGTGTACACCAGCAGTGCTTACAAGTGGCTGCTGGCACTGAGATGAGGGCGATGTTATTTGCGACGCGCACTACTGAAGCTGTGATGAGCTCCCAGAGGAATGAGCAGGAACACCACTATCTAGTTTGGAGACAGCACAGCATCGGTGTGCCTTGCGCCTCCAGGCTGACTTTGGATGTCCCCGGGGCCCCTATGTCAGGGCTTTTAGGATGGGTTGACGTACCCTATTACTCTAGCATGCGCCCTGGAGGGGTGGGGGTTGAAATTCGCCCCCTGGTTTTTCGTACATAACTCCAGATTTTACCGGTTGATATTCGCCACTGTTTGTGTACCTGCTTAGAAATGACCGATGTGTTGCTCGAAGTAAGAAAAACGAAAATCGCCCGAACATTTTTCGAGTTAGGGGCTGTTAAATAAAACAATTTCGCAGCCGCCAGACCCACACAAAATCGGCGCTGATGCGCTCTCCGTATATTGGCAAAATGCAAGTGTTCTTCGTAACACTATCGACTTGTTTGATGTATATTGTTATGCTATATAGCTTTAAAGTCATGTTAGGTCACCCGGGTCAAGTCAAGTCAAGTTTATGACAGGCTAATGGAACCAAACTTGTTCAACTGGAATGTTATCATAAATGCAAATTACTGTTATGCGATTGATGTCACATTGCATGTTACTCCCTACACATCCTGAAAACTACTGCTTGCCATTGTGTACCTACTTTGTATGTCTATGTACTTTATACATGTACTTCACTACTTTCCTTGCGAAGCCGATTACGCCGAGCTGCCCAACAGAGCAGTCGGGTGGGCGGCCCGGTTCCGGTAACTGGAGCAGGTAATGACCTGATGACGTGCTGCTATATAGGTGACGGTCCAATGCTGGGTCTAGCATCTGTATTACATTCCTAGTAATGTCCAAATCATCATTGATGCCAATTCTGGAGCATATAAACACAATCACATCGATCCATAACAATGGCAAGCCAAGCTACGCAAAACGAGAACATTTTGCCATTTTGACCTCATTTGACCCTGAAAATATTAACCTAAGGTCATGAAATTTGCACACAATAGAAATCGCTGTTGTATCCATGCACACTACGAATTTCGCTGCTCCAGCTTTAATAGGAGCCGAGATCTTAGGAGGCCCTAATACTTCGGTGCGCGTAATTTTCGAAGACCCTTCAGGGCGCCTGAAAACAAGTAGGAGATGCGGGAATAGCATTAAAAAGAAGACCTAAACAGTGTTTGCTATGTGCATGAAGATCCAAAACATACACCGGCGGATAAACCGGAGCATCACACAGCAAGTGTGCAATGTCAATCCCTCATCTATGCCAACACGAACGAACGAAAGCGACACAAACTGAAATGAGGCGGAAAACCACATGAAAATGGCGGCACAGATTCACTGAATTTGCCGTTTTCAGAAATCCTGTGATGCCTCGAGATGATCGATTTGTTGTTTACTGTCATGTGACCTGGACAGGGTACACCCCTGTCCAGGTCAGCGAAGCGTTGTGTGTCCTTGGGAGAGCATCTTCATCTCCACGTCCTCAATGCTGACAATGCCCTCCCAATGATTTCAACTTTTAGCATAGGGACCTATGTGATATGCTTATCCCCCAATTCCATTTGGGCCCGCCCATTGCCATCATGTGTGATCTCCGATCAATTTTCAGAAACCTACACCCATGGACCTAGCCGTTTCGTTACTAGGAGATGGCAACGACAACGCGCCGCGTGAATCGCGGCGAGTGAAGTGTGCACAGTATCCCAACCACCTCAGCACCTGCTGTTGGGGGCGGAGGTGGAGGGGGGGGGGGCAGTTCGCTGGGTTCCCGCATATACTGATCTGCACTCTCCAAGATTGAATAAATATTGTTCAACGATGATGAACCCAGAAGAGTTTACAAAACGAACAGAACACTTCGACTTGTTATGAAGCCATAATTTACCCCTGCCTACATTTACTCTATTGCATGAAATTTTCAATATTGACTTTACAAAATGCATTCATTGCAATATGAAGCATTTGCCAAACAATGACTAGACGATTTCATACCCAAAAGACCGCAAATATATCTGTGGTGTCGTTTTGTATGCTCTTTTGATGGCTCCAGCCACCCCATCCTTCTTTTCACCCATCCCCACAAAGATTTGAGCCATCCCAATGGATTAAAAAGAAGAAAATAAGAAGTACTTGAACATCAGTGCATGTGAGAAACGTATTCAGGAATCACCAACATGCATCATGTTGTTGCATGGGTGACCTATGTACATGTGCCTGGATCCTCTCACTTAATAAATTCTAAACCTTATGTTTTGCAGCCATAGCTGGGCTGATGCAACGGCGAATATTACCACAATCAACATCAATGGCAATTACAACTAATCCAACAAATAATTGTTGAGGTGTTTCAGGCAATCAGACAAGGACCACCAGTGTAAATGAGCCTGCAAATTTGCTGTGCTCACCATTATTGATTGTTCAGCAACGCGTGTGGTCACGCATTTGTGCAAACGATGCTACGATTGTTTGGTATTCCGAGTCAGAAGAGGTTCCGCAGCAGGTTAAGCTGTATTTGTGAATGAAAAACACACCTGCATGTGTCCAATTTATAATTTTTGCCCACCTGCCCGACTGCGTAACTACCTCTATATCCATCTAACTACCATGCCATGTAGCTATATCCATAGCCATAATTATTCAAATCAATGGAGTGTCGCATAACGCTCAGTTCATGCCATACATCGCAGTTCGTGAATACGCTTTGCATCGCCATCTATGCCATGCGTCTGCCTTCAAAGACGTGAGACGAATCATTTTCGTTCGTGATGTGCGAACAGTTCGTCTTCTGGGGACACATAGTCACGAGAAGTATGCTGTTTGTGATTACTGGGCAACCCTAGAATGCATGGTATGCAGGATTGCGACTTATCGCCGGGTTAACTCAATTGACGGAGTGCTGATCTCGGGGAGAGGATTGAACTCGCACTCAAAATGTCAGTTTCCTTTTCCGGTACGCCTCCCGCGGTCCATAAGAGACCCATCTGGAAAAGCCTGCGAGCAAGTGGCCTGGAAGCAGAAGCGCAGCCAAGGGAGCCACACCACCTCAGGAACCAAAATGCTCTATATGAAAAAAAAAACCTTGAAATTAAACCATAAAAATCCGAAACCCCACTTGAAACCAAACGATTTCGGCGCGCTTCGCCCGCCGAAAGCGTTCCGTGTTTCGTGGCATGTTTTTCTTCGGTCGGACCCCTTAGGAAAATCCTTGCTGGGCCACTACCAGGAATTGTCACCTTTAGTCGGGCGGCCGAGTTGGCTTGGCAAGGCATTGCCGGCACGTTAACCCGTCCCGTCTCGGAAGGTCTTGAACCCCCTCCCCCAGGTTTTTCGCGGACAGCGGACGTACGGCGTACGGCAGCGCGCCAAAATTTGGCATACCTTTTCCAACATTAATTTGACACGCTGATTCAAACTTTTTAGGTCAGATCTTCTAGGGCCAACGAGTTAGTCAAGGTCAAGTGAGGTCACCTCCAAAATAGTTCAACCAGTCGTCACGCTTTAACTGATACAGATATTTTGATGAAACTTTCAGCGTTTGCTTATCTTTACGGATGCAACAAAACGTACCAGTGGAATTTCTCATTTTTCTTCGTTTTTGACTACAAATAAATTTTGCGTAATTGCCAAACTGCAGTTCAAATACATTATTCTGGCTAAAGTAAGCATTTGTTATTAGGGTAAGTTGAATTACAACAACGTTTCTCGGTCTGCTCTACCCACTTGAAAAGGAAAATTAGAGAAAAGTTGACAACTTAACATTTTTAAATTTCAAAAAAATATTGAGGGGGGGACAAAACAAATTATAGCCCTGGTCGATTTCGCTGTCCTTTTCTAATTCCAAATAAACTTTGTTTTTTTCATATATCCCCCAAAATGAACTCCCCAGAGTCAAAAACATAATGTAAGTCGTGAAAAGTCATACAAATATATCCCCCTGGTGACGTCACTTTTTGTGGAAAATTGCTTTGGAGGGTGGACCCGAACCCTACTCGTCGAGCACTTTCCGATGACACCTCTTTTGTTTCCGTGCGATGCTTAATTTGGATTTTATAGGGGGTCTTCAATCGTCCCCGAGACGGGTGTGAGGATTTGACCGGAAAAACGGCGCGGGTTAAACGTTGGTCACAGAGTTGCAGTTAGTGATATTTGGTCAGCGGCGGAGCAACATATTTCCGACTGCGGTAATGATATTTTATAAATAAGCCTTGACGACAGAAACAGGCCGTGCACGAGCATTCAAACAGAAACAGGCCATTCAAAATTCACCCCTGTGGCAGAGGCTCCAATGCTTACTGGAATTCGGCGCTTCTCTACGACCTGCATATGTAATTGCATAAACTTACTATTCATTGGGATCCGAAAACCTCGCAAGAATATTTTTTAAGACACGATGAGACTATCTCTACATACTATTTTCAAATTTTGGGAGTGGTGTCAATAAGGTGTGTTTTCTAGTAACTTGAAGGATATATTAACCTAATGACAAGCAATCGGGGAAAACGCTCAAAACGGACTGAAATGTAAGAATTGGCTAAATCGCCTAGGGGATATGGTGAGATGACGACGAATCGTCCAACTTCCCAAATCGGCAGGATCTCTTAAATTGCAGAAAACCCATATGTAGCTTATAGTGGACTGGCGTAAATCTGCGCCTAGTTGACTATGTCTGTATCCATGGACTATGTATGTATGTATGCATGTGTAACTATGTGGACTATGTATGTACCTAGTGGGCTACCTAGTGAACCACTGTCTTCGAAAGTGGGAGATGTTCCCCCATAAAAGCGACCGGGGAGTGGGGACGCGCCGCCACCTTCCACACGGTGACACGGTTCAGTATCTTCACCTACATGGAAGTGAAGTCGAGGAATTGCTACAACCATTCTGTGTTCCAGACAACTGGCCCTTGGTCGGAGTACGGTGATGATCAAGGGTACGATTCACAGCTGCATGCGCATCATTCCGCAGGTGAAAGCCCTCTTATTCCTCCTCCGTTTTGGGTTTCAGACAATTATTTGGGTTATTTTTATTGTTTCCTTTCCTACTCATCCTCACTCTGACTCAGTTTTTTTCGCAGTTGTATGGGCTTTTGTAACGTAGTATATATTAGATACTGTTTAGACCGCCTCATTCATATTACGGTAGTAAAGTAGCTGCAGCATTACGCAGCCCGTGATACTACAACGCCGTAAGTGAGCCGGTTTGCCGCCCCGAACTGTGCTGGGCCTGGCAACTGCTTTGTCGGCCGCCCGGTTGGCCGGATGCGTAGTCAGCGTTCTGAGCCTGTGGTCCCGCGTCGGCCGCCGCCTACGACGCAATGCCTACCATGCTGGCCGTGTCCCCAAAGAATTACACCCGATGTGGCAGGGCTTCCGAAACTGTCGAGCCGCGCAGGCCTGCTGCGGTCGGCTGCATCTGCAAATTGAATATCAGTTTTTCCGCCTCTAAATTCAGAACGTGTAACATTTACTGTCGGTGGTCTCATCGAAGCATTGTACGAACGTCCTTCTGAAACGTGCGAATTGCTGTTGATTGCCGTTCATTTGCTTTTGCCACTGCACAATGTATCACGTGCAGAGGCGCTGAACGATCGTGAGCTTTCGCAACGCGCGGACGTTCTAGACTTTTTCAAGTGTCTGCGAGACGACTATCCAACACTTTCCTCATTTCTCTTAATGGTCTGCTGTTGATATTCCATTTTAAAATCTGGATTGTGCAAGTAGTCATCATATGCACTGCCATACACTGCCGCTTTCTTGAAACATCCCGTTATTATGAAAATAAATCTTCCTTTCTCAATTATCTCATCAACACCATAGGGCTCGAAAGTATTTCCAAAGAGTTCGTTGCATCCTTTTTTCATTCAGTGCCTCACTTTTTGATATCCGAGGAAATAGTATGGCTAGAAGCTTCATGAATTGGAAAAGTGGTCATCTGAAATCGCAGAGGGTTTGTTGTAAGTCGGACAAGTGGCGTCTAAGCTGGAGATGGGCCGTCTAAGGTCGGAAGGAGTCGTCTATCCAGAGTCTGAAGTCGAAGAGGACCAGTCTGAGGAATCAGCGTAGGCAAGCGATCTGACATGACAGGGGTTGTTTGAACTGGAGAGAAACCGTCTAAATTCAGAGAGGATTAGTCGTATGACGTGGCAGAGGTACCGCCCAAGGTTAGAGCTTCAGAAGTATGAAGACAAAGACAGTGGCTGTCAACGAGGAACTGCCTGAGGCGTGAACTCAACAAAATGTCGTCTGAGGAATAAATACGCAACCGACTTAAAACGGCCTATTAAATTCGGCAAGCGACCGTGAGGAGTCGGAGGGCTCTTTTTTGTCTTATTGTCTGAGGAATGAGTAAGTGACCCGAGTAAGTGAACACTCGGACAGTGGCCGTCCAAGGTTGAAGAGTGGCTGCGATAAGTCGAAGAAGGGTCGTCAAATGTTTGAGTGAGATCGTATGAATTCGAGCATGAGCCGGCGATCCTGAAACATTTTGGATGTGGTTATGTTTGGCTTGAGCTACGTCAATGACTTTACACCGCATGAGCCGTCTATCCTGAAACATCTTAGATGTGGTTTCCTTTGGCCTGAGCTACGTCAATGACTTCACAATACCCATGTTGAAACTTCCACATCAGACGGAAAAAATACGAAGGAAAGGCATTGACGATTTCGTGGCGCTGCGCGTCTCCGCTTTTCTCCTCCGCAGAAAAACCTTAGAAGGAAGGGGTGTAAAAAGATCCCCTCGAGACAAGGCGGGTTAAATGCTTTCCACGATATCGTTTTCTTCATGGTTTGATTTGTTGTTGTTATTATTGGCATTATTATTATTATTATGACAATTAATATGATTAATATTATTGCAATTATTTAGTGAAAAAAAATGCATTATTATATAGAACCATCATGTACATTATGATATTATTGTATCCCATAATATTACGTAATTTGTAGGGGAAGACGGGATAGGCCCAATCCCTAATGCCATTTAGGGCCTTTGTGTAATACTATTCAATATATACGAGCTGTTGATATGTCGATGCATACCTTGAACTTTTTGTGTGTGTTTGCCAACTAAAATTAATATTTGCAAACTAATGCATTATGCTATATCAGTTTTTGTATGTCATTTTATACTACGGGGTACGCCCGCCCTCGGAGTGCCACCGGCCATGCATTTACCCGCAAACAAATTGTTCATCGGCGGAGGGTGGGTGAGTGCACTGGGGTGTTGAGAGGGCGTCTTTTCCTGTCCGGAAGCACTTTTCCTCTCGACAGAATACCTGCCCCTCTGATGAGGGCGTTTGTGCTGAGAAAAAAAATCCGCTAAAATGGTGGGATAGACTGTGCTGTGATGCCACTGGGAAGTGCGCCATTTCTCGGTCAGATCGGCGTCACATTTCCATGGGATGCTCAAGTGTTCCTCTCCACTTCGAGCCCCCGGTGCAAGGGAACCCCGTCAAGGGGGGCAGCGTCACCCCGATTGCTCCGATAGCCTTTGACAATGGAGCGATTTTGCAACGAACATACGAACACCTTGTTTCCTTTTAATTTTAAACGCTAGTGTTGCTGAAATATAGATATGCTACCCATATATCATGCTATATCAGTTTACTTAAGTAATTTTGTTTTACAGAGTATGCCCGCCCACGGAGTAATACCCGCCAGGCATTTACCCCCACCACCAAAAAACAATGTTCAGTGGTGGAGGGCTGGCGGATGCACTGGAGCATGCTGACGGGGCATCCTTTCCTGTCAGGAAGCGCCTTCCTCTCATGAGAGGGCCTTTTCCTCTGAGGGGGCGTTTCTGGCTGAAAACAAATCCGTTAAATGGATGCGAGATGTGGTGCTCTGAATCTGCCCGGAATGGTGCTATTTCATGGTCAGATCGACACCACCTTTCCATGGGAGGAGACACGTGCCCAAGTGTCGATTTGATACTATATGCCCTCTATTTCAAGTTCCTGGTGGGAGGCAGCCCCGTCAAGGCGGGCGACGTCACCCCGATTGCTCCAATCGCCTTCGACAATGGAAAGATTTTGCAACGAACACTTTCTTTCCTCTTAATTCTAAACACTACAATATTGCTGATGAACACGTTGGACTTCATAAGCAGGCTTTCTCGACAGACACAGACAGACATCAGACACAGACAGACAGCCACAGACATCAATAAACATGAAGTGTTCTCAGAACAACATACCAAAGCATGAATGTGCAGTATTTCTTCTTAGAGACCAGTTCAGTCCAAGAGTTCCCTTTGTGTGCGTCTCGCGTGCGATGTTGAAAGTAAAAGACAGTCAGCTATGTCTCTTTTGATTATATTCTGCTCGGGAGAGAAATGGGCGTCGATACCCCGAGGGCGGTGCCGTCTTCTAACAACCGTCTGCTAACCTTCTCCCCTGCGAACATTATGAAAACATTTTTCAACTAGACCAGAAAGCTTTTCCGATGTGAAAAATAGATCTGCGTAAGGCATTCGTGCAGGAAACCACTTTTCATCCAGAAGCCGGTCACCGAGCGATCAGTATATTCTGGTCAGGCAGCTGGTGACGTCACGAACCGCGGTCGCCAGGATTGGTCCGCCCAAGCTGCTCAGACGCCGACGATTTCCCATTATGGCGAGCAAATTGATGAATGTACTCGCAGTTTGTACGCTGCCGTACGCTGCCGTACGATGCCGTACCGTACGTCACCGTACCGTACGTCACCGTACCGTACGTCACCGTACCGTACGTCACCGTACCGTACGTCACCGTACCGTACGTCACCGTACCGTACGTCACCGTACCGTACGTCACCGTACCGTACGTCACCGTACCGTACGTCACCGTACCGTACGTCACCGTACCGTACGTCACCGTACCGTACGTCACCGTACCGTACGTCACCGTACCGTACGTCACCGTACCGTACGTCACCGTACCGTACGTCACCGTACCGTACGTCACCGTACCGTACGTCACCGTACCGTACGTCACCGTACCGTACGTCACCGTACCGTACGTCACCGTACCGTACGTCACCGTACCGTACGTCACCGTACCGTACGTCACCGTACCGTACGTCACCGTACCGTACGTCACCGTACCGTACGTCACCGTACCGTACGTCACCGTACCGTACGTCACCGTACCGTACGTCACCGTACCGTACGGTACCGAACACCAGTCGGACTCGCATCATCCGGCCGCCATAAGTGAAACTAAAAACTATCGGTACCAACATGCCGGTTTGCAAAGCCAGTCAACTTATCCTGCTGTCGGAAGTGAAAGATCGATATCTACATGATTGCCGGCAATGCCATTGCCATTGCCCATTGCTTCGCCACCTTTTTGCAGCTCGAGCCACGAACGAAACAACAGGCCAAACCAATGGTTGGCGCCCACGGCACTCCATGCAAACACTCCATCCTTCACATCAACCACTCCATGAAAAAGCGTCCACCTTCCCATTTAAATTGTGGTAGCTCTTGTAAGTTTTCTGATGCAATCAAAACAGTATGCATAACGTCAGCAAATGTCACATTAATTAAAGGAAAGATCATTAACCTGGAATCAGCACGTCTCGACAGTTTTGCGTCGGTGCTACTGCATCATTTCCTTAAACGGATTCTGACGGTACTTTATCACCGACCCTCTCATCACCATCATCAAGACCCATGCTTTCCCCAAATCATCTAGTGCTGATCTGTCTGGGGTGGAGTCTCGCTCTCAGCAGCTGAATCGGATTCAAGGGATCATTCACTTTTCAGCACAAATGATGAGCGACGCACGACGCCGAGACCTCATCACACCAGTCCTCACATCACTGAACTGGTCACCAATCGATGAACTTGTATTGGAACGTGACTGCCGCAAGGTATATCGTACCCTAAACGAGGCGAAGCCCCCCGAACGGATACGGTCTATGTCTATACGGCGATCCGATGTGGTTGTACGATACGCCTGCCTTTGGTTGCCATCCAGTGGTTATTAATTGCCAACCAGCGGTCATTGCTTGCCAGCCAGCGGTCATTGGTTGCCAACAAGCGGTCATTTGAGTTCCAACCAGCGGTTATTGGTTGCCAACCAGCGGTTATTGGTTGCTAACCTGTAGCCATTGGTTGCCAACCAGCGACCGTTGGTTGGTGAATGTGATTCAGTTGAATGGCATAGCTTACACAGTTCTCGGCCAGAGCGCCAGCATGGCTGGAGCGAGTGAGAGCCGTTCCGAACGTAACTCCATCACCGTGTTTCGGACCGAACAATTTGGGGAGTGCACGGACCGGTTGTTGGCGAAGAATGAAATATCGTGGACCCGGACCAGACATCAGACCATACACCAGACATCTTCCCGTATAAAACATGAGAAATGAGGTCAAGAAAACGCTACGGGCGTTACTGCATACCAGTCAGAAATGTTTACTTTTTTACAGAATGATAGCCTATCTCGGCCAAAACTCCAGACATTGCTGTTGATTTGAGCCGACGACTGGTGATTTTAATCCCGGTTTCACTCGAAGGGATGTAGGAGATCAGCTCACATAGGATTCCTGACATTTTGTATTGGCGTGGCATTGACATATCACTTAATTGACGCATAGTTCTTTGCATCCCTCGCCAAACAAACTTCAGTTCGTATGGTGGCCCGTTGTTGAGCGGTGGAGCAGGAGCGTCCACCACTGCCCTAGACTGCAGTACCACGGGAGCGTCCCCCACTGCCCTAGACTGCAGTACCACGGGAGCGTCCCCCACTGCCCTAGACTGCAGTCCCACAGCAGCGTCCACCAACTGCCTTAGACTACAGTCCCACAGGAGCGTCCCTCACTGCCCTAGACTACAATCCCACAGGAGCGTCCCCCACTGCCCTAGACTACAGTCCCACAGGAGCGTCCCCCACTGTCCTATACTACAGTCCCACAGGAGCGTCCCCCACTGCCCTAGACTGCAGTCCCACACGAGCGTCCACTACTACGCTCGACTGCATTCCTGTGACAATACTGCTATCTTCTGTTCTGCGGGCATGTCGGCACCGTAAGGCGTAAGATGGGTGGGTTGGTGTTGGCCGGCTCTGTGGTCTCACCAGTCTTGGGGAAACTCCAGGGTAGGTTTCTGGGGCACGGACGTCACTTTGTGATGCTGGGCAGGGGAGGTGTCAGATGCTCTTTTTGATGGCAAAAGTTTTTAATTTTCGAAAGCCATTTTCATCTAGTATACAGCAATGGGCATCCTGGTCAAGCTTCGACTTGAGCGGATGTGTGTGTGGGGGGGAGGGGAGGGGCAAAGCAATGATTGAGCCAACCGATGGTGCCCTTAGCATGTGCAAAGTGACGCTATGTCTGAGGTAGGTAGGTTCGAGGCATGTAGGTCATGATGTATATAGGTTAAAACAACTTCGCCCAAAATTATTTTGGCCCTACGAGCTTCAAAATTGGTTTAGACGACTGTAAATCTGAAGAGTTTCAATAATTATGATCAAGTTAATCGGTTATATAGACCCAAACGACTGCAGGTTCGCATAGGGCTATTCACGTGAGTCAGAATGCACATTCCAAGAGTTGCGGAAAAGTATGAAACAGCATCATGCCAACCGAACAGTTCAACACACTTTCAGTTTGGAGTTCGAACGTGAAGAGCCGTGTAGGGCTTACCACGTGCAGAACCGCTGCATTACGGTCCACCTCCCGCCGCCAACACGGACCTGATCGACGCAGAAATTCTCCAGGTCCATGAACACGTTCTGGAAGGGGCTCCAGAGGCGGCCATCCTTCTGCAGGTAGAACTTGTCATCGTCGAAGTAGGCCGGCTCCAGGGCGAACACCTTGCCCACGAAGCCGTCGGCGCCCGGGCAGAGCGGGTTGCCGGCGACGGTGACCACGTGCTCCACGTGCACCTCACGCGTCAGCTGGCGGTGGAAGGGCGGCCGCCACGGCCGCGACCCCGTCTGCGGCATGCAGGTCAGGCTGTCTCGCACCACCTTCAGGCCGGGCGGGCAGCACTTGCGCAGGCAGGTGGTGCGCGCGCAGGCGGGCCACAGCCGGTCGGCGTCCAGCAGCGCGCTGCGCTCGTGCAGCGAGATGGGGCAGGCGCGCGCCGCCGTGCCCCACGCGATGCCGACGCGCAGCCGGTCGGCGCAGAACGAGCCGGGCGGCAGCAGCGCGGCCGGCCGCCGCAGCAGCAGGTGGCCGGTGGTGAGCAGCTCGAGCGGCTCGCCGGCCGTCGAGTCGAGCCACAGCCACGGCCGGGCGCAGCTGACGTTGGCCGGCGCGACCGTGGAGCGGCGGCCGGCCGGCGCGCGCTGCAGCGACCGGCCGTTGAGCAGCAGCGGCCGCCAGGAGCCGGCCGCCGGCATCGGCTCGCACGACGGCTCGTCGCCGCGCCGCCGCACCAGGCCCGCGTCGGCGGCGCAGCACTTGGCGATGTGGCCACGCTGCCGCCACTCCAGCGCCGGCAGGTCGGCGGGCAGCGGGTGCAGCCCGTCGTCGCCGTCGCGCGGCGCGGCGGCCGCCGTCGTCTGCTGGAGGGTGCGCCTGCCGCAGGAGAGCAGCGCCAGCAGGTGCAGACACAGCGCCGCCGTCGCCGGCTTCCGCCGCCGCAGCCGCATGGCCCGCGGCCCCGGTCGGACCGACTCGGGAGAGCCGAGCCCGTGCCGAGGACCACGCGGTCGGGAGCGACCCGGACGGCCCCGCAGTGCCCCGTGGTGACCGTCGGCTTACTGACCACGTGTCTCGACCCACCCAGGTCACGCTACCTCACCGTCACCCCGTTCGGCGCCTCTCGCGGTCACACATGTGCACGCGCGGCTCGGCCAGCCCGTCTGGCACTGCGTCGCCAGACCCCTACGGCGCCGGCGCACCGCCAGCCACGAGGCAGCCGTCACCGCGACTGGCGGCAGGCTGAGCCGCGAGCCGGCCGCGGACCAGCTATTGCCGCCGCGACGGTGGCGACGCGCCGCGGCCACTCAGGAAACCTACCCACGCCGGCGGGAGGGAGGCGATCTCAGCAGGTCTCCCGCTATTGGCTAGTCATCTGATACCGGGTACTGGATGAGTGTTTTCTTTATGTGAGGGGAACAATGTCAGTCTTAACTACGGGCTCTTCAGCATTTGTGTGCTTGGGTGTGGGGGGATTAGACTTCAATATATAACTCGACCAACAAATGGGAGGAAATGGCCCTCTCAGAGATATAGTAAACCGGGTGCTTTTTTCATTTCCCTCGGTTTCCATCAGGGATGTGTCTTACGCCATATCACCAAACATACACGTGTGTCCAAACCCTTACAACATGCACAAATATTAAAGAAACAAATAGAGGCGAAATGAAGAAAGAACGAAAGACGAAAATCGGCAAAACGATAAACACGTCAGGTGACTTAACACTTGATAACTTGATAGCAGGCACAACGTAGCTCGGATTCACGTTGATGTCGCCAACGTTCTGCCGTACGTTGCAAGACCCTCGTCTCTCACGTACAAGCATACAAGCCTTATCACAAGGTTCCAGAGGTACCGTAAGCACTTCCGACGCAAGTGCACCACGCAGCCGATGGCACAACTGTCGAACAGCACTTAAATCAGACCGCCTTAGCGGAGGTGGTGGAGCCCACCAACCGGCATATATTTCGTTACTGGCAGCGCTGGCATGTGTGCTGGTCCCGAGTATCGAGCCGATGGAACAATATGTCCGTGAAGTTAACAAGATGCATAGCAGGCGGTTCCAGCAGACAGCTCCAGCAGCAAACAACTAAGTTGATGCCGTGGGACAGATTCGTGTGGCTATGCATGACAAGGTATTGAAAAATCATGTCGCAGACGAACTTATCACTATGTAAATTTACTCAATGCATGAATTCCGTTACAGTCCGTGCTTGTTCCTGGAACTATGCCATTCAGTAGCATCAAGCACCGAGTGTAGCTAAATTGACGGCATAAAGTAAATTCATGTAGTCATGCATTCATATGGGATTTACTTTTCAATACCGTATCATGTATAGCTGCAACAATCTGACATCATTAATTTAGTGGGCATAATTGCTTGTTGCGGGAGCTGTCGGCTGCAGCCGTCTGCTGTGGCTGTTGCGAAATTCACGAGCATTTGAACAATGGACCATTACGTCTGAAAGTTTTGCTTATCCTAATGTACCCGGAGTAAGGTGTTGAGGATCATATGTTCCACGCGCGGATCTCGTTTGGCAAATGTTTGGAAGGCCGCGCCCCCTCCAATATTGATTTTAGCGTACCCAAAGTTGAGTTTCAGAGCGATATCCCACTACACTTCGCTCGACACACTTTTCCTGGATATTTTTTTTATGTACATGAACGTGACGCTTATTCAATCGTCCTTCTTCAATTTAATTTTCTGTAATTGATATCTAATCATCTACCGTCCAGGAGCAAATCCAATAGTTGCCAAGAACGTCACCATGGCCCCAAATTAATTTGCTCTGCCTGAAGTGGTAATCCTCCGTGTCTCACTTGAACAATTAATGCATGATCATCATGTCCGTTCACCCATGTCCTCGTTACTTGTTCTACTCAATCACTCACTTGCACATATTCTTACTCGTGAACTAACTTACCCACCCAACCACTAGCTGATTAAATCACCCACTTTCTCACATATCCTCACTCGTCCACTCACTTACCCACCCAGCCACTAGCTGATTCAACCACTCATTTATTCACATTCCTACTCGTTCACTATATTATCCAACCAACCACCACCTGATTCAACCGCTGACGTTCTCTTATATATTTGTACCCACTTGTTTGTGTAAGTATCAGCGGCATGCGTAGGCCCCGAGCCAAGCATGTTTTCGTCGGAGTGAGTTAAATTTATCTGCGCGGGTGCGGTCTTCTGCGAAATATGCGCTCTTGAAATAACCCAATAACCCGACCAGACGCCATCTAACATGCACGCCAACGCAGCACGCCCCACGCCGTGACCGTGACCGATGACCCGGGCGCGAATATTGGATGTGAAGCCAATGATGAGAATCGTGCTATTTTCTCCGGAGTGACATGCTGCTAGTGCTCCGCAAGACGAGTGGGAGGGGGAGATTTACGAGTGGGAGAAGTGGGCCGTGATTTCAGTCGACGACTAAGCTGGCTTTGCGTGTGGGATGGTGTGCGGACGGAGGTGAAGTCGACAGGAGGAGATTAAAGCTTGGGACGAAATCAGGTGCACCATCACATCCTGATGCACCTCCCAAACGCCTGCCAGAAGCTCATCCGACGCCTGCGCCCAGACCGACCCCATCACGCCTGCCAAGCGCACAGCCCGCACCGTCAGTACCACAGTCCGCACTCCCGAAGCCTGTATCGCCAGCGTCTGGCAGCCAGTTCTGTCGGACTCACCACACGGTACTCCCACGATCCGCCGGCTCTGAACTTCCCCCTGCGCTGCAGGGATGTAGCAGTGCACGGGTGCAACACCAACAGACTCTATCACATTCGGCAACGGGTCTCTTCCTCCAATGAAGCACCGGTAGTATTCCGCCAAAATCCATGAAGTTTAAGTGAGAATTCCTACAACAAAAACCATTGCCAGCCGTGCTTCATGAGAACATTTTTTTAAATTCAGGCTTAAGCTGGAAAGGTGTTTCCGATTACACTTGGCATGTTGACAACATCAAAGGGCCACATCGAAAACGGGCGCAGCCACACTCATCACTGACAGCACTCCTCATCGTAGAGACAAGCTAAGCACTCCACTAAGTTGAGTAGCGGTCAGCCTCAAAATCGCCCTTGGCCAAACCACAGTTCGGCTAAGGGCAAACTGTGTACATTTCACAGCTATACATTTCACCGTCAGCTGTAGCCCCCACACCACCGCAACCGACCGACTTGCTGCATAAAACCTTCCACCAATTGTAATTATAGGAGACTTTAAGGCTGAACACCCATCCTGGAGAAACAATTTGACGGATACTAGAGGCCGCGAAATTCACCACTTTATATCAGACTACAACATAGTGCTTCTAAGCACCAGGGCCGCCACCCGTCACAACCCGACCTAAGAATGGTCGGATAGCTGCATTGGATTAACGTGCTGCTCCCAACGATTGAGCTCACTATTTGACTGGTCAGTTTCAGACGTTCCCAGGCTGAGCGACCACTACCCAGTCAGTTACTATTAGGCTCGGCACGGACGCTATCCACCACACTAAACTATTCAGACCATCTTGGAATTTGAAGAGAGCGGGATGGACAAAATACGAGGTCTAGCTGGGCTTGGACCTCGCAAGTTCAAATAACTGCAGGATCGAAATAATGCTGAGTACCGTCAGCTCGGAAGCACAAGACCCCGTCCTGAAAAGTAAAAAACCTCGCAAGATTGCATCCTTGGTGTACCCCGGAATGTGAAAGGCCAGTCGCCGCACGGCGCTGCGTACACGTTTTGCACACAAAAGATGCGTGTGTGAAGCACGTGTCTCCACATACAGATACCGTCCTGAAAACACTGCCGGTACACAATTCGAACAGTGCGACAAAATTATCAGCAAACACCTGCATACACAATTCGATAGGTCCATACCTACCGGCAGAATATGGAACATGATGCAGCGCTACAACGTGAAATACCCGCCAACAGGTTAATTCATCCAGGTGACGGTGAACGGACGGTGAAGGCCTAAAAACAGTGGCGTGCTTAACATTTTTTTCGTAATGAAGAGCATTTCAAATACATCACAAATTGGTACATTCATTCCCCCAGCAAATTTCATCTTCCTTCAGCCTCATGCAATATGTGTTCCTAAAAGGTGGCAAATACGGGAAAAGCCATCTTGCAACTCACCATGGACTGATCGGCACCACTTACAGCAGCACTACCCGTCACTGTGAATATCATTGCACGTTCCGTTCTGCCAATTAGACTGAATGACTACTGAATCAGAAGTTTTGTATTGTTCATTTTCGAGACGGGCGACATCGTCGCCTATTTCTTTTCACGTTTGGTTTTGATTGAGGTGACAACCGTCACTGCACGTATTTTCCGTCGCCGTACTATTGTTCCTTGTATTTTTGTGTGCTATTCGTGCTTGGGCAGATGCTTTTCGATGTTTATCCCCGGGATGAAGAAAAAACGCAAGAAGGCTACTGACTCCAACTCGCTACCGAACACCGAATATGAATTTATCGCGCTGACCGTACCTGATGTCTATCGCTCGATCCATGACTTTGCCCTGATACTCCCTCTCTGGATGTCACCGTTGTTGACGCACGACGATCTACTTATTTGGATGACGACGTTGACGCTCATTGTCGCTTGTGCTGCTGGATCGTATGTAGTCGTCAAGCCTGTAGTGAAAATCGTGTCCTTCGGTCGTGTGAACGCTTCCTGGCCAGCCAATCAACACATTTCCATTTGCTTCTTAGCCAATCCCGAAATTGAAGTCCCTGCCAACAAAACCATGATCAAAACTGAAAACCGAGACAAAACCAAAGCCTTCCTTCGCACCACCACATTTTGTGGTAAGTCAATGTCAATCGCCATCCATTCCAAACGCAGCATCACCTAGGCACCATCTTCGCGCCGGAGCTAAGTTTCAGGTCTGAAGCACATATTCAGGAGGAGCTCAGGTCGGAGGTGACCAACGTCCACCGCATCACCTCCTTCAGAAAGGGCCAAAAACATGACGCGAGTCTCATAGTCCTTACCTTCAGCTCTACGACTCTTCCCATGACACTCCTCACCGGCTACATACACTACAAAGTACGTGTTTTCATCCGAATCCTATTCGCTGTTCTAACTGCCAGCGCTTCGGCCATATCAATACAACATGCCCCACAAACGGGAAATGGTTTAGAAAACAACATCAAACGACTGAATTCATCAACTTGCGTTGAAAGGACTTTTATTTCGCTATTTAATAGGTTTGTTATCTGGTACTCGCTTTTTCGAACTCAGGTGCCGGTCAGCTATCTCCGATACACATTATGTGCAAAATGGGTCACCACAGGGGAGCCGTTACAGTCAGAACACCTGAGACGCCTCATCAGCAATTTTGTGATAAATCCGAAGCTGTTCTGAACCTTTTTGAAGTGTTTTTAACAGATAAAGTGGGGATCAGTGCTGGACTGTAATGGTATGCAGGTATCAGATGATGTTGGTAGACCGAACTTCCTTAACAATTCATTTGCGGCACAACGTTGTGATCCAGTTGCCATTTTTCCAGGATATCCCTCACAGACATATGGATCTCCTAATTGAATTCCGTGTGTCGGAAGGGTCTGGCTGCTATTTATTCAGAAACATCGTTGTAGACAAAGCGTACGGCCCAGATGGACTGAGCGCCCGCCTCTGGCGTCAGCGTGCCCAGGAGCTGGCTGTGCCCCTGTGTAAGCTGTTCACTTTGTCACTATCTCGTGGTAATTTTCCAGAGCAGTGGGCAGAGACTAATATCAATCTTAAATCCAGAGGCTCTCGCAAGCTTCCTTGAAATCGTCGAGCGGTATCGCAACTAAAGATTTGCGTCAGCATTTTTGTTACATAAGATAAATGTTGAGGTCAACTCATGCGTCA
This sequence comes from Imbricaverruca yamaguchii, assembly GCA_034440575.1. Classification (NCBI taxonomy): domain Eukaryota; kingdom Metazoa; phylum Arthropoda; class Thecostraca; family Neoverrucidae; genus Imbricaverruca; species Imbricaverruca yamaguchii. Next base: position 5,218,670 of record JAOTOL010001661.1, read on the forward strand.
TGTGCCGTTCCTACTTGTCTCCATCACAGCATGCGCTTATCCCGTCTTGAGCTTGTGGCAACACGCTTTATTTCATGGGTGGGGATATCTATGTTTCATGGGTGTAGTCTCCGAGTGTGCTCATTTGGATGCGGTGTACATAGATCTCGATAGCGAATTTCAAATTGCAAGCATATTCTCCAGTATAAGCTGGTGTTCATGTACGGTGTTAGTGGGCTAGCGTTGGACTGGCTGAAGTCGTACCTGGTAAGACGAATGATTGGATTGGATTGGCTTTACGACGCGCTCAGCAGCTGAAGCCAGGCACACGCACCAACTTGGAAGCAGGCCGCACATCGGTCGGGCCGCTGCTGCTGCCGGCTGCAGTGCTGCCCCAGTAGCCGGAGGGTGAACTTGAGTGTCGCCCGCTCGCCGATAGATGTAGGGCTACCAGTCGGGCTACTGGTCGAAATGGAGCTGAAGCACTAATCATGGTTTTGTGCAAGGGTCCTTCACACGGACACGTTAGGGGGCAGCCAACCAGTGGTAACGAAGGGGTGTTGGGCGAAATGACTGTCGGTGTGCCCAATGCTTACCGGTACGATGGAGGGAGGGGGGACAAAATCATTATCGATGTTCAGGCAACCGCGAGGAGATCGGTATCACCAACGCTGATTTGGAGACAACCAATCCACAGATGTCCACAGGCGGAGGGATCGAAGGATGACGTCACTGTCACGGGTAGTCACGCCCAAATCCGGGTCCTACAGCCAAAAGATCTTCCTAAGATTAAGACGCTAACAAGGGCTTACCAGGATTGTCACCACGGAGACGATTGTTCGCTTTATGTTGGATAGGATAGCATCAATGAGCAGAGTTGGTCCAATAGTTAATTCTAGAGGCAATTCTGATGCAATTGATGGTGCGTTGGCCACTGCCACCGGTCGGCACAGCCGTGTTGGGAGAGTTTCCATGTCGGTGAAGGAGAACGTCAGCCTGTGAGGCGCCTGAATACTTGGCAGGGGTGGATCCAGGAACTTTTCTTGGGGTGGCTCTTCCTCGTAGGATGCTGAGGGAAGGGTCAGGGGCGCATCCACGGAAGTGGTCACGCAGCCCACTCGGTGGGCCCCTTTGAATGAAAAAAATCGTTGAACGGAAAGGAGGAGTGGGCGTGAATTGCAGCCTACCTGGAGGACGCCTTTTCCCGGTCAGAGTGGCGCTACTTTCCATGTGGAGGGGGAGAGAGAGTGCATGTCCCCAATGCCACCACTAGCGGCATATATCTGTGGTATATCGGACTACTTCGCGACTATCCGACCGACGTACGGCGTCGTGATGGATGTCGAGTATCCTGGTGCAAACGCCTTAGCAGGAACGAAAAATGAAGTGGAGAATTGGAGAGGGAGGAGATATTTAAATATCTATGGAGTAGAGAGGGGAGAGTTCAGTGGTTATGCATTGGAGAGTGGGGAGAAAGTTCAGTGGCTATAGGCGGAGAGTGGGGAGAGAGTTCAGTGGCTATTGGTGGAGATGGAGGGGAGGGTTCATTGGCTATCGATGGAGAGTGAGGGGAGAGTTCAGTGACTATGCGGTGTAGAGAGCGGAGAGTTAAGTGGCTATCGGTGGAGAGTGAGGGGAGAATGCAGTGGCCATGCCGTTACGTGATAGGTGTTTAATTTATATTTAGTGGAATATGCTTTCGTTTTTCGGTTTGTGAAACCACAAACAAGATTTAGAAAAAGGAAAAAGGTAAAATGCAAGCTTCGCTACGCGACAAATGCAATGTTAAAGAGAACAATAGTGGAACAATGGAATGGTGGAACAATGGAATGGTGGAACAATGGAATGGTGGAACAATGGAATGGTGGAACAATGGAATGGTGGAACAATGGAATGGTGGAACAATGGAATGGTGCAGCTAATCTCTGCACATTCCAGGTGTTATTTGGCAACGACGTCTCCCTGTTGCTTTCTCAGATCCCTTACGCCTATCTACACATACAGCACACTCCGCTACATATCCATTAAACTCCCCTCATGTAATTGCATGGGCACTAAACTCTTCCCTCACTCTCCATCGATAACCACTGAACTCTCCCCTCACTCTCCACCTTCAGACACTGAACTCTCACCTCACTCTTTACTGCATAGCCACTGAACTCTTCCCTCTCTCAACTCCATAGCCACTGAACTATCTCCTCATTCTGCCACTTCTCCACTTCATTTTTCGTTCCTCCTGAGGCGTTTGCATCAGGATACCCGACATTCATCATGACTCTGTACTCCTGTCGATCAGTCCCGAAGTAGTCTGATATACCCCAAAATTATGCCGCTGGTGGTGGCACTGGGGACATGCCCTCCCCTCCCCTTCCCGTGGAAAGTAGCGCCACTCTGACAGGGAAAAGACGTCATCCAGGCAGGCTTCAGCCCACGCAAACTACCCCTGTCCGTTCAACGATTTTTTTTCAGTCAAAGGGGCCCACCGAGAGGGCTGTATGATTACTGTAGTCGATGCGCCCGTGACCCCTCCCTCAGCCTCCTACGAGGAAGATCCAGCCCCCAAAAGTTCCTAGATCCGCCCCTGCCAAGTATTCAGGCGTCTCACAGGCTGACGTTCTCCTTCATCGACATGGAAACACTCCCAACACGGCTGTGCCGACCGGTGGCAGTGGCCAACGCACCATCAATTGCATCAGAATTGCCTCTAGAATTAACTCTTACTATTATACCAAATCTCCTCTTTGATGCTATCATGTCCAATGTAAAGCGGACAATCGTCCCCGCGGTGACAATCCTGGCATTCTTATTAGCGTCTTAATCTTAGGAAAGTATTTTTGCTGAAGGTCCCGGATGTTGGCGTGACTACCCGTGAAAGTGACGTCATCCCTCGAGCCCTCCGCCTATCGACGTCTGTGGGTTGGCTATCTCCAGCTCGCTGCATGACCACTGCAGTCGATGCGCCCCTAGGCCCCCCCCCCCACCAAATATATCCAGCTCAACGCTGGTGAGAACCGATCTCCTTGCCGTTGCCTGAACATTGAGAATGATTTTGTCCCACGCCCCCTCCATCGTACTGATAAGCATTGGGCACAACCATAGCTATTTCGCCCAACACCCCTTCGTGACCACTGGTGGGCTGCCCCCCCCACACACACTGATTGCATGATTAATGTTTCAGCTCGATGTCGACGTTGTAGCTCCGCTGGCATTCCGACATCTATCGGCGAGCGGGTGACACTCAAATTCACGCTCCGGCTCCTGGGGCAGCACTGTAGCTGGCAGCAGCAGGTACCCGGCCGATGTTAGGCCAATTTCAAAGTTGTTGCGCGAGCTTGGGTGAAATTTGTTGTCGTTAATTGAAGTGTAGTTTTCGAAAGTGATTGGACTGACTAGCAGGCTAGCAGTGTCGGATGTCGGCCATTTTCATCGTACAGAGATGCCATGTCTCGTGAAAAACCCATCCGGTGCGCCATGCGTGACAGCTCGCTTCCGCCACGTTTTGTCCGCATGGCTTAACGTTCTGTTGTTTACGCATTTTTGGTCACGACGATTTTGTTGAACACCACGCGTTCTCACGACTCTTCAGCGCGTTAGTTAGTTAGTTATGAGGGCTTTAGTGTGCATCGACTCGACCTTTCAGCCCGTTCTCCGTTGTGTATGATTATACAGACCACCATACACGATGCATGTTTCTCATATGGACGAGGCATGGACTCGGCGGGCCATGCACGGCGAAAGTGGTGAGGCACTTCGGAAGTCAGACTCCAATCCGAGTGGAAGCCGTGAGATGAATGCAGCCAAACACAACAGGTACGCGATCAGGCATCTTCCCATTAGGTACCGCTCTTACTTCGTCTACCCAGCTGGGGCGTCGGTAGCTCAGTGGTTAAGCCGAGCGTCTGGCACGCCAGTGTACAGGGTTAGATTCCCCGCCATGTCCGCCCTTCCCGCCAGGGCGAAGGGCAGGCGGCGCCATATGGCTTCAGCTGCTGAGCGCGTCGCAAAGCCACAATTCAATCCAATCATTCGTCTCACCAGGTACGACTTCAGCCAGTCCAACGTTGGCCGCTAACACCGTACATGCGCATCAGGTTATACTGGAGAATATGCTTACACTTTGAAATTCGCTATCAGGATCTGTGTACACCGCATTCAACTGAGCACCCTTGGCGACTGCTCCCCATCGATGAAATACGGATTGATGGCACAAGCACGAGGCGGGATAAACACTCATGCTGGAATGGAGACAAGTAGGAACGAGGCATGACGCATGAGTTTATCTCAACCATTTCTTTGTTTAAAATGCTGACGCAAATCTGTATTAGCGATACCGCTCGATGCTTCTCTGAAAGCTTGTGAGAGCCACTGGCTTTAGGATTGTCTTTGCAAAGCGAACAGCTTACACAGGGGCACAGCCAGCTCCTGGGCACACTGACGCCAGAGGCGGGCGCTCAGTCCATCTGGGCCGTACGCTTTGTCGACAACGATGCTTCTCAACAAATAGCAGCCAGATCCCTCCGACAGACGGAATTCAATATGTATGTGAGTATATTCAATAATTCAATATATATGTATATTCAATAATTCAATATGTATAGGAGATCCATATGTATGTGAGGGATATCCGGGAAAATGACAATTGGATCACAGCATTGTGTCGCAAATACATTGCTAAGGAAGTCCGCTCTGCCTATATCATCCGATACCTGCACACCATTACACTCTAGCACTAAAATCCACTTTATCTTTTGAAAACACTTCAAAAAGGTTCAGAGCAGCTTCGAATTTCTTATAAAATTGCCGACGAGGCGTTTCCGGTGTTCTGCCTGTATGCGGCTCCTATGTGGTGACCCGTTTTGCACATAATGAGCACCGGAGATAGCTGACCAACGCCAGAGTTGGAAAGAGCGAGTACCAGATAAAAACACTATTAAATAGTGAACTAAATGTCCTTCCAATGCGAGTTGATGAAATTAGTCGTTTGATGTCGTTTTCTAAATATTTTCCCTTTGTGGGGCATGCTGTATTGGGATGGCCGAAGCGCTGGCAGTTAGAACACTGGAAAGGATTTGGATGAAAACACATACTTGGTAATATATGTAGCCTGCGAGGAGTGTCCTGGGAAACGTCGAAGAGCTGAAGGTACGGACTAGGAGACACGCATCACGTTTTTGGTCATCTCTGAAGATGGTGACACGGCGGACGCGGGTCGCCCCTCCGGCCTGATCCCGCCTGAATATTTGCTTCAGACATGAAACCAAGCTCCGGCGCGAAGATGATGCTTCGGTAAGGGACATACTAGTGTTGAAAGCGGACATCTATTCTGCGCATGCGCAATTTCTTGTGAAAATGCTCTTGATTTTGTTCGCATAGTGGCGCTCTTGGCGCAATCATCGCCGCATGACATAGAACGCTTACGTTTTCGCCCCATAATGAAGCTTGATGGCATCATATTCATTTTATTGTAGACTAGGTGATATGGGAGTAGGTGATATTAGCTGAATCAGGATTTAAAAAAAAGAAAACATGGACACAAGGCATAATATTACATGTGATTTCACAGCAAGGGATACCTCAGTGAGAAATGTACCTGACCATGTGTTTTTTAGTATATTTTATTTTCCAACTAGCAAATAATATAGTGATTTTTTTACTGTTCAAATACCACAACGTCTCAGAATCATTATAGGAATGTCTGAACATTCAAAATTGACCATACTCATTATCAAGCTGAGGATAGGCAGCATTCATCATATAATCTCAGTATTTGAATGTTAGTTTGCTGGATAAGCATACCCTGTCTGGATACCTACATGTTCAAGTTCCGAAGCAGTGTTCAGATTTTTTTGACTTGCATGCCACATGCAAATGGTATGCCTAGGCTTGTCCTTTGATTTGCAGGATTGGGGAAATATGGGCAATATGGGAATTGTCATTTTTGTATGACCAATACATTCTTTTGTAAATGTTTACATGTCAGGAGGCAGGCAATAAAGGGGCTTTGAGTTGGGTAACATTCCAATAAAAATTTCATTAGGAATGATGATGGAGCAAACATTAACCTAACACAGCTAAACCTCTTGTCAGAAGAAATCATCTTAAAAGCTAATGGGCTAAATGGCAGCCAAGGTACCCTAAAGCCCGAATCATCTTAATTTTTTAAAATGGTATTGTAGTTTTATGCAACCATGGCAAGCTTTACACACCTTTCACCTTTATGAAGCACACAAAGGGTTAAGCTAAGCAAGGTAGCCTGTATGCTGGGTAAATTTTCAATGTTTTTTTGCATTAAAAAATTGAGCATTCTTCTTTTTTTTAAACTTCAGGCTAGGTCAGCTAGGAAAAATGGTTTAATATTTTCATTTTCTTCATTTGTTTTTCTAAAAGGAAGATTAGGCATGGATAGGTTACCTTAGGTTACATTATTAGGCTTGTTAGATTGTATGCTACTTAGGTTTTCCCAAGCAATGTTATGATATCTGATTTTAGCATGCATTTTACATTATATTATCTGAATGAAAGAACATTTTTGGTATGATTGTGCATGTCAAAGGATGAGTAATTATTGCCAGAGGAAATGATTGGTCACATTGTCTTAATCATGTTGACAAATGTATTGGAAAAATTCCAAGAATTGAGAAACTATTATAATACACACATTTTCCAAAGTTTTCTCTTATCTCATTCGTCCTGCTAGTTAATTCACGAGGAGTAAGTACTTAAAAATTGCAAGTCACGATACCTATGGTATGCATAAGTATTTTACATATGTATTTAGGTAATTAGGTAGGTAATTTTGTAGGTAATTTTGTAATTTTGGTAATTTTGGTAATTTTGGTTTTGTTCGTTTCTTCCTCACTGAAATATTTGGAAGGGTAGTTAGCATGCTGCGACGAGTCATTTCCTCTGCAATTTTATATTTCTTAGTTGGCAGAAAAAGTAACACCATAAAAAGGAGCTTTGGGTTGGATCATATAGCATACCAAATAATCTTAATTGAAAGGAATAATGCAACCTGTTCTAGACTAACCTAAACTAATTTCCAATGTAATACAATTTTTTAGGAAGATGGAGAGAAAATAGAACAATTTTTCTCCTGAAACATCAAGTTAAAAACTTACCCTGAACTAACAGCATAAGTTGCTTTTAAAGAACAGAAGGAACTTGAGGAACAAAGAGCAATTTTGGCAAAACAAAAATTATTAAACCTAACCTAACCCCTTTATTTGCCTACTGGACGGAACATGTGTCTAAAAACTGTCTTATGAATATCTTAAAGCTGTGTCTTGTGTCTTGTGAATAATACTGTATATACAGGTTGTGTTAATAGGAGAAAGTATTAATGATGCCCAACACCAGTGTGGAATATTGTTCCCCTTGGTTTGCCATTCACCAAATCTGGAATGCCTCAAGCATTGGTACTCAATGTGAATATCAGTAAATGTGTAGTTCAAGGCAGTTGCAGAATATCAAAAAAGTCAAAACAAACTACATTTACTATCATAATCATAAGGAGGCGACCACTCATTTTTGTCATTAATCAAAGAATATAATTTTTTTATTATTTTGTAATTGACAATTTTTTTTAATTAATTGACATATTTTTAATTGACAAACCAAAAAAATACAAAAAATCCAACTCTATGTGTTGCAATATATGCTGACAATTACAGTACAAATATGAGAAAAATATATAAAGCAAACCTACTGATCATGGATAGTTTGCTCCATGCTGATGTTTAATTCTCTCCACCCTAATAATGTTGGATCCCTTGCTGCCTAATCATGATTGATAGCATAAAGTCAACATCATTTCAAAGTTAAGGGTTCTTAATGGTTCAAATACAACTTCCACCACTTGAGTGCGCTGGTGTACCCTTAGATCAGAGCTTCAGCTGCGCGACAGTTCGGAATGATTTTCTCGGACCACACTGGTGGATTGAGCGAGGTGTCAACATTTAATTTACCCAACAATAACTGAATAAGCCACAACAGTTGGACACTCCCGAGGAGGTTCAGCGTCTTCATAAATCCAAAGGCTGTTGAATCTCACCAACCTTCAAGTCGTGGCAGGGCGCCGAGATTGTGAACGTTCCATTGATGAACAACACGCAAGTGCCCCACTTTTTAGCAGTTGCATGGACTCTTAGTGGCAGCATGCATGGGTGTCGTGACGGAATTTGGATGGGGTAGGGACGGCACTAGAGGGTTTTTACAGTTATTTTTTATGCAAAGTAATTCTGCAAAATGCTCAATCATTCTTATATTGTTAAATTACACAAAGTTTCGAACGACCAGGCCCATAGGGCTCAAATATGCTATGTTAGCTGGGATAGGTAGTCATGCCCGGTTTCAGTCATTCAACGCTCCCACTCTTAAAATTTATATTAGGTCGGGTATGATGGGCTTTGATGGTAAGCTTGCATACGTCAAAGGACGTGACCTCTTAGTCAAAGTTCTCGACTAGGCCACATCCACAGAGGCATAGGAACGTTTCAAAAAGTGTTCATGTGTATGTGGAAGGGGGCAAAACCCTGGAACCATTAAATGTGAGGGACCATACCACTCCTCCCCTGTTTCCACACCTATGATGTTTACTCGTCTTGCCGATGCCGGTGGATTCAGTAACGGTGGAAATGGCGAGGGGAGTGGCATTTCCAAGGGGGATAAAAGAAAGAAAGAAAAAAATTTATCGGTTTAGGGTGTTTTGCAATATCATGTTTAGGTCCTACCGTATCCAGATATGATTATTATAATAATTGGCATTAATTTGTATACCACTCGATCCGACTCAAAACAGGCTGGCTGTACCCACACTTCGCGGTGAAGGCGGAGACCAACATTTGCATTCGCATGTGGTGACTTTAGCATTATCTATATGATGCTGCTTGGTAAATACTGCATTTAAGGCTACGTTTGTTTCACATGAAATAAGAAAAATGAGTAAAGTCCCGTACACTACCACCCTCATAATCTGCACCAAATGGACATTGTCCTCGCAGACATTGTTGCGATCCTATTTCATCTTTAGTCAAATTTGACGACGTATATCGGCAGTGTCAGTTGATTAGGAATACCTTCAGTGAAACGAGCGATCAATTCTGAAGGCGTTCCAGGGGGCATTTTTAGTTCCTACCATCCTTTGATCAAAATATTCAATTTCACATGAGACCACATCATGCTTCTGGCGTTCCCCATGCTTAAGCTATAGGCAAATTTGGTGACCTGATAACCTTAGAACAAAATTGACGACTACTAACGACCATTATACTGGAGTCTCAGTGGAATCAGCTGATATAGAAATTATGAATGTGTCTATCACATGTGGGCAAAATCTCTAGATAGCATACTTTCTTTGTTTTTGACAATTATCTTCAAGATTTTGCATCTAGCGGTCGCAGCCACCATACGACCCAATGGCATGCTTACAGTTCGAACATCCGCCGGTAGGTGCAAACGAAGCGCCACCAGTAGCGTGGCCGCGCACGTTCCCTATCGTGTCGTAATGCTGCGTTTGGAATGGAAAGTGATTGACGTGAATTTACCACAAACTGTGGTGGTGCGAAGAAAGGCTTCGGTCTGGGCTCGCGTTGCAGTATTGATCATGGTTCTGATGGTAGTGACTTCAATTTCGGGAGTAGCTGAGGAGCACATGGCGAGGACATGTTTGACTGGCCAACAAAAAAACACGTTGACACGACCGAAGCGGACGATGTCCTCGACAAGCCGACAAGCCGTTTACGTGCAAGCCAGCACCGTCACGGTGTGGTTCTGTCGATTTGATCGGATCAGGTTTGGAGGGGGTGGTCGGGGTCGAGCGTGCGTCAGCGGCACGGAGAGTGTTGGTCTGTTCCGGTGGGGCATCCTGGTGGGTGGTCTTGGGACGAGCAGGGATCGGCGAGGCACAATGGGCGTCCATGCCGTCATCCAATGAAACAGACCGTCGTGCGTCAACCACGGGGTCATCCAGAAAGGGAGCATTAGGGCAATGTCACGAATGGAGCGATAGACAAGTTTGGTCAGTGCGATAAATTCACATTCGGAGTTCGGTAGCAAGTTGGAGTCAGTAGCGTTCGTGGGTTTTTCTTCATGCAGGCGAGAAGCACCGAACAGCATCTACCGAAGAACAAAGAGCACAAAAAAAACAAGGGAACGAAAAGTACCACGAAAATCACATGGAGTGATAGCTGTCACCTCACTCCAAGCGAAACGTGAAAGGAAAGGGGTGACGATGTCGCCCCTCTCGACAATAAACAGTATACAAATCCTGATTCAGCAGTCATTCAGTCCAATTGGCAGAGCGGAACGTGCAATGATATTCACAGTGACGAGTAGTGCTGCTGTAAGTGGTGCCGATCAGTCCATGGTGAGTTGCAAGAAGGCTTTTCCAATATTTGTTACCTTTTAGGAACACATTGCATGAGGTTGAAGGAAGATTAAATTTGCTGGAGGAATGAATGTATACATTTGTGGTGTATTTGAAATGGTCTTCATTACGAAAAAAAATGTTTGTTAAGTACGCCACTGTTTTCACTCTTTCGCCGTCCGTTCACCGTCAGCTGGATGAATTCACGTGTTGGCGGGGATTTCACGTTTCACGCTTCATCAGGTTCCATATTCTGCCGGTAGGTATGGACCTATTGAATTGTGTATGCAGGATTTGCTGATAATTTAGTCGCGCTGATCGAATTGTGTACCGGCAGTGTTTTCAGGACGGTATCTGTATGTGGAGACACGTGCTTCACACACGCATCTTTTGCTTGCAAAACGTGTACGCAGCGCCGTGCGGCGACTGGCTTTTCACATTCCGGGGTACACCAAGGATGCAATCTTTTGAGGTATTTTACTTTTCGGGACGGAGTCTTGCGCTTCCGAGCAGACGGACCTGAGCATTGCTTCGATCCTGCAGTTGTTTGAACTTGCGAGGTCCAAGCCCACCTAATTCTCGAATTTTGTCCATCCCGCTCTCTTCAAGTTCCGAGATGGTCTGAATAGTTTAGTGTGGTGCATAGCGCCAGTGCTGAGCCTGATTGTGATTGAGTAGCGGTCGCCTAGCCCGGGAACTTCTGAAACTGACCAGTCCGGTGTGATGTGAAGCCATCACCCAAGCTTTCTTGTGATGTGAAGTTCGTTTTATTATCAAATAATTTCACCATTTCACTTCACTACAAGTGAAATGGGAGCAATTGACCACTCAACATCTGGTGACAAAAACACGTCATACATCTTCTTCGTGATATGCTCGCAATCCAAAATGTTCTTACCTGAACGAGAATGGAACGTGCTATATTTTATATCATCTTGAATAACTCCCATGAAGGCTTAACCCTGTCACGTTTGTACTAAATTCCAAACTTTGTGTCCAAAATTATCACATGGTACTTCATTCAATGGTATATCAGATGTTCTACATTACCCAATTAATTGCCAATGATCTCAAATAAACCGGCTTGATGTCCTTTGATGTTATATTCAACCACTTTTATAAATATCTAACCCTACCATTTTTGCACTAAATTCCAGGATTTGTGTCTCGAACTGTATCACATACTATTCCTTCAAATTGTATATCAGATGTTCTACATTAGCGAATTACTTTCCAATGGTCTCAAATAAGCTGACGTAAAATCATTTCCCTTCTGATGCCATACTCGACTACTTTCATAAATATCTAAGCATGTGATATTTGCACTCAAATCCAGGATTTGTCACCAAAAATCACATTGTATTACTTTAATTTCTATAGCAGTTATTCTACATTAGCTAATTAATTTCGAATGGTCTCAAGTAAACCGCCATAGAATCAGCTGCCTTCTGATGTCATACTCTACTACTTTTATAGACATCTAACCCTGTCATTTTTTATCTTTTGACATGAAGTTTTCCGGTGTTATTGAGGTTCTGCCATGGCTCGATGCACGTCAAGCACCAACGGTAGCTGCCCAGAGGATCCGAAGGGCCGCCGAGCGGTGGCATGACAAAAAGTAAAGTTCCACCGTTCAACAATACTAAGCAACATGGGCTCTACCACGCCAAAATGGTGGGGAAGAAGTTAACGGTTGTAGATACATTCCTTCCACTCAACGCCCATAAGCGTAATGTTCTTAAACAATATCGAGAAAACCTGTCGGCCTCAACTGCAATGGTGGCGTAACTGATGCCAGGCACATCGCCTATCGTTTCGAATCTGAAAATCTGCCTGTAACTTTGGCGTTGGGGTACATTAACATTCAGGGGATGGTCCGCACCACACAAAATTAAGAATGGAGGCGGGCGGTCGGGGACGGGCCGGGAGCCACTAGCGTCACAGCCGGCAGCCGGACGACTATAGCGAAAAATAGTTCCAGAAAGCAATACGCATAGTAACAATATGCGCAATATATCACTGTAAGTGGCAATAAAATTTACGTTTAAATGCAAGCTAACTTTCATTAATGCACTTCGGATCATACTTTATTAAGACTGAGTCTCATAAATTGTACCTATATTCTTCGCACACACACTGGTGAGCATCCGGGCGTGCTTGCCGCGGGCGCCTGTTTCATAGTCGTTGAATGGCATCACGAACCTACCTGTTTTCTTTCTTTACTGGAGATTCCACTGATGTCCGCACGAACACTGCGTCTGACGCCTAACGGAACGCACTATTACATAAATTCACTCCATGCCATCAATTTGGTTACACTCAATGCTTGTCGCTGTTGCATAGCATGGTTTCAGGAACAGGCAGGGACTGCAACGAAATTCATGCAGGGAGTACATTTACATAGTGATAAGTTCATCTGTGACATGATTTTCAGTATCTTATCATCCATGGCTACACGAATCTTCCCCACAGCATTAACTTAGTTGTTTCCTGCTGGAGCTGTCTGTTGGAGCCGCCTGCTAACCCATTTACAAATCATTCCAATACAAACGACAGCTTCACCAAGACTATCTTAGTTGTAGTTGGCGTTGTAACTATCACGGTAGCTGCATATTGAAGTAAGGATGATCTCAAAGTGGTCGAGTCCATTCACATCCAAGGAATAAACCCACGCTTAGCACATACCTATCCCCCTGGTTGGTTTATGCGTGTGTGCAGCTTGCACTTTTCGTCTCGCCCGCCCGATTTACTTGCTGCATGTAAGTTGTGTCGTGATGATGTATTTGTCAATTCCTGTACCCTCTGCGGCATTAATTATCCGGAACAAGTAATTTCTCTTGCCCATTGCGTGTATTTTCATTTATTTAGCAATGCTGTAGGTGTTTTGGCCCCACATATACGGTCCGCATGCTTCAAAGAGGATTTTCTTCTTCATAAATATATTGATGTGTTAGTTGTTTCATAACCTTGTGTCAGCCATGTCCGGTCGGTATTCATGTCTTAGTTATGTCTTTATTCATGCTTTTGTCATATACCGGCATGCTTCACATGCACTTCGTGAATACCAGTGAATGTTCACTGCTGCCCGTATCAAAGTCACTGGACTGTTTTTGTCGCCACCGGCACCTGGTGAATCACACCTCTGTTTTGGCGGGGTGTACTCTGTAATTGAACAGTACCCTATAGTTTCCAAGAGGCCTTGCTCACACCTACTGATGTCACAGCTCGTGCCTACTGATGCCACAGCTCATACCTACTGATGTGCACGAACGGTCATGCCGCACTCATACGATTGCAACATGTCGCCACATGGCTCTTTTTGTCAACAAATGAGCCATTGCAATCAGGGGCGCAGCCAGGGGAGGGGCGGGCGAAGAGGGCAGCACCCAACCCCTCTGGCGGGTTCGAAGGGAGAGCTCAAGGGGTAGGCTCAGAGATATAGCCGAGGATGACTTGAAATACATTTAGCAGAATGTGTGGAAAAGCCGACCGATAGCTGAAGACACCCACTCTGTGGGCTGCCAGGGACAGCGAAGAAAAGACAGCCGGAATAGTCATATCAACTGGACAGTGCCGACTCGCTTGGAAAGACTCCCCACAGCTGAGGAATAAGCAGGACTCGTATGGCCCCTGAGACGGAAGCAAGCCGCCTGAGGAGCAGAGAAGACTGCGATGCTCTGGAGGTTTAAAAGGGCCCTGAGGGAAGAACGGGCCCCTAAGAGCTGCAGATGAATAGCGAAAGCCTAGCTCAAAGCTGGAATGCTGCTGAGATGAGAAATAGACAGGGCTATTGAAGAAGGTCGTGAGCCACTAAAAGTATTACGAGGACCCCCAGAGATGAAGAGGACGCTCTGAGAGCCAGCATGCTCTCAGCTGGCTGGCGATTGGTGTGAGGAATACCGAGGACCCACATCAGAGCTAGAATTGAAACCAAGATCGCTGTAGATAACTGGCAAGGGCCCCTACCAGTTTGAGAGCGTCCCGACCATTAACTGAGACACCGATAGCCAATTAGAATATCAAAGGCTGGCGACGATTGCAATGCATACCGAGAGCCCGCCTCAGAACTAGACAGGCCGTGAAGCTAAAAAGGCTATGGAGGACTGGGAAGGGCCCCTGACAGTCGTAGAGGACCCTGATGAGTGAAGAGAGTCACTGAGCGGTAAAGAGGCTGGACTTGGATGCCCCTATGAGACGAACAGGCCCTCTTGAGAGCCAAAGAGGGTCCCTGAGGGCCAGCGACGGCTGTGAGCAATACTGAGAACCAGTCTCAGAGCCAGAATGTCCTTGATAGCCCGAATGGCTGTCGAAAACTGCAAAGGTCCCTTGAGGGTTGTAGAGAGCCCCAGAGACGTAGAGAGGATTTGGCTGAGATGCCCCTGATGTTTGGGATAGACACCTGAAGAATCGTGCTCCCTGAGAGCTAAGAGAGTCCTTGACAGCTGACGATAGTTGTGAAGAGTACCGAGGGCAGGTCTCATGGCTACAATGTCCTTCATAGCTGACGATAGCTGTGAAGAGTGCTGAGGGCTGGTCTCATATCTAAAATGTCCTTGAGGGCCAGATATGCTTTCGAGGACTGGAAAGGGCGCCTGGAAGTCAGAGAGGGCCACGGGAGGAGGAGGTAAATGTAGCCACTGAGTGCCAGAGGTCTGCTTGTTGGTGGGGACAACCTCATGAGCACACTCCCCATTAAGCTATTTTTGAACGCAACTGCTAACAGGAAGAAGCAGTTGCATCCATGGAGATGAGTAATAGTATTTTGTTTTAAACCTAATAATATTTATGCCTCCCCTAGAGATGTGTCATCTTCCCTGCATTTTCCGAAATAGTTTCTTTTGTTGGTTGTTTATCGCCGCTAACCAATCTGTTTTTCTCGTCATTACTGGCTTGTTGGACCTGAATTGGTGGCGAAGCCAGATCGGCGTGTTTTCATTCCCACATATTTAAAAACATTTACCTCTCCAATTCGAGTGAGGGTGCGTTCTCGAAAGCGATATTTCCTCTCCAGCCGATTCGGACATACGTCATTCTTTGTCAGCACAAATGGCAGCTCCAGAAACGGCGAAGACCGACACTTGTGGAGCCCAGCGATGCAGCCAGGTATTAATCAAAGAGGGGACGGATTTTGTGAAGGGGGCCCGAACTATCACCACAAGTATTACATACTGAGGATTACGGCCAATCTGTTTGCAAAATGCTCGTTACTTCTCACATAATTACACAAAAATATCCTTTGGGAACCAGCATCCCTTCTCAAAATGTAAGTACACATAGCACAGTCAGCAAGCATGGCACTGCATTGCCAAAACAGGAATGCAGACCGCCTAATCATGCGTCCAGATGCAGTATACGAAAGCTTCACTGGAAAGGGCGTCGATTTAATATTGGCTAAGAGGTAAGTAAGTGCTTCTAGGGGCGCCACAAATTCGTGAGGACCCGGCCACACTCGTAAGACCACGCAGACGTTCGTAGCGGCCCGCACACATGCGTATGAGCCTGTCAACCATTAGTAAATGTCCGTAGACGTCTGCAATAGCACACAGACGTTCGCAATGACCTACAGACGCTCGTAGAGACCTGAAGGTGTTCGCAGAGGCTCATGAATATTCTTACGGGCCCGACAATAACCTAGACGATCATAAAACGTGCTGATAGGCTTCCTACCTTCGCCATGGTGTTCTCATGGACGATCATGTTCGAGACTCAGGATGGGGCCGCCGCTTCCCTCCTCTTCCTTGGCAACGGCTCTGGTGCAGTCGCCGTCCTTCCCCACTTGCGTGTGCAGCAAATGGTGGCTTGCAAAGACAGCAGTTAATAAAGACAAACAGACGTG
Source organism: Imbricaverruca yamaguchii (assembly GCA_034440575.1). Taxonomy (NCBI): domain Eukaryota; kingdom Metazoa; phylum Arthropoda; class Thecostraca; family Neoverrucidae; genus Imbricaverruca; species Imbricaverruca yamaguchii. The sequence goes on from JAOTOL010001661.1 coordinate 5,234,851, forward strand.
ACAGTGTACTGGACCCGCCGGGGTTCTCACTGCACCCAACGTGAAGGACGTGCAAGTGCACAAGACAGCGATTACATGCCAGGCACTTGTATATTGGACCCAGTTGGAAGCAAAGTGCGCGAAAACCGAGCACGTTCGGAAACGTAGGCGTGGAATGGGGCTGGTTAGGAAGGGGCCTTCTTCAGATGAACGGCCTCTGGAGCATATCCTGGCTACGCTGCTGGCACTAGTCGACACGCAAGTGTGACATTAAATCTCACTTGCCAACATGACAACAGAAAGCCATCATTTCGCGCCGCCAGATGTTTTGCTTGACGCTGTCGACAGTAGCGCACCTGCATAAGACATAGGGCGGTCCGATGCCTTGCTATTGCTTTGTGCTCTTTGTTGCAGAAGTTTGTTGCCAACCTGCAACGTCTAGTGCAATCGTGTCTAAACATTTTAGCGGTGTTGGTAACTCACATGCGCTTTCAAACGTTCAACAGCCCGGCACAAACAGTGCGTACAACGGCGCGTTGCTAATTGTGGCCAATACAGAACAAGGCATTTTACTTCAAACTGTACTCGAGTATGGTCGCAATATAACCCTCTCTCGAAAGATCGACTGGGAAGCAATTCAGGAAGTAGAACTGGGGAAATTTCAGCGCGAATCGCCCACCCAAAGAGGTGACTATCCACCCTCATGTCTCCGATGTTGAAGGAAAAATATTGAAGAAAAAAGTTACTTTTATCACAAATCAACCCCTTTCAAATTGTATTTCGATGGGGTGAACGGTTCAGGAGTTATGGCCTCGGGCATTTCTGGGAGGTCACGCTGCGAGGCTATGCTCAGTGGGCAATAACTGCGCTAGGTATGACCCAAAACATGATCAGCCACACATTTTTGAACTCGTAAAGTGTCAATGAATCGAATTCCGACAATTTGTTTGATAATACATAAAAATAAAGATACCTCATGACCTTAGGTCACGTGATCTCCGATGACCTCGATGCCTTTTAAAATATTTCGAACAATTTGACAGGACGGAAGGGCAATTTTTTAGCTTGATACATAACAATCAAAGACAACATTTTTACACAAATTCTAGTTTGGACAGCGCAAAATTTAGCAAATCTGAAGCTTTTTATGAACCCCATCAAATCTCTAAACTAAGCGTCTCACGAACACGAAAGAGGTGTCATCAGAAAGCGCTCGATGAGCAGAGTCAGACAAAAAAAAACATTGTCCCACGTCAGCTTTCTCCCATAAGAAAATGAGTACTTTATTCAGAATCTTCGATTTCAACTGTAATGGGCCAGTATGCATAACTAATAACAAAGTAATAAAAAACGGAAGAAATGAAAATATTCGTCTGGTGCGTTTGTGTGCATCCACAAAGATAAGCAAACGCTGACAGTTTCACTAAAATATCTGTACCCGCTAAAGCGTGACGACTGGTTGAACTTTCTTGGAGATCACCTCACTTGACCTATAATAATTCGTTCACCCTAGATGGCATGACTTGAAACTTTCGGGACAACATGCCAAATTGATGTGGGCAAAGGTATCCCCAATTTCAATGCGCTGCCGCGCGCCGTTCTTTCACTATCCGCGGAAAGCCTCAGGTGATCGGTTGAAGATCCCCGAGACGGCGTAGGTTAACTAAATGAAGAATAATCATAATCGTGTAAAGGTAAATATCCGTGAACTCATAATAATCCACTGCATCTTGTGGTGCTTTTCAAATTTTATTTGCGGGCTATCATAAATCGTGGCATCGTGACCTAAGGTCACGTGACATGCGATCGGTTGACCTACTTTAACCTTTAGGATAGTCACAATGATATTTTAAAAGAGTACTGAAATGATGTTAAACAACTTATCTTTCGAAGCAAAAAAAAAAAAAAAAAACAAACGTTTTCCGTTAAAACGATGCACATCATTCAAAATTAGGCATGCATAGTTATTATTGCGCCAGTTTATCATGAATGGTTGAAAAGGAAAGACAAGTTTATCCTGAGCGAATCCTGAAAAATCAGGAAGGGCACAAACAAAGGGTGTCTGGGTGCCCAGTGCTCACTGCTCACTCTTGCTGACCAAGTTGCCTGTGAAGTGAGGAAATTGCTGAGGGTGCGAATGCAGTCAAGGGGAAAGCAAAGCTATTTATTATTCGAAACAAATCAACTGGATGTGGCTGGGCAAGACCGACCATGTCACGGTGGGACAGACTGATGGAACCAAAAGTTCAGAAAAGACTTGTTTTGGGAAATTTGTGTGAAATATATGATCAATACAAGCAGAAACCTGAAAAACCTTGCATCGGTTTCTTAACTTTTGCTGCCCTTCGTCTGAAGCCTTTTTACAAGAAGGGCCCTTGTGGCTCGGAGTTGCACTAATCTTTTATGTCTTTTATGAAGCATTGCGTATTGGCAGGTAACAGTGGAACGCACTTGGTGTGCATAGCCACTTGTAACCAAATCCCCAAACTGCTCATATCCGCTCTCGACCTTCCCGATCTCACATGCTGTGACCTCCTTGATCACGCAATATGTGGCACGGAAAACCATGATTGCATGATGCACAAGTGTGAAGACTGCTCTGGTGAAGACGAGGTGATGAACTTTTTGAGGATTATCTTCGTGGACAAGCAAGGAGAAGAGAGTGGAGGTGATTTAACCGTAGATGATGACATGGAAAATGAGATTAGGTACAAACAGTGCATGAGCACGCATCGCTGTACACTCGGAGAAGTAGTGCAGACCAAAGAGGAAAGCATGCATTATTTGAGCCAGCAAATGGTGAAGCTTACCAGACACCACCTTGTGGCTGCCAACCACGGCCAGCACTTCACCTTCGCAACGTCTGCTGCCAGGTAGGGCGAAGTGATTGCCCAGTACGATTTCGCTGAAAATGATTAATTTGTGGTGCAGGATGCAGCTCAAGGCTTCCACTTGGATTCGTCCCAGTGTACTGTGCACCAGTGTCTAGTGCACTGGTGCACACTAGTGCACCAGTGTCTAGTGCACTAGTGTGAGGACGAGACACTGTACCATCAGACCTACTGCTGCATTAAAGACAGCACAAAGCACAGCTCCGCCATGGTGTATGCGTTCGGGCAACGGCTTATTCCAGAGATTCTGACCGCAGTACCCGACCTAAAAGAAATACTTATTTCACAGACGGCAGTGCTGTACAGTATTCGAACAAGCATGACTTCATCGATGTGTGTCACCGTTAGACATAATTCTTGGGTACACGGTGAGTGGTTTTTGTCATATTTTTTTTCATAACAAGGGCGCTTGCGACAGCAACGGGGGCACAGCCAAGCGTGCCGCGGCTCAAGAGAGCCTCAAACGCCCGCTTAACAACCAGATACTGACAGCCGAGCAGATGCTTGAGTATCTGTCACACATGCTGGTCAGCTGCATTCAAGTTCATATTTGTATCAAAACAGGAGGAAATGGACGTCACCACCCATCTCACCGAGCGCTTCCCGAAAGTCGTCACGGTGAAGGGAACACGGTGGTACTACAAGTTCGCACCAGTGACCCACAGCACCGTAACAGTTCATGAGCTGTTTATCGATGGGGGCGTGTGTTAATGGTAGCTGGGTGAAGTGAGACGTGTTAGTGTGCGCGTTGATACAGATTGTGTTGATGATATTGTCGCGGAATAAATCGTCAGTCTGAACTGAAATGCTGACAAGGTATGGGATGGCCTGCAGATCTGTAGATCATTACATTGCATGACATTATAATATGATAATACAATTAACAAATTAATCAGAGTTCTTGCTGGGGTATCTTTATGAATCAGAATTATATTGCTAAGCAGAGCTTGTTCCGTGAATCCTGACCCCACCACTCGACCCATGCATCGCAATTCAACAACATAATTTTGACCGAGAGTCCAACGTGCCGTCAATGCACCGACACGGCCGCCCAGTAGCTCGTCTCCTGCCTTATCGGGCCAGCTGTCAACTATCCCTACCAGCCGGGGGCTAAATTCGAGCGCGTGAAGCGACTCGAACCATGTTTTGCCAGGACAGGGAAGAGCAGCGCAGGCCAGCGCTCTAACCAACTGAGCTACCGGGACGGCAAATACTGCACTGCACTATACTGTACTGCATTGTAAAATACCACGCTGCAACACATTATTGTGTTCCATTGCATTGTATAATTCTGCTACTTTATTTTGTTACACCGATGCAGACTCCTCGTGATCCAATTCGATTAAGCTCAGGCTCAGCATGTGGCAATGGGTGCGGCCGCGCCAAATTTGTTCTTAAGCAGTTCAAGATGAATGCTCTTACTCAGTCAATGAGATTCATCCTTTTGTTTCCATAATGTGGGGTTTTGAACGCAAGAAATGTGATATTACAGTGATTTGGCGCTGATAAAATTCTTCAGCGTTGTCGGTGAAATATGATCGTACGCTTGTGATGTGCTGACATTGAGGCAAAAATATATCGCATAATGGGGGATTCCAGGATAAATCGGACGGGGAAAGGGGTTTTTTCCACCTTCGTGTTTCAAATTTTGAGCAAAATTGATATACTTGCCCTGAATCCGCCTGTGCAAATTATATTTCGGTCAGGTCAACGGTTGAGAATTATAGCCTTGTGGATTTCTGGGAGGTTACTCTGTAAGGGTATGCTCCATGGCCGATAACTAAGTTAATTATTAGTCAAAATATAAATATTCAGACATTTCTGAACTCGCAAGAATTCAAGGAATCTAATTCTGGTAATAGTGTTTACATGTTATTAACATTCAAAGGGTTACCTCATGACCTCCAGTGACCTCGATGCCCGTGATGACTTCGTTGACAGAATGGAAGGGCCATGTTTCGGCTTAACATATAGCAAATATAAAATGGTCGTTTTTCCTATAAATCCTCATGTGAAGAGGGCAAACTTAACAACATTTGATGTATTTCGAGAATAAGCTACTGACTCGGCCGTCCCCCGTCCAATATCAAGATGCAGTTTGATAGCACATACCAACTCGTTATCCTTCATTGTGTGGATGATGGACGGAAGTTTACAAAGTAGTAATGCACAAAGCTGTGCAATATTCATAACTTTAAAGAACGATAACGTGGAAAATCTAGGACAAATCCATCAGGCAAAGATGTGATTGTCCACCCTCACGTCTCAGAATTTGAGCGAATGATTGATGCATAGGGTTATCCCATGCCCTGAATCCTCCTGTCAAAATTATATGATCAAGTGAACGGTTCAGGAGTTATAGCCTATAGCATTTCTGGAAGTTCACTCTGCAAGGTTACGCTCGGTAGCCGTTAACTATGTTAAATATTGTTCAAGATATACATTCCTGGACATTTTTGAACTGGCAAAGTGTCAGGGAATCCAATGCCGATGATATTCTATATGTGATAAATGATGGAAGAGTTCCCCATGTCCTCATATCACGTGACCTCCGGTGACCTCAATGCCCGAGAAAATTGGTCTTTAATATTGACACAATGTAAGGACAGCATTTTTGCTTGGCACACAACAAATAATATAAATAGTGTATTTGTGTTAATGAGTACTCCATCAATCGAGAAGCCCAACGAAAAATATATGCACGGCTGGATACAGGGTGTCCCGCCCTGCCGATGGCACGCGACGTCATCAGGGTCTTAATCGCCTGGTGATCTGTTTTCAGGACAAACTCCCTGCCCCACATGTGCCTGTGCTACTTCCCACTTGACCAGACACAGGCCAATGCCTCTCTCTCTCTCTATATATCTCTCTCTCTCTCTCTCTCTCTCTCTCTCTCTCTCTCTCTCTCTCTCTCTCTCTCTCTCTCTCTCTCTCTCTCTCTCTCTCTCTCTCTCTCTCTCTCTCTCTCTCTCTCTCTCTCTCTCTCTCTCTCTCTTTCTCTCTCTCTCTCAGTGACGCTGTAGCGACGCTGAGCCTCAGACAGCGTACTGGATGCAAACGCCACCACTCGCTCGCCATCGGGATGCAGCTGCGTGAGCACCACTCCTATGCCCAGGTCACTGGCGTCCGATGCCACGGCTGTGGGCAGAGTCGGATCAGATATAGCCAGGATAGAACTAGTCAGAATCGCTTATCTGATGTCTCTGAACGCTGCGTCCATCTCTGGCGTCCACTTGAACTTCGGTGCGTCCTTTCTCCACTTATGAACGCCGCGGTTCCTCCGCCCTCGAGCTGCATTTGTGGATGAATCTGCTGTAAAAGCTGAACAGACCGAGCACTGCCTGAAGCTGTCTCGGCGTGCCTGGCGGCTTCATGTCCCGCAGGCCCTGAACTCGGCTGGGGTTCACCGCCACCCCGTCACTGGACACGGAGAAGCCCAGGAAGTCGACACGGCTTACACCCCAGTGACACTTGTCCATATTCAATGTCACGTTGTACTTGTCCATCCGTGCCCGTACGGCGCTCACCTGAGTGTCGTGCTCATCTTGCGTACGGCCTGCTACAATGACGTCATCGAGGTAGACTTGAGTGTCCGGCAGTCTTCGCAGGATTGTTTCCATCATCCTTTGGAAGCAGCTCGGTAGGGATCGGATGACGTAGCAACACCTCAGATAACGGAACACCTCTCGTGGGTTACGAACGCGGTCAAGTTTCAAAACTCCTCGTGAAGCACGAGCCGATGGTAAACCACGTTCATGTCGGGAGTCGTGCGTACGTTTCGCTCTCACTAACTGATCCAGCATCTCCTGCATATTCAGCAATGGGTACTCGCTGGTTGACATCGCCTTGTTAACCTCGCGGAGATCAATACACCGTCTGAGCTGATCAGATCGGCGCTTGGAGACCACGATTGGAGAAAATTACAGTGATCTGTCGACTTTCTCGATGATCTGCTGGTCCCCTAGTTCTTGCAGATGGCATCTCACCTACTCTCAAAGGGCAATCGGAACTGGTCTCAGCTTCTGCTACACGGGGACGATGTCTTCGCAAAACTGGACTCTGAAACGAAGCCCTTGATTGGTAGCAGAGTACTCCGCCCTCACTCTCTGACGTGACCTCTGCGCTGGCAACTAGCTGGTTCACAGCGCACACGGTTGACCCATGCTTGACGGACATACGCAGACTTCCCTGTCGAGGAGTGTCGTACCGCCGTCCACCACGTACAGGCAGCCCTGGCAGCCTCGCCAGTCTTCGATCTCCACCATTGCCGAGATGACTGCAGTTACAGTCAGCTGACCGTCTCCGTATGCCTGCAGGTTAGGTGTCATAGACTTCAGTGGAACGTCACACATGTAATTCTTATAAATCCACCGTGGAATGGTGGACACGGCTGCAGCGGTGCCCACCAGCATATCCGCACAACAGCCTCCCATCTTGATATTTAATTTCAATGCAGAGTCATTATGCGCAATAGCAAGACTATGCACAGTGTCCTTTTCAACAGCGCTTATTGCTCCGACCTGCTTTCGACATCTCGCAGCAAAATGTCCCAAGGTCCCACATTTTCTGCATTCTTGTCCTTTCGCTGGACACACGTCATCTGTCAAAATATTGCCCTGTCGCCCACAGGCAGAGCAAGACTTGCCTTTTGACGTTCTTCCCACCGGTGCTGGTGTCTTCTTCCGCACCGCGTAAGCCACCTCCACCGGGTCAGATGACGGAACTGCTGGATCGTGACGCCTCCCACCACCTCCTTCCCCAAACAACAACCGCTGTCGGTCCACCGCTCGGTCCTCAGCCATCGCTATGGACTGCTATGCGATTCAAAATTAGGTGATCCTCCACACACAGGCCATCACGGTTATGACTAAAATCACAAGTATCTACAAACTGGTCTCGCATCATGTCATCTCCCAAGGCTCCAAATGAACAGAACTTGCTCTATACCCTTAAGGTGGTTAAAAACGTGGCGGCGGATCCATCAACCTTCTGACGGAACCTGCGGAATTTAGCCTGTTCTGACATGACGTCTTTGGGCTTTTCAAACGGGTGATGAAGCAACGAGAGACATTCTTTCATAGTATTGTCCTCCGACTTCACCCGTGTTTCGGAGAGTTCCAGGCAGATCTCTCTGCCCCGGACGCCATGGTCTCTGTCACGCGATACCACCGCCGGCCCTCCTGACCCAGGCAGTGTAGCAGGAGCGCTTTCTGTCTGGCCTGGTCCCACTGTGTACAGCTTAAAATGTGGACGAATACCTTCCACGAACACTTAGCCAATGCAATTGTCTACTTTATCCTGTTCGCCAATTACTGTACCGTCTCGAAGTATCTGTATCTAACCGAACGCCAGCGTTACAACTTCACGGCCGCGAACAAAAGCCGCTCGGGAAAGGTCACGCCCAACCGCGCACCGCTGGACCCACACAAAGAGCTCCCACCAAGCCCGTGCCGCCGCTCTGGCGGTTTCACCCGGCACAACCCCATATTCCAAGTGATGTGGCTGCTGCCTAGATGTAGCCACTGCGCTACACAACACTACAGGAACACACAAACTTTCAAAGTTCTCGTCTGCTGATGCTACGACTGTTTTAGTACATGTATTGTCGAACGGCGAGGGCCGTGCCGTGAAAGTGTCACAATAGGTGGACAAAGACAAGCTAGACACGAGACAGACACAATTGGTGCATATATGAAATATGATATGTTGACGCAGCCACTTCCAGATTTGTGTGTTGATCTGTCTTTGGGCACATATCAAAAACTTTGGATCGCTTTCATGCCCTCAAACATGCAACCGGCACCTGAATGCACTTCTGACGGGTCATGGTTGTGATGTACCTACTTATTTCTCAGTTGAATACATGTTTGTTCCAGACATGCGATGTTTGTGTAACCGTGGTGTATGCATTGCCCTCGTGAATACCTACGGATCGTGTTTTTTTTTGTGGGAATACAGGCATTAACAGATGTCAGGAAGTGTTCTCGTCGAACTAAATTGAGACGCATTTAATCAGCGAAGCAACTGGATATAACAAACGACAGGCTACTGGTGGCGACACAGTTCAGTTCAGGCCATTAGCCACTACTGATGTAAGCAGGCGCCTTTTATGTCATATAAATAACTGGATATTGGAGGTCAGTGAGTATATCAAATGGCACAAATCCACGCAATGCCAGAGAACACGTTGCTACGCGTTATCAAACTGCATCTCGATTTTGGACGGAGGGGCGGCCCAGTTAGTAGCTGAATCTTCGAAAGACTTCAATCATGGTAAAGTTTGCGCTCCCCAAGAAATGACTTATTTAAAAAAGCCTATTATTTATTTAATGACTATGTATCAAGCCAAAACCTAATCCTCCCATTCTGTTAATGAAACAACAAAAAATTCGCGGGCATCGAGGTCACCGGAGGTCACGTGACATAAACAAACATTTATATTACTCATCACATATTATAAGTATTGTCGGAATTATTATCTTTGAATCTTCGCGAGTTCAAAAATGTTAAAGTATTTATAGTTTGACTAATGATTTACTCAGTTATCTGCTACCGAACGTAACCTTGCAGGGTTGGCATGCTGTCATATGACTTACCCGTTCCACAGGAGCATAGCTTGCAAACCTTGCTCCCGGCTCAAAGCCAGATTTTTTTACTCTGGCGTTTTGAAAACCTCCATGCTTCCTCTTGTTGTGTATCCTAAAGCTGTCGGGTCTGCCATTAAAGGCGCATCCCGGATATCCACAACGCACCTTCTGTTCAGAGGGGGAATGCTTCTCCCCAGCTCTCCTCCGCTTCGGCATAATGTGATGATGATCATCACATTATGATCAGATGATCACATATGATCATCAGATGATCCCACCCTGTTCTCACAGCACCTTCACAAAAACTTAAAATTCCCAGAACCGTCAACTCGGAAGAACCGTGGTCAACTCTTCAAGGTCTTAAACCAAAGCCGGGTTCAGATCCAATTGTTGGCGGTTCCCTACATCACCTGGCTTAATTATCAATATATTTCTTTTTGATCTAGACGGCGTGATATATCTTCGGTTGTAATATAATTGCTCTGCATAAAAGATACAGTAATAAAATATGCATGTTCTTTATAATGATGCATAGCGTCAGAATAGAGTGGCTCACTAGTGACATCTTTTGGCAAACATCCGCAAGTAATCCTGTTGATAGATGAAACCGTGAAAACGCACATAACCGGAAATTACTCGTGAGAATGTGATGCAAAATAAACGAGGGAAGCAATAAGCGCGAGCTGAAGAAAAAATGTACAGTTGTGAATAGCCATCTTACAAATAACATGAAGCTGTACCTGATATAAATTTGTTTTATTATACAACCCTGCATTCATTCTTCCTATTTTTACCATAATCTCTCGCCCACCGTCGTTGGCAGTGTTTCACCTCTACATTTTGAAGTTATGGCATTATAGAAATGAAATGTGAATGGAAATGTCGTTTTCACGACTTACCAGAAACGCAAAAAATCATCTGCGTCCGGCCGGCATACGGTTTGACATTCTAGCGTCTGTGTGTCGGTCAAAAGCCTTCCCACCAATTTCCACCATAGGCTATTTCCGGTGGAAAGTTGTCGCTGCCGAAGATTTTTGGACGACGTCAAGGAACTCCTTTACATGGAAAAAAAAACTTCATGCGTGTCTTGGGAGGGTGGGGGGGATGGGATGGATGGGGAGCAAATTGCAATTGATTTTTAGGGATTCATCTTATTTCGAGGAATTCGACGGGTTTTACCTTTTCGAGTAATCGTAAAAATAATTTTTTTCCGAAGCTCGAATCAAACCAGCAGTCTGTTCATAGTCTCCGGGGACGAGTTTCCACCACGGAGGAATGGCCCGCAGTGGTAAATTTCCACCGTCGTACGTTGTCGTGTTGGTGCTTTTTTCACCTCTGGACACGATCCCCGTTTTCTCAACACATGCTGCGAATCCTGAATCAATCTGTTTCCTTCCAGATGACTAACTATTATATCTTTGATAGTTGATTCGGGTACCTTGCAGACTAGGGATGTGAGGCTTACTGGCCCGTTTTCAACTTTCCATCTTTATCCTTTCTTAAAAATAGGAACTACGTTTGCCCTTTTCCAATGCGTTGGAAGTTCATTTTGTGAAACTGATCAACACAATATTATGTAAAGTGGAATTGTCAGTTCCTTTTCAGCTTTCCACAATGCACTAGCATAATGTCATCAGGTCCTGCTGTCTTGTTTGGCTTTATTTTCCTGATATGATTGGAAACAACATCACTATCATTGAAATCACTCTCAGCATCACTCTCTGCTGTCTATCTGAAAGCAACAACTCTAGCCATTTTAGGATGCAACCTGCAATAACATGGACCTGAAGCTGTGTCATTAACAGTTTATGGGGTACCTGCCTAAAGGCCTTACTAAAGTCAAAATATGCTAGATCAACCTGATTTCCCTGATCAAATTGTTCTACAGCGAAATTAACAAACGCACGTCCGGGGGGGGGGCAAATATCTGGCCCCTGCGGTTTTTCCTAATTTCCCGCCATACTAATCGGGGTAGCAAGGTCAAACCTCGCATGGCTGCTCATTCGTTGTTTTTGCATATCCTCCCAAATTGTTGACCCGGTGTCATCGCAGGTTAGGTCACCAGGACAGGAGAAGTGACCAAACATCCTTCGAAGTTCTAGGTGGCATAATTTCCACAATAATTGGGCGATTTATTTCAAACTTATAACACGCCATGATCTCATCAGGAACCATGATGTATATCTCAGGTTTTTTCGCAGCATTGACCTGATGTCAGGTCGCGGCCAGGATTCCCACATTATAGGCCTATGGTAAAGTATACAAATGTTTCCTGGTTACATATTTGCCCTCGGAATGACCTCACAACGGTTGTGGCGTGTAGCTGGAAGCTATGCTCAAATTTTACCGCTGAAATTTTACTCAGTAACCTCACCAAGGTTATCTGAGGTCACCTGAGATCACTAGCACATTTATGCGCATTACATCGCACTGCATTGAGCTAGAAGGCTGAAATTACCGTCATTGTGCTTGTATCGCCAAGACGTGACGATTGATACATTACATGCCCTCCCGACTTCATGGCTGCTTCATGACCTTGACCTGAAGTCATAGTTTCGGAGTAAGTATTCCTCCTTGGACACGTAGTTGACGCCTCGATTGTCCTCTGTAAATCGAATAGCGTTCGCCGTTTTTTCTATCTGTTACAGGTCCTGAGATATGTGTCAATATCTAAGAGTTTAATCTAACCCGGTCTGGTCGAATTTGACCTATGATGTCCCAGTGACCTGAATATTGACCTGAGCGAGAAAAAATGATCGAAACACTTTCGATAGAGCTTGTCACCAGCTATCCAACGCCGTTTTCCGTTCCCTCTCAGCTTCGCAATACCCTAGCATACATTTCATGAGGCCCTGCTGCCTTGTTTGGCTATATTTTCCTGATATGATTGAAAGCAACGTTACTATCAATGAAATCAACATCGTTTATCCGATCACATGTCACTGAACCGTAGCGTACAGTTGGCAGATTAGTCATATATTCCAATGTAAACACTGCTTTAAACTGCTTGCTCAGCTCCTCAACCATCTCACTATCCTCACCCAATGTAGTTTTACTTCCAGTGGACCAATTGTGCAAGAAACTTTGCTCAGCTTGTAGAAACTAAAAAACTTTTTACTGTCCCCATTACAGTTCCTAGCTAAATCCAGTTATTTTGCTTGCTTTGCTGCTCTGTTTTTTTCCTTCACAGTTTCTCTACCTTTTTGATAGTACCGTACATTTACGATAATTGGAGCTTCCTTAAAGACTCGAAATACATTTTTCCTAGCCGTAATTGCTTTCATCAAATCTGGCGAAAGCCACGTTGACTTTCCTACCTTTTTTTTGCGCCTTTGCTTTTGGGGTACGTATCTAATCTGAATTTCCTTCAAGTAAGATTTCCACTTTTCTCACGTTTCACGGGCATTTAAATTGCAGAATTCTTCTTCCCATTTTATGGCTTTTATAGCCGCCCTCATGCAGTCAAAGTCCGCTCTGTTGAAATGAGGAACCTTTACCAAATTATCCTTGATTGTGCCCACTACATGTCCCTTGACTCTAACTATGTTTTGGTTACTTTTTCCAAGAGTTTCTCGGATAGGCAAGTCTTGAGGTAAGTCACTTAAATGCGAGAAGACAAGGTTTAAGAATGACCCCTAACTAGTTGTTTCCATTACACACTGGTGTAAGAACAGGTCCTCTTCGAGGTATTTACTAAACATTTTGCACGGGAGCCAACACCAACATTTTCATATCCTTTTAGATTAAATTCACCAAGAATATGGCGTTTCCCCCGAAAGTTTCTACTGATTTCCTTGAAACCACCTAATCGAGCTCCAGTTGCTGACAATGTAGCATTATTCCTGATCGGTACAAAGCTACTATCCTCAATTTATTTTGTTGCCTATTCCCACAGCGACATCAAGCCAAATGGACTCTACGGACACGTTTCCTTCTGCCCCATCTGCTGCCTTTTGAATACTGAATAAGTTATTCACATAGAGCATTACACCACCCCTTTCACTGCTGGACCCCTAATGTACGAAGACATATTGTATCCCTGGATCTCGTAGTCTTGAAAGTTATCCCCAAGATACCTCTCACTGACCCATGCCCGAATAATACAAACAACATCTGGCTCCTCCTCAGCAACATAACAGTTAGTGAACTCATTAAAGATGGATTGAATACCATGAGCATTAAGCATCATACACTTAGCATATGTTCCATAGCCAGCTTTCGCTTTTGCATGTTCAGTAGCTCTTACATCACTGGATGAGCTACCACTCTACCCCCTTGAACTACTGCTATCCCTATTTGCTGACTGCGGGTTCTATTGCTAAGGTTGTCACTATCGGCACATCCCTGAGATGGCAATGCCACTTCATCCCTCCCCACCCCATTGCGTAGTTTCCCTGAAGGATATGCTCATATACTTCGCTTAACAGATGCAACCCCTTGTCGGAGAAGTGCAGGTCATCCCTCTGTTAGAGGTCCCATGAGCCATAAAACTTGCACCACTCGTCAGGAAAGGTCAAGCCTGACACATAGCAGAGCTTACCTACCCTGGCATTTGCTGCCAGTACCCTAGAGCTCCACTCAGGGGAGACTTTAGCCCAAGGCAAAATAGCAGCCACAATAAATCTGCTATTGCTACACTCCAGGGTGGTCAGAAGGGCTCTGTAGTCCTGCAGCAGCTCCTCACTCGTAGCAGGACCTATGTTATTCACCCCTATCTGCACTACAACTGTACTAAACTGGTGATCACTGGTGGCCTGTGCCACCGTTGGCGCCAGGTCTTTGACCTTGGCTCCAGGCCTGGTGATGGACCTCCTGCCTCTCCTACCTTCCCAAAATACCCTATCTAGATGCCGTACACGAGAGTCGCCTACGACTAATAGTCTCCTTACTATTATCCTAGGGCAGTCATCTAATGCCTGGAACCTATCTGTTGATAATTTGTCTGCCTGCTGAACCATCCTACTAGGCTTCCTGACACTCCTACCATCTGCCACCTGCCGCTCTCTGGCCGCTTGCTTAGGCTCACCCCCAAATCTTCCACACACTGATTAATTTCCACTGCCCCGATCCTGTGAGCTACTAGAACTATGACTCTTCTGTTCGCTAGGAACACTCTCCCACAGATATCCCAGCCACCGACACAGCAGGGGCAGCCTCAGTTACCTGGTGGTCTGTGTCCACCTGGGACCTGGGCATAGGATGCCACTGCTGCGCACTGACCCCAACCTGTTGCCTTGTCTTGCTTGCTCTGTGCAACAAGGGCGGCATTATGCTTGTAAAGGTCTGCCTTGAGGGCCCCAACCTCCGTAACTAGTGCTTGCATTCTGGTAAAAACCATCCTACAGGCTGCAGCTTATTTATGGATTTAGATTGAACGACGACTTGATACAAAATTATATACAAAAGTAACGCTTGACACCAAGGCGAAGGCGCGCGGCGGTGCCAGTCCGGTCTGGAGCTGCTGTGGTTGTTCACGGTATGGCGCTGACGGGTGGCGGTTGGGGGTCCATGACAACGGCTGAGTGGAAGTCACGCAGGACGACATCCCTGTCACGATAGCACCATTAAGCCTTCCCTCACACTATCGAACCACACAGTAGAATACAGCTGGCAACAGACTTCCGTAAGCATGGCAAACATATGGTGGGGTTCTCGCCCTGCCGAGTGCCGTTTGTCATATCTATCACAAGCTTTCGCTGACTAGACAAACGGTCTATTCAAAAGACACATGTATGCATCGGCCGCAAGACAATTGCAAGTTATGAGCTCTAAATTAGCCCAATGCGTGACACGAACGCTGACGTTGTTCTTTTTCCGCTGCAACATGTGGTACGAAAATTTGTATATAACCTCGCCTCTTCAGACGGTCGGAACATCTTCGGTCATGTATCCACTTCTTCTGGTAAGTCTCCTGGTGCTACTGGGTCCCGTCCAGGGAGGCGTGGAACCCCAGCTGGATGTTGAGGGCATCACCCTCCCTAATCGTGACGGTGAGAGTGTCACCCCAGAGCCACAAATCCCAGAGGTTACCGTGACACCCGGGAGCGGGAAATTGGACCAGGACAGCGAACCGATCGAGAATGAGGAGTTCAGCGAAAAGGAGGGGACTGTTGAGGACGAAGAGCTTGGGCAGATGTGGGGAGCGCCGTATCTCTTCGAGAACCACAACCCGAACATGACCGACGACGGCCTGGAGCTGTTCGAGTCGGACATCGTGCTGACCGATGAGCAGAAGGCCGACCGGAAGGCGGCGCCCAACCTGTGGCCCGGGGCGATCGTCAGGATCACCATCACGCCGACCTCGGCGCCAGATCGTTCAGCAATCCTGGGTGCCATCTACCACTGGATCAGGCACACGTGTGTCAGGTTCTACTACGCGCCAATCAACTACAGCGGACCACACATCCGCTTCACCAAGCAGTCGGGCTGTTGGTCGTATGTGGGCCGCATCAACAGGAGCCAGGGCCAGGAGATCAGCATCGGCAGTGGCTGCACTTCCCTGGGAACAATCGTGCACGAGATCGGCCACGCGCTCGGCTTCTACCACGAGCAATCGAGGCCGGACCGTGACACCTACATCACCATCCATCCGGAGAACATCCTGTCGGGTAAAGAGAACAATTTCGCCAGCCATTCCAACGCCAACAACTACTCGGTGCCGTACGACCTCACGTCCGTCATGCACTACGGCCGCTACTACTTCAGCAAGAATAATCTGCCGACCATCACCGTCAACGAGCTGAAGTACCAGGGTCTGATCGGCCGCCGCACGGGCCTCTCCCACCGCGACAAGAAGCTGGCCAACGCCATGTACAGCTGCTCGGCGAGATGCTCCAGCCGGCCCAACTGCCGCAACGGCGGCTTCGTCGATAAGTACTGCAGGTGCGTCTGCCCACCCTACACCGCAGGCTCCCTCTGTCAGTACCTGTACCGACCGTACTACGGCATAGTGTGCGGCAACCAGAACATCCGCCAACCGACTTGCATCAGTTCGCTGAACTGGCCGAGCATCTACCCGCGCGGCCAGACCTGCTTCTGGATCGTGTTTGCGCCTGCCGGCAAGCGAGTGCGCATCCAGTTCGGCCCAGCCAGCGTGCTATACCGCTATCACGGAAGGTGCTATTGGGATTGGATCAACTTGTTCACCAATGACGACAACATACGTGACGTCAACGCCTGCGGCACCGAACTGCAGGGTCGGTCCTACACGTCCACCGGCAGACGCCTGGCTGTGGAGATGCGCTCGTACCCCTACGGTAGCTACCCATACTACCAGAAGGGCTTCTCGGCCACAGTATATTTCGTGTGAAATGATCGGTGTTGGCAGTCTATTTTGATCCAGGTGGCAAAATAAGCTTCCTCTTGGCAGTCAGAGTGGCCTCCCTCATGCATAGTTTGTTTTTGAGATGTTAGAGGCTGTGGATTTAAAGTGTCATTGGCAAATATGGGCACACATATTGCTTTAGGTCCGATCGGATTGTCTTCGTGCATTCATTCCACAGCTATTTCTGGTTTTGTTTCGTCTGTCGTGAGGTGCATGTATGAAATGGGAGCCGCCATTTTATTGGCACATTCTTTATTTGATGAATAATATATTTATATTTCTTGGCAAAAAGATTTTATTCGATTACTGCTGAAACGTGCTGTTGAGCCAAGTATATCAAATTAAACCGCATATTCCGCCGGTCTTGCTTGTTGAGTTGTTCGTCCTATCGGAGGTAAACAACATTAGCGTGTCTTATGAATATAAAACCAGGCGACGCACGGAAAAGGACAACGTGGCTTCCAGAAACACATATGTTTCCTGGACACGATAGTCAGGATTTTAAAATGGGATAGACTCCGATTGGTAAGCATGAAACACGACGGACTTCAGCAACAAAGATCAAAACCAAGAAATATTTCCATATATCCATGTGTGTTTCAGTAGGTATCCATACAACACTCTTGGATATATATTAGGGTGTGTCACGAAGGACCTTTTTTTGGAAATTGCCCTTTGCTTAGTGAAATTATCGTGCAGATCGCCTTTAAAAAAACCTTTGGTCGAAACCAAATCTAAATCAAGCAATAAACAAAATATGCGACAGGCCGATAAAGAAACAAATTTGCCGGGCGCCCGGCGTTGAAGTCTCCAGTGATGGCGCTCCGTTGCGATTGGCATCTAACACCACGCGTCCGGCCACCGTCGGAGCGCTGTAACGAAAAAGGCGGCAGTCGGAGCTGTGGATGACTGATGAATGGATTCTGGTGATGAAGCTCATTAATAAAACTCAATGAAAGTGTTTAGTGGGATACAAGGCTTTTGATAAGCACCAGTCGCTTAATAAGTTGCCTGGATATCTGACGCATGAAAGAAAGGTTCACTTTACGTCGCTTGTTCGTTCAATTTTCAATCAGTAGATCTATCGGCGTATAATGCTAATTTTTTCACTTTTGAAAGCTTGAACATTTTCAAAATTCCTCGTCTGTTTACATTGAAGACCAATTAAATCATTCTGAGACACTTGATATCTTATTGCTATGACAAATAGACCAGGCGAAATCGGCATCATGCTCCGTTCCACTACAACCGAAGGAGACGGGCATACAGCGACGTCACCTTTTGTACGAGCGGCCACATTTTTTTACGAACTATCATTTTATAACTGTACTACTTGTCTACATGCTCGACAGAAAACCCGACATGAAATCCTTTTTGCTGCTGAGCACTGGCATTGCTGACCTGTGTTTCAACTTCGCCACAATGTAACCGTGGCGGGCCTCTTCACCAATTACCTTCAAAGACGCCTCGGTCACCACTTTCACCATCAGTTCCACCGTCTGACTGTGCACGGGGTATGGCGGTACTTCGAGAGCACTCGCGATGATGTCTAGTAAGTCATCATCGGACAGTTGTTGCGTCCAGGGCGGCTCGGTTATCGCCTCATTACACCAATCAATCAGCTCCAGGATGCTGTTTGCCCCCATATTCACTTTTGGAAGCTTGAACTTCCGCACTTCGTCAGTATCACTATCGACTTGAGTTCTGAGACACTGCTGGATTTGAGTGACCGCCCTTTCCCGTGTGGCTTGATCTTGGCCCGCTGCCATTGCTAACAGTACTGCCTCAGGGTGACACCAGTAGCTGTTGCGCTGTATTACCGGCTGCACCATGGCCGCTATCTCAGGTCGCAAACTTTTGAGAAGTTGCACGCTGTGTAGCGCATTGCCAGGACCGTCGGAACATTTCCAGTTCTTCTTGATGCAGAACCACATGGGAGTATAGTGGCACACGATGAACTCCGCTAGCATTCTCAGACTGTCTGATGGCTATTCGGTTGATATGTAGAGCCGGAGAATTCGCGCCGCCAGAGTCAGCCACCTGGAGTGGTTTAGTGGACCGATCTTCATTTTCGCAGTTCTATCTGAGATGCAGCCCTTCTGTCTACGCGCTGTACAGTCTAGACACTACGCGCCAGACTGTACAGAATAGCCTGATCTGAACTTAGATCACTGAGAATCTCCTGCGTCATTTCTGAAACATTCCCGCCATCGATTGGCTCAAAATCGACCACTGGCAAGGTTTCTACTGCGCCTGCAGCAGCCCGGCCAATCAGCCCACTAAACGACTTACGTCCTGTTGTGACTCTATCTAACTGGCTAAATACTGCACGAAGATTAAGTTCATTTGCATGAAGTTGGCTCACAAACCAGCGGAAGGGGCGTTTTTCTCCGAGCTCAAACAAACGGATAACACCACCTTTTTGGCCAGTATTAACTCTCGTGCCGTCACAGCCAAGCACAGAAACATCCGGACCAAACTCATATGCCACGGCGTTCAGGTCCTGACAAATGTCCTCCGCTTTCCCAGTCTGTGGGGTAAAATGTCCTAAATATGCACTGTCTGGCTCGGATACAACCACAATGTGCTCTTCCGTCTTCTTTGAACTGGCTGTCATAAGCGTGTCATCTTTTCTACCGTCGAAGTAGAGACCAGATACACGACCTGCATGATCCTCATGGCTCTGGGCCTCTTCTAATCCGATTCTAAAGAAGAGAGGTAGTAACCTCTCTTCTAATCCGATCCCTTGCTCGCCATTCTTTTTTGCTATCCACTATGCAGTCCATATCGTCAGAAGTGATCCGACCAATGTCCACTTGGAAACCGTTCATGATCGCAGCACACGCACGATTAGACACTCCGTACCGATCTGCTGCTAGAGCCGTATTTAGCAGTTCGTCTGTGCTACTGTTCACCATGTACTCTGACTCATTGACTACAGATGTGAGCGATGATGAATCTGTGGCGGAATCTTGGTCTGAATTAGAATCTAGCTGGGCCATTCCAGAAGGTCCCGGTTGTGGTGATGTGACTCTCTCGGCGGTCAGACGCCTCCTTTCGTCCATGGCGCGTCGACGAGTGGTTTCACGGATATCTGCGGTGCCGATTTGCATTTGGCGAGGTCCTCTCTGGTCTTGGACAAAAGGAAACTCCATTCGTGGCACTCTGTCGGCCATCGCACATTTGCAGCTATCGATATCAGCACATTTGCAGCGGGCTATATCAAACAATTTTCCAAACCACTCATCACCGGACGGACGTACACCTGGTGATGCCGACTTCTTTCCAGCAGTTTTCATGTATCGCAAGTAGCGATCGCGGCATTCTCGAAACATATGTTCGACTCGGGCCCTCCCAACAAGTGGTATTCCTTTCGCAGAACCACATTTTCATCACACTTTCCGCGACAAACTTTATGTGGGGTGCTAGCCTCTCTTTCGACCTTTTGTTCGCAACGCATGAGTCTCTATTCACTTTACTCAAGTAATTCAGAACGTCAATTCTCGTGGGCAGTCGGTTTGTTTTTAGTTCAGAAGGAACCAAAAGCCCTTTGGTGGAAGCGTGGGTCTTCATGTTCGAACTCTTACCCCGATCACACCGACGCAGGTAATATCACACTTCACAGGCAGTGGGCACAACTTGCAGACACCAAACCACTCTTTTTCGGGCCGTCCCGCCGGATCTCCGCCGCCGACTGCCTTGTCTCGGCGGCCCTCCCCTCCCCCTGTCTCCCCCTCCCCTCCCCTGCCCTGTCTCGCTCTTTGTGTTCTCTACCCTCACCGTGCGCCGGCCGTCTCCCGCCCCATCCCAGCCCCTTCCCCGCGCCATGCGACGATCGCCGCCGGCTCGTGTCGCCCTCGTTAATAGGTTGTCCCTACTGCTGATAATCCCAGTTTCCCTTGAAACTTGAGTAACGAAAAGGAACAGGAGACTTGGATTGACTAATAAAACAGGGATGTATGGCATGCGAAGCTATTTTGTGTCGTTTGTGCGTACGCAATTTATTCGAATGATGATTCATAGCACTGTGGAAGGTGCAGCACATACAAAGGAAAGTGGAGCGATCAGTCCTTCAGTGAAGTTTAATCTTTACAATCAGATATATCCCGGCTCCCCTGATCTGTTTTTGAATTACCAGAATCCATTCATAAGTCATCCATAGCACCGACTGCCGCCTTTTTCGTCACAGCGCCGCGGCGGCGCTCCGACGGCGGCCGACGCGTGGTGTTAGATGCCAATCGCAACGGAGCGCCATCACTGGAGACTTCAACGCCGGGCGCCCGGCAAATTTGTTTCCTTATCGGCCTGTCACATATTTTGTTTATTGTTTGATTTCGATTTGGTTTCGACCACAGGGTTTTTTTAGGTGATCTGCACGGTAATTTCACTAAGCATAAGAAAAACCGTTCAGGCGACACACCCTAATATATATACATCATTTTTGTAATTAAAAAAAAAATCAAACTTAACCCGTCTCTCCTCTCAGGTCCTCAACCTCATCAGGTTTGTGGCTCTGGGGAGTTCATTTTGAGGGAGATTTGAAGAAGAAAAAAATGACATAAGAAAAGGATATCGAAATCGAACAGGGCCATGTAATTTTTGGCAACTAAAAAATCCAAATGTTATTTCGTCCATCTATGACGAACATCATGACTGAACATCATATCTAGTTATAACCCAAATTTGAGTTGTACTGGCTATCGGAAAACTTCTATATCAAATGGGTTCGTTGGTCTGTGAAAAGAACAACAGCCAGCACCGGATCCATGATCTGGGGGAGTGTGCAGTCAGAGTGGCCTCCCTCATGCATAGTTTGTTTTTTAGATGTAAGATGCTGTGGATTCAAAGCGTCACCAGCCACCTCTCTGGCAGAGATGTGGCTTCTCTTGAACTGAAAAATGGCCTCAATTCAGGACACTCGAATGCACCCAACCATCCACTCCCTCGAGGGTGAATATCTGTCACCAGTCTGTGTCTTTACGGACTAGGGGCCAGGTCCGAGTCCGTATCTTTAACCCTCCTCGTCTTTCCGGCGATATCCTCACATTCCGTCTCGGGTGGGGGGTGATAGGAACCACCTCTAATCTTCAAACTAAGCGGCACCTGGAAACGAAGGAGTTGTCTTCGGAAAGCGCTCGGCGAGTAGGGCCAGACACCATCCCCAATTTTGTTTTCCGGAAAATGACGTCATTAAGGGAGCCTAGGATTTCACGACATCATGTTTTTGGCTCTGGGGAGTTCATTTTGGCAGATATTTGAAGAAAAAATATATTTGGAATCATAATAGGAAAGCGAAATGGACTATGG
This sequence comes from Imbricaverruca yamaguchii, assembly GCA_034440575.1. Taxonomy (NCBI): domain Eukaryota; kingdom Metazoa; phylum Arthropoda; class Thecostraca; family Neoverrucidae; genus Imbricaverruca; species Imbricaverruca yamaguchii. The sequence continues at coordinate 5,256,939 of JAOTOL010001661.1, forward strand.
CCCTAAAATGTTTGCCCACCCAGAAACGGAAAATTTTATTTTATGTTTCAAAATTTCAAAATTTGATTTCCTTAATATTTATCTTTATAGTGGGTAGAACGGACCGAAAAGCGTTGTTTCAAGTCAACTTGCTCTCTTAAAAATGCTTACTTTGGCCATAATCATTCTCAATTGATGTGAGAAAAGGTATTAGAAATTTCGGCGCCCTGCCGCGCGCCGTTCTTTCACTATCCGCGGAGGACCATAGGATGGACGGGTATCAATCCCCCGAGACGGCGCGGGGATATAATTTGGGATTAACCCGTCCCGTCTCGGAGGGTCTTCAACCGCCCCCCCCCCCCTCCAGGTTTTTCGCTGATAGCGGACGAACTGCGCGCGGTAGCGCGCCCACATTTGGCATACCTTTTCCCACATCAATTTGACATGCTGATTCAAAACTTTTAGGTCAGGTCATCTAGGGTCAACTAGTTAGTCAAGGTCAAGTGAGGTCACCTCCAAAAATGTTCAACCAGTCGTCACGTTTTAACTGATACAGATATTTTAATGAAACTTTCAGCGTGTCCTTATCTTTACGGATGCAACAAAACGTACCAGTTGAAGTTTTCATTTTTTCTTTTTGATTACCTATAAATTTGGCGTATCTGCCAAATTGCAGATCAAATACAGGATTCTGGCTAAAGTAACCATTTTATATTAGAGCAAGTTGACTTCCAACAACGTTTCTCGGTCTGCTCCATTGGAAAATGAAAATTATAGAAAAATAGAAAACTCAAAAGTTTGAAATTTTGAAGAAATTTTTTTTTTTAGGGGCCCAAAGAAATCATAGCCCTGGTTGATTTCGTTGTCCTTTTCTCATTTCAAATAACTTTTTTTTCTCATATATCCCACAAAATGAACCCACCAGAGTCAAAATCATAATGTAAGTCGTGAAAAGTCGTGAAAATCTAGACCCCCTGGTGACGTCACTTTTGGGGAATTCTTTTTCGAGGGTGGACCCGGACCCTACATGTCGAGCGCTTTCCGATGATACCTCTTTCGTTTTCGTGCGATGCTTAGTTTGGATTTTAGAGGGGGTCCTCAACTGCCCCCCCGAGACGGGGTGGGAGGATTTGACCGGAAAGGCGGCGCGGGTTAAAAAATTCAACTAGAGGAGCCATGATTTTACAAGAGCGGCAATGTCCGTCTAGGAAGCGCGCCAAACCGATCGTAATGGCGTTCATTGACCAAAATTTCTTCAAAATAGCACTTTCGGCCCAAATGCCTTTTGGGGATGCACTCGAGAGACTGGTGCTGGTGCTGGTCTGTCAGAGCTCGTAACGATTCACATAGTCGTTGCCAGCGGCCGAGAGGTGGGGGAGGGGTTCAAACCAGGGCCCGTTCCAGCAAGGGAAGTACTTGCCCCCTGTACTTTTCCATTTGGTCCCGCGCATTACCTCCATGTGTTGTTCTTCCAAAGTAATTTTCAGTAGGCAACTCCTCTGTTTCATTGGTTCTGGTGGAAGGCAAGGAGACCCACCCCACACCGAGAAACTCCCAAGGTTTTCAATTTGAAGTCATTGGTAGGTAGAGCTGGTGGAGAAGTTGGAGGCGGCGTCACTGTCCAGTCTAGGGCCCTGGTCAGAGTAATTCCGCGACGTGTCTCTCCACTGAAGGGACTTACCTGCTACCAACCGGGGTTTGCGAGTTTGTAACTTTTTTGTCACCTGGGGTGATACCTCGACCGCCGTTCGTAGTACTGGCAAAGGGGTGGAGTTGAATTTACCGGAGATGCGTCTTCAACCGCCCCCCCCGAGACGGGGTGTAAGGATTTGACAGGAAAGGCGGCGCGGGTCAAAATTCCATCGGCATGGTCGCGTTCCGAGTGCTGCGCCATCCTCGTAATCAAGCCACACTGGAAATTGGTCACTGCCTAGGGGGTCGTCGGCCACAGACCAGCTAAAAATGTGTGCGAGTTGTGGGCTACACAAACTGAGGTCCAGAGCAGGGGTATGGCCAGAGGATAGGGTGAAGTGGATCTTTGCTCCAGTGTATAGAATGCACAGAGATACATCGTGCATGAGGTATTCCAAACGCCGACCCCGTAAATAAACATCATCGCATCCCCATGCCGTATGGTGAGCGTTAAAATCACCTAGTAATAAAACCGGTGGTGGAAACTCGGACATCAGACGTTGTAGCTCAGTAGACGGGAAACCAGTACCGGGTGCCAAGTATAGTGAGCAGATAGATGTCGAACGACGATTAAATACACTCTTACTGCGATGGCATACAGGTTGGCGTGCAGCACTAACCTATGCACCGCCACACTATGGTGAACAACTAGCAGCACCACACCATTTGCAATAGTGTCCGAGGGCATATCCTTTCGAAAGACTGAGTAGCATTTTACGTTATATAAGTAATTAGGCGTCACCTTGCTTTCTTGCAGGCAGATGACCGCAGGACAGTGGCGGTTTAGGAGAACCTGGAGATCTGCTGTGCTAGTTCTCAGCGCCCTACAATTCAATTGTAAAATAAATCGCGGCTGATCCATTTAAGACGAGTTGAAGTAGGTATGTATAATTATCACAGATACTATCACAGAAGGCACTAACAATCCCGGTAGCCCATTGTAGAACTAGTGAGTGCATAGGTTGACGACGTGCAACGTATAACATATGTGAAAAGCGTGCATTTTAAAAATGGAGCTAGAACAGGTGAGTTCACGAAGAAATAACCGGACCCCACGAACTAGCCAGTGCGTCAGGGGGACGCCGACACTCGGTCCAGGGGACCGGGTCTTGGGGCGCTCGGCGATCCTTGGCTCGACGGAGAGCCAGATATCGGAAAGCCTCGCTTCTGGGAGCCCAGTCGGGGTTGGGACGGTGGAGGGCTCATGCTATATGGAGCCGGTCCCTCCACTCGCCGTCGCGGCGACGGGGTTGCCGGCCTTTGAGATGGAGCCTTGTCAGCCCCTTGGTGGCTCGTACGCTTGGGCCTTCTTCATATCTACGAGATGCGCTCGTTTCGCTTTGTGAGCTCGCCTTTCGGCTTCTTGGTAAGCAAGTCTGACCTCGCATATCTGAATTGGTCGGTTTGTGCCACAGGACGGAGATGGAGGTGGGGAAGAAGAGGTTGAATATGGGGCGTGGTCTGGCTCAGAGAGGGGCGGAGGGTTCAGGAAGGGAAGATGTGGAGAGGAGGAATTTGGAGGAGGATCATGGGGAGGTGAGCTGGAGTTGGAGGAAGGACGGGAAGTGAGAGACAGGGCATTCGTGGTGGGTAGGTAGGGGTTTGGCTTGGGTGCAGGGGATCGAGCAGGTCTCTTTGATCGCTGGACCTGTGTCCACTCCCTACCCTTAGATGTTGTTCGGGATGAGGCCTCGGACGGTTCGTCAGCGCATCGACTGGTGGTCGCCTCGGCAACGCTTTGGGCGGGCCGCCCTTCCGTCATCGAAAACGCAAGATGAACACCAAAGGTTCGAAGGAGGGCGGCCAATTGATCGAAAAGATCTGAGGACTTATCGGGCGGTATGTGTTGTTGAAGTGTCAGATTAGGACCTGGTGATGTATATTTTACTTTCAAAGCGCAGGACGTTTTGGGATGGGATTGGTCAGATAAGTCTTTTGTTTACCACAACGTTACTTGTTGGTGTTTGATTGGTATTTCTTTTTCGTTCAAGAAGGACGGGAAAGTTCGATCAGAAGAAGTGTGGTGTTTGTGGTCTATCACGCAGTTCACACACTGCGGGGTCGCGGAAGTACACTGCTCGAAGATATGTTCATTGGAGGCACATTTGCTACATGCTGGGCGATTTCTGCAGAATATTGTTGTATATCCATTAGGTGGATCCGGTTTGCACACTTGTTGCCAAATCGATAGCAGCTCTCCCTCATTTTATATGTTTGGGGCCACTGAAGACGATGGAAGCATCAGAAATGCAAATTTATCACATCTTCTGATGGCCCCGGCCATCTTCTGATGGCCGGCCTAGTAAGCGTAGTGCCACCGGGCGAGGATCCTGTAGCTGCCGAGGTCACGGACGGTCCGGCTGCTGCAGCAGCGGTGACCGAGGAGCCAGGGACGGCGCGAGGAGCGCCAGAGTGGACGGCGAGGTCGCTGGACTAGCCTGAGACAGAGAACAGGACATCGTTTCATTAGGGAGGGAATTTGAATGAAACGTTCTAAGGACACGCAGTAGGATACGATGTTCTTTAGATGCAGTACACGGGTGAGCTGCTGGGACAAACGTTCAACACCTAGCATGGTGCAATGACAGAGGACAGTTTATGAATGGGAGTACACCCTAGCTATTATGAATTGTTTGGCTGCATTGGGGAAGAATGACATGGACCAGAGACGGCAACGGAGGACTGGATGTCAGGAACTGCGCCCGTCAGGACGGCGGCAGATGAGCACTCACCAGCGCCGGCGACCATACGGAGCGCGCTAAGGCACGAGTGCTGCCTCGTCGAAGTCCCTAATTTGCCAGCTGCGGACGGCTCGGAAAGGTGACAGCGGTTGTGCCGAACTGACCCGAGACGGAGAGCAGGAAATTATTATACTAGAAAAGTAGTAGATTTGATGAACGAAGGCGAGGCGTAGAGACGAGAGACGAGAAATGAGGGACGAAAAATCTAAGATTAGACCAGGAGTGCGGGTTTCAAATGGCTATTGGGTTGTGAGTGAAGGGAATGACACGGACCAGAGTCACCAGCAACGAATAACTGGATGCCAGGAGCTGCACCTGTGAGGACGGCGGCGAGGGTGGCAGCAGCGCCAGCTACCTGGGCAGCGCAGGTCGTGCGATGGTCCCCGGATGGCACCTTGACCTTGACGAGGCGTGCTAGTGCTGCTTGTTGGCTTTTGCCATATGTTTTATTAATGGCGTCCCTCCTGCTCCAAAGGTTTCTTACAGCCTCTATGACGCGAGCACGATCACGAATGGGAGGGGGATGCCCGCTTGTAAAGGTGTAGAATCTCTTCTATAACTGACTCCATGCATTCCTCTATGGACACCTGAAGTTTGTCGATGACCAATACCGCTTGTATGCGCTTGATACGGATCATTTGCAGACGGCCTATCACATTCTCTTTTGTTGGGAGCTGTGTTCCTGGCAACCGTCGTGGCAAAATGCCGAATTGAGGATGTGGTGTCTACATTTTCTTTCGAAATCTTGCCTTTCATGGCTAATCCCTAATGCCTGTTGGACAACACAGGACGAAGCGTTAACTACCTATTCCTAATATCCTTTCCTTTTTGTTTTGTTTGCATTCGGATTCGCCAATGGCTATTGCCCAAAGATTGTCACAAAACAGCTGAATTTCCCGCGAAAACTTCCTCGCGTCCTTCAGTTGTGTGTACGTGGAAGGCAGTCGGGCTCGCTAGGCTTGCTATCTCTTAGCAGCCCAGGGAGCCGCTCGAAACTTTCATACTTCAGAAGACGAAATCTGAGGTAATAAGACAGCTAGAATCTTGGGAGCGGTGCAAAATGATAGAAAATGAATTGCCTGGCCGGTGTAACACCAAAGCGGACTCATTTTTTTCAATCAGTCCGCTCATCAGATGCAAAATTGCCCAAAATTTGGTCACAGTCAAAATCTCCAAGTGGCCGGGGCCAGCAAAAGGTGTGATAAATTTGAATTTCTGATGCTTTCATCCTGTTCAGCAGCTCAAAATGCATAGAATGAGGGGGAGCTGCAATCGATCTTAGCAAAAAGTGTGCAAACCGGACCAACATAATGTCCATATCTCTGGCACATAAAGCAACGCGTTGGGTTGGGCAGGAAGACACCCACTTCCACATGCGCCTACCCTACACGTATCTATGATGGTATGCTTTGTCTGTTAAAAGTCAAAATTGTTATTTGGCGTGACTGTGCCCGCGCCTCTCCTTACCCCTATTCTTCTCGTTCTCGTTCTGGCCCCCACGAAAGGGACCAGGGGTGTTTTTGTTTATTATGGTTGCCATAAAGTGTGATTGCGTGCTGCTCCCCGTGACGGCCCACCGCTTAGGGGCTCTACCGGGGGACGCATGAATTCCGTGAGCCGGAGGACGCCCGGCGCCCGAAGAGAACAGCATGCAGGACGGGCGACACTATTATCCGTTCTGGAACGAGAGAGATTCATCACACCGACCGTAATCCAGCGCCGTCCAACCCTTGAGCCCTCCTGGCCAGGCCAGCAGCAGCCTGCCGCCGAAGGTCTGGGCCGGGGCCCAGACCTTCGGCCTGAGGCGACAAGTCGCTTGGCCCGTATGGGCCTCACAGTCCCGCCCGTCCCTCCGGGATGTCGTGACCAAAGAGACGTGTCGGTCTCCCGCCACAACTAGACCCGTACAACTGGGGCCTCAGCTTCCAGGCTGCATCAACCCCGGGGAAGGGGGGGGTGCGAGGAGGCGCGACTATCCCGGCAAAACTAAGCTGGTGGGCAGGACTGGAGAAGTTGTCCTACCTAATCAAATCAGGGATGGCGTTGCAGGGACCTGGCCGTTGCATTGGCGTTGCAGGACTTGGCCAAGGACATGGGTGTTGGGATGAGATGGGGATTGGAATGGGAGCGTATGGATGGAAGGACGACTGAGGAACTCTTAGTGTGTCTCCTCACTGGTAATATTGGAACGGATCATTGGGGCACGCAGTCCCCCACCACGGAAATGTGGTGCCTCGTTGGGGGAGAATGGAACTGACTCAGTTGGGTCAGTTCCCTAGCCAAGAGCAAAAGCGATAAACATAAAGTAGCCCGATCACATCAGGAAATCGATAGCACAGGATTTTTAACGGTAGCATTGTAAACAGCTGCGTTTCGGAAGGTGCAATGATCAAAGCCATGGCTAGTTGTGCAAGAAAATACATTTGATCATCATTATAATCACCAAGGTGCTACTGAACGGATGACGCCAAAGATGTGTGATCAAATAACTCACGAAAATCAACCTCGATGACGTAACAACAGCCATCAGCTGTCGAGGTAACTGCTCGCGAAACAACGGACACCGGCCTGCGAATGCAGGAATATACGGCGTCCGAGCCGACAAAATGTAGACGAAGTGTGCGACATCGGGCCATTCTGCTACTGGGAGCGGGGAGCGGGGTCGGCCGCGAGCGCGCTCGTCTGCCGCCACATAATCCGACCACGCCGGCTTCCACACCGCCTGCACACCGGGCGGTACCCTGATCCCGAGCCAGCGTGCGAACACGAGAGCTACGCAATGGTGGCCGGATCCACTGACATTGGTGCAGGACGAGCATATATACATATATATATATATATATATATATATATATATATATATATATATATATATAGTCTTAGCACAGGATTTTTAACGGTAGCATTGTAAACAGCTGCGTTTCGGAAGGTGCAATGATCAAAGCCATGGCTAGTTGTGCAAGAAAATACATTTGATCATCATTATAATCACCAAGGTGCTACTGAACGGATGACGCCAAAGATGTGTGATCAAATAACTCACGAAAATCAACCTCGATGACGTAACAACAGCCATCAGCTGTCGAGGTAACTGCTCGCGAAACAACGGACACCGGCCTGCGAATGCAGGAATATACGGCGTCCGAGCCGACAAAATGTAGACGAAGTGTGCGACATCGGGCCATTCTGCTACTGGGAGCGGGGAGCGGGGTCGGCCGCGAGCGCGCTCGTCTGCCGCCACATAATCCGACCACGCCGGCTTCCACACCGCCTGCACACCGGGCGGTACCCTGATCCCGAGCCAGCGTGCGAACACGAGAGCTACGCAATGGTGGCCGGATCCACTGACATTGGTGCAGGACGAGCATATATACATATATATATATATATATATATATATATATATATATATATATATATATATATATATATATATATATATATATCCATATATATGTATCCATATATATGTATCTGATATATGTGTCTGTATGTGTTCGTGTGTCGTGTGCGTGTTGTGTGTTGTGTGTGTTCGTGTTCGTGTGCGTGTTCGTGTTCGTGTGCGTGTTCGTGTGCGTGTGCGTGTGCGTGTGCGTGTGTGTGTGCTTGCGCGTGTGCGTGTGCGTGTGCGTGTGCGTGCGTGCGTGTGTGTGTGTGTGTGTGTGCGTGTGTGTGTGTGTGTGTGTGTGTGTGTGTGTGTGTACATATGCTCGTCCTGCACCAATGTCAGTGGATCCGGCCACCATTGCGTGGCTCTCGTGTTCGCACGCTGGCTCGGGATCAGGGTACCGCCCGGTGTGCAGGCGGTGTGGAAGCCGGCGTGGTCGGATTATGTGGCGGCAGACAAGCGCGCTGGCGGCCGGCCCCGCTCCCCGCTCCCAGTAGCAGAATGGCCCGATGTCGCACACTTCGTGTACATTTTGTCGGCTCGGACGCCGTATATTCCTGCATCTGCATGCCGGTGTCCATTGCTTCTCGTGCAGTTTCCTCGGCAGCTGATAGTCGTTGTTACGTCATCGAGTCTGATTTTCCGGAGTCATTTGATCACACATGTTTGACGTCAACCACTCAGTGACATCTTGATGATTGTAATGATGATCAGAAGTAATTTCTTGCAAAACTAGCTATGGTTTTGAGCATTGCACCTTCCGAAGTGCAACTGTTTTACAATGCTACTGTTAAAACTCTGTGCTCTCAGTTTGTATATGTGGGGCGTGTTTGGAGTCTCATGACCGGACCCTTCCCTCGGCAGTGTGGTGTAGGTGATGCTGGCCAGTGACCGGCCAGGGTGTTGGCTCGGTGGGCGCCCGCCCCATGAGCGACTGGCTCCCTCTCGCATGAGTGGCTCGCCGAGTCGGATCCGGATGGTCGGCGAGGTGAGACGCTACCGCGCGAAGAGACCTAGTGTAGGCCGAGAGACGGAGACGGAGTGTAGGCCGTCGCGGCATAATGCGGAAACTTGGAGACATGAATCTCACTGGTTAGCATTTGTTTCATTGTAGAAGCTGCTCAAGCTGTTTTTGAAGTGGTCGGCGTATTGTTTAATAATCCCCCTGGTCAACACCAGGGAGAGTAACGGTTATTGAATTTGCAAAGCAGTCGTTGCGGAGCGAGACAAACACTAGACTAGAACTGCCAGCCGAAACGAACTTGCCTACAATATACGCCCTGACCATCACTGGGATTGTGTTCATTGCGTTCCAGATGATCAGCCGTTTCAGATGTATTTCCCTCTATCTCACTCATTCCGTTTTCCGCCCTCCCTATCTCTCTCTCTCTCTCTCTCTCTCTCTCTCTCTCTCTCTCTCTCTCTCTCTCTATATATATATATATATATATATATATATATATATATATATATATATATATATATATATATATATATATATATATATATATATATATATATATATATATATATATATATATATATATATATATATATATATATATATATATATATATATATATTTCTCTCTCTCTCTCTCTCTCTCTCTCTCTCTCTCTCTCTCTCTCTCTCTCTCTCTCTCTCTCTCTCTCTCTCTCTCTCTCTCTCTCTCTCTCTCTCTCTCTCTCTCTCTCTCTCTCTCTCTCTCTCTCTCTCTCTCTCTCTCTCTCTCTCTCTCTCTCTCTCTCTCTCTCTCTCTCTCTCTCTCTCTCTCTCTCTCTCTCTCTCTCTCTCTCTCTATCTATCTACTCTTTCCCTCTCTCTCTCTCTCTAGCCTCTCTCTCTCTCTTTCTTCTTCCTGATTTCAGTTTCCTCTTCTATAGTCATCATTTTCCCTTTATCGGTATTCCTTCACCATTTCGCCTCATTTCCTCACTCACTTTGTTTTCTCTCGCATGCGTGTTGTAGATGGTGGTAAGCATTTCAGAAATGGAAAAATGCATGAAGTGATCCATTCTTTGCATTGCGATGCAACCTGACTATGTCGTTCATATTGCACCGCGGATTTTCCCATTTCACCCCACTCATTGTGCAAAGCAGAACATAGGACATTTCTGAGTATCAAAAGGTTTGTTTAAGCTCGTCGCCGTCAACAAACGATGATGATTCTTGATGTAAAAAGCAGGGATGCGGAGCCGGGAAAATTTTGGACGGCTCTGGCTCCGACTTCGGCTCCGGGAAAAATGTGCCGGCTCCGGCGGCTCCGGCTCCAGCTCCGCATCCCTGGTAAAAGATCAGTCGCGCTTTGGCACCTTTTCTATGGTACCTAATTGATGCATGATTTCTATGCGTACTGGTCACCGCTTGCGTACTATATATATATATATATATATATATATATATATATATATATATATATATATATATAAAAATATATATATACCACTTATATTCATACATATGCATGTATATATATATATATATATATATATATATATATATATATATATATATATATATATATATATATATATATATATATATATATATATATATATACATGCATATGTATGAATATAAGTGTATATATGCACGGATGCGGAGCCGGGAAAATGTACCGGCTCCGGCAGCTCCGGCTCCGGCTCCGACTCCGTGCATCACAAACTTGATCGATCCATTAAGGATGTAAGGATGTAGCTAGGGGATGTAAAAAAAAGTTAGCCGCGACCACTCAGAGGCGCAAACTTCAGACAGTTATAAGCATCTTTCCCATATAAACCCTGTATCTATTTTTTTTTTAAACTCCCGCCCTCGCCCAAATCACTTTTTGGTGTTATGCCCTCATAAACTGACGCTCGCATCGTGCCGTATTGCAGCAATCAGAAGAGGGGAGACTCGAATCAACAACACTCACCATCCCGTGAACGATCCAAGGAACACCATTGTTGTAAATTGTAGTGTTTGACCTTATCTCTAATAAGGTATAACAACCCGTTGATGATGAAAACAATGAACTTAACTAAAATAAACATGAAACTATTTCATTGACTACTGAGGCTAGAATATGGTTATTGGTTACTCTACCATTATTTGATGATATTTGTACTTGCTACTCGTATCTAAACATTTGGCTTTTAAAAATGCGTTTTCATACCATACCATACCATACTAGGTATTTGTTGATTTCACGCTTGCCAATTTTGTTGAATTTACACTTCTTTCAGAATCGGAGCCGCCCTGCTTTTCACGGCTCCGGCTCCGACTCTGGGTCCGATTAAAATATCCCGGCGGCTCCTGCTCCGGCTTCGGCTCCGGGCAAAATGTTCCGGCTCTGCCGGCTCCGACTCCGGCTCCGGCTCAGCATCCCTGTATAAATGTATATATATACAGATATATACATATGTATATGCATATATATATATATATATATATATACATATATGCGTCTATGTTTGTGATGTGACCGCTCCTGCTGAAGTTGGTCGTGCTCCATGTTTTCCATCCAGAGATTGTATCTTCTTCAAATCTTGATTACTGATATCTGGTCGCAAGAACACCTCAAGAATCAAGACCGACGCAATGAGCCGTTTAACCTTACATACTTTACAAAGGAGCAAGTTTGAGCAGTAAGCGAAGGATACATTTTGTGAACCAACATAAATGTATTCCTATTTCGTATAATTCGCCAATAAAACGACGGCTCCCATTCCATACTTGTAATGCGCACCAGCCAGAACAACACCAGAAATAGCTGTGAATTGAATACACACAAACGGTTCGATCAACCGAATAACAATAATTGTGCCAACTGTTTCTAATGCTGCCTAAATCCACGCCCTCTTCCCCTTCAAAATCAAACTATGCATGAGGGAGGCTAGCCAGACTGCCAACAGTAATCCCATTTTGTCACCTGGATCAAAATAGACTGCCAACACCGATCATTTCACACGAAATATACTGTGGCCGAGAAGCCCTTCTGGTAGTATGGGTAGCTACCGTAGGGGTACGAGCGCATCTCCACAGCCAGGCGTCTGCCGGTGGACGTGTAGGACCGACCCTCCAGTTCGCTGCCGCAGGCGTTGACGTCGCATGTGTTGTCGTCGTTGGTGAACAAGTTGATCCAGTCCCAATAGCACCTTCCGTGATAGCGGTATAGTACTTTGGCCGGGCCAAACTGGATGCGCACTCGCTTGCCGGCGGGCGCAAACACGATCCAGAAGCAGGTCCGGCCGCGAGGGTAGATGCTCGGCCAGTTCAGCGAACTGATGCAAGTCGGTTGGCGGATGTTCTGGTTGCCGCACACTGTGCCGTAGTACGGCCCGTACCAGTACTGACAGAGCGTGCCTGCGGTGTGGGGTGGGCACACGCACCTGCAGGTCGAATCGACGAAGCCGCCGTTGCGGCAGTTGGGCCGGCTGGAGCATCCCGCCGAGCAGCTGTACATGGCGTTGGCCAGCTGCTTGTCGCGGTGGGAGAGGCCCGAGTGGTAGCCGATCAGAGCCTGGTACTGCAGCTGGTCGACGGTGATGGTCGGCTGGCCGTTCTTGGTGAAGTAGGTGGCGCCGTAGTGCATGACGGACGTGAGGTCGTACGGCACCGAGTAGTTGTTGGCGTAGGAAATGGGGAAGAAATTGTGCTCTTTACCCGACAGTATGTTCTCCGGATGGATGGTGATGTAGGTGTCACGATCCGGCCTCGCTTGCTCGTGGTAGAAGCCGAGCGCGTGGCCGATCTCGTGCACGATTGTTCCCCGGGAAGTGCAGCCACTGCCGATGCTGATCTCCTGGCCCTGGCTCCAATTGATGCGGCCAACATACGACCAACAGCCCGACTGCTTGGTGAAGCGGATGTGCGGTCCGCTGTAGTTGGTCGACACGAAGTCGAACCTGACGCACGTGTGCCGGCGCCAGTGGAAGATGGCGCGGTTGATGGATGATCGGTCAGCTGACGAAGACGAGGTGACGGTGTACCTGACGATCGCCCCGGGCCACAGGTTGGGCGCCGCCTTCCGGTCGGCCTTCTGCTCGTCGGTGAGCACGATGTCCGACTCGAACAGCTCCCGGCCGTCGTCGGTCATGTTCGGGTTGTGGTTCTCGAACAGATACGGACCTCCCCGCATCTGCCCGAGCTCTTCGTCCTCAACCGTCCCCTCCTTTTCGCTGAACTCGTCGTTCTCGATCTGTTCGCTGTCCTGGTCTAATTTCCCGTTCCCGGGCGTCACGGTAACCTCTGGGACCTGTTGCTGTGGGGTGACACTCTCACCGTCACGATCATCGAGGGAAATGCCCTCAACAGCCAGCTGGGGTTCCACGTCTCCGTGGACGGGACCCAGTAGCACCAGAAGACTTACCAGAAGGAGAGAATACATGACCGATGATGTGCGGACCACCTGAAGAACCGAGGTTATATACAAATTCTCGTACCACATGTTGCAACGCATAAACAACAACGTCAGCGTTCGTGTCACGCCTTGGAATAATTTAGAGCCCATAACTTGCAATTGACTTGCGGCCGATGCATACATGTGTCTTTTGAACAGGCCAGTCGTCTAGTCAGCAGAAGCTGGTGATAGATATGACAAACGGCACTCGGCAGGGCGAGAACCCCACCATATGTTTGCCATGCGGGCGGAAGTTGGCATTTTCGAAAGCACCTGACGTCGACACAGTTGCCAGCTGTATTTCACTGTGTGGTTTGGATGGTGCGAGGGAAGGCTTAATCGTGCTATCGTGACAGAGGTTCGTTGCTGCTATCGTTCATCATGTATATATATATATATATATATATATATATATATATATATATATATATATATATATATATATATATATATATATATATATATATATATATGTGTGTATATATATACACATATGTATATATAGTGTATATATATGTGTATATGTGTATACATACATATATAAATATATATATATATATATATATATATATATATATATATATATATATATATATATATATATACATGTTGGCTGGTGCTTATTTGCACGAAATCTTTTATTTTAAATAAAAAGTACATGGCATGACCCACCTAAGGTTGTCACCTGGGTTAAGAATAATGCGCAAAAGGTTACTTGACAAATGTTCCTACTTAGTGGTCGCTTAATGAATGCAATATTCATATTGTGGGAATTATTAACCTATGTGCTATATATTAATTATCCATAGCCTCGCCACCAATTGCGCTTCTGTTGGTATGGATGATTGGCCAATGAGCCATATGCACACTATTGATAGAATCGTGAGCAATTATGGTGGTGTATGGGCGCTGTATGACCAACGCAGTCGATGCGCCCGTAAGCCCAAATAACCAACCAACGAATTATGGTGGTGTTGGTGTGGACGACTGCTGTCTGGTTGCCGGTAGGTGTCGCTAATTGAGGCATACGCTTCACTCAGATAGTGTGTGGTGACACGCGGCTACTCTACATATAAATAGAGTGATTGCATCAGCTGCTGCACACTCAAAGTAGTACCATCTCCCTTGTCTCTCTTCTGGCCTTCTGCAAGCTCTCATTCTGACTTTGCCCTGTTGAATGCTCGCTGCTTCCTTGCAGTTAGTAGGGAGGAGAGGGTAGTATTATCTGGTGTGCTTACAGTGCAGACGTGGCGATAGAAGAACGTAGCCTTAGATAGTATTTTATTAACGTCCTAAGTGTACCAGGAAACGGGTCTGTAGCCGAGTGAGGCTACGTCTCACCCGAGAGGGAAATGCTTCCAGGTGGAGCGCACACATTTCATCAAGGAGGGGGTGGAGCTGCGCCAGCCGTTGAGCGGACCCGACCACCGATGGGGTGGAACCGCCAACGCCCGGCGGGAGGGTAGAGGCCGCCCTCGCAGACGGTGCGACGGCGACCAAGGGGCGGCAGGGCTCTCCGGGACCGCGCTCCGGCCATCCACCAGGTCTCTCAGCAGGGCCGCGAGGGCACCCTCGCGCATCAAAGGGGCCAGGCGAGTCGCCCGGTCTTCCGGCGACAGCCACGCGGCACGCGCCGCCGCCCGCGCCAGGGCGCTCTCAGGCAGTGGCGGGAGCTGCGACACGTCGGGGGCGTAACCCCGCCAGACGGCGTACGCCTCCCAAATACGTCCAAGAAGGACGCAGCTCGGTTGACATCCCTGCAGCAGGATCATTCGGTTAGCAAAAGCTAGAAGGGCCAACGTGACCCCCTCCCCCCTCCCGTCAAGCCGTAGTGAAACTCGGTATTGGCACTGAAGATCTCGCGCCAGGA
Organism: Imbricaverruca yamaguchii; assembly: GCA_034440575.1. Taxonomy (NCBI): domain Eukaryota; kingdom Metazoa; phylum Arthropoda; class Thecostraca; family Neoverrucidae; genus Imbricaverruca; species Imbricaverruca yamaguchii. The sequence goes on from JAOTOL010001661.1 coordinate 5,271,989, forward strand.
TAAATGACGCCACCATGGTTTAAGCAACGAGAAGAAAGCAAAAGATGTTGGGTGAAGACAAATACAACATTTCAGTTCACCCCAAAGGAAAGGGCGCTGGAAGGGTTCCGAATTCGTTAACAATCCATGGGAACATCCAAAGGGGGAGGGGACTTACCGCACGGCCGTTGCGTGACGGTCTCCGTGCCGATCGGGGTGAAAGGCTCCTCCCAGCCGTCTTCGCCTCCAGGCCACCACCTCTCGGAGCTGGGGAATGCCCTTAAAGTCGTCGGGCCCAAGGTCCAAAACGACCTCAGGCAAAAACTGAGGGATGTCCTCCGGGTCCTGGTCCACCAACCGGGAGAACATTAGCTCCGCCTCGACCCTCTCCTCCTCACTAAAACAGAGCTCTTCCTCTGACAACACGGTGGGTAGAATTGACTGGGAAACAGAGCGGCGGAAACGAGGCAGACTCCCAGGCCGATTGGGGATCCCCTCAAGGAGGGAGCACCACTCTCGCCGGAGGCTCGGCGAAACTGAAAGCGAGGCAGCCGACCTGCGAGCCGTCCTCCTATGGACTGAACGTTTCCGGACGACGGTGGTGACTGTTGAAGCCAGTTAAATTGCCTAGAATATTATTGCTCTTATATATATGACGCGCGTTTGGTTAACCCCTGATTGCGAGAGGGTGTGATGAACGGATACTTCATGGGTATTAGTTCACCTGCTCTGGATCTTTGACCGCAAAATCACGCTGGCTTCTACGATCCAGGGTGGTGGCGGTGAGGTGCAAGTGAGGTGGCGAACATAGTATGCATGTGGGAGGGGCCGATAAAGGGGCCACCACATTGCGTTCGCCGGAAGTCTGGCGCCGGACTGTAGGGTATAGGCAAAACACTTCCCAGTGGTTTGTCCACCCCCGAACTTTGCACGTGGGCACGGTTGGTGCAGAGATTCGAGGGACATGATGGATGGGTTTGTTATGCCATAAGACCCCAGGCTAAAGAGATATAAAGACGACCAGGTACGTACCCAACGTGGTAGGGATCCGTGCCCGCCCGTGGAATACGTCAGACCTGGTCGGAAGTGTACGACGAATAAGGCCCGGCGCGGCATCGATCGAACTTAAGGCTAGGTATGTCGGTCAAAGACACCAGAGCACTTGTATCAGCCCTCGGAGTCAGTACGATGAGCCCCCTCGTTGCAGTTAAGACTTTGTCCAGGCGAGAAACGCTGTCAATAATGGCTAGGCCAGCCATGAGTGGCATTGAAAGGTTTACTTGTTCGGCCCGGTAATGCCATCAAAATTAGAGCATTGGTCTGTCGATCTGTGTTTGTGTACCGCTGAAGGGGTGGGGGTCAGGAGCTAAATTTGGGGACCAAGCAATTCATTAATTAATAAGGAGAGCATGAATGGGGCTAGCGAATGTGAAGTGAATTAGGGGAATGTACGTGAGTAGGTAGATTTAAGGATCAGTGGAAGCCGCTTGGGGCTCAACACAGGGACCTATTTCGTGCGGAACATTGCACAAAATTATACTATTACTAGCGTCCAAAAAGTCCCAACACGGACATGTCATTCAAACCGATGACAAATTTAATTGTCATCAATTAAATAGGTCATCAATAGGTAGAGGCATATAGCTGATCCGCTCACTGAATCCTGAAGTATCCTCTCCAAAATCTCATCTACCTTGCTTTTCCCAATGGCATGCTCAGTCGGATGGTTCTCACAGGTCAATGCAGCCCATAGAAAATGTTGGTTTGTGCAGCTAAGTAAACCGCAAACAACGGACGTTGATCCCTGGTCTATGGACGTGCCAGAGAAGACAAGGCTGCAAGAAAAAGGTATGGGAGAGAGACGCAGAAGAACTCGAAGACGCGCGGCGGTAGACGCCGGACCGACGCCTCAGGGGCGTCCAGCGGTGGCCAGATGGCTGAGTTTTCGGATGGAGGAGAGGAAGCACTCAGCCAAGGCCACTCGCCACTCACCATCGGACATGTGTGTGCTAAACTTCTGGCATGTCATCCTCTTTCCTAAACCTTTCCGAACCAACCTAAATTATCTTCCGCAGCTTCTGCCTTCCCGCCAAATTCATTGCTGGGAGCGACCTGTCTCATGAGGAGGGGACAAAATAGGATAAGTTTAGGATGGGGAGGAGGTGGACGGAGATGTCGGAGATGGCGAGAAGTATATGAGCAGTGTGTGCGTAATGCGATGCGATGCGGTGTATGTAAAGGCAAATATATTATAGTAAGCATATAAATTATCTAGTGGCATCAGCAAAGACCGGTGGTGGGATTTCGGCAGTGACGGACAGGAGGAGCGGTAGAGCAGGGCCGGATAAAATAAGATAGGGTGCAGCATTGGATGACGTCAGACGTACGACCCTCTTGAAACGGTGCCCGCGTAGTAAATACCTCAGCGACCAGGTGCGAGGAGGGGAGGATATTTACGTCCAGAATTGAAATGGCGGCCGTGCCGCGGGTGATGAGGGGTGCCCGCCGCGCTTCTCGCTCTGACTGGGTCATCAACAGCCTGGCCGGGTACACGGAGATAGCACCATGAGTACTGTAGTGTGTTGAGCCGCGCCCGGCACGCCCGCGCGGTTGGTATGTCCCCCGGTTCAGCCCGCGGGCTGTGCGCGCCGTGTTTAGGCATGTTATCGACCCGTGTGCCGGCCGGACCGCTTCCGGCGGCGGTGGCGATTTGAACGAGCCAATGGGCGCGCGGGGCGAGCGTGCCGGCGTGTGGAGGAGACTGGCGCGGCGGCGGTTGAGCCGGCGGGGGCCGAGTGCGTTGCGGCGACCCGTCCGAGTGTGAGGTGGCTGAATAGACGGTCTCGGCATTGCCTTTTTTCTGTCGCGTAAACTACAAGCTATTTCGGCTAGATCAGGCGCGATGCCGGGACCGGGTGACGACGAAGCGGTGGGGGAAGCTCATAATATCTACTTTCAGAAGACCTACGTTCAGTAGATATACTTTTAGAGGGTTTATTTTCACAGGACCTACTTTCAGGAGAATGTTTTTCACAAGATCTACTCTCGGGACTGGGTTGTTCAGAGGATCTACAAATAGGCCTTACTTGTTCAGAAGATCTACTGCTGGAAATGTTCAGAAGATCTACTACTGGAAATGCTCAGAGGATCTACTCGGAGGATGCAAGTGTTCACAAGATCTACTCTCGGGCCTGAATTTTCAGAAGACCTAGTCTTGGCCCGGAATGTTCAGAAAATCTACTCTTGGTCCGGTATGTTCAGAGGATCTACTTTAGGGACTGGATTGTTCAGAAGATCTACTCTCAATTGTGATGTCCAAGAAGCATAAGTTCAGCTTTCTCTCGCTAGGTAGCAGCACGGTCTTCTTGGTATTACCGCATTGAATAAGGAATGAATGTCAGATTGAACGCTGAAGCATAGGTAACAATATTTCTCGGTAGATGGCAGGATGATGCCATTGAATACGAGCTCGTTGTGTGCCTGTATTGTTAGCGTTTCATAGCTTGGCAATCGGCTGCCGTCCCCGTGGGAAACTCATATGCAGAGTAGTGGCTGATAGAGGACTCACACGTTGTTCGGACCTATTTGTATCTGAGCTTACGGTTGGCTTAAAATGTTAGATGCACTGTGATACTCTCGCAATATTTACATTGTATCCACCTGCAATATGGCGGCTGACCATTCCCTGGTGATGCCATTGACTAGCAGCCTGGGAAGGACTGAGAAAACGCAGCGTCTGTGGCGGTCCAAATTTGCTCCCGTCACGCCGGCAATGATTCTGCAGCGGGAGCGCTTTCTCAGCGCCCTGCGGCGCTGCCGTAGCTATCGCCCATGCTGAGGGCGGATGAGATCGTCATGTACTGATATCATTGTGGGGCGGTCCAGACATCATTTTAATCACCATCCGTAAGGTGACTTGCCGTTGTTGGACCTACTGCATGTTATTAATAGTAGGATGGTGAACTGGAAAATCATTGCAATAGTGTCGATAGATAAAGGCGACGATGCTAAGCGGTGCAACTATCGACCAATATCGATATTGCTGGTCGTGACTAAGCTTTGTGCGCTTACAGCAGTGTTAAAATGTTGGTTTTTCATTAGGTGTGAGATGTCGAAATGAGCATAGAAGGATGTCGAAATGTGACATGTAACTAGTGTAATTTAAAATGTTTTTGATGTCTTTCAGACTAAAATTTGAGTTCATGGTGTAGGTGATTATAACTGGGCCTTTATCATTTGTTTTAAGATTCATAACTTAAGAAAGGGTGCATTCGGGATAAGGAGAATAATAACTATGATGAACTGGTTGGTTGGTTACTTGGGCTTAGGGGAGCATCGACTGCTTCGGTCATACAGCGCCCGTATGATGAACTGGTATTGTATCCCATATCACATAGGTCATCCCCTTACCCGAAATTGCATTGTAAAATGTTCGTATAACATCATTCCATACTGTTACAAAGGAGACATAAATACTTCATATCAATGAGCAGGATGCTGAAGAGTTACGATGTCATCAGTCTCACTGAGACTTCGCTGAACTCTGATGTCGCGGACGCCGAAGTCTTGCTGGGACTGAGCAACTACTCCCTTTTTAGGAAAGACCGTGTCGGGAGAGTAGGTGGCGGTGTGGCCATAGCCATTCGCAGTGAGCTGATGCCTGTGCAGCGCAGCGACTTAGAGACTAATTGCGAGTGTATTGTTGTCCAGGCGGGAGTGTTGCGGTCTAGGAACTGTCTGTTTGCATGCATGTACCGGCCCCCAGACAACACTACGTGCTTGTCCGAATTTTTCAAATGCGTTCAATTGATGTCAGCTTCTGGTCTACCGCTTACCATCTGTGGCGATTTTAACATGAGCAGTTTGCGATGGTGTTTTGACCCTGAACTTGATAGCGCCAAATCCGTGTTATTGAACAGAAACAACCGCTTGACATCGACTGAATTTGTTGACAACACTGAGCTGTACGGACTGAACCAGCTGGTGACTGAACCGACTGGGGAAGCTGGCACCTATCTGGATTTGATTCTGACCAACGTTACCGGCGCGGCGTCAATTTGCGATGGTGTGTTTTCCTCCGATCACCGCGCTGTGAGTGCCAGGTTGTCGATTTGTTTGTGGCGCCGTGTGCTGCCAACGCGCTCCCGCGCATTCAACTATAGGCGAGCTGACTGGGACGGGTTGCGCACGACGCTTCGCTTGTGCCCATGGATAGCTTTGGAAGACATGTCCGTAGACGAGGCAGTGGAATTGTTCTACGACTTTGTTCAGGCCGCCGTCAGCGACCACATTCCGATGGTTACCCTGTCACGCAAATACCCGCCTTGGTTTGACGGGGCAGTGCGCGCCGCTCTGCGTGAGAAAGAACGTGCCTTTCAGTCCAAGAGGCGACTTCCCAATGAAGCGAATGTTTCCAATTTCTGCGAGAAGAGAAAGTTTTTCAAGGATCTTGTTTCGAAGAAATATCGTGACTATCTCATTAGTCTGATCGCTTACTTCAAAACAGCTCCAAAGAGATTTTGGTCATTCCTTAAATCTGTGAAGCTTTCAAAAACTTTGCCGTCAAATTTGAAACTCGAAAATGAAATCGCCTCGGCTGACGAACAAAAAGCAAGTATGTTCAATCGATACTTCGCGTCTAAATTCACTGTGCCTTCAGCACCGGATGAGGCCCTGCCTCCTTGTTGTGACTTCGGGATCGGTACACTCTCCAGAATGTCGGTGACGCCCTTCCGAATTGCAGCTTTGCTCTCTTCAGTTGACAAGTCGAAATCATGTGGACCGGATGGCCTCAGCGCTGTGATTTTGAAGGAATGCGCCGATATCTTTGCTCATTTGCTCCCGCTCATTTCTAAAGTCTTTGAAAAAGTTGTGTGCGACGTGTTCATCTCCCACATTCGGCCCGTAATTTCGGACTCGCAGCATGGATTCGTGTCAAAGAGGTCCTGTGTGACGAACCTGTGCGAACTGTTGGCGCATGCCACTTCGGCTCTGGAGGATAAACAACAACTTGATATAATTTATACTGATTTTAGTTCCGCGCTTCAAAGCGTTGATCATCGACTTCTGCTTCACAAATTGGAAAATTCGTACGGCATTTCTGGCCCAGTTCTGTCACTTTTTAGATCGTACTTCATGAACAGACGCCAACGTGTGCTTGTGAACGGTTTGACGTCAGGATGGTCCCAGGTACTGAGCGGGGTTGCAGAGGGTTCCCTGTGGGGCACGAGCCTCTTCCTGGCCTTCATCAACGATCTTCCCAACGTTTTAGCATCGTCTTGCCTTCTGTACTGCGACGATCTCAAAATTTTCCGTACAATCAAGGGCCAGGAAGACGGCATCGGGTTACAGCGTGATCTAAATTATCTGGAAAATTGGTGCAAAACCTGGAAACTGACCCTGTGTGCCAACAAGTGCTTTCATTTTCGAGTCACTCTCAAAACTCAACCATTGCCTATACGTTTCCAGATTGGATCAGCTCAACTCGAATTAGTAACACATGTACGAGATCTCGGCATCATTCTTGACACCAAATTAACTTTTTCGCATCACATCGACTCCATCGTCAGAAGGGGAAATAGAGCCTTGGGCCTCTTAATCCGTAGCCTACAGGGGATTAGAGGCAACTACAGCAAGACAGCTGTAGTAGTGGCCTACTGCGCCAACGTAAGGTCCATACTCGAGTAGGGAAGCGTAGTGTGGGCGGGAGCGGCGTGCACTCACCTAGATCGGCTGGAGAGCATCCAACACAAATTTTTGGCTTTTCTGGCGGGAACCAGGCGTGACAGGTACAACCTAGGAAATTACGATGAACTCTGTACAAAATACAACGTAACGAGACTGTCTGGGAGGAGAGAGCTACTCGATTTGTCATTTTTTCACGGGCTGCTGAACGGCCGCTGCGAGAGTCCGCTCCTCCTAGGCAGGTTTCCGCTCCGCGTCGCGTCTCGTCGGACCAGAAGCGTCGACCTGTTTGCGGTGCCCCGTGCCCGCGTCAACGCTGCTGCAACCAGCCTGTTCTCCCGCTTACCCCGAGCTGCGAACGTATTAACCGCCGTGCAGCCAGCACTGGATATGTTTCGGGACTCCAGACGCAGAGTGTCACGAATGGGCGGCGTGTTTGAGTGTATGTATGAGGACCACCATAATTGGGGCACTGTTCCTGTGTGTGGCAAACCGAATAAATAAATAAATAAATAAATAAATAAATCCACCTTTAATGAGTTCACTAAGTGTTATGTTGCTGAGGAGGAGCCAGATGTTGTTTGTATTATTCGGGCATGGGTCAGTGAGAGGTATCTTGGGGATAACTTTCAAGACTACGAGATCCAGGGATACAATATGTTTTCGTACATTATGGGTCCAGCAGTGAAAGGGGTGGTGTAATGCTCTACGTGAATAACTTATTCAGTATTCAAAAGTATTCTCTCAAGGTGGAAGGACGCGCCCCCCCCCCCCCCGGGTTTCCAAAAAAGCCCCCCAAGAAAGGGGGGAACTCTAGTCTAAGCTGTGGATAGGTGCTTAGCAATTACTTCTCTTGTTATATTTCATTAGGTTTTATCTTATAAGCATTTTCGTAGCACGCAAACTATACTATATTAACCTAGCGACGCCGCAGGACGCCATCTTTGGCTTCGGCGTGTTCTCGACTCTTCGATTTCTGTAGTAGGAGATATTACAAGTGTGTAGATTTGATAAGTACATTAGACAACATTCATACTATCCTAACATACTTTATTTATTTTTTGGTGTGCATAGTGTGTTTGGTGTTGAAGTTTAAGATAGTTTAATTAGTAGTAAGTTGGGGGTATTCATAAGTGCTGTGTGACTGTTCATTTTTCTGTCTAGCCATAAGTGATATCAAAGGGATATTTATATAGTTGTCTACTTGTGAGGAAGACAATTAGATTAGACATCTTGTTTAGTTATTTAATTTATTTAAAAAAACAAAAAAAAAACAAAAAAACAAACAATTGTTTAATAGTTTCTGCTTTTCTTGAGGCACTCAGATATTTAACTGACAGTATAGGAGGTAGCGCTTTATAGTGAATGATAGTTAGCTTTTTTGTCGGTTGTTTAGCAAGTGTGTTTGGTGTTGAAGTTTAAGATAGTTTAATTAGTAGTAAGTTGGGGGTATTCATAAGTGCTGTGTGACTGTTCATTTTTCTGTCTAGCCATAAGTGATATCAAAGGGATATTTATATAGTTGTCTACTTGTGTGGAAGACAATTAGATTAGACATCTTGTTTAGTTATTTAATTTATTTAAAAGAAAAAAAAAACAAAAAACAAACAAAACAATTGTTTAATAGTTTCTGCTTTTCTTGAGGCACTCAGATATTTAACTAACAGTATAGGAGGTAGCGATTTATAGTGAATGATAGTTAGCCTTTTTTGTCGGTTGTTTAGCAAGTTAATTTAGCAAGTTAATTTGAATCTAAATCTAGGCATAAGCTGCAGCGTTTAGGATGGTTTCGACCAGGATGCAGGCACTAGAGGAAGAAATTAGGACCCTTAAGGCAGAGGTTTCCAACCTCAAGGCTGCCCTTGTTGCACAGGGTAGGCAAGATAAAGCAACAAGGGGTCAATCCGTAGCAGGGACATCATATGCCCAGGTGGTCGCAGGCCACCAGGTAGCTGAGGTTTCCCCTACTGTGGAGGTGGCTGGGATCTCTCAAGAGGGGAGTGTTAATAGTGTTAATAGTGAACAGAGGAGGGGTAGTTCTGGTAGGTCACAGGAGGGGAAGTGGCATGAGGTCAGGGGGTGGAGGATTTGGAGACGCGAACCTAAGGAAAGGGTCAGTGAGTGGCAGGTGGCAGGTGGTAGGAGCGGGAGGAAGTGTAGCCGACCGGCCCAGCGGGCAGGCATAGTAACAGCAAATATGTTCCAGGCATTAGATGACTGCCCCCAGGATAGCAGTAGTAAGGAGTCAGTGCTGGTCATAGGAGACTCTCGTGTGCGTCATTTAGAGCGGGTATTTTGTAAAGGTAGGAGGGACAGGAGGTGCATCACCAGGCCTGGTGCCAAGGTGAAGGACCTGGTAACTGCGGTGGCACAGGTCACCAGTGATCACCAGTTTAACACAGTCATAGTGCATGTAGGGGTAAATAACATAGGTCATACTAGGAGCGAGGAGCTTCTGCGGGAGTACAGGGCCCTTCTGGCCACCCTGAAGGGTACCAATAGAGTGCTTGTAACAGGAATTTTGCCTAGGGCTAGAGCCTCCCTGAGTGGAGCTCTAGGGCACTGGCAGCTAACACCAGGGTAGGAAAGCTCTGCCAGGAGCTAGGTTTTACATTTGTAGACGAGTGGAGCAGGTTTTATGCATCGTGGGACCTCTATCAGAAGGATGGCCTGCATTTTTCTGAGAAGGGGGTCCATGTGTTAGGCAAAGTATATGAGCATGTCCTTCAGGGAAACTAGGAAATGGGGTGGGGAGGGATGAAATTGCATTGCCAACTCAGGAATATTCCAATAGTGTCAGCCAAGGCAATAGAACCTCAAAGTCTGCAAATAGGGACAGCAGCAACTCAAGGGGACAGAGTTATAGTTCATCTAGTGATAAAAGAACTCCTCAATATGAAAAAGCCAAAGGTGGTTATGGAGCATTTGTTAAGTGTATGATGTTTAATGCTCAGAGTATCCGTTCCAAATTTGATGAGTTCAAGTGTTATGTTGCTGAGGAGGAACCGGATTTTGTTTGCATTACGGAGGCATGGGTCAGTGAAGGATATTTTGGAGATAACTTACAGGACTATGAGATCCAGGGATACAATATGTTTTCGTGCAATAGGGGTCCAGCAATGAAAGGGGGTGGTGTAATGCTCTATGTGAATAGCTTATTCAGTTCTCAAAAAGTAGCAGGTGGGGATAAAAATGTGTCTGTGGAGTCCATTTGGCTTGATGTCACTGTGGGAAAAGGCAACAGCAATACTCTTAGGATAGGAGCTTTCTACCGATCAGGAACCCTGCCACATTCTCAGCAACTGGAGCTTGACAAGGTGATTTGTGAGGAAATCAGTAGAAACTTTAAGAGGAAGTGCCTTATTCTCGGTGACTTTAATCTAAAAGGTTATGAAAATGCTGGTGTTGGCTCCCCATCATGCAAAATGTTCAGGAAATGCCTTGAAGAGGACCTGTTCTTACACCAGTTTGTATCGGAACCTACCAGGCATGGTTCATTCTTGGACCTTGTATTCTCGGATTTAAGTGACTTGGTTCAAGACTTGACTGTAGGCGAAACTCTGGGAAAAAGTGACCATAACATAGTTAGATTCAAGGCACATGTAGGGGAAACTATCAAGGATAATTTGGTAAAGGTTCCAAATTTCAACAAAGCAGACTTTAACGGCATGAGAGCGGCTTTAAGTGCCATCAGATGGGAAGAAGAATTCTCCAATTTAAATGCCTGTGAAATGTGGGAAAAGTTCAAATCTTACTTAAAGGAAACTCAGATTAGACATGTCCCCCAAAAGCAAAGACGCAAAAGAAGGGTAGGAAAGCCAGCATGGCTTACACCAGACGTGATAAAAGCAATTAGGGCTAAGAAAACTGCATTTAGAGTTTTTAAAGAAGCCTCAAATGTCATTAATCTAAAGGCGTATCGAAAAGCTAGAGACACTGTGAAGCAAAAAACCAGAGCAGCAAAGCGAGCAAAGGAACTGGATTTAGCTAGAAACTGTAATGGGGACAGTAAAAAGTTCTTTAGTTTCTACAAGCTGAGTAAAGTTTCTAACACAATTGGTCCACTGGAAGTAAACGGAACTACATTGGGTGAGGATAGTGAGATGGTTGAGGAGCTGAGCAAGCAGTTCAAATCAGTGTTTACATTGGAAGATATGACCAATCTGCCAACCGTACACCATAGTTCAGATACATGGGATCTGACAAATGATGTTGATTTCATTGGTAGTGATGTTGTTTACAATCATATGAGGAAAATAAAGCCAAATAAGGCAGCAGGACCTGATGACATTTATGCTAGGGTGTTGCGGGAAACTGAAAAGGAACTGGCATTTCCACTTAGTATAATATTTTGTAGATCAGTTTCACATAATGAAATTCCAACCGATTGGAAAAGGGCAAATGTAGTTCCTATTTTCAAGAAAGGAGAAAGAGGGAAAGTTGAAAACTATAGGCCAATAAGTCTCACATCCCTAGTCTGCAAGGTACTCGAATCAATTATCAAGGATAGAATAGTTAGTTATCTGGAAGGTAGCAGATTGATTCAAGATACTCAACATGGATTTAGAAAAGGACGATCATGTCTCACAAACCTCTTGGACTTTTTGAACTTCGCCACAGAACAATTTGATCAGGGAAATCAGGTTGATGTAGCATATCTTGACTTTAGTAAGGCCTTTGACAAGGTACCCCATAAACGGTTAATGATACAGCTTCAGTCCCATGGTATTGCAGGTAGCATCTTAAAATGGATAGAGTTGTGGCTTTCAGATAGACAGCAAAGAGTGATGCTAAATGGTACAAAGTCATCATGGCAAAATGTTCTTAGTGGAGTCCCCCAGGGGTCAGTACTAGGGCCATTACTGTTCATTATATTTGTAAATAACATTGAAAGTGGCCTAAGCAGTAAAGTTTTGAAATTTGCAGATGATTTGAAGGTCTTTAGGGCAATAACAGGTCAGGATGAGCATATCTCGCTGCAAAAAGACTTAGATGAACTTGTGAAGTGGTCCGAAGAATGGCAAATGAAATTTAACTTTGATAAGTGCAAAATCATGCATGTAGGTAAGCAGCATATGAAGGCTCCATACTTGATGGGTGGCCAAGTGCTATCAGTGACTCAACAGGAGAAGGATTTAGGTGTTATTCTAAACACAAAATTGGGGGGCATCAGAACAGACCAAGGAAGCCAGGAAGAAGGCACTGAGAATGCTCGGGGCAATAAATAGGAATGTATCATACAGAAGTGAGGAAGTGATCAGGAAGCTTTACTGTGCATACGTCAGGCCACATTTGGAATACTGCATCCAAGCTTGGTCTCCTAGCTATGAAAAAGATTGTTGGCTTTTAGAGAGAGTACAAAAAGAGGGCTACAAAAATGGTTAATGGCATAAGCAACCTGGCATATGAGGAAAGATTGAAGAAATTGAATATGTTTTCACTTAGATATAGAAGGCTGAGAGGAGATCTCATCGAGGTCTTTAAATTTGTCAATGGTCTGGAGAGGGGATACCTTGGGGAAATGTTTGAATTTAACAGAAATGATGCAATTAGAGGTCATAAATTCAAAATTAAAATTAACCACAGCAGAACAAGGTTAAGGCAAACTTTCTTCACCAACAGGGTAGTGGAACACTGGAACCAGCTGCCAGAAAACATCGTCAGTAGCAGAACATTGAACATCTTTAAAAACAGCATAGACAATCATTATAAGAATAGAGGGCTTGCTTTTCAGTATTACAGGGAGGGCTGATTGGCAGATTTGGTGGGCAACTGGTTCAGTGTACAGAGTGCAACCAAGAAGGGCCCTTGTGGCTCAGAGTTGCACTGATCTTTTATGTCTTTATGTCTTTATGTCAATTATTGTAATTTATATTTCCAAGGCAATGCTTATGAATGTAGTGAATACATGAATATAAGATGATCGGATCACTCATCTTTCGTGCAAATGCTTACTTTAAGTTTGTGAGCAAAAGAACGCCAAAGCGTGGACTTTGAGATTGGCAACATCGCAAAACAAAAAATCAATGTTCCAATAATAAATACAAGATAGTCTATCATGGTGTGTCTTAAAGAAAAATCAAACAATAGAATTTGAAAAATGCAGACAATTTGCTCTCTTAAAATTGTCGAAATCATGGAGAAACCTAACCAGACGAACATAACCTAACAGAAGGTGCTCTTGCATAAATATAACATGCTTTTCTTTTTATTTTTAAGGAAGATGGAAAATTCAAATGAAATCAAACCTAAACTATGCATGCATGATGTGATCACTCATTTCCTCTGCATATGCATACTTTTCAGTTGGGAAGTAAATTATCACCCTGGGATGGGCATGGAGTTCGGTAATACAGCATACAAAGTAACATTCAAAACAAATAAAAATATATAGCATAACTAAACGTAACCTAGCCTAACCTTCCATACAATACAAATTCTTCAAGAAATAGATAATATCCAAACTTTTTTCTCGAAGATTTTCAAAGCAAAACCTTAGCAAAATGTAACCTAACCCAGCCTGAACTGTTTTTGACCAAGGAATACTCCAGCATTACTGTGTTTTAATAGGGTCCAATGATCAAAGTTTCAGTGTTAAGAATACACATAACCAGTGGAGCCAGATTAGAAATCGCAGATCTGCTCATACAGGTCTGATATAGCGAGACGCAGTGTTCAAATTTGGAGGTTTGTTCCATGTTGGCTAGCTCTACTAAAGTTCAGCACATGAAGAAAGAATATTTCAACGTTTTTACTTACAATTTTTCTTAGATGTGTGTATATCGACTCATGAGTCGATTTACACATGCTTGCTTCTCTGTGTAAAGCCACTCATGAGTCGATTTACATAGGGACTGCCTCCTGTGTATATCCACTCCAAATCTGTTGTGATTTACACAGAAGTGCCGTTTGGTGTAAAACCACTCGCAGTCGATTTAAACTGGTGGCGCTGTCTGTGCAAATCAACTCAGATTATCGTGATGTGTACGAGCCAGCGTGTGACTTTGCAGACTTTCGGGCGGTGTTGAGTGCCCTGAAAGTCCCCCAAAATAATTTGAGCGTCTAGCATGGGATCACATGCAATGAATCCAGGAGGGATCCAACAGCTTGGCGTGGAGGAATTCAAACGTTTCTCCCATTTCGAAATAAAAGTCATCAGATCAGAATACCCGAAGTCGTTGAGTCTCTGACCTAATATTTATGTCATCAAATTCTCTCAGATTTCGACAAAATGACATTTTATTGTGCAATTTCGACAAAAAATTTGCCTCTTATAGTGTGTAAGACCTAAGCAACCCTCTTTTGGATCCGCCAATGAATAGGTCCACCACGATCCTCCAAATTTCCTTCATGTATACCCCCTTCAACTAATCATTTTGCTAAGAGTGCGCGGTGTTTCGAATGAGTCCCATGAGCATCGCAATACCAGATTCGCCCGTGCAGCATATGTGAGTAATGCATGGCGGGTTGAGGATCTCGACACAGAACGGGACCGGCGAAGTAATCAGAACCCAGGACTCAACTCATCACGTGTTATGGGGCGGTGGATCAGAACCCAGGACTCAACTCATCACGTGTTATGGGGCGGTGGTGTCACGCAGATGCACAGTGAAACCGGTGGTCTCAGGGTAATGGTACCGACCATGTCATTAGAACAATAGGACGGGTGTCATTGGCATAAAGCTGGACAATACCAAACACGGGCTTCGATTTCTGAAAGCTATTGGGAGGACGGTACTATGCATGAAGGCAATGGACTGGCCAAATTGATTGGGGGTGGGGTGGGGTGGGAGCAAACTCAGTATGGCCCCATGTTAAAGGTTTGCATTACTGGGAGAATCAACATGGGGTACTTTCCCTTAAAAGTACATAAAACAGCATGGTGTCAGGGAAATTGGATTGGCAGTATCGGGAAGCATGGCATAACCGAGTGGCGTCGGGAAACTTGGCCGACGATGGCGGTGTCAGGATGGATGCGTCTCGCTGGGGGATGGTGTGGAGATGAAGTGAAGGACCTGCCTTCCCTCGCATATAGGTAGAAACTGCGGCGTTACAAGCAGGTGTGGATCGAGGAGTTCTCGTCGTGGGAGGGAGTACATTTCATCGGAGAAGCGTCTTCAACAGGATATTCGTTGAGGGGGAGCAAGTGGAGCATATTGTAGGGACACCTTTTTGTCTAAAAGGAGCTAATTTAACCTGCGCCGTCTTCCCGGTCAAATCCTCCCACCCCGTCTCGGGGGTGGGGGTGGGGCGGTTGAAGATCCCCCTCTAAAATCCAAACTAAGCATCGCACAAAAACGAAAGAGGTGTCAACGGAAAGCGCTCGACGAGTAGGGTCCGAGTCTACCCTTCAAAACACTTCCCCCCCCAAAGTGATGTTATCAGGGGGACTAGATTTTCACGACTTTTCACGATTTACATTATGTTTTTGACTCTGGAGTGTTCATTTTGGGGGATATATGAAAAGGAAATTTATTTGGAAGGAGAAAAGGACAGCGAAATCGACCAGTGCTATATTCCCCCCCCCCAAATTTTTTGGGGAAATTTGAAAAATTTGACTTTTCAACTTTTCTTTAGTTTTCCGTTTCCAATGGGTAAAGCAGACCGAGAAACGTTGTTGGAAGTCAACTTGCCCTAATGAAAAATGCTTACTTTAGCCATAATCCAGTATTTGAACTGCAATTTGGCAAACACGCAAAATTTATAGGTAGTCAAAAACACGCCTGCCCATTGGACGCCAACATTGACACGCCTGCCCTATGGACAGGCGTGTCAATGATGTCTGAATGATGATGAATACCAGCTGTCAGTGAGCTGTGGCGAATTGCACGTCGTAAGTCGCTAGAGCGTCAGGCGCTGTGTCGCCAGACCAGAGGGTACAGTGCCGTCGTCTGCCAGTCAGTTGTTGTTGAGCAACATCCTGTGAAATGCTGACAGCTCACTGTCCGACCCCGATACCGCGCGACCCTCGCAAAGGCCAGTCTCTGGATGCCATCAGAGGCGGCTCTGATATCTGACTCTGAGCTGACGTGTGTCAGATGGACAGCGCGAGCCATTGTTCCTACTCGGGCCGATGCCCGAGCCACGCGGTCAGTAGTGACGTGTTGGTCACATGGTAATGACGTACTGTCGGTTGCTTGGGATGTACCGCGGGAGGCACTCGGGCATTCTCTCGTCGACAGGCGCTTGAGACGGGCGGTCGCCCTCCGGGCGGTCGCCCTCGGGCGGGCCCGGCCTGTCCTGCCCTGCCCTGCCCCACACGTCGACACTAAGGTACGCTTGGACTCTGTCGGACTCGCTATGTCGGTAGAGATATAGAGTGAGGGTGATTGTTGACCTGTCAATATGAAGCTACTGTATTAATACCTGTATCACGCTGCGCTATTAACGACTCAAGTATCTCGGCCGTTGTTTGACTAATAGCTCAATATAGAAGTGTTGGCTTTGGAGGTGCGTGTCAAGAGATGTGAGACCAGAGCTATGAAATTTGGAGCTGCGAGCTGGTGAAATAATTATCCCGGGCTTATCGTAACGCTAAGGTCCATTGACTATTTCACGTGCAATATAGAAGTTTACGTCAGACACAGTTGGAAATGTTTGAGAAAGCTCTGGGGAGCAAAACTTCCTTACATTAGTCTCTCTGTCACATTCGCATTTCCTCCGGACACGCTTGTCGTGGCCTTGCTATCACCAGATGCTAGGGTCTCCCGCCGATGCAATAGGGTCTCTAGATTCACCAGTTCAGAGCTGTTGGAGCCTTTTGCCCTGGGACGCCAGCGATGGCGCCCGTTGAATTTGCATGGGGTCGTTGGGCCATAGCATAGCATATAGCGCATGCGGCTAAGGTGCAGGGACAATATATCGGCCCCTGGGTCCTCATCGTTTCCCACCAATTACCTGGGTGGGATTATGGAACGATGCAAATTCCCAATGCGACTTGTATGGGTCGTTAGGCCATAGCATATTTGGCGACACGTGAATTGCCGAAGCGCATTTTAACGGGGGGTGGGCGGACTCCATTAGAGGGTAAGTGGAACCTCGATATTGATGATGAATTGGAGTTTAGGAGCGCGTCGATTGCCATGTCATTTTGCGCCCATGGACAAAATTTATCGGTCTTCATCTGCACACTCCTTGGTACGCTACTGAATCCAGTATTCGATGATTTGCGCACGCCATGCACATGTTCGCCACACTGACCATATGGCTACTGCATGCAGACTTTTGCAGACGCTTCAAAGCAGTACGTCTGGGAATACCAGTATCGAACACTGGAATATGTACTACAATGTAAGTACACGGCGAACATCACAATTCCAAAGAAAAAGCAGAATTGTTGACAGCCATCTGAGCGCATACCGTGCCCATGGCCATTCATGATGAACTATAGCATATCTACCCACGTCACTGCAAGCGGGGGCTGCAGTTTGGTCTTCAGTTTGTTTAGACAGACATGAGTCAAGCAATTCCACATATCGCACCTGGCAACAAACGATGTATGTACGAAAACTTACCATGCTGAAAGTGACATGCCAACCGACTGTTCTGCTTCTTCACTAGCGTGTCAAATCATTCCCGTCCGGAATGCATGTCATGCCGCCGCCATGGCACGACGTGTTTCGCGACATAATGTGTGTGCACATGTCACAACCATGCACAGCTTTCACAAACTCGAAATTGGAAACGCACAGTCGGGTGTCGCGGAGACTGCGGGCCTGTTTTGCACATGTGTAATTGTACAAAACATGGTGTTGAGCAGGAACGGGGAAACTCCCGGTTTTCTGGGTTCTTCGTACTGAGGTGGCGCTACATCCAGCGAAGGTTCGAAAACGTTTAGTTCATCTTTGATTGCTAATGAACCTGCAAAATATAGAAAAACAGACATTACTAACTCAATAACGAAGATGTAATTTTATCGAGAATTGCCTACAAGGAATCGACCAATAAGCCAAAAGCGGATAATTAATATAGTACGAATATTATGCTGTCCCGACATATGAGCCATTGACCATCGTCAGCGGAGGCCACGCAGCATCCCCTTGTGGTTTTTTTTCGCCAGTTTTTGAACATGTCGGGCAATTGGCATTGACCTTTCTGATGTTTTCTAACTAAACACATTACCACGCAGACTTACACACATCACGGCGAAATTGTAATCGATATTCGTTACCACACGTCAGGGCCGGGTATAAATGGGGATTTTAGGGAGGCAACAGGCGTTACCGGCATGTCTCCAGGTTCCCTAAGGGAATGTGGGGCACGATTTGTTCAACAAGTGCATTTGAAGATGCATTTTAAGAAATATCCTCAAATGCCACTTGTTGAACAAATCGTTAATCGTTAATCGTTACAAAGCGAAAACTTAGAGCTAGCTCAGCACCAATCCACCTTCCTTCATGATAAAAAGTGGTCGACCTACCCATCGTTCCAGCTGCTCCAAAAGGCGAAACATCCTCTCTGTTATACCTACCGACGAACTGATGATCGACGATTTTTGAAACCTTGACAACGTCACATAAAATTACACAGCTAGCCTTGGTAAGTAGTAATATTGTAGTAATATTGTGGGTAACCGTGGTGATATGCCTGCAGAAAATTGTCTTCGTGTTGATCTGCTGTATTATTTCACGAATTATTATGCTAATTACGGGCAAGCAGATGTATTTTACTTCCGTGACGTCATTGTCCAGGACCAGGTTCTTCTTGGTCCAGATAGGCGGTTTAGTGAGATTGAACGTGCCAAAATTATCACATATGTGACAGCTCGCTGATGTCTCATCGACATATCGCTGACGTCTATGTGAATTTAACATGGGCCGCCACCTGCGCCGCTGTTTCTTTTTCAGCCGGTGGCTGGCTCAAAAGGACGTCACAACTATATAAATTGTGCCGTCTGCCAATGCAAGCTAGCCTAGAAAACAACATTGCCATGATGTATTCATCCACAAATATGTTTTATTTAAACTTGGGAAGAGAAGGCCGGTCAGTCCTTGGCTGACTCAATAAAGTTTTATGTGTCCTTTTAGCTGTCGTACGTCTGCTTGTCGCCGGCTTTTTCACCTTTAACCTCAGTTGCTTGCTGTTCTTGAAACTCCTATTGGGAACTGGCGAGGTCCAGGCACGTGCAATTTTGAACACTATTAAATGCTGGCAACTTGAAGAAGAGCTTCAAGAAAATTGATTTGACACGAGAAGCTGAAGAAGAAAAGAAGAAACTATTGTCATTCATAAAGGGGCCTGTATGATTCCGGAGCAGTTGCTTGTCCGTGATCTGCCTGACATTGGATGTCGTCACCAAGTCGTCGAACTTCTTGCAGGTGCGGCACTTACTGAAGCAATGGATGTTTTTCAGAGCCACAAATCTTCCTCTTCGAACGATTCCAAGCCAAATGGCAGTGTGTAAATCAAGAGAGTTATGAAGACGCTTCTTCAGACGAGTGCAGTGCAGTCGCTGATGTGCGAGAAGAAATTATAAGCTTTCTGAAGATTACTTTGAAGGAATATCATACAAAGGATGATTACAGACAACGTTTGGAGCTCACTATGCCGTTCCTGGGTGCTACACCTCCTCGTAGTGCACACTTTATAATTGATGGGACAAAACATGAAGCCAGATAGGTGTAAAAATTATCTACACATTCAAAGTTTGGATGTTTAGATATCAGTTAAAACCATTGACTAGGGAAGTGTATGACCTCCGGTATCTTTGCATCTTTATTTGCACGACTTTGCCTTAACGCCTAGATACCGGCATCACAACCAGTCAATGCTCCTGCAAGCGACTCGATCCTACTGCGACTCATGGACAAATATCGCTCAATAATCCACGGGATTTCCAAGGTAACGACGAAGAAGCTGTCATCACATCTTGGGTGCTTATCGAAACAAGTTGGTGGGCTTGCCATTTTCGATGAGCGCCAGTAAGATGACATCAAGAATCGCATGGTGCACGCCATATCCACCGTAAAAGGCAAAGAAAATCCTTCCAAACATCCCTCGGTGCCGACCGATGCCTTGCAAGGCAAGACTACAAGACGATTTTATCACGAACACAAACAACCTGTTCAAGAAGCTGAAGTTGCCAGTGGTTTTCTTGGAGGTTCCTGCATCCAACCAGAGAGACAACGAGGCGGACAGAGATACAAGGGTCGCTGTAGCGATGTTGTCCATGACAAACGACGAGCGTGGTGTTGGCCTGGCCCAGGAGTATTCCGGTCGTTTGACTAAGGACGAGGACGAGCTGCAATTTGTTCTCCAGGTGGTCGCCGACCATAGGAGGAGGTGCCCAGACGCCTTGAAGCGGACTTCAACTGGACCACAATGAGTGCCTGTGTATCTGCATATATGTATGTATATATATATGCATATATATATATATACATATATATATATATATAGCATATATATATATATATATATATATATATATATATATATATATATATATATATATATATATATATGCTAGCCAACATTCCGGAACGAACTAACCTTAGTTATTAGCTTGCAGCAACGTTGATCTTGTGAAGGCTATGAACATGGATTAAATGCAATGCACGATCAATGCGCTCCAGAGCTAACTGATCGGTTTCATTCATCTAGCCCTAGGATCTTGGTAGCTCAGATGTCAAGCCGAGTGTGCGGTATGTCAGAGGTATTCGGTTCGATTACCCGCGATGTCTCTCTTCCTGCCATGGTGAGAGGCGGGCGACGCCATGAGCAGTCGCTGAGTGGTCGTAGATCCACAACACGAAGCACAAAGGGTGCCATCCAATAGCTTAAAAACAGTTGCCAAACGTAGTGAACAACTCCTAGCAGCACCATGACCATAACGAACGGCGACGTGGGCTGCGACAGCGCCCCACTCAGCGAGCCAGGCGGCGGCGGAGGCGGCCAGGAGCAGGCTGAAACACCGTCGGAACCGCGCCTCCGGCCGCACCACCACCGCCTCGACGATGGTCTTCAGCGGCCGCTGATGCACTTTGGGTCCAGCTTGGGAATCGAGAACCGATATATAGTCATATTTTCCAGATCATGCCTCAAGGTAAAGGACATGTCACTGGGCTGAACTAGTATGACCTTTAGCGACCTCAGCATGACAGAAAATGAAGAAATAGGATACGATATGAGCTCTGGACCATATTAACATTCCAATGACATTACTCCTGTACCTCTAACATGGATAGTTCGGAAGGTGGCTTTCAAGGCTGATTGTGATCGGAAATGGCTTTCCCCGACCTAACGCTTTTTCACCATGATGAATATAGAGACATTCACATATGTTAATTATTGACGAAACATATCGAAAGACAACAAATACTGCCTTTTCAGATGTTTGACATGGATTTACGCCGACGCCCTTATACTGACTTAATATGACCTCTGGCGTGCCCGGAAGAAGCCAGAAGATACAAAGTCAAAAGACGAAAGTCGAACAGACAAGGTCGAAAGAACTAAAAGTCGAAGGGGCGAAAGTCAACTTGTGAAAACGCTAAACTGACTGAAACTCGAAGCGATGAGAGCGGAGCGAACGAAAAGGCAGGACAACAAACAAAATGACAACAAACCAAAGGACAATAAACCAAACTCGAAAGCCAGCTTTCTGGCTAACGTAGCTTTCCCCACCAGCCGACTGTTACTTGACCATAATCATTAAAAAGAGGTGATACATGAAATACCGTACCACGTGTCGCAACTGGAGAAATAATGTCGGCGTTCTGTCACGTCTTGGAATAATTTAGAGCCCACACATTGCACCTGATTTGCGGCCAGAAGCCTGCATATGTCTTCCTTTGAAAAGACCAGTCACCTAGTCGGCAGATGCTGGTGATAGATGTAACAAACGGCAATCGACAGGGCGAGAACTTCAACATATGTTTGTCATGCGGGAGAAAGTCAGCATTACCGAGAACAGCAGACGTCGATACAGTTGCCAGCTGTATTTACTGTGCGGTTTGGATGGTGCGAGGGAAAGCATAATATTGCTATCGCGACAGAGGTGCCATCTTGCGTACCCGCCACTCAGCCATTGCGATGGACCCCCACCCGCCACCCGTCAGCGCCATACCGTGAACAACCACAGCAGCTCCAGACCGGACCGGCACCGCCGCGCGCCTTCCCCGAGGCTATCACCAGTCAAGCCGGCCGATACATGGGTGGTGACAACAGACATGATATGTGCATCAAAGATTGAGTTGAGGAAGGCCTCTGACACAGCTATTGCAAATATATTTGCTTTTAAATTATATTGCATTCGAGTTAAAGGTAAATTATATTGGGTACACTCGCCTGCAGTGAAATGTTCCAGGGGACATATCATCATCCTCATTCCAAAACTCGGTAAAGACGCCTAGATAACCCAAATAATTGTCGACCCAATGCACTCACCAGCCGTTTAGGAAAACTGTTTGTACGAATAGTTATTTAAAGTCTGACCTGGTACCTGGAAACAAATTCTGTACTATCTCCATTCTAATGTGGTTTTCGACGAGGACGCAGCGCAATAGATCATCCAATTCGATTAGAAACTGACATTCGCCTAGGTTACATAAAAAACATGAACACCCAGTTGCAATATTTTTTTTTATCCACTTGCTCCTCCCGGCTGATGTTTTTTTATTTGTTTATTGTCCACAATCTCCAACAACATATTGTGCCCTTTACGGGAGAAGTCAGTAGCTAAAAACGTACACAGAACAGGTGAATAGTTTTCAGTTCAAACAGGTAAACGGCTGTTATAACTCGTCGATGTTGATGGGTGGCCAAGTGCTATCAGTGATTCCACAGGAGAAGGATTTAGGTGTTATTCTAAACACAAAACTGGGGGCATCAGAACAGACCAAGGAAGCCAGGAAGAAGGCACTGAGAATGCTCGGGGCAATAAATAGGAATGTATCATACAGAAGTGAGGAAGTGATCAGGAAGCTTTACTGTGCATACGTCAGGCCACATTTGGAATACTGCATCCGAGCTTGGTCTCCTAGCTATGAAAAAGACTGTTGGCTTTTAGAGAGTACAAAAGTGGGCTACAAAAATGGTTAATGGCATAAGCAACCTGGCATATGAGGAAAGATTGAAGAAATTGAATATGTTTTCACTTAGATATAGAAGGCTGAGAGGAGATCTCATCGAGGTCTTTAAATTTGTCAATGGTCTGGCGAGGGGATACCTTGGGGAAATATTTGAATTTAACAGAAATGATGCAATTAGAGGTCATAAATTCAAAATTCAAATTAACCACAGCAGAACAAGGTTAAGGCAAACTTTCTTCACCAACAGGGTAGTGGAACACTGGAACGAGCTGCCAGAAAACATCGTCAGTAGCAGCACATTGAACATCTTTAAAAACAGCATAGACAATCATTATAAGAATAGAGGGCTTGCTTTTCAGTATTACAGGGAGGGCTGATTGACAGATTTGGTGGGCAACTGGTTCAGTGTACAGAGTGCAACCAAGAAGGGCCCTCGTGGCTGATAGTTGCACTAATCTTTTATGTCTTTATGTCTTTATGTCCGATGGCTCCGCGTCTCAGATGTGAGCGTGTGACGCAGCACAGTATCTCACCACCTGTGTCTTAAATGCATTCAGCGGGTTTGTGAAGATGTCCGCACTTGGTGTCATCGCTAGAAATGTGTTCGTTACTCTTAATAATCTGTTAAACAAGCCACACCCAATGGTTTCTACACGTGCATACGGTACATGGAATAAAACAGGTTGCCTATTTCTCCTGACTGGGACACTTAATCCAAAGTTTTGCAATAACACTGATGAGTCCGTCCTGCTACATAAAACATTTCGTGAGAACATGATGTCGGATTGTACGCGAAGAGTGGACACAGATGTCATGTTATAAAAGCGAAGAAGGTCCTGATATTGTAGACATTCCGGTCGAGGTGTGGCACTACAGTGTTGGGCAAGCCACATACAAAATTTATGTTCTACCCTATCAATCCTGGTGAGATGTGTCGAGGCTGCGCCTGCCCAAATGACGGAGCAATACTCAAGGCGAGACCTAATGTTCGCGTTATATGCCGCCAACAGAGCAATTTTCGAGAATTTGCTACCAGGAACCCCTGCTTGCATTGATCTGATAAGTCCGAGAGCTCGGTTCGCAGATGACACAGTTTTTTGCCACATGTTGTGCGAAAGTCAATTTGCTGTCCAGGTACACACCCAGGTCTCGCATCACAGTCTCACGCTGCAGCGTTGTATTGTGTACCTTATATTCGAAGCGCACAGGAGTGCGGCGAAGAGTCATGTGAATGATCTACACTAGGGGTTCAAGGATAGCATCCAGTCTGCGGACCACTTACAAAGGGAATCAATATCCCTCTGCAATCGTGTCGCGTCGTCCACAGACGCTACCCTCCTAAACATTTTGACTTCATCAGCAAGCATCAGACATTCCGAGTCAATACTGGATGGCAGGTCGTTCACAAACAGGGCAAATAACAGAGGAGCCAGCAAGCTCCCTTCCGGTACACCGGAAGTGACGTCAACCCAGTCAGAGACCGCCCCGTTAACTATCACCCGCTGCCGGCGACCAGTCAGGTATGAGCGAATCAGGGAGAGCATTTTGTCTGAAACATGATATGCATTTTCGAGCTTGTATAGTAACAGATTATGGTTGACACTTTGGAAAGCCGAAGAGTAGTCCGTATAGATTGCATCTGTCTGGCAACCAGCAGCGATGGAATCCCAGGCGTGTCTCAAGAAAACTGCCAGGTTTGAAGCACATGACCTTTTTGGAATAAAACCGTGCTGGGTGTTAGTCAGTGCTGGCAAAATGTGATCGCTCAAAATATTGTAGATGGTTTTTTTTCTAAAATCTTGCCACACATGCAAAGAAGTGAAATGGCTCGGTAGTTCGTCGGATTTTTCCAGTTGCCTTTCTGATATATTAGTGTGATATTTGCCGTTTTCCACTGGTTGGGAAATTTCCCCTGCCTGATGGAGAGGATGCAAATTTTGTACAGCGGAACGCATAATTGGTCAGCACACTCACGGAGGATTCGGGCACTGATATTATCTGGTCCACATGCTTTATGCGGGTCAAGTCCAATGAGAAACGTGTGGATTTCTTCTAATGAGGGCCGAAAGTCTGTGAGATTAGACAGTCCATAGTCCTGTAATGGTGGGTACTGGGCTACATCCCGTGCTGTGAACTTGGCTGAAAAGGCTTTGTTCAGCAGGTTGACACGTCCAACGTCATCGCTGATTAGCTTGTTTCCGTCTAGCAGAGACTGAACAGAACCACTCCTTTTGAAACATTTCAAAAATGACCAGTATCGCTTTGGGTTTGTCTTAAAATCTTCCACTAGTCTCCTCAGATAACTGCAGTAGCTGCGTCCGATCAGGTGTTTGAAGAAGTCGCGTTTGTCTGTGAACTCACGCCGAATGACACCGTCACTCTTTTTCCTTCGACGATGTGCACATTCCTTCGCGGCTAGTGCACGCCTGGACTCACCGTCAAACCAGGGCGGGAGTCTACGGCGAGGAGTCACGACTGGCACCTGATCACGAATAGCAGCTTCGATTAACAAATAAAACATAACAGCATTGTCAACATCTAAGTCATCCAGCATGTTCCACGGTAAAAGTTCCAAACAGCGTCGCAATGAATTAAAATCTGCTGTCTTGTAGTTGTAAGCAGTCGATCTTGACACAGCTGATGGTGATGGCCTCGGTGAAGAACTTTGCCTGGATCTCGTCATGGTCCGAGTCTATAATTCCCTTCTGAACGAAGGTCTCTGCTGCGATGTCGATAGTGAGCACTAAGTCTAAAATGTTGTTAGCTCTGGTAGATTGAGTGACGTATTGTCGCAGGCCTTGGAAATTACACGCTTCCAGGAAGCGGTTGGCCATGGCCGTTTGTCTAAGTCTGACTGGGTTGGCCCAGTCCGACGCAGACAGTACCCTGCCAAGCTCAGGAATATTGAAGTCGCCCAAGACTCGCCCAAGACCATCAGCCGGCGTCCGGGTGGGAGCTCGCCTAAATATCGAAAGATTTGTGTAATGGCGTTATCGTCGTCTGGTGGCCTGTAGCACACAGCCACCGTCACTGCCGGATTGCCGAGGTCCACCAGCAACAACTCAGTGTCCGGCACCGCCAGCAGACGTCGGGTCGGTAGCAGGGCGGCACGAACTGCACATGCCACACCCCCATCGACACATGTTGCTATACGCACCCGTGCACTCCCCGATATCTTTTCGCCTCAAGTAGTTCTGAAGAACACAGGCAGCCTGTATCATTCGCTTGGTGTTGGCCACATTGCTCCCGATCGGGGAGCGCAGGATGCGCCACCTCTGCGCCAGAATGCGGAAGGCGTTCTCCACTGTTCGCCTTGCTCGGCTCAGCCGATAGTTAAAGACCCGTCGGTCGTCGCCTGTGAGGGAGCATCCCGGGTAGGGTCGCATGAGGTTTTTCTTCAGAGGGAATGCCTCATCGCCGACGAGAACATGGGGGACCATGGTCTCAGTTCCTGGAAGAGGACGTCTGGGTGGTAGAAGTCCTCCCGCTCGCTCCTGATGCTCCAGCATTCTCCCGAGCTCCGAGGCAGCGAAGATGCCGCCGTCACTCTCGCTTCCTTGGCTGCCTATGCTAATGTAGCTGAAACAGTACTCGGCATCCATCACGGCTAGAAGCACGATGCTGGTGTACCCCTTATAATTGTAGTCCAGACTTCCGGTTTTGGCGGTTTTTTCTAGCGTAACGTGCTTCTCGTCCAAAGCACCGATGCAGTTTGGGAACTGCTAGACGTCCCTGAACTACTGGGTGGCCTTCAGCCATCCGCCCATGGTCGGTGGGGCCAGGTACATGGGGCCCAGCTCGCACCAGATGGCGTCGCAAACGTTGTACACCAGCTGGGGCAGAGTGGAGAGCCCAATCCGGTACGACTCCGAAACAGTTTTCAGGGAGCCGCCTGATAATCGAGAAACCTGAAGAAGACGGCGTTCAGTTAATTGACATCATTTAATTGCCGTACTCGCACAGAAGTGTGTACATAGGCAGGGGAGGAAGAGCGACTAGCGCACGTCAAGGGGGAGGGGGACACTGCGATGCAAGGCTACATCATATTACTGTAGGTGTCTGTTAGCTCGGCGATGTATTTTCGCTTTGGAAAATAGCTGGCGTGGAGTCTCTAACGGGGTTTGGGTGGGACTGGGCACCACAGATTCTCGTATTTGTGCATTCCAAAATTACCATAAATATTCAAAAATTCCCACGTAAACAACCAACCGTGATAACAGAGATTATTACGCGAAAATGTATGGTCCTCACCTTAGCGTTGCCGCCAATCGCACAGCCGAGGATATTGGCACCCGAAGAGAGGTGGTCTGCTTCTGGATACTGCGCTCGATGATAGCCAGTATATCATCAAACCGCTCCTTGACATTTTGGGAAATGAAAAAGACCCCCTCGTGGCCCCCCCTGGAGGCCCTCTTCGGGAGTGGGGAAAACCCACCAAATCCCCCGGCGGTAGTAAAAGGGGGTCCCCCCCGCCCCCCCCCCCGTTTTTTTTCCCCGGCGGGGCGGCCACCGACGAAAATAAAGCGGGGGGACCCTGAGGGCCTCCCCCTCTCCACTGCTTAGGTATTAAAAAAAAAAAAACAAGAAAAAAAATAGACAGGGCGAAGAAGAAAAGAAAATAAAAAAAATAAAAAAAGGAAAAATTCTTAAAGACAAACCAAAAAAAACTTCAAACAACCACCAAAAAAATACAAAAAAAGATGTAGGGTAGAAAGGTAAAAAAAAAAAAAAAAAAAACAAAAAAACACAAAGCAAGGTTGGGGGAAAAAAAAAAAAAAAACAAACTTTGTTTCATTTTTATTAGATTTATAAAGCTGATTTTTTTGTCAAACAGCTGATATGTCAGCTGATCGCTGGCGTACTCGCGTCCAGGCGATGTCGCTGCACTGGTCTGTCAACGCGTCGAAATTACTCCCGCGCCAGCGTCCAGCTGTCTATGGTGGAAAGTTCCAGAATGCAATGCGCAAAGTAACAGTATGCGCAATATATAACTGCAAATGGAATTGACGTCTGAATGCAAACTAACTTTGATACATGCAATTCACATCATATTTGATGGAGACAGCCTCATAAATTGTAACTATATCCTTCGCGCACACACTGATGAACATCCGGGTGCGCTTGTCGCTGGTGCATGTTTCAGAGTTCTTGACTGGCATTAGGAACCTACATTTTTCTTTCTTTACTGTGGGTCCCCCTGATGTCCGCATTAGCATTGCGTCTGACGCCTTACGACACGACTTCAATATAATATTCCACACATTACTGCTATAACTCCACCAAGTACACCACCGTGGCAGGCGGCTCAACGGCACATATCTTACCTAACCAACACCCCAAAATCACAACTTAGTCCAGCATATGCCAAGCAAAAATTCCACCAGCATCGGTTTCAATATCCTCAGGTTCCCTTCATCTTTACCGACGGATCTAAGGATGCCAACACCACAGGAAACGCCATTGCTTCAGGAACTCACACAGCACAGCATCGTCTACCAAACGGAATTTCCATTTTCATTGCCGAATTCACGCCAGCTTGATTGCCCTTCGCTATGTTCATAATCGTTTCGTTTCTCACCCACTGCGCAGTGTAGCTGTTTGTTCTGACTCAAAATCTGTTCTTCAATCACTTTCTTCATTTTCTCTTTCACATTATTGCCATATTTCCATCTACGACACACTTCAAACACTTGACATGATGGGCGTGAAGGTCCGTTTCCTGTGGCTGCCCGGCCACTGTGGCATCCCAGGAAATGAAAAAGCCAAAAAAACTAGCAAAAGCATCATTACAGCTGTCGAACATTATAGAAGTTCCGTCACATTTTGACGCCAATAAATCATCAATACAACATAAAATTCGACATTTTTGGACACAGAACTGGACACAAAGTACAAACCACACACAATTACGAATGATCAAACCTACTGTTGAACCGTGGCCATTATCTTTTCAAACAAATCGACACGAAGAAAAAGGCCGCATCGGCCATACTTATCTCAATCATCATTATATTTACACATCTTCACGTCGACCTTCATGCCCATCATGCGACACCCATCTTACAGTCACACATATACTCCTACATTGCCAAAAGTACCAGGACCCTCGAAGAACACCTACCAACTACTGCGGAACACACAACATTGCTTTTTCTTTAACCATACTACTAGGAGATCAACACTCTTCTCTAGTCAAATTACATTTCATATTTTTCCGACAAACAAACTTGCTACAGGAACTATAATATGACATTTACAGCATAGTATTTTCATTTCACGGCACGAAATGTCGTGAGTAGGCCCAAGTGCCTATTTTAATAAACCAAACAAACAATAATTGTTGTATGCATGCTACCATAATTTATGATGAAATAAGTCCTTTACTATGTTTCATGACAGTACCGATAATACCCAGACATCTCATTGAAAAGATTTGACACTTGTGTGCTTTCCACAACTGCAAAACTACCCATTGAAATGTTGACATTTTTACGTTCTTTTCCATACTGCAGTCACACAATGGATGAATCGTGTAGTAATTTTTCTGCTTCAATAATCAGAATACATGTAAATATTGAAGTCGAGCAACTAGTACCAAGGCTATATATAATACATGGCAATTGGCAAATGGCTCTTGTTAATGCGGCCCACATGCGACCAGTATTCTGGCTGCTTGGTGAAGCGGATGTGTGGTCCGCTGTAGCTGGTCGAAGCGGGGACGAACCTGATGCACTTGCGCCAGGTTCAGTAGCAGATGGCACGCAGGATGGCTGAGCGTATGTGCAGTTCTAGCGGTGAGCTAGTCCTAGCATTGAGGTAGTTCTACATGAGGTAGTTCTGGCGTTTAGTTAGTTCTACATAGGGTAGTGCTAGCTTTGAGGTTGCCCTAGCGTTGAGGTAGTTCTACATGACGTAGTCCCGGCATTGAGGTAGTTCTATATGAGCTAGTTCTAGCGTTCAGGTAGTTCTAGCGTTCAGGTGCTTCTAGTGTTGAGGTGCTTCTAGTGTTGAGGTGCTTCTAGTGTTGAGGTAGTTCTAACGCTGAGGTGGTACATGAGGTAATTCTAGCGCTGAGGTTTTGGTACATGGGGTAGTTCTAGCGCTGAGGTAGTGGTACATGAGGTAGTGGTACATGAGGTAGTGGCACAGGAGATAGTTCTAGCGCTGAAGTAGTAGTACACGAGGTAGCTCTAGCGTGCCTCCGATTAGGTCACACAAACATAATCCGTGTCTATGTCATAACAGGTAGCCCAGCTCTCATATGGAACCACTGCCGTACGCCTCAGACAACTGAACATTTCCCGCTGAAATGTCCCTTATAGAGTGCCGATGCAGCCAATGGAGTCCCAATGCAGCGATACGTCGTCAAGAATCAAATTCAGCGACCTGGTGGCAGTTCCGGAAAGCGACTTTCTTGATTGTTCAGTACTTCACTTTTTCATATTTAACACGCGCGCTGGAGGGCCTACAAAAATTACGCGCACTGGAGGGGTGAGCGCATTTCGCTCTCCTACGATCTCGGCTCCTACTGAGGCTAGAGCAACGAAATTCGCAGGGTGTATGGGCACGATAGTGAACTCTATTGCGTGCAAATGTCATGACCTTAGGTCAACATCTTCGAGGTCTAATGAGGTTAAAATATCAAAATGTTCTGGTTTTGCGTGGATTGGATTATAATTATTATGGATCGCTGTGATTGTGTTTAAATACTCCAAAAATTGCCATTAATGATGTTTTATACACTACTAATGATGCAATACAGATGCCAGATCCGCCATTTGACCTCAGGTCACCTATATAGGAGCACTTTAGCAGGTCATTACCTGCTCCAGTTACCGGAACCGGGCTGCCCACCCGACTGCTCCGTTGGGCGGTTCGGCACAATCGGCTTCGCAAAGAAAGGATTGAAATACATGAATAAATTATAGAAACGCTTAGGCACACAATGACAAACAGTATATTTCGGCATGTATAGGGAATAACATGTAAAGTGTCATCAATCGCATGACAGTCATTTGCATTTTTGACAACATTCCAGTTGACCAAGTTTGATTCTATTAGCCTGTCATGAACTTGACCTGACTTGACCTCGGCGACCTAACATGGCTTTGGAATTATATAACATAATACAAAATGCACCAAATACGTCGCTAGTGTTGTCAAGACAGTTCCATTTTGCTAAGATACGAGAAGCGCATCAGTGCCGATGTTTGTGGTCTGGCGCTGCGAATTGTTTTGACTTTAACGGCCACTAACTTAAAAAAGTTTGCCGCTTTTTTTTTTTTTTTTTTTAAAAAAAAGGGGGGGAAAATAAAAAAAAAGAAAAAAAAAAAAAAAAAAAAAAAAAAAAAAAAAAAGGGGGAAAAAAAAAAAAAAAGGGGGGGGGGGGGGTCGCGAATTCCGGGCGGTTAACCTGCCATAAACTTGACCTGACTTGACCTGGTCTTGACTTCTAATCAACATAGCATAGCAATGTACACCAAACGTCCCTAGTTTTGCCAAGAACACTTCCTTTTGCCAAAACACGGGAAACAACACAACCCCCAAATTTTGGGGTTGGGCCACTTTTTTGACTTTAGCGACCCCTCCCTCGAAAAATTTTCGTTCGATATTCCTATTTCTTACATTAAACGACCTGCCGGTCATTTATAAGCAGGTACACAAATAATGGCGTATATCGGCCGGTAAAATCTGGAGTTATCTACGAAAATAACAGAGGAGTGGGCGGATTTCCCCCCCCCCCCTCCAGGGCGCGTGTTAACACCAACTGGACTTGTACAGCACATTTAGGTCATCCGGGCTTTACCCACATATATGTTGGCAGTGTTCGAGGTTTCCCAAGCCTACAGGAGTATATCTTCTGTCTCTGATTTTACAACGCTCAGCATTACGATGCAAGTAAAAAAATGATGCGCAAGAAAGGCGGTTTTCATTCTGCAACTGAACGCCACCCAGTCGCCAGTTCTGGGACTGGCGCGTACTGGACGGCTGGAGGTGGCGCTGCGACTCGACCGAATCGTCTCTCCTGGACCGAATCATCGTCTCTCTGCGATCGAATCGGGCCCATCTCCTCACTCGGGGAGTTGGTCGCTTCTGAGGATCAAAAACTGCTTGCGTGTATTGTGCCGGATGTACATGAGCCGGTTTCCCTTAAACGTCCCTTAGACAAACGTGCTATCATAATGAATTATTCCCTTTGCTTCCACCCATAACTAAAGAATAGTTTCTCGGCAAGCAGTTTTCCGATTGGCGTAACTTTCCCCAACACACCGGTTGTCACCTGAATACAGGAACGAAAAAAAGGCTTATTCAGGAAATGTCGTGTCACATGTCGCCGCAGGAGAAATATTGCCAGCGTTCACGTCACTCTTGAAATAATTTAGAGCCCACAGATTGCAAGTGATTTGCGACCAGAAACATGCATGTCTCCTTTTGAATAGACTAGACGCCTACTCAGCAGAGGTTGGTGACAGATATGACAAACGGCAGTCGGCAGGGCGGTAAACAACGAGCCTTTCACCCACACCATCGAAACCACGAAGCAGTATACAGCTGGCAACTGAATCGAGGTCTGTCACGTTCGGAAATGATGCCTCCGCCCATCTTGCAAACATACGTTGGTTTCTCAACATATGTTTGCCATATATTTTGCCAATGATGACACATGTGTCATCATTCCCGAACGGAACACACGTCGATACAGTTGTTAGCTGCATTCTGCGTCTTGCTTTCGATGGTGCAAGTAAGGGCATAATATTTATATCGTAACGGGGGGACTGTAGGGGGATCCGGGCCACGTCGGGCTAGAGTGGGCGGTACCGGAGCGGGTTCTGGGCATTGGGCGGTTGGCGGCTGGGTGGTGGTCGCCGTTGGGCCGGGTGGATGGGTTGCTGAATCTGTTCTGGATTCACTTACATTTAACCCGATTTTTAGGTTCTTGGCGATCAAGCCGGTCGCTATTTTTATGTCCACAATCAACGACCCACTCTGGGGATAGTCCTGATGGATCCTTAGCCAACTGCGAACTATAATGAAGCACATTATCGTAATAGTTGCCATGACCAAACGCTTTTACAATAGCTAACAAGCCGATCGATTCCTCTCTGCTGTCGCGGATCTCCATGTTCACCGTACGCAAAATCCAACCTCACCGACTTTACCCTTACAGGCAAGAGCAGCTCTCATGTCATGGGAATCGTTCAGTATGTGGCCTATCTCGACTCAGTTTCCTCGTCGCCTAGGGAAATTTTCATTTCTTCAAAACGACCGCTGGATCAGGTTGTCCGGTCCAACACCTCTCCAGCCGCCGAGTCGCAGTGTCCGGCTCGGGCTTCTCCGTGCAGCCCGGGCTAGCCACCGCACCGCATTGCGGTCTGCCCGTATACAATTGATCACTACCGGTGTTCGGGCAGCTAAGTGCAGCTGAAACTTGCGGTTCACGTAGTCAAAGGATCGCTGAGATCATTGGCATTGGTCTCTGGTTGTTCGCTGTTGTGCTTTTCTTTCTTCAAAGAAACCTTATTGGAACTTGGGGTACTAAAAAGTTGAACGACTTCTGTAAGGACTTATTGGTTGTTCACACACACACACACACACACATATATATATATATATATATATATATATATATATATACATATATATGCTATCTAATATACTATCTATAACATATTGTGAACCATTCTATGCCTCTTTGAATCACTTAACGTGATGAGAATGTTCTGAACTATTGCTTCATATCTCACTTGCCAAGGTATTTAGAAACCTTTTATCACTCTTCAAACTCCGACCATATACACATTTGTGTCGTTTTTCTACTACGCATAATGTTGTTCGTGTTTGTGCACTTGTCACCATATCAAATTTTGTGGAAGTCTTCACAAAAAAATGTTATGACATGGGGTCAATAAATAGTGGATAAATACATTACTAGCCAGTTTTTCTTGGATTAATTACACTGGATACTGGTGTGCATTGGTAATGAACTCTAAATGCGGAGATGCAGACTGGAGGCAACAAAGCATCTATTTGTACCAGTCACTATATTCGCGTGAAGAATAGCCTCAGTAGTGAACTACATAGCATTCAAATTTCGAAAAGGGTGTAAAGAAGACACCAGTTACATCTGTGACTGCTGACAATACATGGTTTTGGTGTCACACTTGCCCTACTCTCGAGATGTCGCCTGTTGTTGAAAAGCGACGGATGTCCCTAAACTACGACACAGCAGCAGCAGAAGCAGCAGTAAAAGCAGCAACGGCAGCTCGCGATAGCATGACGTCAAGCGACTCTCATCCGCTGTTTTCGGAGCGTTCCGAGCAAAACCAAACTCGGCGATGCACCAACAAGATAGACGCTAGGTTGTCCGCGGGACTACCCCGCTTTCACCTGCGGCTGCCTCGGTGTCCCGCTTCCACCTCATTGACGTCAGACCCGAGGGGAGGTGGGGGTCACGGAGGACGGCGTCGGCGTGTGACGCGCCCCGCATGGAAATTCCCGCGACTGGAAATTCCGGCGGCCCTACATCGGCCAGCCGGACGCGAGGTGAGCTCAGAACGCCGCCCGCCGCCGCCGCCGCCGCCGCCGCAGCTCCCGTGCAGAACACAGACATCGCAGTCCCGGG
This sequence comes from Imbricaverruca yamaguchii, assembly GCA_034440575.1. Lineage (NCBI taxonomy): Eukaryota > Metazoa > Arthropoda > Thecostraca > Neoverrucidae > Imbricaverruca > Imbricaverruca yamaguchii. The sequence goes on from JAOTOL010001661.1 coordinate 5,306,306, forward strand.
CCGACTCGCCAGCCGCCACAGCCGAACCACCCGAGAGCCGTCCCCGGCCACGAAGATGGCGCACCGTCACACAGGTGTGTTCAGGAGAAAGGCGCCGCTCTCGGAGGACTGGGCGCCTCCTGGAGAGCAAATTGCGTCCCTTCAGTATTCCTCAAGCATATATTTCAGCGTACTTCAGCCGAAGGCGGCCGGTGGTTTTCGCAGTGGCGCACCTTCAGACCAGTGCCCTCTTCCTCTGATGATTTCTTCGTCCGCCCTTGCATCGACGTAGAGGTTTGTTCAGCCCACGGGATAATGTATCGATGGTGTAAGGGCAATGAGTTCTGTTCAGCCAAAACGCCCTTAGCACTTCCATAATGCATGACCATAATTTACTTGTGAGTCAGTGGCATGATTTCGCCGACTTTTTTTTTCTCGCGCACTCATACTCTCCTGAATATGCTAAAGCATAGCAGTGAAATTATTGTTGTTTACCTTTGCTGTCTAATTCTTTCTGTATTATCAACATCACATTGCAACCTTTCTCCTGACTGACCACATATGTTTTATCATCATTCACTTCCGATATATTATTATCCTTACGGCTATTACTGAACTCCCCGCACTGCCCACGCACTGTGGAATAATGTTCTAGCCCTCACAGTGCAAGGTGGGAGTTTGTCATTTTGCTTCTCGCTCACTGGGCGGTTATTCCAAGCAAGAGTGGTGAGGACTTCGGCGCCCGACCGCGAAGGTGGGGGGGGGGGGGCGCCGCCGCGGTGACGTGTCACGAGAGGGGAACACATGGCATGCGATAGTGCGCTGCCGTTCGGCTCACCTTCTCGTTGAACGATTTCACATGTGCTGAAAAAAAAACTTGGGATTAGATCGATCAAGTTCATTGATGAACGGTCGTTTAATTGCGGTCCCCTGCGGAAACTTTACAAACATGTCACATATTACCGGACACAGATATGCACATCAATACTTAGGGATTGTTTACCTCAACTAAGCTGACATCATTGATCTCACATAGTTTTCATATTGTTGTTTTTCGATGACGTCATTTTCACCATTCTTAGCCGTCTCAGGCAATTAAAAATGCTACTCACACAGTGAACTTTTGAACATACCTAAGTAGGCTTAAAGTTTCAATTCTACATGTGATCGGCCTGTCTCCAACATAAAACTTGAATATGCCTAAGTGGACTTAAAGTATTATTTATACGCATGATCTGCCTGTCTTTGATATATAGTTTTTGAAATCCTGAACTAAGGAACTTGCAATATAGCTAAAATATACATCCCGAAGGGTTGTGGTTTTAACTTTTCAACAGAGCGCTTCGGCGCGCCTCTTCTGCCCAAAACGAATTCATTTCTGACCTTGCACCAAAATCAACCTTCTAGGGCTTAACACTTGGCGTCTGCATCGTCGCAAGTGTGTACCGTTCTTCCGGAATTACTCAATCGTTCTGACGATACAACGGCACCTTGTTCTGTGGGTGCTGCAGTTTCTGAACTGGAGAGGGACGCCCGCCTCGGCCGCGGGAAGGACGACTTGAGGCCCTGCCGTTCGAATGCCGCCAGCGCGCACTTGACACCAGTTTTGGTCGTCAGGTCTGTTCGTCTGCGCTCTGGCGGCCATCGCCACCATGGCCGGCGCTGCCGTACCTTCCGCTATGGACCTGCCTCTGCTGAAGCAGGTGGCCTCCGACCAGGCGCAGAACCACGCCATCTCGCCGTTCCTCCTGTCCAACGTGATGTCGCAGGTCTGGCTGGGAGCCCGCGGCAACACCAGGGACGAGGTCAGTGGCAGAGCAGCCGCAGCTGGGTCATCGCTGGACCAACCATGTCGCTCATTGACAGCGGCAAGCAAAGGCAGAAGTCTCGCTTTACTTAGCTGACATGGTGCTCCGTCTACGTGATGTGTGCATGAATGCATGTGAAAATTCGTTCCCATTATATTTTTTCCCCTGTACAAATAAAGCGACATCTCATACCTTGGTTAATATTATATCTTTCATTATTTCATTCCCAATGTATTTTCATGCGGGCGCAAAGGGAGAATTCTTTGCAATCTGACAAGGTTCCCTATCACATTAATGGACGTGAACAACATGCATGACCGACACAGTCGATGCGTCCCTAAACTCCAATAGCCAACCAACAGTATGGTATTGACGGAGACATATGGTCATTGCTCACATGTAGCTGACAGACGCATAGCTCTATTCAGGCTTCATTGCGTTTTATTTACAGATGTAGTCAGTTCACAGACATAGTCAGCTTACAGATACACAGATATTTACACTTTCCGTTGCTTCATTGTGAACTTGACTATTTGCATCACATTTCCGACTCAACGCTTCCAGATGACGGTAGTCTTGGGGCTGTCAGGCCCGCGCGACTTCGGCTTTCTCAACGCATACAACTCTATGCGACTCGCTCTGTCCAAGCCGGACTCCGACGTCACGACGGCCATCTTCAACCGGATCTACATCCGCCGGGGATTCAACGTGAAGCCGACATTCAGCGTACTCCTGCGGAGATACTACGGCGTTAGCGAACAGAGGTTCTCCTCGGACGTCGCCGCCGCTGACGCGATCAACAAGGCAGTGGCGCGTGTCACTAGAGATCGCATCCCCCAGCTGGTGACCTCCGAAACCATGAAGGGAACATCAATGGTGCTGGTCGGCGCTCTGTACTTCAAGGCCAAGTGGGAAACAAAGTTCGACACGGTCAAGCCGAGGCCCTTCGTCACTGTGGCCGGCGAACGAGATGTTCCCATGATGCGGCTGTCGCAGAAGCTGCCGTACGCGACGTTCCCCGGCTTTGACGCCGTCTCGCTGCCCTACAGAAATCCCGACTACAGTCTGCTGATCCTGAGGCCGCGAGAGCGTTCGCTGGCGTCCGCCAACGAGCTGCTGGGCTCGTTGGACACCCTCAACATGACACACGTCCATGATGAGCTTCACGCCGACTGGCAGAGGGATGTCGTCGTCACCATGCCGCCCTTCAAAATCGAAGCCAGCTACCAGCTAAAGGAACCGATGCAGAGCCTCGGCATCCATGACCTGTTCTCCGACGCCTCCGATCTCACCGGCATCAGCGACGCCAGGCTCTTCGTCAGCTCCGTGATCCACAAAGTGTTCATGGAGGTGAACGAGGAAGGCACAGAGGCTGCCGCCGCAGTAGCAATCACCTTTGTCCTCACCAGCATCCAAATTCCGCGGCCGCCTGTCCACTTCACCGTAGACCGGCCCTTCCTGGCGGCGCTGTACCACAGGGGAGAACGGGCCAACCTGTTCTCGGCATGGGTGGCGAACCCGTGACACCATGAACCGACGACTACTGTTGCTCTGCGTGCGGTGTTTACTTCAAAAGGGCTGAATAGGCTGTGATGGAAACGGAGAAAGCGTGGAATGTAATCTGTTTTCTCGGATGACCTCAATAGTTGTCTTGACAGTCACTGTCTGTCTTCATCGCGATGTTACATGGAGCAGTGTCACAGGGTGTGTGACCGATGCGTGGACCCCGTCCTGCGCGACAATATATGAGAAACCCACGCTTTAAACAAAATATCTCCAACCGAAGGTACGCATCGGGGGAGGTAGAGTAGATACTTAGGCTGATGCTTCATGCATAAGCTCACAACTCACGACTCGAGTTCGTTGTTTTTCTCTAGTCTCTGGCACGAAGTTTTTATATTCTATTTCACACAAATTATATTTCACCAAATAACTGTGACTTTTGTTCATCCAGACTTATAAATTGTCTTTGCAGAACAGTAAAAATAATGCTACCTCACCCTCCAGATATATAGCAGGGGCAAAGGAATATAATACGTTAGAAAACCAAGCTGTGGACAACAAATAACGTTCATGTTTCACACGTACACCACCACATTTCCACTACGCTGCAAGATTGATGGTCTCTAATTTAGTACGTGTTCCACACGTCCACCACAACACTGTGCTGCCAGATCGATGGTCGCTAGTTTAGTTCATGTTTCACACGTTCACCACCACATTTCTACTACGTTGCCAGGTCGATGGTCGCTAGTGCTGTACCAGCACGACTCGTACCAAGAGTCAACTTTGTCTCAGCGCCGTTATAGAGATGGCGGATGGATGCTGTGACACTTGTAACAGTCTTTAAGATGCCACAAAAGTGTTCTCACAGACAGAATAAACTAGCGCACCACATTTGGAAACGGTGTTCATTAGCCGTACCCTCCTGCTATCTATTGGCAGGAAGCGTAAATACAGGTGCAAGATGTCACTGTGAGGTGTGCTACCAGCTCTGGACAGACTGGGTGACAGGCATTGAGGTACTCTTCCAGGGTTTCGTCACAATCTGAGAACTCCTCGCTAACCTGGACTTCTGCCACCATCAATATTTCCGGTGTGTTAAGTCAGAACCATCTGGGCTGGATCTATGAACCTGAATGATTTTCCCATTATTCTCCATGCATTAAATGGATTAGATCCAACACTTTTTCTTCAATATTCGTGCATGAAGAACAGCAGTGGGAATGGCTTTGTTTGTTTGTTTATTGGTTGGTTCACGACACACTTTATGCACATTCACGGCTAATGGCGCCGCCCACACTGTTTCGCCGGTGGGCCGCGGGATTGGGAAATGTCCTGAGTGGCGCTAGAGTCGAACCCGGGACCTTTGGTACCCATAGCCCGACACCTTAACCACTCGGCCATCCCCGCCCCCAGTGGGAATGGCATTCAATCAGTTAGCACGATGTAGACTATTGCCAATGATGATCATAAAATGAGCACCGAATAAGCACAATTGATTGGGCTTTATTTTCGAACTGGGTCTTCATAAGATGGTCCCAGGCACAGTTGGATTTCGTTTCGGTATTGACAAGCAAGCCTGACGCTGGGTTAGTTCGAGGAATCTCGTGAAGGTTGTAAGCTTCCAGGAATTGGCGTGCTGGGGTTATCCACATGTGCATTGCAAGCGGACAAACCAAAAAACTGCAGCCGCGGCTGCAGACAGGTCTCTGTGCTTCGCTGTGCACAAACGTCATCAATAGTCTGCTTCGCAACGGCCACAAGCGGAACGTAATCGTCACGTAAACGTGACCACAAGCGTGGCTAATGCAATATCTGCAATCAAGGTCCAGCAGCCCGGTAACGAACAAAAAGAAATGCAAACCAATTATCTGCTGATACGAACCAAGAAAAGGAAACCCATTACGGAAAATGATCGGACATCAACACATCGCTTATGAAGGCATGCATTTTCTTAGCTTGAAAAAATACGAGTGCAGAGGACACAATTGTTTCTTTCTGTTACCTGCTGCGTTCAGACATAATTTAATAGGGAGGATGTTCGTGATAAGGGTGGGTCCATATTGTAGTGCCTTTCCAACACCGTCATACTCCCTCGAAATGACGCATGAATATCACTGGGGAAAACAAGCGCGAAATTTGGGACGGGGAGAGAAGCTAGGAACTTGTCTGACAAGTTTTATTTAAATCACAACATCCTACAATTTTGTTTTCCATATTGCTTAACACGCGCCCTGGAGGGTCTCTGCAAATTACGCGCACTGAAGGGATGGATTCCGCCCCCATAAAATCTAGGCTCCCATGAAGGCTAGAGCAACGAAATTCGCAGGGTGGATGGGCACGATAGTTAACTCTATTTTGTGCAAATTTCGTGAGCTTAGGTCAATATCTTCAAGGCAAAATGAGGACAAAGTTAAAAGTTTCTGGTTTGGCGTGGCTTTTCTTGTCATCGTTATGGATCGCTGTGATTGTGTTTTAATCCTCCAAAATTGGCATTAATGATGTTATAGACATTACTAATGATGTAATACATATACCAGATTCGCCATTTGGCCTCAGGTCACCTATATAGGAGCACTTTATAAGGTGCTCCGGAACCGGGCTGCCCACCTTTCAAGCTACCGGAACCGGGCTGCCCACTTGACTGTTCCCTTGGGCGGCTCGGCACAATCGGCTTCGCAAAGAAAGGAGTGAAATACATGAATGAAGTATAGAAAAGTTTAGGCACACAATTACAAACTGTAGATCTCCGGATGTGTACGGAGTAACATGCAAAGTGACATCAATCGCATGACAGTCATTTCGATTTATGACAACATTCAGTTGACCAAGTTTGGTTTCATTAACCTGTCATGATGACCTCGGCGATCTAACATGACTTTTAAATTATATATCATAACAATATGCATCAAACAAGTCACTAGTAGTTGTCAAGAACACTTCCCTTTTGCCAATATACGGGAAGCGGATCAGCGCCGATTTGTGTGGTCTGGCACTGTGATTTTTTCAAAACTTCAACGGCTCATACCTTAAAACCTTTTCGGCAGATGTTCATTTTTCTTGCTTTAAGCAATGCGCCTGGCATTTCTAAGCATGTACGGATAAAATGGCGTATATCGGCCGATACAATATAGAGTTGTGTACAAAAAATCGGAGGGGTGCGCGGATTTCGCCCTCCACTCCTTGAGGGCTTGTGCTAACCTGTCATGAACTTGACGTGACTTGACCTCGGTGACCTGACATGACTTTGAAACAATGTAGCACATCAATATACATCAAACAAGTCGCTAGTACTGCCAAGAACACTTCCTTTTGCCAATATATGGCAAGTGCATCAGCGGCGATATATGTTGTCTGGCGGTGAATTTGTTTTGAATTTACCGACCCCTAACTCGAAAAACAAATTGTCGATCGATTTTAGTTTTTCTTACTTTAAACAACGTGCCGTTCATATCTAAGCAGGTACACAAACAATGGCGCACATCAGCCGGTATAATCGTGAGTTATCTACGAAAAGCCGGAGGGGTGGGCGGATTTCGCCCCTCCCTCTAGGGCGCGTGTCAACCTGCGCCGTACCGGGGGGTCATTGACGACCCCCTCCTTAAGGTTTTCCGCGGACAGTGAAAGAACGGCGCGCTGACCGGAGAGACTGACCGGATTAACATGTGTCACCCGGATCGAAGGCCAAGCAACTGAAGATCATGGCTGGGAAGGAAGGGTAGGAGCAAATAAGAGATGAATGTTGCAACATAATTCCTCCCCACCCGATGCAGGGGCGTAAACAAAGTTAAGGGCACTGGGGGCATGTGCCTCCCGTAGGTAGGTGGTACCTTCCGGCCAGGAAAAGACGCCGGCAACATTATATTTGGGCTGCCGGCGGAGGTACCGGTAATGGTTTGAATGTCACTCACTTATCACCGTTACCGAAAATATCTGGCTGGCGTACATATGCAGATACGGAACCTGCAACAGGTTTCCAGGATTACTGTTCACTTTTCATTCATGTGCGTCTAGACCAGGAATGTTCTTTGATATATTCTTGAGAGGCAACTGCGCCCTCAGTGTTGGCTTTATCCCCCAATAATGCATACTTTTAACATCGGGTATCATGCAGCATGTGTCCCATCGATCCATGCTTTTCATTCCATGGCCTTCATGTATTTTACACCGAAATAATGTTCAGAAATGAACGCCCGTGATCAAAATATATACATATACATATACATAGGCATATATATATATATATGTATATATATATATATATATTAGTGCCATTTTTTTATATTCTGGGCAATAGGTATTGAACTCTGGTTATGCCTGTTATAGAATGTTTGTTTCATTTGATGTGCATGGCACATTCAGGGTTATATTAGACTCATACATTCAAACACATTCAAGATTAGAATATAAGATGTAGTTGGCGACGTTTTTCTCCAAAGGAAGGTTAGGATAGATAAGGTTAGGTTGTGCTGCTTAAAAAAAATCATGCCATGCTACATGAAAGAAAACCTCTTTTTGTGTTATTTTGCTCACAACCTGAAAAGTGCGCACTTGCACATAACATGAGTAGTCCTCATTAGTTACCTTCATAAACATTGCATTAAAATTATAAATTCAAAGGATTCATAAAACACATTAACACGCGCGCTGGATGGGTGGGGGGCGAAATCCGCCTACCACTCCGATTTTTCGTAGATAACTCCAGATTTTACCGGCCGATATAAGCCATTGTTTGTGTACTTGCTCAGAAATGAACGGTACGTTGTTTAAAGTATGAAAGACGAAAATCGACCAAATATTTTCCGTGTTAGGTGTCGGTAAAATCAAAAACTTTTCTCAGTGACAGACAACAAACATCGGCGCTGATGCGCTTCCCGTATATCAGCAAAAAGGAAGTGTTCTTGACAAGACTAGCGACTTCCTTGACGTATATTGTTATGCTACATTGCTTCAGTCATGTCAGGTCACCGAGGTCAAGTCAGGTCATGTTCATGACAGGCTAACACACGCCCTGGAGGGGTGGATGGCGAAATCCGCCCACCCCTCCGATTTTTCATACCCAACTTCATATTGTACCGGCGGAAATGCGCCATTTTTTCCGTACTTGCTTAGAAATGACCGGCGCATTGCTTAAAGTAAGAAACATGAAAATCGGCCGAAACGTTTTCAAGTTATGTGCCGTTAAAAACAAAATTTAATCGCAGCGCCAGACCACAAAATCTGCGCTGATCCGCTTCCCGTATATTGGCAAAAGGGAAGTGTTCTTGACAACACAAGCGACTTGTTTGATGCATATTGCTATGCTATGTAATTTAAAAGTCATGTTAGCTCGCCGAGGTCACCATGACAGGCTAATAGAACCAAGCATGGTCAACTAGAATGCTGTCATAAATGGAAATGACTGTCATGCGAATGACGTCACTTTGCATGTTACTCCCTACACATCCTACTGTTTGTCATTGTGTTCTTAAGTGTTTCTATACTTTATTCATGTATTTCACTCCTTTCTTTGCGAAGCCGATTGTGCCAAGCCGCCCAACGGAGCAGTCAGGTGGGCAGCCCCGTTCCGGTAACTGGAGCAGGTAATGACCTGATAAAGTGCTCCTATATAGGTGATCTGAGGTAAAATGGCGGATCTGGCACGTTTATTGCATCATTAGTAACGGCCAAAACATCATTGGTGCCAATTTTTGAGCATTTAAACACGATCACAGCGATACATACCAATGACAAACCAAACCACGGAAAACCAGAAAATTTTGCTATTTTGACCTAATTTGACCTTGAAGATATTGACCTAAGGTCACGAAATTTGCACACAATAGAGTTAGCTATCGTACCCATCAACCATGCGAATTTCGTTGCTCTAACCTTAATGGGGGACAAGATCTTAGGGGGGCGGCATCCGCCCCCCCCCCCCTCCAGTGCGCGTGCTAAGGCTCACATTCACCGGTAGCCCTAGGTTCATAATTGGCAAAACCAGCTATGGTTTCCATTTCAATTCGTCAATCTATAAGTGCTAGGGACAATAACCGGTTGAGAGATGTTGTATCTTATGAACTGAAGAAATTCTGCACAGTATTCAACATGCTTCAGAGCATGTTGAATAACCTAGGAATCCAAACAGCATTTCTTCACCTCATATTTAAATGTTCTATGCCAACAATCACAAACACCGTATACGTCCGTCAAACTAGCAACACGTTCACATTGGTATTAAGATTGATATTGGCCGAGAGAGCGAACTCTTCCGATTTCATTCACAATTTGCAAACGGGCAGAACTTGACACACTGATCATCATGACCAGAAAAGCTAAGAGGGGCTTTCATAAACAGCTGAGATATTCAAGGTCAAATGTCAGAGTCCATGTACCTTAGTAGTTCAACCATAACATCTTCAACCGGCCCCTGTCAATGTTCATTGGCAGCCGGGGACGTCATCTGGGCGCTGATTTGGGCTCAGCACATTATCACGACAGCAAGAGATGGTACTTTTCCGCGTACGTTCCTGGCTAACAAGTATACGTGAGTGGTGCAAATTATACGTCATCTGAAAGCTTCTTTCATGGTATTTCGATAATCATGGGAGACTTTCACACGAATGTGTTATTTATTGTACAAAATGGTGTTATTTAGACCCATGTCATATCCATCGACACTATTTAACTTAAGCGGGCCCAGCGACTCGGTGTTGTTAGCGTAGTTGGTAGCGCGTCGGTTTGCCGACTCGGAGGTAGCCGGTTCGAGCCTGGAGGCCGGCAGCTTTTTGTGCGCGTCATGGGAAGTCCTAATAAGCGACAGTGAATTAAGACACTGTTCACATGGGACGATCTTTTTCATAAAGAGAAGGGAAATATTCTGCAATATTCAATATTCAGATATTCTGCAAGCCTGGGGTTCTGCCACCTTAAATTTATGGTTGGGCACTTCTTCTAATCAGCCAGGCATAGGAAATACGGAACACGTCACCGCTTATGACAGTGTCCAGGCCCACAGTCCCTTCCTGACACGGGCGGCGGACCATCGGGGGTGGGACAGGAGACAGGATCCCCTGAATTTAATCATCTGTGGCACTACGGCAGTGCATTGCAAATATTGAGCTAAAAACTAACGGTTGCCCTTTCCCCTCCCACCAGTACACGCCGACCAACATTAGTCCCTGCTCCTCGAGGTGTGCATATAATAACAGTACATGATTATCAAGGTGACAAAACCAACAATTGTGCATGCTGCCGAACAGTCAAATGACTGGACCCGAGCTGGAGTCAGAGCGATGCCAGTTCTAACCTCGGCTCGACGCCTTTTACGATACACGGCGAACACACGCCACCAGGACTGCGACAAACATTGTTTTGACAGGAGCAGACGTTTGCTAAAATATTTCGGTGACAATCCTGAACTTTCTGGAGTGCCGGCTCAAAATTAAAAAAAAATCACGCTTTTCGTACCATGAAAGCTCGATTTAGATTCGGCAACAACTTTGTGGAACCCGTAAGCGCTAAGACGGATTTTAGATGCCCGCATGAGGATTTCGGTTCGATTATCATGCATTGTCAAAGGCTTAACCCGGAACTTGGCAAGATTGGGGAAGCATCCCCGTTCATTCCCCACCGTGGCTTTGCCCATGTTCGCACACCGTTATTCGGCATTTTCAGTCGAAATGAATTGGCAGGGTCACTAACGCCATGTGAACCAACTTCTGTCATGCATGCAATATTGCAGGGGTAACAGCAATTTCTATGCCAGACCAGCTCGGAAGCAACTTTAATAACAGCTTAATTTGCGGTTGTAATGGAAAATCACCATGCAATACCATACATCTTTTTCATTAAATATGTTCTATTTTTAACTAAAGAAAATATTTTCCTTTCAAAATATGATTTCTTTATTCGCGTCGTGCGACCTGAAATGCCACGCCGGTAGCTCAGTTGGTTAGAGCGCTGGCCTGTGCTGGTCTCCCCTGTCCTGGCAACACAGGGTTCGAGTCGCTTCGCGCGCTCGCGTTTAGCCCCCGGCAGGGAGTGTGAGTTGGCAACTGGCCCGAATAGACCGGGGACGAGCTACCGGGCGGCCGTGTCGGTGTATTGACGGCACGTTAAACTTTCGATCAAAATTCTGCCGTTGAAAAGGAATTCGTGGATCGGGTGGTGGGGCGAGGGTTCACGCAACAAGCTCTGCTTAGCGATAGATCCCTGGTTCCCAAAGCTACCCCAGCAACAACTGGGACTAAATTTTAAATAAGAAAAATCACGCATTTTGCAGTACAGCACGACATAAATACGGCAACAAAAAAGTTGTTTATCAATCAGACTTTAATACGAGGAGCATGCATCTAGAGAAGACGAGACTGTCAAGATTGAGGAAGGCCCTCACTCCCACTGCCGATTGTTTCTCGGTTGTGTACTCTGTGGTGGAAGTGAATGTGCATTTTGGGCGCATGGACTGCGTTCGTCATTTTGCGCACATGAATTTATATATTCTGGCGCCCAACAGAGTGCGTATTAAAACGATATATTGAGGAAGCACAACGCAAGACATATATTGGGAGAAGCAAACACATGAAGCAGAAAAAGAACCTTGGGTTCCTTAACGACGCAATTAACTGCTAGGCCATATAGCGTCGCCAACTTCTAAAACCGATTGGTCGCGGGTGGACTCGGTAATTCCGCTGGTTGCGGGACTCGAACCCATAATATTGCGGTCAGGAGCCCAACACCCTACGGACTAAGCTACCGCGGCTCCACCAAACGCGTGATATAAGAAGTTATCGGTAGCAGGTGCAGATAAGCCACGGTACTTAATGAGATTGCATTGCGACAATACATTACAATACCTAACATTACAATACGTACATATCAGGCACCTTATAAAATCGGACGAACTGGCAAGAAAAGATGGAACATCCTCATCGTGACATCTGTGGCTGAGAACAGCTCGACATACATACATACACAGACTACTCACGAGCACCGTAGTGGGACGATGAGTACGTGTAAACCTACAGGCTACGCTCTACCGACTTCACAAACACAGGCACATATCAGTTGTTGAGCTTGACATACGCTCGGTGCGACTGCAACACGCACGTTTAGTATCGTGTAATATTTGTGTAGAAAGTCCTGATATGCTGTTATATGATCAACGGCAAGTTATGCACCTAAGTCCAAACAATGAAAGATTCAAACACTGATCTGAATGTGAAGTATCGCCCAAGTGCGGCCCATACTTCGCAGTCACTGAGAAAACTGCTCGGCTTTCCGCTGCTGCCGCTTTGCAAGCTTGGCGACGTTCGCCTTGTTCACCAGCCCGAGATGAATAAATGTCCGGATCCTCGCAAAGCACTTAATTATATTCTATCTATGGAATTGAATCTGGATTCCAACACCTGGCGGAAACTTTCAATGACCTTTGGATGTCTGCTGAGATTGTTGGGTTCTTGGGCATGGTGAACACAAAACGCTGCATTCATCTGTCTGGATGTGTGGAATAATTCCTCTGTGAGACCGTCAGGCCGCTAATGCTTAGGAGGCGAGTCCAGAACGCTTCTCGTGGTTCATCTTCGGGATGCGCAAACGGGTGCCCAGCGATCGGTCCGCTGGTTTCTTTCTGGCCATGGACCAAGCCACATATCATTTCCCCCCCCCCCACCGCCACGGTTAGCATTTAACATTCCTTCAATACACATCATTATCTGCTGTGATTTGAAGTAAGCTGATATTCATTTCTATGGGAAATGAAATCTCAGCAAATCGGCAGTTCAAGTTCATGTGCTGATATCTAGAAAAAAAGTAATATCACTAAAAAATCATACTAATATCATTCAACAAAGATTTTTCAAACACTAGGAAAAACACTAATGTTGACAATGACAGTACATGCTATCCCCCACGCCATAAGACATAAGAGGTTATGTAAAGTGTGGGGAGAATATGGAATAATATGTAAAATATGGAAAGTGTGGGGAAATGGGGTTTTTGGTGACTAACAAAGAACACTGATGTCGAATTACAAAAATATCCTAACTGAATCTAACCTGAACAACTGATGTTGGACCTCCTAAAACATACTCATGTTCGGTCATCTAAAACCTACTGCTATTGTATGCTGGATGTTGAACGTGATTCACGAAGGAAATGGTAGATCCATTGTACCTTTATTACATACTCGCATCAATTGTGCACCGTATATTAATTAACCTCGTGACATGGAAACTCAGTTAATGGAAACATGCATTTTGTATCCTAGGCTGAATCTGTTATCATTACTCCATGTAGAAAGGGCTGGCCATTATTCTGCTGGAATATCATGATAAAAATGTTAGAAATAGCCACATGCAAATATATGTATTCATTTTTTTGGTATAATTAAACCTGGTTTTGGCTCTCCGTGCATGATTGCCTATCCTGTCTTCTTCTGATCTTTCACTACTCCCAAGTAGCCTTGTTCTTCATTCAACACAGTTTATGGAAAATTATTTTCAGGATACTGGGAAGAAGTTGCTAGTAAGCTTCAAGAAGTTCAGTCCATACATCTGTCTAAAAAATTGTCTTCATTGGGGCTTCTTATATATAAATACCAGAGGTTTTGGGAATTTCGAGGATAGAATAGAAACAACAGTGTTTTTCCTGAAAATGAGGTAGGTTAGGTTTGGACTGGGGAAGGATTGTGGTGATAACTCAGCCAGCATTGTTGCATATGTGATATAAAAGATATTCAATGGATGACATTGGTTTGGATGCACTGTTTATACATTTAACATTATCCTTCATTACCAATTACCCCACTCAAAACAACACATTTCGCATTACTTCACTTACGAACTGAAAAGCATGCATATGCGCTGGAATACAATGGTCATATCATCTTAATGACTTTCAGAAACATGCATTTACAATTTTTTCTTGAAATGCCACCTCAACTAAAATGCAAATCTTCTTCTGCAGGTGCAATTGTAAAAACCTCACACAGCTCCAGCCTTGCCTCTTTTCAGAAGAGAACATAAATTAGCTTCCAATAAAAATAATCACATTCATGAACAACTCGATCTGAAAATTGAGGAAGCTAAAGAAATACCTAACTTATCCCAACCTCATTTTAGCTTTGCCTCTGTAAAAATGTGCAAAACGTCACTTGTAAACACTCAAAACTGCAATAATGAACCCTTAAATCACATCTCACACAGTACAGGTGAGAGTGGTCACATTTTAATCACATCAATCAACTTTGCATTGGAAAGGCATATCAAGAATTCAAATATTAACTAAAAAGTACATATTTCCCTGTAAATTTATTTTAAGGTCTGATATTTTTTTGGCAATTACACCAGTATTTTTAGTGGTTACTAATAATTGGTACCACAACAGCTACAGTGAAGTAATCCTGCACAACCACTTTCATGTTCAGAATATGGCACAACACTACAAAACAATTATATGTTTTAAAGTAGCTCTATGTGAGTGGTTAGATGACTTTGATAGAGAGAACCATCTGAATATGGATACCATCTTCATTTTTTGAAATTCAGTAAACAGTATAATTACTGGTTTGGCCACACAAAAGCAGCAGTAGAGCAATTTGTTCCATGCATTAAGTGTTTGAAAACTCCCTCTTACCCTACTACCACTACTGCCCAGCCATGATACAATGGGAAAGCAATTACCAAATTGTCCACAAGTTGGTGAATGGTACAGTATGGCATGATTACATATAGCACACAGAAACAATTTGATAACTGACAGGGGGCCAACGCACATGCTACCATTAATCATCAGATTGCATCAAGGACATGCTGACCAAGTTGACATTGTGGGTATAAGGCCTTAATTCGCATAAATTGTCTGAGGTGCGTTCTCAATATCAACACGCCATGGATAAATTAATTATGGGTATGGTGCCTTTCGTTTCCAAGCCACCAGCACGCTAGCAGAATAAGAAACAATATTCAAGCTTCAATGAATGACTAATATGCTTCAAAACCAACGGGGAAACTAATCGTGAGAAAAGCGCCATAATTGTGCTAAAATGAAAGCACCATATTTAGTAGATTTATTGGTATAGTCCAAAACTAGAATATAATTCAGCAGTATTCCGGAATAAAAAAGCACTTCTGGTATATGACGTCACTTGGCGTAGGTTTTGTCTAGTTTCAACTAACTATACTAGAACAGCCAACTTTGGAGTACCTGTTGTCTCTAGTTATCTTGGTTCCTGCCTCTTGGTCGGCCTGCCAGCCGGTGCCATCGAGGCGGAATTTTCTGATGCCGGTTTGAGCCGGTATCTACATAGAAGGCCAGGGCTCCGTGGGAACGAATCACTCGGCTTGTGAGTCGATGAAGACGGGAGTAAAACTCGAGAAGTGCGTTATGCTTCTCTTCCGTCTACCGCTTGTCTTCTATTCCACATCCACATGCGTCGCATGACCAGTCATCCTACGTCCATCCTACGCCTACGCCATCCTACGCCTATGCCATCCTACGCCTATGCCATCCTACGCCTACGTTCACTACGCGTGCGCGGGCACAGTAGCAATTCCAGGGGTACGCACCGACTGACCCAGTTGGGTCGGCGGGGGCAAACACGACACCAGGTGTCCGCTTACAGGAACTCTTATATTTCCGCATAGTGGAACAGCTAACAGCCGTCATGCGTGGCTGCCACACAACTATGGCCGCCGCCAGTGTTAGGAGCGCCAGAACGGTCCCCCCCGGCAAATACGCCGGGTCACGGGCAAGCTCAGTGCATATGTCCTGTTGCGTAGTGATGGTGACGGGTGGGTAGTCCTTGTCAGGTGTGGTCGGCTCGAAGTCAGACGGGCTTCAGCTGTACCCAGTATCGGCAATCGTGTGCAGGAAGGCGTGGGCCACCCCCGTTCATCACGTAACGAGCAGGGGTAATGAGAACGCGAGGATGGGTCAAGCTCTGATTCAAAATTTACGATAGAACTAGCCCCGTGGTCGGGAGCGGGAACAATTGAACGATTACAGGCCGTAATTTATTGCGCCGACTACGACCTCGTTTCCACCCTGCTCTCCAAAGCTACGAAGCCTGAACAATTGGGCTTATGCTGCTGCGAAAACCAACCACCTTTCCGTCCAATTCCCTCGTTCTTCGCCATCTTTTAGGCTGAGATTTTATGTCGAGAGGTGCACACGTTGACTGCACGCGACTGGCACCTGTTCATCTCGTGATGCGCTGCAACTCCAGGTCTTAAGCAAATGGGTGTGTCAATGTCGTGGTTTACGATCGGCTGATCCTGCGTCATAAAGCGGCGTGCTGACACTGATGACATGCGGCTCTCGCTGATAAGCTGCACAACTTCACTGTTTGGGCCATAACCGAGCCAGGTACATGCGGCCATTAGCCTGGTGTTCGTGACGTGAAATGACTGAACACTCGCCGGCCCCCTGTTCGGCTGCACCATCAAACACAACGATCATGCAAGTTTCGGAGTCCACCAGCGGTGAAACTGTGTTCACTTTTGAAGATGAATGTGCATTATGAACTTGATAAGGTAAATGAGATGAAAATGTTGAGTCTAATGAGAAACGCGAAATTGCAAATCAATTAAACGGGAAACGTTTACTTCAGATCCCAGTTCATGAACATTTATCGGAGTTTCGTTTCGTTGCATGTTTTTATCAGAGAAATATGTCAAGCCGTCGGTGCATGATTTGTTTGACGTTTTACCTGATGAAGACAATGCAGTCAAAATGTTCGGAAAACCTTTAATTTCTGTCTGAAGCAATAATTATTCACTCAATTGAGTTGCGATTGTCCGTTTATCATTCCACTACTTTCACCATCCGGTCTCTTCGCGAAGTCAAAATTTTGCATGCGCCTCTAGCTTCCATGGTACATCCAAACTTCTCACAAAATTCTTCATTTCGTGCTTGAAAAATAACGTGCATTTCTAATGGCGTTGAAACTAACGCTTCCGGGAGTTACGAATCGGTACAAGTCTGAAATGCTTTAATTTGGTTTAAGACTGTCAATTTTAATTCGTCGTCAGTTATGTTGTGTCTTCCTATGGCTGTCGTGTCGTGTCAGGGTCCTGAGGGATGGAAGTTCGGCTGGAGGATCATCCAACCACCGGGTCAAGTTGTGGATGGCTGGTCAAATTACGATTGTATAGGTTGTGTGATTGGGTGTTACGTCGCGGATGGCTGGAGGGGTATTCAATATAAATCCGCTTACTCCGAACACATGATGGCTGAAATGTCGGTGGCAGTTGCGATTATTTGTCGAATCGCGTTTCATCGTGTTATACATACATGCAGTGCATGGTCGTATACCTAGCGAGTGTCTTCCGACAGATCTGTTCAAATACACGCGCTAGCGATGCGCCCTAAACCCCCCCCCCAACCAAATACACGCGCTAGGAGCACAAATGAACTTACTTATGTTGTCCGCCAACCGTGATCTCCCGTTTTCACATCAGCCAACCTGCAGCAACCAGCTGTTCCATCTAAATCAGTGAGCCCACAGGCAGCTCGGTCACCAGCATACATCTTCCGAGTACATCTTCATAAGATCCTTTGATGTGCCGTGAGTGGTCTGTTGCCAACGATGCTGAACGGCGCGACTGGTGCGACACGGCTGCAGCCCTGCGTGCTCGAGAGCGTCGGCGGTTTGTCGTCGCGGTGCCGTCGCTGTGTCCCGTCGCTGTGTCCCGTCGCGGTGCCGTCGCGGTGCCATGTCGCGGTGCCATGTCGCGGTGCCAAGTCGCGGTGCCATGTCGCGGTGCCATGTCGCGGTGCCGTCGCGGTGCCGTCGCGGTGCCGTCGCGGTGCCCCGTCGCGGTGCCCCGTCGCGGTGCCCCGTCGCGGTGCCCTGTCGCGGTGCCGTCGCGGTGCCGTCGCGGTGCCCCGTCGCGGTGCCATGTCGCGGTGCCCTGTCGCGGTGCCCCGTCGCGGTGCCATGTCGCGGTGCCGTCGCGGTGCCATGTCGCGGTGCCATGTCGCGGTGCCCTGTCGCGGTGCCAAGTCGCGGTGCCATGTCGCGGTGCCATGTCGCGGTGCCATGTCGCGGTGCCATGTCGCGGTGCCGTCGCGGTGCCCCGTCGCGGTGCCCCGTCGCGGTGCCCCGTCGCGGTGCCCCGTCGCGGTGCCGTCGCGGTGCCGTCGCGGTGCCATGTCGCGGTTCCCTCGCGGTGCCCCGTCGCGGTGCCCCGTCGCGGTGCCCCGTCGCGGTGCCCAGTCGCGGTGCCCTGTCGCGGTGCCATGTCGCGGTGCCGTCGCGGTGCCATGTCGCGGTGCCGTCGCGGTGTCCCGTCGCGGTGCCCCGTCGCGGTGCCCCGTCGCGGTGCCATGTCGCGGTGCCATGTCGCGGTGCCATGTCGCGGTGCCATGTCGCGGTGCCATGTCGCGGTGCCATGTCGCGGTGCCATGTCGCGGTGCCGTGTCGCGGTGCCTGATGAGGCCGAGCATCGCTGATGACAGGAATCCGGCGTAGTAGCGGGTCCTACCTCAACACAATGTCTTTCTCTAAACGGAGGAAATGCACTTGGTTGCTCTGGACAATTGCCGGCATTTGGCAGCTGGCGCGATGTGAACGGGGGCAGATGCTGATACTTCGAAACAAAGCTCTGGCCGGCAGGCTAGGCCTTCGCATGTGGGCTATTAAACCGCGGTGAATAAATTGAAGGATGCCAGGAAAGAAGGATGCTAGGGATTCAGTCTTCTTACGCTTGAATTATATTTTCAATTCATGAATATATATATATAAATATATATAATTTATATGTATATACACGCATATATAGATATATGTAAATGGAAACTGCTAAATCCCGTGTAATCCTGCAATGATGCGATGAATTACAACTTAGGAATGTATCTATACCAAAATAATTTATTTTCATAATAGCACGATGTTCTAGACTGTTTAGCTCCAAACGACCAAGATATTACCCCACCTGTGGCCACAATCCATAAATGTCCGACGCATGCCTTGGCCCGCTCGGTTACGACTGAACCTGTTGAACGCGAAACTGCACGTGAACCAACTTCTTGCCAGGGAGTTGGCTCCAGCCGAGGAACTCCCGCCGGAGCATGCTTTGCTGCCGTCTCGGAGGCCAAATGGTGGCTGGAGGTGGCGTTATGCCCGTTATCACATGCTTAGGTCGTATCCGTGCGGCTCCGCTAGTCCCTCAAGACCCTAATGTCACATGAGGTCGCGGCCGCTCATTGGAGTATGCCGCTGCTGTACCTGTAAGACTGCGTGTTCAGCAGCCGATATGCCCTGTTTTACCCCCATATAGGTCAGATGAGTTCAGTATCGATCTCAAATATCATTGATAACTAAGCGGGAATTATTTAAGGCTTAGTTAAAACATCCGTGTCTATTAGGCTGATAGCTACTGGCTGCAGTCCTCTTGACCACAAGTGCATGAAATCTCGCTGGTGTTCTGCCAACTCCTGTCCTGGCCCATCCCGTGCACTTATGATCACGAGCTGCGTGGATGTGCATACTTGAACATAAATTCAAAACGTACAAATTGAGCATCACCTGGGGGTAATTGTTGATGATCCAGACGTTGAATGGTGTGCAAATTGAGTGGAGATAAACGCCATTATTTCAACATAATAAACTGACACATTTGTATTTCTGACGGGTAGCATATCTTTTGGTACTGTTCTCGATTCCAGTTTCGGAATTATCAGTAACTTGCATGTCATTCGGTGCCGAATGACAATTGGTTCTTGAGTACAGCGGTGTGTCCCATATATTATTATTAAGTACTTCGTAATTCAGCAAGTCGACAGTTTACATTAACTCTATATATAGTTATCATCGCCAAACGGCACTCATTATATGTTTTACTGCTCAGATGAACCCGATTTCGTGACGTATGTCGACAATGCTTATTATCTGCATTTGCGATTGCATGAATATAGTGGGAGAGAGAGGAGAGAAGAGGGGTAAATGGATGGAGGGAGAGAGAACCAAAGCAGAGCAAAAATTCCAAGGGTGGCCCATTTTTTGCCAACCCTGTGTACGATGCTTGCGTGTCCAAGAGCTCGAGAGTAGCCTCCCTTCTAACTTCTACAGCCTCCTAAGTGTCATTACATAGATAATTGACTGGATATGCATGCGGGGTATCTCCTGAGCCGAGGATGCTCCCTGGCGCCAGTAGAGATAAACGAATCATTCAGCTGCCCTATTAGCCGCTCATATCGTCTAAGGGTCATTGACTCTGCCGCCAAATGGTGTTGTAGATCATGCGAGTGGTACCTCGATAAGCTGTGTATTAAATAAGGGCGTGGGTGTGTCTTCTGATACACACAGCTGTTGCAGGTGATTTGCGGGATGTATATTAGCGCAAGTTGTTCTGAGCGGCCATCTCGACCGTACTCAGACACTTCTGACATCCATCCAGTTGCCTGATATTGCAAGTTTTATGCAAATGTTAACATCTGTATTAATGACACGCTGCTCAGCCTGGCGTTCTCATGTATATAAGCCATGTAAAGAACACAATCTCTTGAAATGAGCTAACCTTTAACGGGCTGAGTGACTTGCCGAAATGATGTTTTGGAAGTAACGCACACACACAGCGGGCTGTAGGATAATTTGAATGCAGGCTATGTCGGCGGACAGAGACGAATGCCACGATGCGGCGTGAGTGGTTTGCGGTCGGCCTTGGTGTCGCTGTGCTCTCGAATCCTCCTCCAGATCCGCCTCTGCCTGCAACATCTTGTGTGTCAGTAGGAGTATCATCATGTCTAAACCTCGACGCGTTATGAAACCTTAGGAACAGAGCAGCCAGGCTTGTCTATGACCTTTAATTGCCATTGACAATTGCCCTTACTTGAGCATGCCTAGTATAGATGTCTCCCCTCCAAAGCTGACCTTGATCCGCTTACACCGCAAGTTATTATATTCCTTCACAGGATTTCCCAAGAAATCAGCAACGTTCAAAGGTAATAGTGTACCAGGGGATACTATCTTGAAAACCACTACATCCCCCACCCCCTATGGCCTTGCTCCGAAACCGCCTGTGTCATTTATGTGCATAGTTAGTAACGCAAAATGTGCATCATATGTGCGCTCTGCTTAATTGGTGTTGGCTAGGAGGTAGTACTTATGAGCATGACATGCAAACATCTGACTGGCTTTGAAAGTTCATCACACTGCAGCAAATGTGTCCGAAATGTCCCCTAGAATGTTTGCCTAGAGCCGCCTCTGATCGACCATCAAAATACGTTTTACCATAATACATGTATAATAAGCTGAAGCAAAAATCACTAAATTGTAGAGCTCTACCATTACGCGATAAGAAGTGAGAAAGCACAAACCCTGACATAGCCCCTTAAATACAGAGTTAGGTCTGGCTGCAGCCCCGGTTCACTGTCTAACTGTGTATGTTTGTTGGCAGACCACATCAAGCAGCTGACATGCGGCAAACTCTACTACCGCACCTTCCACTTGGACGAGCGTCGTAACGTGCTTTATGTGGGAGCCATGTAAGTACCCGGGAGACGGATGACAGACAACCACCCTCCATCAAATAGTCATGTATTGTATTGTATGCATTGTATCAAATACACTGCGTTTCTAGTACAGTGAAGATCTCTAGTAGAAGCCTCTCCTTAGATTTAGAGGGAATTCGGGAAATTAGATTTAGAGGAATTTAGAGGGAACTCCACAGAATCTAGTTTTTGGCAGGTGCTCAGGTATACTCCATTCGCCCAATACTTTGTTTTGTTTGTGCAAAGAATACTGCCCCATCCTCCTGCCAGGCTTCCAGGGAATCTACAGTCGTAGTGATGATAAATTGAGACACGTTCTTCTCCTTTTGCGATTATTCTGGGAATATGCGAATAAGCATCAACTATGGTCAGATATGCAAACAGTTGCCACTGAATTTGGTAAAGTTCACGCCCTGTCAATTTTGCACCTGTCCTTTCCACTCTGAACCATTTTGCTATGGAGTATATGGCGCTGAATTAAAGCTGAAACGGCGGAAAATGATGTAATGCAGCTCTGGACCTACCATTGTAAGATAGTGTCTATGCCTCGACGAATGTTTGCCACGATGATTATGCTACTTAACATTGCTTCGCTTCTTGATTGTTTATTGTGCATAATCTCCAACAGCATTTTGAGAAGTGAGCTAAAAAGCTTAAGTACACGAGTAGCAACGGTTTTTAACAGGTGAATGACGTTGATGCCCGGTGACTGCATTGATTCAGATGTGAGCGTGTGACATAGCCCACCTGTATCTAACTGCGTCTGAAATGCGCTCAGCGAGTTCGCGAATATGTCCGCAATTGGTTTCATCGTTAAAAATATGGTCGCCTCTTTGATCGATCTACAATTCAACAGTTCACTGCTTTAGGCCTTCATTTACACTTGTTGGTCATTTCGACATGAAACTGTTTGCCCCTCCTCGCTACGTGGCAATGAAAAATGTAGAACTGAACTATACAGCAATGCTGTCGATGACAGGTGCAATTTCCCGCAATTGACGAAAGTATTCTTAATGTAAAGCATTGCTCTCAAACAAATACTCAAAACAACGTTGAATACCCAAATAAGTAGCAATAACTAGAGTTGACATGGCACAAGTCCTGTTCTAAAATGTCTGTGGCAGACGCTTCTATGTCTCGCCGAGTCGTAGCTTCCGACAATATTATACTCACCAACGAAGACAGTTAGTCATCATTTGTCGCCCACTTGGGCACACATTAAGTAAAAGAAGGTCCAAAGCTATTCATCAAGTTGCACAATAGTCCAAATGCATAATGGTTGGAGCGCCAATGACTTCCAGCCACCACCACCAAAGACATGACTTGTGGGCGCTGTATGGCCAACGCAGTCGATGCGCCCCTAGACCCAAATAACCAACGAACCAAAGACATGTATTGGCAGCAGGAATCTTTTGGTTTTGTTTCTAGGAATCATAAAGCAAACGTGAGCACTCTTGCACCAAGTGTCGAGCTTCTGGAGATGGAATTGGGCCGTACCTTGCCTCTCATCTCAATTTGCATTTCTACTAAAATATAAAAAGGCAAATTGTGGCGAAATTGGTGTTTTTGAATCGTGGCTCCGTTCCGAAAGGGATGTCAGGAGTTCGTGTGTGAGGATGCTGTGTGAGAAGCTCTCGTGAGGTCTACGTCTACGTCCTCTTTGATTGAAACTGTCTACGTCCAAAGAGGAAAAGCTCATTAGACAACATCCAATTGGGGACGCATCCGTAGAAGTCCTAGTCATAGAAGCTGTCATACATTGATCCTGGATGATTTTTATACACGCACCTGGTGCACCCAGTCAAGTGAAAGAAAATGAATGATTGCATTTCTAGAATAGTCAATTGAATGATATTCATCGCGATGAGGCTGCAACTAAAATCGTGAAATATTCAACATGCATTGTGTTTGAGCTATTCGATAAGATCTAAGTGAAAAGGTAGCGAGCAAGCAGCACGTTCATTTTCAGACGTACCGAACGTGAAACCTGACCCGTCTGTTACGTGGTTCAGGTCAGTGAAGTAACACTGCACATGGAAAAATCAGCAGTGGCTCGCGTTGTCTATGTGTACGATGCGCGCGTGGCCTGTCTGTTCACTGTACGCGCCCGCCCGACCACTGATCACATACCACCTGCCGACAAAGTCTGCCGACGTTAGGCCGCTTCAGTTGATGACTCAGATGACCGGTGACGTCGCCTGGGCAGTGCGAGCGCGCTCGTGGTCCCCACAGCGCCGCTGAGTAGCTCATCTTCTAGCCACCAGCGGCAGGCACCGCCGCCGCTGGAGTACCTCTCACACTTCTTACTCCTCCTCCTCTTCCTCCTCCTCCTCGTCCTCCTCGTCCTCGTCCTCCTCGTCCTCCTCCTCCTCCTCCTCCTCCTCCTCCTCCTCCTCCTCCTCCTCCTCCTCCTCCTCCTCCTCCTCCTCCTCCTCCTCCTCCTCCTCCCTCCTCCTCCTCCTCCTCCTCCTCTCCTCCTCCTCCTCCTCCTCCTCCTCCTCTCCTCCTCCTCCCTCCTCCTCCTCCTCCCTCCCTCCTCCTCCTCCTCCTCCTCCTCCTCCTCCTCCTCCCTCTCCTCCCTCCCTCCCTCCCTCCCTCCCTCCCTCCCTCCCTCCTCCCTCCTCCTCCTCCCTCCTCTCCTCCTCCTCCCTCCTCCCTCCTCCTCTCCTCCTCCTCTCCTCCTCCCTCCTCCTCCCTCCTCTCCTCCTCCTCCTCCTCCCTCCTCCCTCCTCCTCCTCCTCCCTCCTCCCTCCTCCCTCCTCCCTCCTCCTCCTCCTCCTCCCTCCTCCTCCTCCTCCTCCTCCTCCCTCCTCTCCTCCTCCCTCCTCCCTCCTCCCTCCTCCCTCCCTCCTCCTCCTCCCTCCTCCTCCTCTCCTCCTCCCTCCTCCTCCTCCTCCTCCTCCTCCTCCTCTCCTCCCTCCTCCCTCCTCCTCCTCCCCTCCTCCCTCCTCCCTCCTCCCTCCCTCCTCCCTCCTCCCTCCTCCCTCCTCCCCCTCCCTCCCCTCCTCCCTCCTCCCTCCTCCCTCCTCCCTCCTCCTCCTCCTCCCTCCTCCCTCCTCCCTCCTCCCCTCCTCCTCCTCCTCCTCCTCCTCCCTCCTCCCTCCTCCTCCTCCTCCCTCCTCCCTCCTCCCTCCTCCCCCTCCTCCCTCCTCCCTCCTCCTCCTCCTCCTCCCTCCTCCTCCCTCCTCCTCCGCGGCAACAGCGGCAGCCAGCCTCACAATCGGATTAGCCAGTTGGACAAAGTGCATCGGCCGCGGCGGCGTGTGTGCCATGTCGTTAATGCACCAAATGCGGCCCATTGCGTTGAGGCGCAATGCTTTTATCTGTGCGTCATCTCGTTGGCGGTATTGTCGTCGGCGATCGACGGTTATGTCGGTCACCACCAGCCCCATCACTCGGGTGGACAGTGAATGTGAGTGGATGCTAGCCGGTGTCGGTTGGTGTCTGGCGGAGGTTCAACCGTGCAGCAATGCGCATCGGCTGCCGATTTGGACCGGTTCCGTGATGAAGTTGTTCATTTGGATGATTTTGCGGATTAGTTTTAATGTCACCGGTTGTTTTTCAGTGTCAAACAAGAATAGTCTGCTCCTTTTCCTCCAGATGTAAAGATGAATTTGTATTTTTAACCGCAAAAAGCACCGAAGTAGCTTAGATCTCGCATCAATCCCTCTGTGCATGTGTTCATCTCGTTGTTTCTGACCAGTCACATTATCTAAAAGCCTCTGTTTTGAACTGTCTAAATGCCTGCTATTGATGACATTTTATGGCATGTCCTAAGATGAGAGTAATCACATATAAGTACTTGGATGTCAGCTGGAGATGTATTTAGTTGGGCTATCTATTCTGCTTTCATGCTATAATAAATAAATAAATATTCTTGCCAAGTGGAAGCACCTCATAAGCCATTGTAGATAGGCATGAATAATATTCATTTTCAACTGATGTGACAAGTTAATTTGTATTTTGGGCCGTATATTTGGTATATTTTTGTTCCAAAAATGGGGAGGGGACTAATGCTGCGGGGGAAAATTGACTAAAGGGGAAGATCGTAAATGGATATTGACAAACAAAATGCACACTTCCAACAATATGTGGGGTGGGGACAGATCTGGAAATATTTGGAGTGTGTACCTGAGTCCCCATCCCGAGATAAATAATGTTAGGAAAGCACTTATATTACTTATAGCTGCAATGGATCTGCTTCCGTGCACCAGAAAGGAAAGGCATGTGACGGCGTGTTAATGCCATTAAGGCCTCAACAGCCATACAACCGACGTGATGGTCTGACGGTGCTGTTATTCTTGCTAAGCCGATGGAGATGTAATAAGCTTTGCGTTTAGTAGCTCCTCGGAACTTTAGCTTCAAATTTTGCTGTTCTGAACGTCGATTAATCTGCCTTTGCGACCCACCCAACTGTACATGGAATTATCCAATTTTGTGAAGAGCTGGCAAACGGTGTCTCCGAATTACACTGGGGTGGCTCACCACGTTCATCAACAGCATGCAAAGGGCTATTCGCTCGTTGGCGGATTCCGGTGAGTGATAAGGAAACCAGCGGGATGAAGCTGACGGAATGAAGCCGGGGCAATAAAGCGGGCGGAATGAAGCCGACCGACTTAATTCGAGCGTATTCAGCCGGTTCACCGAAATCACATAGTGCCCGGTAGGTACCGACGCTTCTCTCACAGCAGCCGACGCGTGACAAAAATGAATAACCAGCCACCGTCCCCTGTGGTAGATAGATGAAATGACGAATGGTAGACGCGTGAGGAGCGCAGTTAGGAGTTTAGAGCTGAACCAAGAGTGGGTCAGGCGGGACAGTCACAGGCGCGGAGAGCATGCTACACAGTTTCACCACGCATACTTCTGTCGTACCTTCCTGCATAGCAAGCTTTCTATAAAGACCAGATCTGCGTACTTCTGTAATCCCTTCCTGCATAGCAAACGTACTCTGAAGACGAAACGTACAGTGCAAATTGTACGAAAGTTCCTTTCGTTCGCGTTGTCGAAAGTTCCCTAGTAAGTCGCGAAAATTTGCGTTCGCATCAGTTCCCGAATGGTATAAATAGAAATGTGTTCTTTTCTTCCGAATTTTAGACGGGCGGGTTATCTGTCTCTCTCACTCTCTCACTCTCACTCTCTCGCACACTTTATCTCACTCTCTCACTCTCTCACTCTTTTCTCACTCTTCTCTCACTCTTCTCTCACTCTTATCTCACTCTTCTCTCACTCTTCTCTCAGTCTTCTCTCACTCTGTCACTCTTTCACTATCTCACTCTTCTCTCACTCTTCTCTCACTCTTCTCTCACTCTTCTCTCACTCTTCTCTCATTATTCTCTCACTCTTCTCTCACTCCTCTCCCACTCTTCTCTCACTCTCTCACTGTATATGTGTTTCGTTCTCTCACCCTCTCACTCTCTCGCTCTTTAAATATTTCATTCTTTAAGTATTTCACTTTTTGAATATTTCACTCTTTAACTATTCCACTCCTTCACTCTTTCACTCTTTCACTCATTCACTCTTACCCATTCACTCCTTCACTCATTCACTCCTCCACTATTTCACTCCTTCACTCTTTCACTCCATCACTATTTCGCTCTCGCTCTTTCACTCTTTCACTCTCGATCTAACTCTCCATCCCACTCTCACTCTCACTTCACCGCAATGCCTTCGATTTTGGTAAAGATTGGTGCACTGGGCACTGCGACTCAGGCTATAATTTTATATGTTTTGGTTTCTGTGTCATAGGGGTCACAATATGCAGGGTGGAAACTTTTTGAAGTAACGGAGAACGTTCATATAGAAAATAATGTTATTTTGTTAGTGGTAGCAATTGGCTTACCAAGTCATTTTATTTAATAGCGTTTAAACCTGGCCAACGCAATAAAATAAATGTAGTCTTGTGAACTCAGCACTTTACCTCATAAACTCGTGACGTGTCATAGATATCGTGACCTTTCGAAAAGTCTGCTTTTATTTTGCTAATTTTTAGCTGATACCTGATCAATTGTGTCCAATGACTTTTTTGCTGATAAAGCCGAATCCGCAATGGGTCGCAGGTCAATTGTGAAGGCCAGATATGAGCCTTAGATAGTCGCAGTTTTCATGACTAGAGGCATAGCCGATACGAGCGTCTTAAAAGAGCTACGCGGTCCTAGATCACGGCGGTGATCGAGTACTGCAAAGGTCAAGGTGGTCACATGCTAGCCAGTGACCTGTCCTCGCTATAGTGGATTGGTGTGCATTGTAGAAGTGGTCGATTTGGGTCTCACTGTGAAGCCCTTTGCCGATGAATCACGATTATATCAAGCTTAGTTGCATAAGATGTCACGGCGACCACGTATGAGCTAGAGCTCTGCCATTAAGCTTAAGCTTAATCTGTGTATTTGGAAGGTATTTGATATGGGAGCGTTTAGCAACACTTTGTTCCGAGAAAGCAACAAGGACATTAATGTGTCACGCAAGGTCACTTGCGCCACATTTGGATAATTCGTTTGTCTTTAACGATGTCACTGCTTACGGTGCCTTGTAGGATTTGGCCACGGTCTGGTCTTCTTGTGCCGCTGGGGCCTGTTGACTCATGGGCGACGAGTTTTCATCCCTCTGTCATCACCAACTTACGCCATTCTTTTGGAGATGTCGGTAGAAGCCGCTGCAGCCATGTATGTACCTGAACAGAAATTCAACAGGGATGTGGTTTAATTTTACTCGCCCGACGACATCAGTAGATTGCGCCTAAACAATGAAATGCTTAGCCCGCTTGACATCCAGCAAACACGAAATGTGCAGTCGAAAAGCTATTAGCTATTTAAAGCCACTTTTGGGCAATCCTCGTGAATTGTGCACTGCTTTTTAGGAAGGAAATGCCAGCTCTAGCATCTGTTTTTTTACTTTTGCGGGATGCCTCTTTATTACGTGCCGGCGGACGACAAGGCACTCATAACGTCTGTTTGTGATCTGTTGATCGTTGCACGTTGCTTGATGTTGTGCCTGTGGCCGACGAGCATGCTTCTACGCATAGTGATGCAGCATCGCAGCTGAAACATTACCTCGATATCGCCCAGGCGCAATCGCATTACTTTCAGCAACTACGTGACTGACAGTCAGGCAGTCGTGGTCGGCGCTTTAAAAAAAACATATTATATTCGTCATCGAGGGCAATACAAGGTAACAAGCTTACGTAATTTAAAAGTGACCTCAGTAAATCACAAGTATTTTTCTGGCGTAGTATAGGTCTTCGTCTTTTAAATGATGTATAAGCTTGGTACGCTAATTTCTATCATGAAACACATTTGACACAATATGCTCTGTGTACCCTTTCACTGTAACATCGAAATTTCGATGCTCTCCAACTCATGACTCTTGAGATCTGTAGAAGCAAGCATCTCAGAATTGTAATCTGGGCCATCAATGACCACATTGGCACATTTTATTCAAAATCGGAGGGTGTGTGTGTGGTCAACATGCCACGGTGATTTCTCATGGAATCGCCCATTAACAAGATGGAAGCAATGTCAAAAGTATGCAGCAAAGACGATTGGAAAACGAGGTCGCTTGCTCGAGATCGTCTTTAAAACAGAACCTGGACCTTGGATTCACGTGGTGCAGATTCATGATCCAGACGAAGGGTGAGAGGATTTATTTGTATTCGTGTTTTCGCTGAAGATGTCCTCATCGAAGTTCCATGTTGGCGTTCAGTGGGAACACGGACTATCTAGAGAGAACACTGGTCGATAACAAGCTTCAGACACTAACGGTCACACATCGCAGTGGTTGCGCCCCGAAGCCCAAATATCCAACCAACACTAGCGGCAACAAATTTGCGCCTCTAGGATACCCACTGCAAGAGGACTGGCTTGATTTGGACGAGTCTTGGCTAGTTATCAAAGCGACTGCGTCACTCTAGCCATCCCACCGCAGCCACTTCAGCTCGATACATCATAACGAAATTGTATCACATAGCTCTACGGAGCAATGCCAGGTATTCGTTTTATTTTCATGCACTGCATGAAGCGATCTTTGACTATAGTTGTGGTTAACATTCCGGTGGAGTGGAGTGCTAATCACTTGGTGTCTGTCTGTTGTTTCCAAAACAACCAAAGCGCATCAGTTTTTTAGCATTGTACCATGTAGCCATTTATCCATTTATACGTAGCGATTTGGCCTTCTTCGCAACATGACATATCCAACAGTCTCCCAGACATGGAAGTCGTGATGCGTTTCGGAAACGAGTGCAGAATTGCCCACATATTATGCTTTTGCTCTGAGAACGAGGGGATGATTCGAGTGGAGAAGATGAATTCAGGTCCAAAAGCAAGAAACTAATCACCCGAGTGTTTATGTAGCTGTGGGTCGTGTGTCTCACACACTGATAGTGTCGTCCGGACCGCCAGCCCCTCGGCAGTGTACATCAATTCGGTGCTGAGTTCATCGCTAGCGATCCGAAGCGCGTCAATTGCCCATTTCGGCCGGGCGAGGTCGGAACGGACGTCACCATCAACCGGTCGTCGGACGTCGGCCACGCATCGCGACGAGCTCGTTGGCGGAGGGCCGGCGTCGGTCGCCAGCCCGGCCACCGCCAGCAGGTTGCAAATTGACGTGGTGATTTCCGACACGGGCTCCGCCGGGCGCCGACCAGGCGAACATCACGCTCCGGACCAGTTACTCGCTTCGGTGAAGTGAAACGTCCGCCCCCAGCGCAGCACGTCCATCCGGGCTGAGTGGATGAGTGAGGGTTTCTTGCAGCCAAGGTCTGGTGTCTGTGGTCGCGCATCATCCATGATGTATCATCTGCGGTGCGAGTAATGCTTTTAACAAGTGTGCATATACAGATATATATATATATATATATATATATATATAAATATAAATATATATATATATATATATATATATAATATATATATATATATATATATATATATATATATATATATATATATATATATATATATATATATATATCGTCCAGGCGTCACGGTACCGTTTGGGTGAATTTGATTGTTTCTGAGCTTCTCGTTGCGTCTGGACTGCAATAGCGCTGGTCTTGTGACCCCACCTGTTCTGAGCGCTCTGCTTCCGCGCTAGCCGTTTGCGCCTGAGCCTTGTCGGTCTCCCTAGTCCACATATGAACCGTGCGTGTTTTAGTGATGCCAGTAAGTCAATACGACCATTAGCTGTGGGGAAGCGCGCCGCGTCCGACCAGCTGCGACGGCTCGATACGGGTGTCCGCCGGCGGCGACGGAGCTGGCCGCTCACCGCCCAGCCGGGTCCGTGCACAGACGCCGCGCGAGATCGACGGGCCGGCGGCGGCGGCGGCGCCGCGCCGGCGACGATCCCATCACGTCCCACTGAGCCGGCGCCGCCCGCCGTCAGCAGCGTCACGTGCCGGTGCCATCAGCATCTCTTCAGCACGGCGGGCGGGCGGGCGGCGGCGGCGCGCCCCGCCGGGTACATGTAGCGGCTGGCTGGGGCCGTCGCCCGAGGCGGTCCACTGTCGCCGGCGGTTTGCGCGGACGTTAATCCGTCCGGCATGCACATTTGTCGCGGCGAGCCATCGTTTGTAAGCCGGCCGCCACCACCATTAGGGAAATGGTCGGCGCCAGTTGGTGTCAGCCGCTCTGCTGTTGACACGGAGGCGACGGGTGACGCGCCGGGCAATAAAATGCCGCTATAAATATAGATGATGAATGGTGATATCGTGACAAAAACAAGAAATATTACCCTGGCCATGAGTTACGAGACGCAGACTTGTGCTATCCAAGTCGTCAGTTGTTCGGCTAGCACATCAGCGAGGCAGGAGGCTGGATATGACTGATGGTCGTCTGAAGCCTGGCCTCCGATTTCGCTCCATATGGGAAGTCTGACACCCAGAATATGCCCATGGGTGGCGTCCGAGGTCTGACCAATTGCTTCTCATCACCACGGGACG
Organism: Imbricaverruca yamaguchii; assembly: GCA_034440575.1. NCBI lineage: Eukaryota > Metazoa > Arthropoda > Thecostraca > Neoverrucidae > Imbricaverruca > Imbricaverruca yamaguchii. The sequence continues at coordinate 5,337,998 of JAOTOL010001661.1, forward strand.
GCTGGAAATTGACAGCTGTAAATGGCTCTGTGGAGAAAGATGGCTGGGGCATGGAAAACCGACTTCGTTTCCTAGAATAGTGAATTGCAAGATTGGCGCAAATTCCGCGGGAATTTCGTGGACATCGGAGGAGAAGATGGCAGAATTGGTTTATTGGATCCGCAAAGTCCGAGACCGCAAAAGCTGCCTCGGCACTTCGATTGCCTGTCGAGACAGGGTCTCTCTCCTGTTATGATGATTGAATAATCGGGTACATTAGAAAATGCAATTGCTCAAGCAGTTGTGTTATTGAAAGAGAACATCTTTCCAGATGCTCCCGTCTGAAAATTACGTAGTGTGATTTGGGGAAAATGTAATCTACAATCTCGCAGTTTTTCTCATCCGATTAGACTATAGCAAGCAGCTGTTAATCATTGGGTACAAATAAGCTATTCCCTACCCCAAGTTGACCAAGTTCTTTGGAATGAAATTATATAAAGCATATTCACTTGTTAGTGGGAAAAACAATATTTTCCATTTCTAAAGTGACGCTCATTGGCGACCGCTGCTGCAAGCCCGTAGAATCGACCAGCGGCTCGTCTTCTGGCCAGCCGTACCCAGTGGCGCATTTCTTGGGCTGAGCTGCGATACCTCGGGCCGGCTTTGGCCACTGGTGCAATTCTTGGGCTGAGCTGGAATAAACCGATCCCCGTGACCATAGAAATTCGAATGATAGTGGCGAACTGTGAATAGTTATGCGGGTGAGTGTATTCCTCACAAGCATTAACAACTGGTGCACCTATCAGTCCTTCAGCATCCACAGCTCGTTACTCAGCGCGGACACTCGCCAGACAAAATCAACCTTTGAATAGAAAAAAGTCCGCTTCATCCAACTTGAGTCCCATAATCTTCTATTTGAGCATCCAATCCTCTCCACCAGAGCTACGTTTATATATCTGAATACGGAACGGTCTCTTTGAAATATTCGGGGCTCTGTGTAATCGCTGAGGCAGCGGTCTGCCGTGTGCCATCCAGGGAAATTTCGTGATCGCAAGCTGGTAGACGGCCCTGAGACTGTGCTTGGGTCACTTCGCAAATATGCATGTATGTTCTGCAATCATGTGCGCTTGAACCCATAACCAAGACACTGTTTGTCGGAGCTTGCGACGTCTCGGTGTACCAAGACAGAAGTAGTTTTGGCTCTTCGATGCCAATGGAAAGCATCGCTGTCATCGCGCGTCCCGAAGACACCCAAATAGTTCCGCTGCGTCGTGGTAGCACTTGGCGTCCGTACTAACCATCATGGAGCTCCACGCGTCCTTTTCCGTCGGGACACACCCAGTCATGCATCATGCGGTGTGGCTCGAGCTTAGCAAATCCCAGAATTGACCAATTTCAATGGATAATTCGCATGGAAAAGTTCACTCCCCACCACTATCACAGAAGACGAGCCCACAACAGATTTGTCCCATAGGTGGCCTCGGCCTTCAACAAGTCATTGTGTTCGTACAGAGCCTTAGCGTTTGTTAATGTTTAAGCTTCCGTCCCTGACTACCTAAATAACCAGAGACAAAAAGGCATCGAGTGTTGTGTATCTCTCGACATAGCTTAGGAAATTGCAAACCTGCATTTAGCATTTGGCAAGCGGCCCTCATGGGTGCTCTTCAGTGGGCACTATTCGTCCTGTAACTTTGTTCTTTGACTCTTTTCAGGGACAGAGTGATTCGAGTGAACCTGACCAGCATCAGCCATACAGACTGTCATGTAGGTGATGCCTAGACGAGTTAAATCTGCCCACCTCGTATAAACGAGTCCAGCCCACTCCTACCATCCTGCTTACACGAATCCAGCCCGCTCCTCCATTCGTCGCGATACATGAGTGCCAGCTGAGTCTGCGTTGCTCTCGCAGTCGATCCCACTCCCAGTAAGCAGACCTGAACCATAAACCTATGAAAATCACGGATTTGGGATTTGTTTTTCGAATGGATGTTGGGGTCGGTCGGCCAGGTTCGAGCCAGTCGTAAGCGGCCAGGCTCGACCTGAGCGTTTTTATTGTGCACTTCCGTGTTTGCATCCAATAGTTTGCGTCGTTCCCAATCTTACGATAGTTTGCTACGGTGAGCCAATAATTTTCATCCTTTCCGAGCCTAAGAAATTTTGCTACGATAAGCAAATACTTCTTGGCACCGGAATCAAAGAGATACCATAAACGTGCACAGGGATGGCCAGTATTTTGGCTGCAGGAAGCTTGGTGACTTCACTTAGCTGGATTATGCCCATGCATTATGATCCGCTTTGATTGCAGAAATTAGCTCGATTTACCACATTGGTAGCTCAGTTAGCTGGAGCGCTGGTCTGCGTTGGTTGTCCTGGGATACATGGTTTGAGAATTTGTCACGCGCTTCCATTTATCCCCCGTCTGAGAGGGTCAATTTGCAACTGGCCCGATAAGGTTCAGGACGAGCTTCCGGGACGGCCGTGCTGGTGGCTTGATGGTAGATTAAATCCTCGGACAGAATTAAATCCATGGGTCTAGTGGTGGGGACATGGTTCACGCAACAAACTGCTTTTCAGTGGGACCCTGGTTCATAGAGCCGCTCCAGCAATAATTCAGATTTATAGGTATACATTACGTTAAAAGAAATTATGCACATATGTTCGTAGCATGGGACCATTTGGGAGTACCTTGATGATTAGATTGTCTATGCAATTTCGTTTTAGTCTCAAGCTCTATAGTGAAGATTGATATTTTTGGTGGTTTGACTTTTCAGAAGGATTCTCTGCTGCTTGAGTCGACTAGCAGCAGTGACTGCACATCCAAAGGAAAGAATCAGGTGAGTTGTGATCACTGGTCAGGAAGGATTAATATGATGGATGCTATGTTCGATCGCCGTCTACCCATATTTGGGAAGTTCTCCATTAGTCACAACTATGGCCCTGTGAAACAATCTAACAACCGATAAAGTGGTTCGTGTTATACGTAATCATGCACTTGATCTCTGAATATTTATCGAAGCGTCCTTGAGCATGCTGGGCGCAAGTAAAAATACTTACCATATCTAGATCAACGGCACAGCATGACGTAAGATAACTGGAGCGAATTTATCATCCCGCTGTCCAAAGACAGCGGGATGCTAGATAGGATTTAGTTGTATCCAATAGAATGAATGGACTTTTGGTTGGCTAATCCATTTGGTAAAACTGCATGAAGATCTGTGAGTGAAAAGGAATTCAGACATGGACAAATGAATAGCGAGTTCAAGGATCAGACCATAAAAAAGTTTTGTCTCGACATTTCGATGCGCTTGATGCTGGTCCGGAACAATGTGCTCCTTCATCCACTACTGTGCTCTCCCACTCCTCAGTTAGACAACGCTGCGCATTAATTGCATACATTTCAATCATAGGTGCACATTTTCGTCGCCTTATCAATTCTTGTCTCTCACCACGAATGCTGTTGTGATATATCCCAGAATGGCACAGACACAATTACGGTGCGGCGTGCAGTGACTGTGGAAATGAGATGGAAGGATCCGCCAAGAACTTAAGTGGCACTTTACCAGACATTAAAATTGCGCAGGTGCTAATATGGAACGGCAAACAGTGACTGCGGAAATTAAATTGATGGAGCCACCATGTCAAATTAGATGGCACATTACAAGACATTAAAATGAAACCGCTCGATATATTTCTCGCATTTTTCGCTCTGCTTTCTAGGGTAAAGATGTTGCGAAGCCAGCTAGCCAATCGATACATACTGCCATAGTCGTATGGAAGCTATCAGGACGATTTTCTTTTCTTAGAATAATGGTAGAAATTGCCCATGCCCATACTTGAGCAGACGAGTGTATGGGTCATTTGAAGATAAGCAATCGTTCAGGTACCAGACAATGTGGAGGAAGGCATCCGAAGGCAAGTGCAGGCTCGGGATCTTACACAGTACCGTGACAGAGAAGTTATGGACTGACCTCACCTGGGCCCTCTCGTCAGCCCGTAGACAATTGCGCCCTACTGATTACAATTTTCGCGTACATTGAATTCCAGCTTGCGATGCGTTCTCCATATTCGACAGAGGATTAGGAGACGGGCCTCCAATATCGGCAAATGCGCATCGAACAACAATCAGATCTAGCCTGAATTGGCTGCAATCTCGCCGAAAACGGGCGACATGGTCATAGAGCGGCGTCTGACTGGCTATCCCTGAGCTGGAGCTGGCTGGACCTGTGCCGCCTATAGGCCACGCTATTCGACCCTCTTTAGACGGAAATGAGAACACTTCAGAGAAAATAGGGTAGTCAAAGCTGCTGAAGCTCAAGTCAAAAGACCTGGTCTGATACTGAGCTACTGATTAAAACTTGATACCTTATGGCAAAAAGGTCACGAAGGTTTGAAAAGCGGTACAGTCTGGCTGAGCCGGATCAGTCAGATGCACCTTTGTCCTACATGCAGGGAAGTAGACCTGCATGGGCTTCGCCATCGCTGGAATAAAGTCAAAATTCACAGCGGCGAATGTTCAGTGACTATCCAGATAAGCTATACTTGTCCGTAGGTTATTTTACATTTTACATTTTGCCTTTGGGGCATGCGCGCATCACCCACATTGCAGGACATCCAGGGCTGATTTCGATATGTGTTTAGATGGAAGGTTTTACATCAAGCGGGTAATAATTAAATAAGGTGCACATTGAGCAATGCCTGAATGTTGTACTGCAGTGGTACTTGGGCTACTTTGGTGAAAATATCTCTATATAACGCTGACGGAATCGCCTAACATTTAGCATAATCACGATTATTTTCGCATGATTTGGTAAATGATGCTTACGATGTTTATTCACGTCATTTGAAACATAGAAACCAGCACGAGCCTATGGTGTTTCTTTTTAAATTAGCACGTGAATGCTGCTTGCTTGCGTGTCACGCAAGCCGTACACTCTTGGTAATGGCATTGCCCCGAAGCAGGGAAGTCCTTCCTGTGACAGTAGGTGATTACGGGCGCGATGCTAGCAGGTCAAAACCTGAGCACTCAACGTGGCCTCTCGGCCGGCAGCACGCGTCTGAAGCCGGTCTCTGTCTCCGTGTTTGTCTCATTCATCGATAGTTTCCGCCCAGACTCGAGTAGTTCTTCTCCTCCCTCCCCATACCATCTCCCTTCTGCGTTAGCCTTTTATTGCACCGTGAGATAGCACCGAGTGTCTGGATTTGCTGAACGGCTCAAGCAGCAGCGGCTCCAGACTGAAACGTTTGGTGGAAGCCTATCTGGTCCACATCAGTATCTGTCCGAGGTTCACGCTCACAAAGCGTGAGTAGACGAAGGGTGAAGGGGCGCGCTGGCTAGTTGCGATGCTTATGTTTTCACTGAATATGTATTTTAAATCGACAGCAGAATACTGAACATAGATGATTGATTTAACGGGCTAATTTTCCATCACAAATGCAAATCTGATCATAACTACTATGTAAAAATATGTGCTGCTCCGCTTATTTGCCCGTTGGTTGGTTGTTGGTTATACGACTCCTTGGTTGCAGTGTTAAATAGCGTCGTCAATCTCTCACGCCGAATTGGTCGCGGGCGAAGAGTAGCGGCAGGTAGGTATCGCACCCACAACATTTCGGTTGGGAGACTGGCACCTTCCCCTGGACTACTCTCCCCAAGATCTAGTTGTCATACATGCATTCATGCACACATGCATACCTACATGTACACACACACACAATATATATATATATATATATATATATATATATATATATATATATATATATATATAGCGTAGTGTTCACGTGTACCTACTTTTAAGCATCTGTTGTATTGGAACCTGTGGATTAGGCTGTGACGTATTGCCATGTTTATTTTAGTTGTAATGACAGTTAACAATCGGTGCGTGGGTCATCTTCGGGGATAGAATGAACCAGTTATTGTAATGTTCAAGGCACGATCAGCGCAGCACTCACAAAATGTCAATCACACGGCACGGGCAGTTGCTGATGCGAAGCGTGCAATGCAAAACATTGTTGCAATTCATCATGAGAAGCTGTCAAGCGAATGCTAACTGAAAATTCATCTGAAGCTCGTCTTCTGTTCTTCCCCGTGGTGTATTAGTAGGGCAGTGTTGATTTTTACACGACGTCCACCGCTTTCTAAAACTATATATATATATATATAGTCTTGTAGACTCGATCATGAGACCCACACATCGTGGGAGTGTTGGTGTGATGTGCCCGGAAATTAAAGCAATCGGCCACGACAAAATCAAACCTGCTGACATATCTGCTAGTGGGTGTAAAATAGCTCAGACGTCCCGCGTGAACTAAACCCCTTTCACAGTCCACCTATACCGATATATGCCACCCGGTATTAGAGACCCATCACATGTTTGTTCATTATTTATATCATAAAGTGCCGGACATCTTGTAATTTGAGTGGCCACCTGCGATAGCAGAACGAAGGGACGAATGATTATAACCGACTAACGACCAAGTTGCATGCCACTTGAAACATTGACGGTAATTTCGCCAGACAAGCAATGCAAAGGAGCACATTGCGACACGACGTTGTATTTGGCTTACATCTGCCAAAGTAATTAATAGCCGCTAGCTAGGCATGTTGTAGCACTATACCGTGGTACACCTGATTCCTGTATGCAGGCTATGCATAAAGTGCACTGTGAACCGTGCATTGTTTGAAGCACGTTACTTCGGGCGTCTCATAGTTGCAAATTGCAGCAATTGAAATTATAAGGATTACTTAAGCTTACATCCCCATGTGTGATACTGGCCACTTTAAATGGGTTCATTAAACGGATGTTCAGCATTCCCTTTCATCGCGAAAGCGAACATGCTTATCTCAAGGAAGCTATTTGTTTCTGTCATTTTATCCCCTCCACACTCAGTATTTCATGCTAACATCACACCATGTCTTCACTCATATGTTCCGCCAGTGCGTCGCCGTCCATCACCATAGTCCACTATCATTGTACACTACCATTGTCCATTACTATTGTAAATTACCCGATCACATTATCATTGTACATTACTATATTGTATCCATCCGCATAGGCGTAACATCGTTCTTAAAACTGGGGCGACGAATATTGCTGAAGACGAGGGTAGATTTGGCAACGGATTTTCGTAAGGGCAAGATCCCTAAGTTGGTGCATGTGCATGGAACCTCTGTGTGTTGACTAGGAGAGGAGATGTCACAGAAGCATCTTAGGTCCCACACATTATTATTGCAAAGTTCGACACCTGCCAAGATTATTTCACAATGTGAGACGGTGAAGTTCACGTATTTTGATTTCAGAAAAGCACATGACTACACAGATTACACATGAAAATTCCAACTTGACTCACCAATCCTGCTTCCACCCAAGGAAAGAACCGTGATAAAAACCGATGGATGCCGTGCTAACATCTGTGTTTGCATCAAAGTTCGCGTATATCACGTTTACGACTGATGCGATTCCTGGCCGTGTTCAACCGAGTTGTAAGGGGCACACAGCCTGCGAGTGATGGCTGTATCTGTTGGCTCGGAAATCATACTGAGTTTATTACAAACGAGACGCTCATTCGGTATATTTCAATAACAAACAAACAAAATATAGTGAAGGAGACGAAAAAGAAGTTATTTACTACAAATATCATGAAGTATGGAGGTAATGTAAGCATTTCCTAAATGAAATTTGTGGAACACATACCAATACTGAAGGAGACAATATTAGGTCTTCTCCAAAACTGTGGATATACCCCAGCCCGGAACCGGTTGACGTTACACCCATGTTCATCAGAATGTCTTGTTTCCTTATTTTGCTACACACTCGACAACAAATACGCATAAGTCCAGTTTTCTTTTACATGATTGGCGAAGAAGTACTCGATTAGCTGCACATAGACTGTGTTGGGCTGCTCACTCTCCTCATCTTGACCCAGACATCCCTGGGAGCAACAATACATACATCAATCGACATGATGCATCTGTATCGACCATCTGCCATGCCAGTATGTGTGGTGATCTGCTTTCCATCCGTGACCATAGTAAGGTGTCATTTGTGCATTCATTGTTATACCTTGGCATCCACGTGTCAGATGGTACTACTACACACACTAACGTCTCTTGCCTCCCTAAGAAAATGTTGTCCCGGCCGTTGCTGAGGTGGCTGATGAGAGCCTACATCGAGTAAAGTTAGTTGCGCCGCTCAGGGATGAAGCTTGGTGCAGATTATTCCGGCTCAAGCAGTTTAAAACTCTGGTGGACCCAGTGGACGCTCAAAGGCCTAGTGGCTAGCATTCGAGATCATTCGGAGATGCGGCTGAAGGCCTGGCCTCTGATGGCGGACCAGACGGCCGGCTGGACGCCACCCCTGTCTCAGGAGAGGCCGACCTGTTGGCCGGTGGCCGCTGATGGTGGACCAGACGGCCGGCCTGACGCCACCCCTGTCTGAGGAGAGGCCGACCTGTTGGCCGGTGGCTGCTGATGGCGAACCAGACGGCGGGCCGGACGCCACCCCTGCCTCAGGAGAGGCCGACCTGTTGGCCGGTGGCCGCTGATGGAGGACCAGACGGCGGGCCGGACGCCACCCCTGTCTGAGGAGAGGCCGACCTGTTGGCCGGTGGCCGCTGATGGCGAACCAGACGGCGGGCCGGACGCCACCCCTGCCTCAGGAGAGGCCGACCTGTTGGCCGGTGGCCGCTGATGGTGGACCAGACGGCCGGCCGGACGCCACCCCTGTCTCAGGAGAGGCCGACCTGTTGGCCGGTGGCCGCTGATGGCGGACCAGACGGCCGGCCGGACGCCACCCCTGTCTCAGGAGAGGCCGACCTGTTGGCCGGTGGCCGCTGATGGTGGACCAGACGGCCGGCCGGACGCCACCCCTGTCTGAGGAGAGGCCGACCTGTTGGCCGGTGGCCGCTGATGGCGGACCAGACGGCCGGCCGGACGCCACCCCTGTCTGAGGAGAGGCCGACCTGTTGGCCGGTGGCCGCTGATGGCGGACCAGACGGCCGGTTGGACGCCACCCCTGTCTGAGGATAGGCAGAACGCCACAACTCCGCCCCTCTGACTTACGCCGTCCATCACCATGCGGGCCATGATTAGCTAATGCTACGCTAGCTTTTGAATAATGTGATAATTCATTGCCTTTTCCGGTGCTTCTGGCCATGACCGACCAATGGTGGCGCGCGTTGCAATACTACACTGTTTGGGTGGCAAACGTAATAAACAAGTTAAAAACAGGGCCCGACCTCAATTCTGCAGGCCGTCTGATGAAATTATGCACATAGTCTAACAGTGTGGTTATGAATGTATGTTTCCCGTTTTTATGGTACGGTTCACTTTACCCTGGTCGTATTTAACCAATGACCTTATAATTTGCCTACTTATTATTATGTATATATATTATATATATATATTATATATATTATATATATTATATATATTATATATATTATATATATTATATATATTATATATATTATATATATTATATATATTATATATATTATATATATTATATATATTATATATATTATATATATATATATAGATATACTTATTGCATGCTTACTGACATCTCTTTTGACGAATACATCTGCAAGGAAGCATAATGTCAGTAAAGATGGTTAGTGGGTTTGTCCAGCTACCTTTCTAGACCTATCAGATGGTGCAGAACCGGCTGTGAACTGTTGTCAGCGTGGATGATGGACGGGTGTGTTTCGCGCCGCGCCGGGCCGCGCGTCCTCGCCGGCTGACCGGTCGAGCGAGGCGCATTTTTCTCGCCGGCGTCCGAATGTAAAGCTCGCATGTCTGAGCGCGGTCAACCTTGGTCTAAGTGTATGAGAAATGCTGGCTATAAATAACTGAGCACGCCGGCACTGGCATACCGCTGTCGGCATATATCCTGGCGGCCGCCCCGCCCAGCCGTCTGGCATCGGCGCGCCACTCTCTGTTCCTGTTCGTCCCCGCCGCCAGCCAGGCGCACGCGCGATCCCGGCAGAACATCACAGATGATGATCCTGAGGGAGGGCAAGGCAATGCCGCGCCGGTAGCTCAGTTGGTTAGAGCGCTGGCCTGCACTGGTCTCCCCTGTATTGGCAACACAGGGTTCGAGTCGCTTCGCGCGCTCGCATTTAGCCCCCGGCCGGGAGTGTCAGTTGGCAGCTGGCCCGATAAGGCCGGGGACGAGCTACCGGGCGGCCGTGTCGGTGCATTGGCGGCACGTTAAACTTTCGGTCTAAATTCTGCCGTTGAACTGGAGTTCATGGATCGGGTGGTGGGGCCAGGGTTCACGCAACAAGCTCTGCTTAGCGATAGAACCCTGGCTCCTCAAGCCACCCCAACAACTTGGACTAAAAAAAAAATTAAATAAAAAATAAAAAATGCGACAGACAGGGAGCAACATGTGGGCAGATCTGCCCGTCGATGTCAGTAGTTACAGCCCACTAGTCGCCACTGGGCTTGTGTAATCATGCGGAGCTCCCCAAGCCCAGCCAGCAAAGCACGGTGCCAATATCATGCCGAATCACCTAATCAGGTGAGGCTTAGCTGTGCAGAATGCAGCTGACTCTTCCGAAATGTGTTCCGGCTCTCCCACTCATCGAAACTTATCTCATTTCCCTTGCGCAGAACACGCCCTCTCGCCACTCTGTCTGTGCTCGGTCTGGATGACAAATTGGAATAAAATGTCTTGAAAATGCGGCGCTAGCGGCGTAACTTCAATACCTGTGGCAAACTTTCCCATGGATATTATTCTGTTCACTTCTTATTAGTACCAAGAAGGCCCTTACTACATCTGTTGTTATATTCCTTGAAGAAGTTGAGACTTGGCCGCATCGACACTAATTTTTAATTTACTGATATATTGTGCACGAACTGCTGATAGTGCACGCACGGATGCGATTATTTGGATGGCTGGTTACTCTTTGAGGGTTGACCATGAAGCCTAGGCCCAGGCCCAGGCCCAGCTCAAAGACCTCAACACTGCCCATGAACGGTCATACGGTTCAAAAGTTGGCGAAGTGTTGCGGAGACGGCTAGAGCTCTTCAGATGGGACAGCTGAGCTAATCCCCAAGTAGTCCCGAAGCATTCCGAAGCTATGTAGTCGTTTTTGAGACGAGAAAGGCGCAATGCTTATCAAGCGTTTGTTGTGGAGGCTAAGAATATTCTCGGTGACAAGTGAGTTTTGTACAAGAAATGGACGGATGGGCTGGTAATTACTTGCAACAATCGTGTACAGTCAAAAGTGCTCTATCGATGGCTATGATATTGTGGTATAATATACGACGATGAGGCATGCAATGATGAAATTTGAGAACCAAATTATCATAATTTGACTTTTAATTAAACGGTCCTGATCCCATGGGAAGCCTTCCAGACAGGAAGCTGAATCTTGGTAAGCATGGCGACTGTAGTGAATCATTTACTTCATCCGTTAGAGAGACACAGTTTCTGGGGCGCATCGCTTCTGCCGAATGTGTCCTTGGCGCTCTGGACCAGCGATGAGCCAGAAGTAAGCTACCGACGTCCGTGTTGCGGAGGCACGGTCAGCGATGGCTCGGCTGCAGCCACTATCCGACCAACCAGTGTCCTGACGACGGAAATGTCGCCGCAAGGTCCTGTCTTGGCCCAACAAATACGGGTACTTCAGGGGACGTATTCCGATGAAAGTTCATTGAAGCCCGTTCTGTGATGAGACTAGGGCGTCGATGTGTTTCCCTGGCTAACGTGGTCGCGTTTCCTAGACTGTGGCGGCGCTGTTCCTCTGACTGACGCTGCTTTGTCTCCCAGCACTACGACTGTCGGAACCACATCCGCGTGATCCAGCCGATTGGCGACGGCGGTCGGCTGTACGTGTGCGGCACCAACGCCCATAACCCCAAGGACCTGGTCATCTACGTGAGTACAACGTCAGCCGGCTGTACGTGTGTGGCACCAACGCCCACCACCCCAGGGACCTGGTCACCTACGTTAGTACAACGTCAGCCGGCTGTACGTGTACGGCACCAACGCCCACAACCCCAGGGACCTGGTCACCTACGGTCATTTGTGTACAACATATAGTCAACCGGCTGTACGTGTGCGGCACCAACGCCCACCACCCCAGGGACCTGGTCACCTACGTTAGTACAACATCAACCGGCTGTACGTGCACGGCACCAACGCCCACCACCCCAGGGACCTGGTCACCTACGTTAGTACAACGTCAGCCGGCTGTACGTGTGCGGCACCAACGCACACTACCCCAGGGACTTAGTCATCTACGTTAGTACAACGTCAGCCGGCTGTACGTGTGCGGCACCAACGCCCACCACCCCAGGGACCTGGTCACCTACGTTAGTACAACGTCAGCCGGCTGTACGTGTGCGGCACCAACGCCCACCACCCCAGGGACCTGGTCACCTACGTTAGTACAACGTCAGCCGGCTGTACGTGTGCGGCACCAACGCCCACAACCCCGGGGACCTGGTCACCTACCTGAGTACAACGTCAGCCGGCTGTACGTGTGCGGCACCAACGCCCACAACCCCAGGGACCTGGTCACCTACGTTAGTACAACGTCAGCCGGCTGTACGTGTACGGCACCAACGCCCACAACCCCAGGGACCTGGTCATCTACGTGAGCGCAGCACACGCAGGCGTGGCGGTGGTTAGGGCGCTGCCGTGGAGTAATGTGCGTGGACCCTAAGTGAACTCTATAACTTCTCCCTGATCTTGAGAAATATCAGACATGTTTGAAATTTACTCATCACAACTGGGCATCTTTCATTTCTATTTCAGTGGTGGGCAATCAGCAATTTGAATGGTGGTATGATACGTCCTACATCGTCCCTTTTTGGGGGGGCTGGGGAGAGGGGCGGCGCCACCACACTAAAATAAAACAATGTATAGGAGAAAAAAAACCTCCCTAGAGAGAAATAAAGTTTTTAGAGAAGGAAAGAAACGCCACGACTTTGCTTCCCCCCACAAAAAAAAAAAAAAAACCAAAAAAAAAAAAAAAAAAAAAAAAAAAAAAAAAAAAATAAAAAAAAATAAATAAAAAAAAAAAAAAAAAAAAATAAATATTATTTTTTTTTTTAATATTTAGAATGAAAAAAAAAAAAAACATAACTTTCAATTTATGGTTATTAAGTCTGTAACAATTTCCTTATACTAAAATTATGTTTTAGTTTCATCCCTCCTAACATGGCACTGACAATCAGTCAGTAGTCATGCAACGTAAGAGTAACGTAAATATCATGAGTTAGTTGTGATATGCCCACATCTACAATTGGACGCATGTAAAGAACACAATCATCTGTATCCACTACCCATCGGTACGTACATCAGCCTGGCCCCGTCTTGTGATAGCTCGCCTACCGCTTCTGTATCGTGTCTGCAGCAGCTCTTTGATTCTAACTTCAGCTGGACTGCATGGTCCACTGCACCTTGAAACGTCGTCGACACTGGTGGTGGGCTGCTTGTGCCATGTACTACCGGAAGCAAAAGACCACCCCGTAGGCACATTAACACTAGGAATAGCATCCACTCCGCTGCGATAACTCACATTTGGCAGTTGTTTACCGGCACCTCATGCATGGCCGACCTTGCACGCTCCCGCTGTTCTAGTGTGCCGCTGGTACGGTAGGTGTCGCCTTAGGTGCGTTTTGGTACTGCTCGACCACTTCACTATCAATGCATCGAGTCTCGCCGATGGCTGAACTGACTTATTTACATGATTCTGGCATTATGTCGGGTTCGCCCAGTTGCGCTGGCGCAGTCAGCTGTTGGCTCTTGCCGAATAAACCGATACCAGCTGGGAAGTGCTTAGGGTTCTTAATCGAGTACTTGAAGTTCTTAACTGTATTCTATCCTTGTTATGTCAACACAGGTAACTAATAATTTGTACATTTTGGGGAAGGGATTATACGTCCATCCCCAATGTTGGCGGGTCGCCTGGTTGAGGTGCACTGCAGGGGGATGGAGAAGGAGGTGAGGAGTGTCAGGAGGTGGTGAAGTAGGCTGTGGTAATACATTGGAGAACCACCTGGCTGCCGGTTTGACCCCATCATCCAATGACGTGGAATAGTGCCCGAACTTGTCAGTGAGTAGTGTGTGGCAAGGTGACCGGGGCGATCCCCATGGTAGGCTCCAGCAGGACGGTAGAACGATACCACCCCTCAAACATACGTGGTGGGCGGTGATACAGAGAGCCCCGGGGACATGGTGGTCGCCAGGGAGAAGTCCAAGGACTGGGTGATCGCCGGGGAGAAGTCTTGGGACAGGGGGATCGCCGGTGACGGGTCCAGAGACAGGGTGATCGTCGTGGAGAGGTCCGGAGACAGGGTGCTCGCCAGGATAGGCTCAGGCAGAGCGGCGCCACCCCTCAGACCTTCACAGTGACCGGGGGAGGCCGAGAAGTACAGGGACAGGGCGATGGACTCCAGCCGACTCGGTCCCGTCATCACTGACCGGAAGCCCAACCCTGTCTTCCGTGGAATACCGGCTCCGGAATATACGGCACCGCGCAGGAGGCACTAGAAGTACCCTGGTAGCTCAATTCGAAGAGTTGTGTCGTCTATCAGTTTTTGCTGCTGTGGCAGGGCTGGGCTGGGCATGGTGGCATGACAGACTCTGATAAAATGTCACTGAAGTGAAGTGTTCTCATCGCGTGGTTAATTCGGATTCCACACAACGTGCTAGGTTTTGTATAGACCTTGATCGATCCCCATACTAGGCAGACTTTCGTGAATAAGAGTTTGTTCTGTCTCCGCCCACTCAGTAAACGTTCCAATCAACTTATAAAAGCCATCTGACAATCGGAAGCTGTAAGTAGCTATTGGCGATTCGGTGGACTTGAAGAGGTGATGTGGTTCGCACGACCCACTGCACCTGCACAGCCGAACTCATACTGCGACTACTTGCAAACTGAAAAGGGCTGTCATTTGAGTCAGTCTCATCATGCTCACAGATTAGCTGGATAGCGAATGACAGACAATTCAGCCGCGAAAGTATAGCTGGATAACGAATGACAGATAATTACGGATCTGATACGTCGGTTATACTTCCATATCTAAATAATTAACTATTTTTTCGGAATGACATTTTCTTGGAGTGCAATTATTCATGTCTGTGGACATCCATGTGCAATGTGCATGCCGATGCCATGACGAAATGTAAAGCATACCATTCATCGCCATAAGAATAAGTTGCAATTTAGCCGATCCAATGCATAACAATGACATGCATCCAATCCAACAGACATAGTCCGGATTAATTCAACCGCCTATTCCGGCGGTCAGCGTTGTGTGGGACTGGAATGGAGCTGCAATGAAGTTGTAAGCCGACGCTTGATCCATTCCTCCCGCATCGAAATGTAGCAGTCTCGTCGTGCCACAGACCGTAGCGCTGTGTGCTCGCTGGTAGTCCTGCCTTGAAACCCTACCACGTCCGTCTATGATCTCTACCGGCCACGACAAGTTGTACAATGCGGTGGCGTCCGCTGTGTGGGCCACCGCGGTCTCGAGGACTTGAGCAACACTTCAGAGACAGCGGAACAGCGTGTGGTCCAGTCGTCCGCTCACTGCCTGCCGACAAAATTCACGTCAGCTTGTCTCACTAGGTCACGCTGCAGACTCTGTCAGCCAAGTCAGCCGCCTCGAATATACACCAATTGCGTTTACTAAGTTAAGTAAGAAGGCGGACGAGCGAGGAGAAAGTTCAGCTGAAAGCTCGTGCGACTTACATTGTCAGCAGGGGAGTGCTATTTATTTGTGCCACGCCGCCTCTATGGGCCGGGGCCATCAAGGACACCAGAGTTATCACGGTTGCCCTTCTTTGTTGCGAATGCACCTTGGGTGAGAAGAGGGCGGTGCCATCTGGCGCGGTTATCAAAACGAAACTTCGAAATAGCGCCTTTGGTATTGTAGCAAGACATTAGTTTCATGAACAAGGGACCGAAAATTGGAGGACAATGGAGGAGGAGCACCATCTCGCAAAGCTATAGTCGAGTAGAAAACAAGATGCGGGTATAGGTCCGTCCAACTTACTCCGCGTTTCCGATATTTTCAGCAGGGCTAAGTTGAGAGCGGCCTGCAGCGATCTCGGCTGCACTGTAACAAGGCCAGAAGCGCACTGAAATGGAAGGAGAAACGAAAACTGTTTTCCATTCCCATACCATTGCTTTGCCCTTTTCGATGCAACTTCCCCGTTTTTGGCAAAATCATTTTTGGAACCAAAATCTGGCCCTGACACCATTAATGAGAAGCCTTTCCGGTGTTCTCTTGCGGTTTTAGCGATTGTTGTATTCGTCCTGCATCAAGTCTCCGGGAAAATGCATGGGCACTTAGTAAGATAATAGGTACGCCCAATCAGTAACGTTGGGATGGCTGTAAGGGATGGTTAATTTGGTGATTTAGTGCTATAGAAGCGGTTTGGGCCAGATCAAGGCAACAGTTGACCAACGTTGGAATGCTGTGTCGAGTGCGCAGCCGCTACACCAGTGCAGTGGTGGCCGCCTCTGTCGGCCAGTGATCGCCACGATGACGTTTGAAGAGTACACAGCCGCTACACCAGTGCAGTGGTGGCCGCCTCTGTCGGACAGTGACCATCACGATGACACTGGCATGTTATATGAAGTGCATAGCCGCTATACCAGTGGTGGCCGCCTCTGTCGGCCAGTGACCATTACAATGACACTTGGATGTCATGTGAAGTGTATAGCCGTTATGCCAGTGTTGGTCGCCTATGTCGGCCAGTCATCGTCGCGATGACGTCGCGATTGTCTCGCCTTCAAGCACCGGTAATTAATTGGAAACCCAACAAGCGATCCGATTGCATCGCGACCTGAAATGCCCTTAGCTAGTGGGTTCGTAGAGCTCCACCTCTGTTTTGATGTTGTCTTTGGGAACAAACAAACCTCTGCCTACTCTGGGGAGCAAGCAATGAATGGCCCGTCCTCCTCTCACTGCTATGTATGACGCGGAAAACCCCGGCTGCTGAACTCCATCTGGCAATAAATTGATGCATTATTATGCATCCCGAATGCGCTGACGGTTGTATACGGCCGGCCCGCAGGCGAACCTGACCAACCTGCCGCGCACCGAGTTCGTGCCAGGCATCGGCAACGGGATCGCCAAGTGTCCGTTCGACCCGGACGACAACTCCACCGCCATCTGGGTGGAGCACGGCAACCCCGGCGGCCTGGCCGGCCTCTACTCGGGCACGGTGGCCGAGTTCACCAAGGCCGACAACGTCATCTTCCGCACCGACCTCTACAACGCCACCACCAAGCGGCGCGAGTTCATGTTCAAGCGAACCATCAAGTACGACAGCAAGTGGCTCGACAGTAAGTGGACTGGGCGCGGAGCTTGGCTTCTCAAAATGCATGACTCCCTTGGTTTCGGGACGGGATATGGGTACGGGTAGTACGGGATGTGATATCGTACACCTATGAGTTGTTCATGTTTGGTACTTTGCATGCTCGGGACACACCTGTAAGATGATCATGTTTGGTCCGTTGACCGGCTCGAGACACACCTGTAGGTTGCTCATGCTTGATCCGTTGTCGTCTCGGAACATATTTGTAAGCTGTTGATGCTTGGTCCTTTGGCCTGTTCGAAGCATGTTGCTCAGTCTTCTGGCCGTATCAGAACGTACCTACATGTTGATCACCTATTCTTGGTTGCTTGCCGGCATGGCTTTGGAATGATGAGGATCCACGTGAAAACCTATGCGTATCGTCTACTGTTCTCTCGCAGCTATTGTCAAGGCTTTGGAAAGCAAGAAATAAATCGTATGCGAGCATATGCGAATTCCTTCCATGTCTATGCACAAGTTTTCATTTTTGCATGTGCCCATTTGTTGATGTTATTCGAATTATTGACGTTCATTTCATCGCCATGCAGTACCTACCTGCCAACTGATACATAGCAAGCACAACGAGAGACTAAATGGATTTGCTTTCATTCGTGTTCTGCTACGTACATGCACTTTCCCGGGCGACATGGTCACACATCGCTCCACGCGCGTCTTGCAGTACCGCTGCCTGTTCTTATGCAAACTAGTTATTAGAACCTAAAACAATTGATATTCTATCCATATGTATTTCTGGTACTGTTATGTATTATGTTTTCACAGCGCCAGAGACAATCTCTTGGCGTTGCTGTCGGCCCACCGATAACTTCCTCCTAACAGCAAGCATGCCTCTCTTTGCATAATGCTCGTCCCACCTGGCAAAAGATGGCTGCACCGTTGTAATGCAGGTTCACTCCAATTTGAGTCACAGATGGCAATATTGTATGCAAAGTTATAATCTGCAGGCATCATTAGTTACGCCTGCCTTCTTGTTTCATTAGCACGCCACAAAGAGTACTGACTGGTAATGTGGTTTATTTCAGAGCCGAACTTTGTGGGCTCCTATGACATCGGAGAGTACGTGTACTTCTTCTTCAGAGAGACAGCATTGGAGTATATAAATTGTGGCAAAGCGATTTATTCCAGGTGAGCCATTAATCGTCGTCATGCTCTTGCTCAGTGTCACTGAACAGCGGGTGGTCAGTGCCACTGAACTCGTGGTTTGTGACTTTTCCTTGGGGGCTGCTTATTTGCACTATGTATTGGTTATGATGACATCAACTGTAAGATCGTGCACATGATAGTGAGATGAACCTGCCTTTCAGGGTTGCTCGAGTCTGCAAGAAAGACACGGGAGGCAAGAACATTCTGTATCAAAACTGGGCGACTTTCGTTAAGGCTCGCCTGAACTGCTCTATTCCTGGAGAGTTTCCATTCTACTTCAATGAAATCCGTGAGTAAATCATGTATTGTCGAACTTTCACGAGCCTCCTGCCATGGTTCCATCTTGCCATAAATGCCATGGCTATTTTGTCGGAGTACTGAAAGTACTCACTCCTGTGGGTCCGACCTGCGACCATTGCACAGCCGCCAATGGCTATTTGTCGGATTTTCCGGGAAAACTAAATCATATGAAAATGTCAGCGAACGTGGTCATTTTGCCATCTGCCCCAAGTCCGATCAGATGGTTCCTTCGTTTCAGAATCGGTGTATAAACTGCCCGGAGATGACACTGAGTTTTACGCTGTCTTTACCACGTCCATGAACGGTCTGATGGGATCTGCCATCTGCTCCTTCGTCCTGCGTGACATACAGGTGACATTATCGCTGGTGGTAGCGGCGTTAGAGACTGATGCTGGCGTATCGATGTTCAAACTCGGCAGGCCGCGGACCGGGCATTCAGGTCAGCATCGATCACGTCGTGGCTGAAACCCAGCCCCTCGGCCCCCATTGACCGGGGCTCGTGACCTCCCACTGACTAGAACTGGACTTATGGTATACAATTTAAGTTACCACACGATTGCACACAAAATAAATGTGTAAGCCGCAGGATGCTCATTTATCAGACGTTTACGCGAGTTCGTGTTGGCTATATTGTCGAGATATGATAGCAGTTGGTGATATTCACCACATCCGCCATAGGCTATGCAGTCGGGCCGGATCGGATATGTAAACCGCTCATGCAGAGGTCTGCACAGCTGATGAACAGCAAATTGGCGTCACACATAGCGACTCCATTAGCGCTTCATTATGCCAGGTAAACTGCAATACTGCCAGAAACACGGGCGTTCATTTGGAAAATTATTCGGAGGGGATGAAGCCAACGAGTGGGTCCAAGTGGATGGGTTGGGTCGGGGGGCACACTCTATATGGTCCCGTGATGAAAGTTGAAATTATTGGAAGGTTTTGGAACAAAGAATATTTGCAACTTCAAGTAACTGTATCACATGCGTGCACGTGATGAATCAAGTAACTGTGTCACACACGTGACGCTTAATTGCGTGAAGAAACACACATTGTTTAGCCATGTGCTGTTTCGTTATTTTGATCAGACGTGCACTGTAGTTGTTGACTTTGACAGCTCATTGTGGCCGATGTATGTAAATGTTCCGGTATAATTAGCGACCCACGTTCAAAGCACAATCTGGACCTTTATCCCAATTCTTGGGTGCACAGTGCGCCCCATACACACATACCTTGAGTGCCATAAGGCCACTATAATGTTGAGCCAATTAGCAGCCAGTCAAGTAGTCGGTCAAGCAATGAGCTAACCGGATGTCAAAGTACTGGCGAAGCAAGCAATGGCGAAGCAAACAATGACGAAGCAAGCAATGGCGAAGCCAGCGACTGGTACAGCAAGCAACTGGCGAAGCATTCAATGGCGCGGATTCCGGCCGTAGTTGCCGTTGCCTTCCCGAGAACATCAATGGAGGGTTGCGATTGTAGAAGCTTATCGGCAATACCTGTCGTGCCTGGCAGCGTGGGACACCGTTCACGTCCTTTAGAGATGCGTGGAGCATCGCTCCGGTCTGTCCGAGCCACCTGGCGCGACGTGTGATCTCCGAGCTGCGTCTGCCGCTGCAGGCTGTGTTATCGCTGTCCCGGCGAGACAGCGAGGGAGCGGCCGACCGTGCAGCGGCCAGCCGTCGCGATGCGATTGATTTCATTGGCGTAAACATGTATCGATGTGACCCGCGCCAGCCGACCAACGCTGCGCGATTCGTGGAAGCTCCCGGCGTGATGCGAGGTAGCTCGGGCAGCGTCGCGAGACGTAGCCCGGGTGCGCTCGGTGGAGAGGATGATTCCCAGCCGGCCAACGCCGAAGTCAGCCAGCCGTCGTGTTTTTTTTTCTTCGGCGAAACGACCTGACCCGACCCGAGCCGATCGAACCCAAGCGTCACGCTGTTCAAGAGCTTTTCCTTTGTTGCAACGTTTCAAGTCCTCTGCTACTCACTAAGAATGACACGAATTTCACGATTTGTATTCTCACCCACTCCCATATCAACGCAACTCACTTCCATAGCAATTTGACGAAATGGGAATCATTTCAAAGAAGTAGTACTGTGGCAGGGCGTTATGCGTCTTTACGGCGTGTGAACTGCGCCGCTCAACAGCTCGAGATACGGAGCTCGAGATCGTGCACAGCACCCAACAACTGAAGTGGTATCCAGCAACTGGTGTATATCGACCGATCGTCGAGAGAGGGTAGCTGTGAACGGTTCACAAGCTTCCGGCCGCCATACAGTACCCTACCCGCCCTACCTGACTGCCCTACCTAACTGCCCCATCTGACTGCCCCATCTGACTGCTCCACCCTACCTGACTGCCCTACCTGACTACCCTGCCTGACTGCCCTACCTGACTGCCCCATCTGACTGCCCAATATGACTACCCTACCTGACTACCCTACCTGACTGCCCTACCTTACTACCCTGCCTGACTGCATCATGGAAGCTATCTTGCCCACCTCTTGCCATCACTCATCGACATCCCTAATGACATAAAATGCATTGGCAGGTAACAAGTGGAAGATGTTGCTAGTTGGCTTTCTCAGAATTTGCGCATGTTTCCCATTGACTGAGCGTTGTTAGACAATCGCATTAACTCACCTTGCCCCGCCTGAACCCTATCTATTCATGTTGATATATGTGCTATTCACTCATATATTTTATCCCATCGTCTGAAATTGGCCAGAGCTGGCAGCAGAGACTAATCTAATAACCAACCAACCATGTTCGCAACACTGACACAGAATCTCTGTAAAATACAAATGGCATATTCACCGACATAGTTTTGTGACTGAACGTGTGCTTTCAGGAAGCATTCGATGGCAAATTCAAGGAACAGAAGACATCTAGTTCAGCGTGGCTTCCGGTCAGCAATTCTGCTGTACCTGAGCCTCGACCGGGACAGTGCGTCAAGAACACACAGGCACTACCAGGTACGAGAACAACCCACAGCACACAGGCACTACCAGGTACGAAAACAACCCACAACACACAGGCACTGCCAGGTACGAAAACAACCCACAACACACAGGCACTACCAGGTACGAAAACAACCCACAACACACAGGCACTACAAGGTACGAAAACGACACACAGCACACATGCACTACCAGGTACGAAAACGACACACTACACAGACATTGTCAGGTACAACGACACACAACACAGACACTGCCAGGTACGACGACACACAACACACAGACACTGCCAGGTTCGACGACACGCGACACACAGGCACTGCCAGGTACGACAACGACACACAACACACAGACACTGCCAGGTTTGCCGTCACACGACACACAGGCACTGTCGGGTACGACAACGACACACAACACACAGACACTGCCGGGTACGACAACGACAGCGACACACATCACACAGACGCTGCTGGGTACGACAACGACACACAACACACAAGCCCCTAGGGGCACAAAAGCCCGGCACCTCGCCTGCCCCAGAAGGTGACAGCGTCTGAATGAAGTCGCGATAGATTCAGGCACAACGTCACACAGAATAAACACGAAACATAGTGCCATGAATTTGCTTGGGTTCAATCTAAGCATGTTTATATACACTATGGACTATCTGGTTTGGCTTGGATCGATACTTATGAAGCTATCGAAAGCATAATTTAGTGGTAGGTTTTTAACAAGCGCACCGGAGAGCAAATCAGGGAACTGAGCCGGGGGAATCCGGGGGGGGGGGGGGGCGGTTTCTACTCTCCCGCTAGAATTTCAGAAACTACTGAAACTAGAAGCTCATCTGGAGGAGAGATTACGGCTGTAGAGAAGTCCCTGCAATATAAATGTGACCCTAGGTCAATGACGTTAGAATCAAATGAGGTCGAGATCGACCAGCACACCGCACCGTCGCGCCACCTCGCCACCTCGCCTCTGTGACCTTGAACGCCAGGCGACAAGCTGGCTGCCAGGCGGCCTGCTGGCAGCCAGCCGGCCGACCTTGTACCCACCCGCACAGCCATGCCTGCAGACCTCCGGTGGGTCGTGGGGATCTCGCGGTATGCTTCCGTCGCAACAGATTGGGTTTCCTCCCGAAAACATTTACGTGTTTCTGAGTGCGACAGTTTTGACCGTTATTTCATGGATAGGCGAAATGTTAGAGGTTGTGCACCTCCTCTACGGACACTTCCGGGGACGACAACGACAAAAACACAGACACTGCCAGGCATAATAGTGACACACAGACACTACTGGGGATGACAACGACACGCACCAACACACGGACACTGTCGGGTGCGACGACAAACGACACACAAGCACTGTCACGGACGATAACGACATAAGGAGCACACAGACACTGTCAGGCATGGTAGCGACGCGCAGACACCACCGGAGACAACGACACATACCGACACACAGACGCTGCCAGGCGTGGCAACAACCCACAGATACTGCCAGATGCGACAACGACTCACAACACACGGGCACTATCAGATGCAATGATGACACATAGGCACAACAGGCACGGAAACGACACACGACACACATATGCTGCCAGGTATATTAATACGCACAGAATGGGCGCAAAGTGACCCTTGATGTCGACGCGCCCCTAAACTCCAATCCACCACCAATGCGCACAGACACTCTGGTACCACAACGGCACACAGACGTTGCCGGGTATGACAACGACAGACCGACACTGTCTGGTACCACATCGACACACAGACGCCGCCAGGTACGACAGCGACACATGGCGATAAACAAACGGTGCCGGATCCAACAACGACACACAGGTGGTGTCAGGTGCGCCAACGATACACAGACACTGTCAGGTCAGAGAAATGAGTGTCGGCTTGCTATGGTCAAAATCCTGCAGAAGAAGTATCGTTTTTCACATGCCCATTTGTGATGGTGTCTCGCAAGTAGCGTCGCTCCATCTCTGTCTGCGAGGGCGCCTCACGAGCGGCACTACCATGATTCTGTTTCAGACACGGTGCTGACGTTCATCCAGTCGCACCCGCTGCTGGACCAGACTGTGGCACACCGAGGTCGGCGACCCATCTTCTACAGGCGCGACCTGGTGTTTACATATCTAGTGGTGGACAAAGTCGCCTCCGGCACATTCGGCGACGATCGAAAGCACACCGTCTACTACGCAGGGTCCAGTGAGTCTCCCGCTCTTCCCAGATACCTCATGCATACATATACAGCTACAGAGATACAGGTGCATGCAGATGCATACAGATGGCACGTCCCATCCAGTGTGATGGTAATACGAATGGACGCTTAGTTTGTTTGAATCCGTGAAGATATGCAATTAGTTAATGTCCCTGCACTTACAGATCGAGTGTCACTGATCGATGAAAATATAGGTACACTTGGGCTTCTTGAGGGTGCGCTGACTTCTGTCAGAGGGGCGTGTGTCTGTGTGTGTCACTGTCGTCCCCGGTAGTGTCTGCGTGTCATTGCCATGCCTGACAATGTCTGTGTGTTCGCTGGGAATGGCAGTGTCAGGGCGCACTTAAGCCCCCCAGAGGCGTGTTTTCGACTACAACAATCGAGGTGGTGTAAGCCTTCTCGATGGGGTGTCGCTTTCTGGTCGAGGAGGGGCGGGGTTCAGTGCCGCCGTCTCCAATTAGGTGGTACAGTCCCTCTCCCTTCTGCTGGATTCGTCAGTGCATGTATTTTATCACAAAATACTTGGCTTTGGGGGATTATGAGGCCATCGAGGTGGCAGCATCACTTTGGACATGCATGGTTCTTTCAGGCTCTTCTTTTATGCTTCCCTGTATGCTTTATGCCTACTATATGGATTGACATCCGTCCTTATATATTGTATATATATATATATATATATATATATATATATAAAGGTATATATATACCCACGGTTAGATTTGTACCGTGTAGTCCTGGATGCGGAGAGGAGAACGGAGATAATATTTGTATTCAAACATATAGCATCATAATCTCAGTTTGCACCTTCCAGTGAATATTGGACACTTTGTCACGTAGCAGTTTGTTGTCATGCAGCAGCACTTAACGTGAAATGAGAAAAAGGAGTAAACGATGTTGTGGGGAGGATAGTACTCTGTATGCCAAAAAGGAACCCACTACTTTTCCAACACTGTTCATAACTCACATCGCCCGTTGCAGTAGATGGTGTTGTTACTTCTACATAGTGTGAAACACATTCCCAGCCACTTGCCCATTGTGAAAATATGTGAAATCTGCCGCTTTATGTAACTGCTCCCAATGGTGTGGTTCCACCCACATTATGAGTGCAAATTCAGCATGAAATTGATGAGATACGAGACACCCATCCTTCGTACAGCACTGCCACTTGGCGGTGACATTGCCTGGTCTCCTGCAATATATCTCAGTCGGAACTAACTGGTCTCGTTTCAGATGACGGGAAGGTGTACAAGGTGGTGGAGTGGCGCGACCTGCAGGGCGACTCGCACTCGGAGGTGCTGGACGTGTTCCAGATGGCGCTGCAGGAGCCGCTGGATGTCCTCCAGGTGGCGTCACCAGAGCCCGTGCGGCAGATGGCGCTTTCCGGACGGGTGGGTTCTGAACATTCGACCCCATTGTGTGGGCCAATATCGCATACAACTCGATGCCGTCAGTAGTACCGCTACTGAGCCGTGTGCTATGTGTATGTGTGCATGTATGTATGCACATATGTGTGCATATGCATATATATATATATATATATATATATATATATATATATATATATATATATATATATATATATATATATATATATATATATATATATATATATATATATTTGGGCTTGGTGTTACGTTGCATCGTCTACGACACAAATTATTTTTGATAGTGGTTTACTGCCAGGGGTATTGCTTTATATTTCCTAATGCTAGGAAGCTGCATATCTAATAAACACATTGCTCTCCCTCGCCCTCGCTACTCCAATCGAACTAATGAAGCTTCGTCCATTCGTTGTGCTAAGTCATCAGTACAAGTCACGGTGTGTGTCGTGACGTTGTGTTGCATAGCCTTTGCTACACTTTGCTACATGTCGTGACGTGCTGTATGACCAACAGCACACTTTGCTACATGTCGTGACGCGCTGTACGACCAACAGCACACTTTGCTACGTGTCGTGACGTGCTGTGTGACCGACAGCACAAGACGCTGTTTGTGTCGACCGACACGTGGCTCTGGCAGATCCGTCTGCAGATGTGCAACGGCCGCCTCGACAACTGCCTGCGCTGCGTGCGCGACCCCTACTGCGGCTGGGACAAGCACTCGCTCTCCTGCCGACCATACGAGCCAGGGTGAGCAGTACTGCGGCTGGGACAAGCACTCGCTCTCCTGCCGACCATACGAGCCAGGGTGAGCAATCCCACACCTGGCCCATCTGATCCGCACCGCGATTGGGACAAGCACTCGCTCTCCTGCCGACTATACGAGCCAGGGTGAGCAGTACTGCGGCTGGGACAAGCACTCGCTCTCCTGCCGACTATACGAGCCAGGGTGAGCAGTACTGCGGCTGGGACAAGCACTCGCTCTCCTGCCGACCATACGAGCCAGGGTGAGCAGTACTGCGGCTGGGACAAGCACTCCCTCTCCTGCCGACTATACGAGCCAGGGTGAGCAGTACTGCGGCTGGGACAAGCACTCGCTCTCCTGCCGACCATACGAGCCAGGGTGGGGTACTGCGATTGGGAAAATTCCTCTTCTCTTTGAGCAGGGGAGCGTACTGCGGTTGGGACAAGCACTCGCTCTCCTGCCGACCATACGAGCCAGGGTGAGCGGTACTGCGTTGGGACAAGCACTCGCTCTCCTGCCGACTATACGAGCCAGGGTGAGCAGTACTGCGGCTGGGACAAGCACTCGCTCTCCTGTCGACCATGCGAGCCGGGGTGAGCACCTGTACCTGCAGCTGGAACAAACATCCGCTTTCCTGCAGCCCAGAAGTGCCCGGCTGAGGAATCCTATATTTGGCCCAGCTAGCGGCGGTCGGAACAAACACTTGCTCTCCTGCAAATCATGCATGCCCAGGTGAGGCATCCCACACCTGACCTAGCTGCCAGCGACGTGGATGCGGCTTTGTTGGACCTGCGTGCAACCTCAACCCAGTGTTCAAGTACCTGCCCGGTGTTTATGACGTCTATGCTGCTTAGCCACCTTCAGTAGCCCGCACATGGCCTAAAAGAGCATCAGTACGATGGGACTGCTTGAAGCAGCGATGATTAAGTTGGATTCATTATGATCTATGGTTGTTGTGATCTCGAGCGGGTTATGGTATGCAATCAGCTGTCGTAATAGGCGTCTGAGTCGAGCAATACGATTCCGTTGCTGCTGTGCGCGTCCACCGTCTAATGTGTCTTAACTGCCGTCACTATAGCTCGCCTGGTACAGCGACGACCTATCTGTGTCGTCCCTTCCCTGGCAACACAGGGTTCGAGTTCCAAACATGCTCGGGCGTAACCCGTATGCCGACTGACAACTGGTCCGATAAGGCCAGGGATGCGACGTCGGGGCGTCCGTGTCGGTGCATTGGCAGTACGTGAAGCTGCCAATTCTGCCGTTGGACTGAAATTCCCAGATCGGCTTGTGGAATCAGGATGCATTTGACAAGCCTTGCTCAGCACAGAAAGGAGCCTGATGTTTACAGCTATCCCAAGAACCATACGAGTTTCTATCAGAGATTGTTATTTGTTGGAAAAGGTCTTGCTTCTGAAGTCATAAGTGGCCTTTGCATGGCATACTACTTCAGGATCCAATCCGATGACCTGTCCTGACTTCTGGCCCCGGCTAGCAGGATACCTCAGGACGTGACCCAGTCGATGATGACCCACCCTGACCGTTGACCCCGGCCGGCAGGCTACTTCAGGACGTGACCCGCGCTGAGCCAGGTCTGTGTGACAGTTCGGTGTTGCGTTTGAAGCTCAGTGCCACCTGGGGTCAGACGCTCCACTTGGGTTGTGATGTCAAGTTGCCTGAGGAGATGTCACAGCGCGAGGTCACCTGGCATCTCTGGAACAAGGAGAAGGGGCGGCACAGGTCGGTCTTCACCGTGGACAAGCTCGTTGCTCGGGCTGGTCGTCAAGCATACAATGACAACAATCTGTAGCACACTGACGGAATGATGCTGGCTTTACTCGAAGCTAATGTTCTTTATCATTAATTATCACCTCAACAAATGTGATGTAGATGTACCTCACATCCTGCTTGTCTTGCGCCTCGTGTATTAGAACTATACCCAAATCAATACCTCGTCAATGGTGTGGTGGAGGAAGCAGTTCGGTTATTCAATTGCTTTTGTCTCCTATCCTTGATATGGTCAGTCATGCTACTCGAATCCATTTTTGGTGCCACACCATTTGACCTCATCAATGTGCTTACTAGCTCCAGGCATATACTGCTTCCCAGCCCAAATATAAGCACGAATAGCATGCATCCATACCGCAATCACAGAAATTCGCATAGAAGTTATATGGTGTGTTCCCTTGGCGGTGGGTTGCACGTATCATGAGGTAGGGGACGAGTAGTCTAGGGGTAAGATGCTCGTCTCACAATCGAAAGGTTGTGGGTTCGTGTCTCACCTGTCGCTACTCTTCGCCCGCGACCAATCGGCGTGAGAGATTGACGACGCTACATGACTCAACGGTCGATGTGTCGTAAAGCCAATAACGAACAAAGATCATGAGGTGTATTCTTCCTTAATGCTCAGTGCATTTAATATGTTCCACCAGGCATTTATTCGATAAACACCACATCCACTGACTGCCCCATGACGGGTGAGAAATAAAACGTATGTAGTAAACTCTAGCCCTCTGTCTACCGGATGGTTCGGGACCTGAAAATACGCATCAACATCTGATTGTGGCGGCTCATCAAAGCACATTATTATTGTAGCTCCGCCCTGTGCTAAGCTGTGGCCTCGCCCTCCCTGTACTGAGCCGAGATCTGGTCCCATCCCCCTGTAATGAGCTGTGACCTCGACCTCCTTAGGCTAAGCTGCGGCATAGTCTTCCATGTGTTGAGCTGTGACCCCACCCTCCCTGTACTGACCTATGTTTGGTCCTCCTGCGCTGAGCTATGTTTGGACCCGTATTAAGCTGTGATTCAGCCCTCTTTGAACTGAGCTATGTCCCGTCCCCCCTCCATTGGGTTAAAATCCATCGTCCTCCCTCTACTGAGCTGTGACGTCGTCTTCCCTGGACTGAGCTGTGTCCCCATCCTATCTGTACTGGTCTGTGATCATATCCTATCTGTGCTGGGCGCTACATGACCAATGCAGTCGATGCGCCCTTAAGCCCTAATAACTAACTAACTAACTATCCTATCTGTGCTGAGCTGTGACGGACAGGCAGGCGGCTGACGGACAGGCTTTCACAGGCTGGCGGCCGATCCCGCCAAGTACGTGCCGACCCACCGTAACGGTCTGGTGGTGCTGTCCGTGTCCGAGTCGGACGCCGGCCGGTACCAGGCTCGGCTCGGCTCCGATCTGCTCTGCGCCTACAGCGTCACCGTGGAGACACACCGCTGCTCGGCGCCAGATCGTTCCAAGGTAGCGGCTCACATCCTCTCCTGTCCTGTCCGCGGTCCTGGCCGGTCCGCAGTGGCACAGGAGCCATTGCAGTGCTGTCTGTGGTCCTGGCCGGTCCGCAGTGGCACAGGAGCCATTGCAGTCCTGTCTGCGGTCCTGGCCGGTCCGCAGTGGCACAGGAGCCATTGCAGTGCTGTCTGTGGTCCTGGCCGGTCCGCAGTGGCACAGGAGCCGTTGCAGTGCTGTCTGTGGTCCTGGCCGGTCCGCAGTGGCACAGGAGCCATTGCAGTGCTGTCTGCGGTCCTGGCCGGTCCGCAGTGGCACAGGAGCCATTGCAGTGCTGTCTGTGGTCCTGGTCGGTCCGCAGTGGCACAGGAGCCATTGCAGTGCTGTCTGTGGTCCTGGCCGGTCCGCAGTGGCACAGGAGCCATTGCAGTCCTGTCCGCGGTCCTGGCCGGTCCGCAGTGGCACAGGAGCCATTGCAGTGCTGTCTGCGGTCCTGGCCGCTCCGCAGTGGCACAGGAGCCATTGCAGTCCTGTCCGCGGTCCTGGCCGGTCCGCAGTGGCACAGGAGCCATTGTCCATGTGTGCTGTTTGTGGCCTGATTGGTCCGCAGTAGCACAGAAGCCTGTGTCCATCGGTGCTGTCTTTGGCCCGATCGGTCTACAGTGGTACAGGAGCCATCATACTCGTGTCCATCAGCGTGTGCCACTATGCACTTCGTATCGAGGCGCAAGTAGTTCATTATTCTTAGTGTTCCTCGTGTGCGGTTGTTCCGCTATTTAGGTTCAATGGCACATACGAACTGATTTAGTTATACAGTGATCTTCGTGTACATCTTGGACAATGTGCACCAAACATCGAGCATTAGCATGACAACGAGAAAATGAGGCCATGTGACACTGCAGAACCAATAGGAGCGTGTTTTTCTTGAATACCGCCGTTTAGGTCCCAGATTCCATAGATGCTGGTGATCTTTACGACCTCGATAGTGAAGAGCCATGGTCTCTTTAAGACGAACGACTCAATGAATTACTGCAAAATGACTTGATCGTAGGAGAAGAGAAGACTCTGTGAGAAGAATGACTCACCTTCTAGTGATGGCTTCTTCACAGGAATATCAGAAGATATACTCAGATTGGTGCAGCCAGTTCGAGAAATACAAAAATGCAATGAAATCATGGGAGAAAAACCGAGCGGTAAGCATATTTCAGTTGGATGCTCCATTGATCTAAACCTCCCTTCACACTTGGAGAGGCTCACTCTGCTTTTTGGAGCCAGAATGCGATTAGATGCGATTAGAATATCTTCTCGGACTTGGAAGTCGAGAGAAGCTGATGTCTACAGTACGCTTTTGGTTCAGAATGTTTTGTGTATGCCATATGTCTAATGTAAAATTTCCCTTAAACAGAAGCCAAGAGCCCCAAACCGAAGCTTCTCATGTGATAACCTGATAGATGTCTCGTACCAAAGGTGAAGAAGCTGAATTCCTTGCTTACCGCGAATCGGTAGCGGTTTGTTTACTTGTGTTCCATGAGTAAAATGGAGGAGCTCGGGCACAGAAATGTATCTCCCTAGATGGTCATTGCAACGATATTCCTGTGGTTTCATGATTGAATCGTACGTACATTCCGATTTATACGGGTCTGACCACGGTTGCGTCTTCCAGCATGAGCCCGCTGAGCCAGCTCCCGTCCCCGCTACCCCCTACACTCTGTTCGTAGCCTCCTTTTTGTTTAGGGCGCAGCGACAGGTTTCTCCGCCCAGCCTCCGGATAGTGTGTGTGTTAATAGCACACGCATCCTGTGGTTCAGAAGTTTATCTAGAGCCCTGACAGGAGGAGGGGTGTCAGATGGTTAAGTGTGGACTTGCACCCGAGTTGAGCCACTTCGAAGTCAAGCTCTCTCCCCTCAAAGTATGTTATCACCGTGAGTATGGTTGCAGATGGTTAACTGCATGGCTCATCTACCGCAGTTGACACGTCAAAAGGTCCCTGTTGTGGTGGCCGTCCCCAACTTCTTCCTATTCTCTCCTTTCATCCCATCGCGCAGCCGTGATGACCGTACCGGCGGTTTGTTGTGTGCCCGGTGTCGTTTTGCCGGCGGTTTGTTGTGTGCCCGGTGTCGTTTTGCCGGCGGTTTGTTGTGTGCCCGGTGTCGTTTTGCCGGCGGTTTGTTGTGTGCCCGGTGTCATGTTGCCAGCGGTTTCCGACACCATTCGGCCGGTTTCCGCAGCAATGTCGCAGTCGCAGCCCGAGCGCCAGCGCGAGTTCGCAGCGCAGCCAAGTCCAGGAGCGGCGACCTCCGGCGGTGTGATGGCGGCCAGTGCCTCGGCGGTGTGCCCCAACTCGCCGACCAGCTAATCAAAACGGACGCACGTTGTGTCGGCGAACGATGTCGCCTCGGGCTGCCCTGTGGCGACTGGCCCTGCGCCGCGGAGCCGACAGACCGGACTCCCCCGGAGCACGGAGCCGATGGAATCCCCCACAGCCGGTGGATCCGCGAAACGCCATGGACTCCCGCGGACTCTCCCAAAGCCGGCGGACTCATTCGGAGCCGGTGGAACCCCAGAGCCCAGTGAACTCTCATGGAGCACAGTGAACTCTCCCGAAGCCCGGTGGACTCCCCCGGAGCCGGTGGTGGACTTTGCCAAGACTGACGTCACGCCCCGTGGAGCTGACCTCATCGAGACTGGAAACTCGACGACTTGTGCTGTGATCAGTGCTACTTCTGGTACGATGGAGGCGGGTGGTAGCGCTAGGAATGGACAGCTTGTAGCCGGTGTATGTGACTGTTGTGATGTCAGGAGGAACATCGTGTAGGCTATGCGAAATGCGTTTTAAATGAAATGTACAGCCCGCGCGAACTGAAGTGACAGCTTTGGGTACTGGTACATCATGCTTGGATCGGAACATGAATGTTGTACTCTTGCAAATGCTGTATGTTGGCATCATGATAGAACTCTGCAAAGAGTGTCCTGGTAGTTTGGTTCGGTAGCCTCGTCGTCCATCGTCTTCCATACTCACCTTGCTTTAAGTGTACATTAACCCTATTCCTATGAAAATAACCTATGGGAATTCCGCTTTAGCTTGTGGGATGCAACGACATATAAACTCAACACATCTTTCCAATTTTGATGAAAATTGGTGTCAATGGGTGGGTCTTGGGGGGGGGGTAAGCTCACCAAGCGCAATATTACACTTGTCGGGTCAACAGTTTGATATTATGGCCTCCGGCAATTTTTTGTCTCTAAAGTACAAGGGTACCAAAGACGGTTGATTACTCATTTAAGGTGTGCGTAAACATAGCAAGTACGCAAATAGTTGAACTCGCACAGTTCCACAGATTCTATTCCTGGTATTTGCTCGATTAGCTGGTCACTTGAAAAACACTACTTAATGACCTAAGGTTGAGTTGAGTCTTTCGGAAATTTTGTCGATTGAATTTTGCTGTTTAAGGGGGTGTACCTAGTTTTTTTTATTTCGCGTTCATAAAACCATTGATTGCGTTTTTCTTCCAATCTTGTTTGTGGGGGCATGTTTCGAACTTTTTTTAATTCTGGAATCCATTTTGGTTTTAATTCAGATTGAACACATTAACAATAAAGGAGGAATACTTGAAGCATTCGGCACCATGACGCATGCACATCACATCCGGAACGTGTTGTAATGATAAGCTGCAGACGTCAGTTCTGCAACGTATTTTATGTTCGGGGTCGTTTTCACGTCGAATTTGGACCCAGGTCGGGCTGGAGGGACACACCGTTGTCTTGGCGAATCCAATATCGTGGCAGGCGCATTTTCCGCCCAGGGTAGCCCCTGGCATCAATCTTCATCAAAATCGGGGACACAAAGGCGCAAAATTGGCACTACGGTCTGTCGATTTGTCGTGGCATGTCCCTCCTTACATTCTCTTGCCAACAAGTCAGCTGTTATGGAATTTGGATTGCAGTAACTATTGGTGGATAGTACCACAGAAGGACCTATGTCAACAAAGAATATATTGAGGCTTATGTTAAATTAAATGTCCTCCAGAACACATATCGCTGCTGCATGGCTACTATACTAAAATCTGAGTTGGTTCCGGGGGCGGACAGACGTTTGAAGTACTCTATATTCCGGTTCGATAGCTCAAGGTAATACTGAAAATATATTAACATATATGTGGTGCAAGATGCCAAAAACAAAGCTATAATGAACACCCTGCCACCCATCGTAAACGTAGTGAAATCAACCAAACCAGCAATGCCACTTTATTCCTCACCCAAATTAAATAATTTATGTGAGGAACAATCGTGGGAAAATACATCAAGAATGTAATTGATGTATCGGGGTCAAAAATGGTCATGGTATTTCTCATTTTTCTCAACATTTCTCTAAGTATTCACAGGAAAAGAGTTCGACTATTAAGGAGCATGAGAGCAGCTAGAAATGCGCAATGTGCAAATGACATATGTCAATTGGCATTCTCTCCTTCAATTGCATCATTGTATCAGGTTTTCTGTTGGCGTTGTGAATGGTGGATTGCTTGCATGGTATGCAGAGTTTTCGCGCCATGTGAGGTCGTTGTTGAACATCTGAACGCATATGTAAATGTTATTGCCACAAAAATCCATTGTGAACATATGTTTCATAACAATCATCAACTACATGCCGATTGTTTTGTTGAAAGTGGTTTAGCATCCATTCTATCTAATATTGTTTGTTGTAATGGAGGATGTACACTGAACTTTCTCAGACTTTATGAAATCAGCATTGGTTACCATTTTGAACCAACTTCGGACGCTGAGGAAAAATGCGCCAGGTTACTCAGATTACTATTATAAGTGTTAAAAAGAGTGCCATCTATGTTGACAGGAAGGAGCAAGAACACATTGCTGAGCAGAATATAATATTTCCCAAAAAGCTCTGCTCCATCATCACCCCAAGAACGAGCCATGTAAGCGTTTTATGTACATTGTTACAGCATCCATAATACGATCATCCCAGAGGAACACTGTTGTCTCCAGGCTTACGCTCACAAGGCCGACCCATACCATCCACACGATGGAAGAAACGTCGCGGTATGTTCCGTATGTGCGACCAAACAGCATCACAACTGTGGTTGGTCGCTCGACGGGATGACGAACTTTGATCGTATTGATATTGCACCGGCCTTATTTCCGGCGCACTTCGCTGCACGAGCCACACAATCGCTCCACCACTTGTTCTCCTGCACGGCTTAGTATCAGAATAGGAGCACGTCGCAGTTCATCCATCCTGCTCGGCGCAGTCACCCGGCGTATGGGTTATCATCAGCTAGCGCACCAGCTAGCACATCAGCCAGCACATCAGACCTGACTGGCGGCCTAGTCACTGGCACGGACGGCACCGTATTCACGGGACTTTGGACTTTGGCCGTAGACACGGGACTTTGACGGTGTTCTGATGTCTACAGCCGCTCCGACCGACGACGTTCTTAGGGCTGCGCAATACCGCAATACTGGGATGGGACATTGGTTCGGCTCCGGACAGCTGCCGTCGGCCACGAGGCACATCAGACCTGCCAGGTGTGGGTGCCTGACCGCTAGGTGTGCGTGCCCGACTGTCCGTTGGTCGGAGTCGCTGCCGACGTCGGCACCGCGGCGGCGCCCGGCCCGCCGGAGGTCGGCGTGGGGTCGTGACAGCAGTGCAGCACCCAGCGGGCGTTCGGATTCTCCTGGTAGCAGTCGAGCATGATTGCTCTGTGCTCCAGCCGCCGCTCGCCTGGTGGGGCAGGACATCGGAGGTCAGTGGCATTCACCTGATGGAGCTGGACGGTGGAGGTTGGTGGCATTCACTTAGTTGCATTTGACGGTGAAGATGAGTGGCATTCACGTAGTGGCACTACGGTGGTGGGTCAGAGACATTCGCCTGGTGCTACTAGATGGCGAAGATGAGTGACATTCGCCTGGTGCTACTAGATGGCGAAGATGAGTGACATTCGCCTGGTGCTACTAGATGGCGAGGATGAGTGACATTCGCCTGGTGGTACTAGACGGCGAGGATGAGTGACATTCGCCTGGTGGCACTGGACGGCAGGAGTTACTGACGTTCACCTCATGGAACTGGATGGTAGAGGCCGGTGACATTCGCCTTGTGGTACAGAATGGTGGAGATGAGTGACATATGGCTGGTGTTTAAGGGAACAGTAGAAGTCGGTGACAGCGAAACTGGGCGAACTATGGAAGGCATGTGTGATGATCACCACCCTACCAACATAAGAGCTTATTCCCTGTCAGCGGCGCAGTGACGAACAGTGACATCAGGCCAGTTTGATGGCCTGCTTCATTTCAAGGTGATGTGTTCAATGAAAAACTTCAGCATCGTCAACCGTGTACCATGCCGGAAACAAAGCATTGTACTGGCCAGTTATGATACTCCACCCTCCGTGGAATGACGCTCATAGAAGCTGCCAAGTGATAATGGAGACAACATGGGTAACGCAGGCAGCCGGCACGTGGAGACCCTCTAACCTATGTTTCCGCCGTGTTCGTGCAAGAAGTGGGTGTGCAGCACGGAGGTTAGGTGGGTGTGGGTGATCTGGCAGGCGACGGTGCTGCCATCTGGTGGCGAGTCTCGCCGGTGTCGCCTCCCTGGTGTCTGCGTGCCCGAACAGAGCACTGCCTCTCGGATGCAGCTGGAGAGAACGCACTGGGTCAGAGATGCAGCTATGCAGCTGGAGAGAACGCACTGGGTCAGAGATGCAGTTGAGGAAGACACAGTCTACCAGAGATGCAGCTGGAGAGAACGCACTGGGTCAGAGATGCAGTTGAGGAAGACGCAGTCTACCAGAGATGCAGCTGGAGAGAACGCACTGGGTCAGAGATGCAGTTGAGGAAGACGCAGTCTACCAGAGATGCAGCTGGAGAGAACGCACTCGGTCAGGGATGCAGCTGGGGAGAGCGCACTCGGTGCACTTGATCAGAGGTCCAGCTGAAGAGAACGCACTCTGTCAGAGGTGCAGTTGGAGGGAGAGCGCTGGTTAAGAGATGCAGCTGGAGAGTACGCACTCTGTCACGGGTGCCAGCGCCAGCAAATTAGTGCTTTATAGTGCAGCAACGCTGTTATGTTTCGGTCAGTAACCACAGATCGAATTGACGAGACAAAGACAAATAGGTCAAAATAGTGAAATGATCAACACAGTATTCCAATTAACTTGATATGCATTTACGACATAATGCATAACATTACGTTATATTATACAGAATATAAATAATAAGACCTGGACCGCCAGATCCATGCCTTGATAGGTCCTAACACAGATGTGCTGACCAACTACAGGAATGCGAATTGCAACTATGAGCCAGGCTATCCAAAGATAAATCCCAACGCGAGAATCTGCCTAAACCTGACCACTCAATCTGCTGCTGCTCACCTGGTGACCACTCCCCCTGCTGCTGCTCACCTGGTGACCACTCCCCCTGCTGCTGCTCACCTGGTGACCACTCCCCCTGCTGCTGCTCACCTGGTGACCACTCCCCCTGCTGCTGCTCACCTGGTGACCACTCCCCCTGCTGCTGCTCACCTGGTGACCACTCCCCCTGCTGCTGCTCACCTGGTGACCACTCCCCCTGCTGCTGCTCACCTGGTGACCACAGCCCCTGCTGCTGCTCACCTGGTGACCACAGCCCCTGCTGCTGCTCACCTGGTGACCACAGCCCCTGCTGCTGCTCACCTGGTGACCACTCCCCCTGCTGCTGCTACCTTGCTGCTCACCTGGTGACCACAGCCCCTGCTGCTGCTCACCTGGTGACCACAGCCCCTGCTGCTGCTCACCTGGTGACCACTCCCCTGCTGCTGCTCACCTGGTGACCACTCCCCCTGCTGCTGCTCACCTGGTGACCACAGCCCCTGCTGCTGCTCACCTGGTGACCACAGCCCCTGCTGCTGCTCACCTGGTGACCACTCCCCCTGCTGCTGCTCACCTGGTGACCACAGCCCCTGCTGCTGCTCACCTGGTGACCACTCCCCTGCTGCTGCTCACCTGGTGACCACAGCCCCTGCTGCTGCTCACCTGGTGACCACAGCCCCTGCTGCTGCTCACCTGGTGACCACAGCCCCTGCTGCTGCTCACCTGGTGACCACAGCCCCTGCTGCTGCTCACCTGGTGACCACCTGGTGACCACTCCCCTGCTGCTGCTCACCTGGTGACCACAGCCCCTGCTGCTGCTCACCTGGTGACCACCCCTGCTGCTGCTCACCTGGTGACCACAGCCCCTGCTGCTGCTCCCTGGACCACACCCCCTGCTGCTGCTCACCTGGTGACCACAGCCCCTGCTGCTGCTCACCTGGTGACCACTCCCCCTGCTGCTGCTCACCTGGTAACCACTCCCCCTGCTGCTGCTCACCTGGTGACCACAGCCCCTGCCGTAGTGTCGACACCCAGACGGATCGGCCAGCTGGCACGGCCGAACTGCGCGGCGCAGACGCGGATCACACCCTCCTGAAAGTCCACCTCGTTGTCGATCTTGCGTACGATGGCCGTGTCGCGGCGTTTCAGCAGCAGCTTCATCTGACGGGCGGAGCCACCGTCAGACGTGTCCTGTGTCTCTGTGTCACCACGGACGGCAGACGCGTCATGGTCGTCACCTTTACCTCACTGTCCGGAGTGTCCTGTGTCTCTGTGTACCACGGACGGCAGACGCGTATGGATCGTCACCTGTTGTACCTCATTCGCGGAGTGCCCTGTGTCTCTGTGTCACCACCGACGGCAGACGCGTCATGGATCGTCACCTGTTGTACCTCACTGTCCGGAGTGCCCTGTGTCTCTGTGTCACCACCGACGGCAGACGCGTCATGGATTTTTGGTGTGTCACCACCGACGGCAGACGCGTCATGGATCGTCACCTGTTGTACCTCACTGTCCGGAGTGCCCTGTGTCTCTGTGTCACCACCGACGGCAGACGCGTCATGGATCGTCACCTTCCTCACTGTCCGGAGTGCCCTGTGTCTCTGTGTCACCACCGACGGCAGACGCGTCATGGATCGTCACCTGTTGTACCTCACTGTCCGGAGTGTCCTGTGTCTCTGTGTCACCACCGACGGCAGACGCGTCATGGATCGTCACCTGTTGTACCTCACTGTCCGGAGTGCCCTGTGTCTCTGTGTCACCACCGACGGCAGACGCGTCATGGATCGTCACCTGTTGTACCTCACTGTCCGGAGTGCCCTGTGTCTCTGTGTCACCACCGACGGCAGCCTGGATCGTCGCCTGTCATGTCTCACGGACATCTGACGAGTAGATCCACTGTCGGACGTGCCCTGTACCTCTGTGCCACCACCGGCGGCAGGCGGACGGCAGCCGGAACAGTCACCTGCCATGCCTCACTGTCGGGCGCACCTTGCGTCACTGTGCTGCCACCGACTATAGGCGGCCAGCAGCCCGGATCGTCACCTGTCGTGTTTCACTGACATCTGACAAGCAAAGCCAATGTCAGGTGTGTCCTGGATCACTGCGCCAACACCAACGGTAGGCGGACGGTAGGCGGACGGTAGGCGGACGGTAGGTGGACGGCAGGCGGACGGCAGGCGGACGGTAGGTGGACGGTAGGCGGACAGTAGGCTGACGGTAGGCTGACGGTAGGTGGAGGGTAGGTGGACGGTAGGTGGAGGGTAGGCGGACGGCAGGCGGACGGCAGGCGGACGGCAGCCTGGATTGTCGCCTGCCGTACCTCATTGTCATGCTCGCCCTGTGGTACTGTGCTGCCACCGACGGTAGGCGGGCGGCAGCCTGGATCGTCACCTGCCCTACCTCACCGCTCACTAGACTGAGGTCATATCCCAAACATGCAATCACAAGTTTTTGCTCGGCCCGGGTCGAAATAATCGACTGGGTACCACTAAAATGGATTCTACTCAAAAGTCCTCTTCCGTACTAAGGTCCAAATAAGGCACTCTCAAAAAAAGGCTCGAGAAACTGGTGCCAACTAAAATATCTGCCTTCCTGGGCAGCGAATGGCGCCGCCCATAGGTAGCTCCCATTGATGGGTGCTCATGAGTGCCTTCTGTCCACTCACCGGTCCACCAGCCTCGCGCCGAGCCCGCTCATACATCTCCTCCTCGTGCTGGTGACGAACTTGACGCACGAACTGCGCCGGAACGCTCCACAGTTGATGGCGGTGCACCACGAGCCGGCGAACGACTCGTGACGTCACAGACGCGAACGCGATCTGCAGAACAGCATATGGATACTGAGCATGGATGCCGTGGACAGGAGTAGGCAGTGTCCAGAAGGAATGCAGCATGACGGTCGTAGAAATTACAGCGACAACGGTCATCTGTTTCGACAGCCAACCATACACAAATACGCAAAATTGCACCTCACCAAGCCGTAAGTTCAGGATTTCTTATTACGATTATGGTTGTCCGAGTCCACTTATTGACGTTTGTCTACCGATAATAGCCTTGGAGACGTGTGGATCCGAACTCGCAACACCGACATCGGTTTCACCGCAGAATGGACTAGGTCATTCGACCGCCCGGTCAAACACACAACTAATTTGAGCAAAACTTAATCACTAAAATTGATTAAAGACTCAATTTATGATTATCCGGTTTAGAATAACATTAATCCTGTTATTTCCACACTCCGCAGAACAGATGAACATGATACAGTTAAACCTGATTGTGACTACAAGAAAAGGATGGGTTCAGTCGTCGCATCCTGCAATTCTCCTATATGGCGGAGTTCGTGCATTCGAGCTAGTTTGGCTGAAAAAAGGCTACGTAATGCCTACTGACGGTGGGAGTCATTAGGTGTATTAAGGGAACGGGTGATTCGGTCATAATGCGCGACCAGTCCGTGAACACCCCATGAGGACGGTGAAGTATTGGACCGTGACCAATCACCGTCGGACTGCGGATAACGATCAGCTGCCTCCTGCGCACCTCAGCAGCGATGTCCTGACGGCGCCGCCGTGCCGGCATCAAGTTCGGAGCCATGATCATGGCCACGTTCTCCAACGACATCTTGTTGGTGCGCTCGTGCGCGGTGATGGTGGCGAGGAAGGCGAGCAGGCGGCGCAGGAGGGCGCGGTTGGCGGCCGGCAGGCGCAGACAGAGCAGGCTGAGCGCCTGCACCTGCTCCTCGCCAGGCGGCAGCGCGTCCGTCAGCTGGAAGGCGTCCAGACTCGCGTCGGTGAGCAGCGGCTCGGGCAGCTGGCGCAGCAGCTGCTTCAGCAGCGCCGCCACGTCGGCGACCGAGCTGCACTGCAGCGCCGCGTCCACGGACGCCGGCTGGCTGTAGAACCGCTCGTCCATCAGCTGGCGCAGCTGCTGGATCTTGTGCCGGTGTCCGGGCACGCGCAGCAGGCCCTCCTCGCGCACGCCGTGGCGCTCCAGGTGCGACAGAAGCTTCTCGAAGGCCAGCGGCACGGCGCCGCGCGTCGACTCGGGCTGTCGGTGTCGGTCGCGCTTCAGCAGCGACGTCAGCGAGGTGCCGAACACGCCGCCGTCGGTGCTGCTGCGGGCGCCGAGCCGGCGGCGGCGCGCCTTCCACCGGCTGTAGCTCAGCCCGTGCTCGTCCAGCAGGCCGGTCAGCTCGATCAGCGCCAGCTTCTGCACGCGGGTCACGTCCGACTCTGAAAGGTCGCCCAGACGCGTGCGACCGAGCCGCTCCTCCGCTG
Source organism: Imbricaverruca yamaguchii (assembly GCA_034440575.1). Classification (NCBI taxonomy): domain Eukaryota; kingdom Metazoa; phylum Arthropoda; class Thecostraca; family Neoverrucidae; genus Imbricaverruca; species Imbricaverruca yamaguchii. The sequence continues at coordinate 5,378,943 of JAOTOL010001661.1, forward strand.
ACGTGCCCTGTCGCAGACGACGGGGTCAGAGACGGGGACAACGGGGTTAGGCGGAGACCACCTGGTCATATATATTGGAAAAATTTGGTCAGTGGAGCAGATAATTGGATCATACGGAAACGACAATCAGGCATTGAGAAGGTGACAGTGGAATCAGAGAGGAACGACAATGGGTAGGTTGGTTGGTTATTTGGGGGCGCTTCGACTGCTTCGGCCATACAGCGCCCACGGCAATGGGTAAGACGTAAGGGCGGGACTAAAGGTAAGAATAAGGGGCGGGGATGGCCGAGTGGTTAAAGTGTTGGGCTCAGGATGCCAAAGGTCTCGGGTTCGACACTCGCATCACTCGGGACATTTCCCAATCCCGCGGCCCACCGGCGAAACAGTGTTGGGCGGCGCCATTAGCCGTGAATGTGCATAAAGTGTGTCGTGAATCACCCAATAAACAGACAATAAACAAACAAAGGCAAGAATAATCACATCAGAGGTGGGAACACATGGTCATACATACAACTGAATCGGAAGGAAGGGAAACGAGGTCCGACGGAAACGATTGGGTCGCAGACGGGCACAACAGGGTCAAGGATGGAAACAACGAGGTCAGAAACAGAGAAAACAAGACCACACGGAAACGACGGGGCAGAGATTGACGCAACGGAGTCCAAGGCGTAGACAACGATAAAAAGATGACCACCGGAAACTAAGACGACGAGTCAAAGGGGTAGTAAGGTTTGAGACGAAGATGGTCGGGTCAAAGTCGGGGACAGCGGGTCATGGAAGCATTGGACCAGTGTCAGAGACAACGGAAATTAGAGGGTAAACATTGCGAGATGTGATATGAAAGGAAGCTCTCCCCCTTGCGACCCAAAAGGTCATGCCTGGAGCGGGCGCCCGCCACGACAGATCGGTTTGCACTTCCTTGGACCGGTCTGATGAACCCTAGGTTGATCTTGACTCGCTTAAACCAAATTATTATTTCAATCATGGCATCTCCCATCTCCTGAGCTCATATATTCGGTCCACCTCTCTGAGTTCAAGCAAGCGTTCGAGCTCGGGTTCCCAACCCCTGATGGCATGCAGGCGCCTCGCTCATCTCAAAATTACAACCTTGTCCCCTTTCCGAAATTTTAGATTCCTCAGTGAACGGGGATGACGTGTTAATTGTAGACAGGAGTATGCCAGATACCAGTAATGCGTCGTGTTGGGGAAGTCAGTCACAGTCAGGCCATCGCTCCAGGCCACGGACCAGGCCAAGGCCGGGTGTGCGGAAGTCGGCCACAGGCAGGCCATTGCTCCAGGTCACGGATCAGGCAGTGGACGGGAAGAACAACTAGCTATCAGCAACAGCACAGTGTCAGTTGCAATATATCCAGCACACACAGGCTCCCTCATGGCAGATGTATGATGAATGGCACATGTGAGCTTCCGGCAACGGTTTGCTGTAGTGCAATCAATTAGCTACACCCAGTTTACGTCGAGGCGATCCCTGTTGTTACAGCGAGCACCCCACCCGGTGCCATCTGCCCCGGGAAACACGACACTGCACGGAGATCTGCACGCTCCAGTGGTCTGGTGAACTGTCGGTCGGGCGGGTGACGACAGCTGCTGCCTTTGTCCGCGTGTCCGCGTGTCCGCGTGATGCCGGACGGCGGCGACACGACCGGACCACGGCATTCACAGCACATGGCTCTAATCATGCGCGGTCATGCCCAGCTACATGACCTGCAATTATTGTGCCATTATCGCGTTACCAGCTGACTCATGGCTTCCCAGACACCCGACACCAGACCACAGCGAGGGGCCGGTGCATGGTTATAAGATCCCGTTGCAAGTGTATGCCGGCGCATGATCGTCAGCAAAGCTCTGCGGACCCGGACCGATGTTCGACCAGTGCTACACTCGGCTCTACGCTTGGGGGCCGGATCTTAAACCCAACTATGCTGGCCAACCTTGGGAGTGATGTATTGGTGCCTCTCCTTCGTGGGCCGAGACTGCACCAGGCATACGCCGCTCGGACACGACATTTGGCCATGAGTGAAGTGTCCAAGACAGCGTCTCGCCAGACTCGGCTGTCCGAAACTGGTTCTCACTAAACCACTACTGCTGGGGCTTTTCACCCGGTATTGGGGGGGGGGGGGTCACTTAATATCCTTCGTTAATGCTCAGTGAGATGTAAGATGTACCTGTCCAGATGTGCGCCGCCTGCTTGGGACACAGTTCACGTGAGGTGCGCTATAGAAGTCAAAACTATTCATCCTAGTTGTTCATAACGGAGCTCAGGTGGCTATTTTCAAGGACGGAGCTCGCCCCAACGCCTGCTGTTTCGAAGGCAGCTCACCTGGGCTGTGCCGACGCCTGACGGCGACGGTGTGCCAGTCACAGAGAGCCCGACATCTGGCTTTGAGCGCGACCGGCCTTGGGGCGCCAGCCGACGGTCCAGGCCGGTCGGAGTGGGTGCCTCAGAGCGGCGGCGCACCGAGCCGATCGGATGGAAAGATATGGCTTCGATACCTGTCGGACAGCGCTGACCGTCACACCCCTGTCGGACAGCGCTGACCGTCACACCCCTGTCGGACAGCGCTGACCGTCACACCCCTGTCGGACAGCGCTGACCGTCACACCCCTGTCGGACAGCGCTGACCGTCACACCCCTGTCGGACAGCGCTGACCGTCACACCCTGGTCCTGACAGTGTTGACACGTCACACCCCTGTCGGACAGTGTTGACACGTCACACTCCCGTCGGACAGTGTTGACACGTCACACCCCTGTCGGACAGTGTTGACACGTCACACCCCTGTCGGACAGTGTTGACACGTCACACTCTGATCCTGACAGTGTTGACACGTCACACTCCCGTCGGACAGTGTTGACACGTCACACCTTGGTCGGACAGTGTTGACACGTCACACCCTGGTCGGACAGTGTTGACACGTCACACCCCTGTCGGACAGTGTTGACACGTCACACCCCTGTCGGACAGTGTTGACACGTCACACCCCTGTCGGACAGTGTTGACACGTCACACCCCCGTCGGACAGTGTTGACACGTCACACCTTGGTCGGACAGTGTTGACACGTCACACCCTGGTCGGACAGTGTTGACACGTCACACCCCTGTCGGAACGTCACACCCTGGTCGGACAGTGTTGACACACCTGTCGGACAGTGTTGACACGTCACACCCTGGTCGGACAGTGTTGACACGTCACACCCCTGTCGGACAGTGTTGACACGTCACACGTCACACTTTCTGTCGGACAGTGTTGACACGTCACACCCCTCTGTCGGACAGTGTTGACACGTCACACCTTGGTCGGACAGTGTTGACACGTCACACCCCTGTCGGACAGTGTTGACACGTCACACCCTGGTCGGACAGTGTTGACACGTCACACCCCTGTCGGACAGTGTTGACACGTCACACCCTGGTCGGACAGTGTTGACACGTCACACCCCTGTCGGACAGTGTTGACACGTCACACCTTGGTCGGACAGTGTTGACACATCACACCCCTGTCGGACAGTGTTGACACGTCACACCCTGGTCGGACAGTGTTGATACGTCACACCCTGGTCGGACAGTGTTGACACGTCACACCCCTGTCGGACAGTGTTGACACGTCACACCCTGGTCGGACAGTGTTGACACGTCACACCCTGGTCGGACAGTGTTGACACGTCACACCCTCGTCGGACAGTGTTAACTGTCGCGCTGTCCTGGCAGACAACATTGAGGGATATCTGGCGATCTAATTGGCTAACTTCGCAGCTTAATGTGCAAAACTACGTTCGGCTGCGGATTAAAATCCGTGGCATCAACACGTCACTATCACCACATCACGATGAATGATGGCACCACGTCACTACTACCACGACACGATTCGTGACAACACCACGTCAATATCACCACGACACGATCTGTGACAGCACCAGATCACGATCATCACGACACGATCCGTGCCAACACCACCTCACTATCACCACGACACGATCCGTGACAGCGTCACATCACGATCATTACGACACGATCTGTAATAGCGCCACCTCACGATCATCACGACACGATCTGTGACAGTCACCTCACGATCATCACGACGCGATCCGTGACAACACCACGTCACTATCACCACGACACGATCCGTGATAGCGCCTCCTCACGATCATCACGACACGATCCGTGACAGCGTCACGCCACTGCGGCACGATCCCTGACGGCTCGAGTACGAGGCTGCGGCAACCACACTGTCCACAACAGGAGAAAGCATCAGTCAGGCTGCCGCGGCCCGGACAGTCCCCGGCAGTGGAGGGCATGGTTCGGTTTCCCACCGTATTGACCATTAGCTATTTGCATGCCTCAAAGTTGCTAGTTATCAACAAATTGCATGCACCATTAAGCAACGAATATAATGAGCTGCTACCTCACAGCAATCGACAATTATCCGGGAAATATTCCTCCATCGCCGGACAACTTCCACGTGGCAAAATACTTCGAGGCATATGGAGTAGCAGTGGAGGTGGTGGCGTATAATAGAATGGCAATATAGTTCGGTCACACGGGGGTACTGGGCTACGACCAGAAGATAGTGAGATCAACAGGAAACAGGATGGAGCCAGGTGATAGGAGGATCGGGCGGAAAGGAGAGGACCAGGTGGCTGGTAAAGGACCAAATGTTGAGGCCAGCGCAGGGTCTCACCTGAAGACTCGGACGGTGACGGCAGGGGCCGTGTCAGGTCGTAGTTGCCGCTCGACTCGAAAATGGCCAGTGTCGGCGGGCCGCGGTTATCAGCCACATCGTGAGAGAGTCGCCGCGTCCGCGCCGGTCCCCGGTCCCGGCCATCGGCCTCACCCTGGCGCCAGTCCCGGCCACCAGCCTCACCCTGGCGGGAGTCCCGGCCACCAGCCTCACCCTGGCGCCAGTCCCGGCCACCAGCCTCACCCTGGCGCCAGTCCCGGCCACCAGCCTCACCCTGGCGCGAGTCCCGACCATCGGCTTCACCCCGGCGCCAGTCAGCCTCCAGCGGGATGCGCAACACGTGGCGGTACTCGGCGGCCCTGTGGTGGCGCAGGGCGTTATCGGTCTGTATCCAGAGAGCCTGTTGCAACAACATAGCAACCCTGTGATCAGGTCACATATTACCGGTATCAAGCGCACACGCGTCGACGGCATATGAGTTCTCAACTGGTATTCTAAGACTAATTGATCGCTAAATCATTCAGTCATGCCGAATGCGTCTAAGGCTTACCCGCTCCGTTACAATGACGAGGTAAGCCCCTCTCTGCCCGTATCATGTGTTATCTCGGCGATGCAGCGTGGAGCTGCGTCCGTGCACCCCAGTATGTGCTTGAACGTCAAGGTGCCTACCATGGTGTCAAGGTGTCAAGGTGCTCAAGATGCCTACCATGGTATGGTGCATGCAGGGACGGATCCAGGGTGTAGTTAACAGAGTAAATGGATGTAATCTGATCGGGTTACCACAACACCATCCAATTCCACACTGATGACCTTCAATGTGCAGAGCATTCCTAGTCTTGGAATCGTACACTTACCTCGGTCTCTCGCTCCTCCCCTACGTATGTCACCGCGTCTCTCCCCGCATCTCTACCTGCATGGATCTGTATATATCTTAAGGTGTCCCCATAAATATCCATGTATATCTATAATTATGCATACATCTTCATAAATATCTCGTGTATGTGTGTACATATATATATATATATATATATATATATATATATATATATATATATATATATATATATATATATATATATATATATACATGCATATATAAACATCTCCATCGGATGTGTGCTTTAACAATGTAAGGCCTACATTTAGTTCCTCTAAATTCGTTAAACATGGTGACGGCGCTACATTCGAACTTGCAAGAAATAACTTCCTGCGCATACCATACGACCAAATCGGCCGATAATTCACATTATCAACCCCATTCAAATCCTGCATTGTCCCTTCACCACCCACCTTTTCCAAAAATAATACCGAGTGTTTAAGATGCATACTTCCATCTCATCATCTAGGGGATCGTCATCAGTTCGGTCCCTAACCAACTAAGGGCGGTCGTAAACAGGCGATCCCTTGGATCCACTTCCATACACGGCCCATCTGCCAAGATAGCGGCCTGTATGCCGTGATACGTTGCTGTTTTAAACAGTACTTCCCTGTGTGCGACAGTGTAGCGTCCATTCGATTGCCGTATATACCGGCCGGTCTGCTCAGTACACTACCGCGGTGGTGTACTAAGGTGTACTGAGGTGTGCTGAGGTGTACTGAGGTATACTGAGGACCGCCGCAGAATCCCACATGCCTCGATACACTCCGGCCTCCCGCGGCTCAGCAGCCGTCCACGTGGTGGTCAGCGCCCACGAGCCGGCTCCCAGCCGGCGTGTGGTCAGCCCCGACGGCTCCCCCGTTGTGGTGTCAGCGCCCCCCGAGCCGGCTCACCTACCCAGCTCGTGGTGGTCAGCGCCCCCGAGCCGGCTCACCTCCCCAGCTCGTGGTGGACGGTGTCCCCGAGCCGGCTCACCTCCCCAGCTCGTGGTGGTCAGCCGTCCCAGCTTGTAGCCGAGCCGGCTCACCTCCCCAGCTCGTGGTGGACGGTGTCCCCGAGCCGGCTCACCTCCCCAGCTCGTGGTGTTCAGCGCCCCCGAGCCGGCTCACCTACCCAGCTCGTGGTGTTCAGCGCCCCCGAGCCGGCTCACTTACCCAGCTCGTGGTGGTCAGCGCCCCTGAGCCGGCTCACCTACCAAGCTCGTGGTGGTCAGCGCCCCCGAGGCGGATCGCCTACCCAGCTCGTGGTGTTCAGCGCCCCCGAGCCGGCTCACCTACCCAGCTCGTGGTGGACGGTGTCCCTGAGCCGGCTCACCTACCCAGCTCGTGGTGTGCAGCGCCCCTGAGCCGGCTCACCTCTCCAGCTCGTGCTCGGCCGCCTCCAGACGGTCGAGACTGCCGCGCGAGCTGCTGTGGTAGCCCTGGCTGTGGGGCGAGCCGGCGTCGAGCCGCGAGTCGGCCTCGGGCGGCGTGCGCGGCGGCGTGAGCGAGTCGAGACTGTCGGGCGTGCCGGACCGGCTGTGTGTGCTGGCGCTGTCGGCCGGCTCACACGGGAACAGCCGGCGCATGTCGGGCCGCCGACTGCGCTGCCGGGTGCGCCGCTTCTGCAGCGTGTTGTGCAGCGCGTGCAGGCGCCGCTTCACGACCGCCGCCTGCCGGTACACAGCCTTGTGACCGCCGAGAACCACGTGCCCGGCCGCCTGCCGGTACACAGCCTTGTGACCGCCGAGAACCACGTGCCCGGCCGCCTGCCGGTACACAGCCTTGTGACCGCCGAGAACCACGTGCCCGGCCGACTGCCGGTGCACAGCCTTGTGACCGCTACGGACCACGTGCCCGGCCGCCTGCCGGTGCACAGCCTTGTGACCGCTACGGACCACGTGCCCGGCCGACTGCCGGTGCACAGCCTTGTGACCGCTACGGACCACGTGCCCGGCCGCCTGCCGGTACACAGCCTTGTGACCGCCGAGAACCACGGTCGCCTGCCGGTACACAGCCTTGAGAGCGGAATCGGGACAGCCTTGTGACCGCCGCGGACCACGTGCCACGGGTCACGGACGAGGGTTTGACCCAGCAATGGTGCGGCATTTGAAGCTCCCTAGCCGTATGTGAAAGAGCCTTTAACATTTGTGAGGTGTTCGACATCAGCCCTGCATGTACCTTAGCTGCAGTGGACAATTTTAACGTTGTGGCTATGGCGTTAAATGAAAGACGGTATATTTATGTACGCTCAAAATCGGATATTGTTCACACGGCTTCATCTTTCTTGTGTGCATTCAATTGCATTGAATCCATGCTTCTCTTTACAAAGAAATGAATTTAGCACTGATATGTTCTCACAGTCGGTCGATATAATGCCATGCAAATAATCTCAATGAGTTTAAATTGACAATGTTCAGCAGTCGTTTAGATTGGGATGTCCAGAAAACGACGCCATTTAATCTTGGACGTCATATCATCGAAGTTAGCAGAAATCACTTCCAATATGTGTCTGATTATTCCTCGTTCTTGCTGCACTTTGGCGATACGACGAACCATTAATTATGGGGAGAAACCGGATACAGACAGAGAAATCAGTATGATGTAAGCGTGAATTTTGAAATCACCGTCATAAATTGTCCAGAAACATAAATACCATTTCCGATTATCAGCGCATTCAGGTCGAACATATTTCACATGATTATGCTAGGATTCACTCAATGGCATAATTTGAAAAACACTGCGGTTTCGAGACGTACAGAGAGCAACCAGCAATATAAAAACAGCCACAAGAGATGAGGCCGTATATAAAAATAATTAAATCATAAGAATATATCGAACAAAGCAACGAACATGTTTTTTTCAAGTAGGACTGTTCTCTTTCCAGTTAGTGTCATACGTTCCCGAGGGCATGCAGCAACAACCGTATGCATAATCCGTTGCCTTGGCTCTGCTTGGCATGCTTTCTTTTCAGAACAAAAACTCCACCTTAGCTCCTGCAAATGAGGTTTTGGTGACTACGTGTATCATTGAGCGTCGTTCTGAGCTTTCGTTCACCGCGCACGTAGCAAGATTAATCCGACACGAAATAACGGGCTCAATCACAATGGCTGCAATCATGTACAAGAGTATTGTTGTAAGTGATTTCCTGCGGAAGAGTGACTGATAAGACGGAGTGACGCTCAGGTATGGACTGACCTGCCTGTGGGAGAGGGTGACGAGTCCCTGCCACTCTGGGGTGTCGGCAGCTCCGGAGGATGGCTCGAGAGCAGACACGAGCGACTCGAAGCCTACTTGACGGAGCCATTCTGCCTCCTCCTCACCCTCTGAAACAGACATGCCAGTTGCTCAGGCATTACCCAGCAGCATCCCACGTCAGCAGGCACTGCACGTGCCCCACATAAGGCGCACGCGGAAGTTATTCAGGTACCAACCGGTACCCATCTCAGGTCAACAGCCACTCTCTGTCCATCAGCTGAAGTGCAAACCAGAGTTATTCGTTTACCGCCCAACACCCATGCCACGTCAACAGCCACTGCCTGCCCATCATCTGAAGCGCATGCGGGGGTTATTCAGGTACCACCCAGCACTCACCCCATGTCAATAGCCGCGGTCTATCCATCATCTGAGGCGTGCGCGTGGGTTATTCAGGTATCACATACCCCACGTCAACAGCCACTGCCTATCCGTCACCTGAGGCGCACGTGGGAGTTACTCACTCCGGGGGAACAGCTCCGGCGGATATTGTAATGGAGCTTCTGACGAGGTAATGGGTGGAGAGGTTTGGAAATTGTTGGTGGAGCCCAACGCATGGAGGAAATTGGTGCTTACAATTTAGTTGGTGGGATCCGCCCCATAGGGTTTAATGTTATGTGAGCGGGAGCGAGCGGGAAGTTGGTGGAGTCAAGGCAAAGGTGGTGGGGCCTGGGCGCCACCAAAAACATAGGGCATTCCGCCCGTGGACAGAGGACAGTATATAATCGCCACGACACAGAGATGACTGGCGGAATTTCGCCAGCCTTGGTCTCAGACCGCATGGGCTGCATCATTAATTATGTCAGCTCTAGTAGTCCCGAGGAGGTAAGATGCCTATATGGGTTGGACGTCAGAGTGATGGATGGGAGGCAGTGAAGTGAGCTGATATACGGGTGGCAGTGCAGTGCGCCAGTGAAGTGCCGTTCAGGCGATAAATGGGAGACAGCGGAAGTGCGTCACGTCCCACTTCTCTCTCCTCCAGTACCGCACAGCTATGCACACATGCACAAAACGACGCACAAATCATCCTACACAACACATCACAATACCACGAACAGCCAATATCACCACATCATCACAATATCACGAACAGCCAACATCACCACACTAGTGACTGGTTGGCAAATGCAGCACCGAAAATCAGCAAATTGCTGGTGAAGCGGTAGGCGAGTAAATTTGGTCATTTTAATTTGAAGTCTTCACATTTGGCAACTCACAACAGATGGTAACGATTCTGGGTTCTGGGTAGGAGACCCATCTGGATAGGAAACATTTCTATATCGTATCTGAAGCATTCGGATAATCACGGGAACATTGCCGATGGAAACCAATAGTGAAAACATAACTATATTCGGATATCGTTCGAGGCAGACTACAAGTCGCTGGGCGATTCGTAGCAGGCATAGGAAAATATTGCGGCGGATACACGTGGAGCTAAGTCGGTTGCTGACCATCCCACACTCAAGACGAGCTAGAATGTCCTGGATACGACGGTATGGCGAGCTTCAGTGCAATTCCGAACTAGGACCTGGTTATTAAAGCCATAGGCAATGCCCACCAAAACCTAATTACAGCCTTGTGAGCATTCCAGCAACATAGCGAGCGTGACAACCACTGAACCCCGTGAGAGGAGGCCACGACGCCTAACACTTAGCAACACAGCAGAGCTCCCAGGTCGCACCTGACCAGTTCCAATGCCGTGAACTGGACTGGCCAACTCCAGCCGGCTGGATCGGGCTCAGCCAAACCAGACGAAACGCATTTGAGTCCAGCCAAGCTCGGCCTGTCCGAGCCTGACATGACCCAAATCCGGCCGAGCCCGGCTGAGTTGATCAGAGTTCTGCCGAAGTCGAGCTTGGCTGAGACCAGCCGAGTTCAGCTGAGCCCAGTTGAACCAGGCCGAATTCAACTGAGTCCATCCAAGTCCATTGTAACCTGGCCGAGTCCAGCCAAGTCCAATCAAGCCTGGCCGAGTCCAGCAGAGTCCAGTCGGGGCTGGCCGAGTCCAGCCAAGTCCAATCAAGCCTGGCCGAGTCCAGCCGAGTACAGCCAAGTCCAATCAAGCCTGGCCGAGTCCAGCAGAGTCCAGTTGGGGCTGGCCGAGGTCAGCCAAGTCCAATATAGCCTGGCAGAGTCCAGCCAAGTCCAATCAAGCCTGGCAGAGTCCAGCCGAGTCCAGTCGGGCCTGGCCGAGTTAAGCCGAGTCCAGCCGAGCCTGGCCGAGTCCAGCCAGCATGACCCTAATTCCGTGAGCTTTCCATCGGCGAGCAAGCGGCGGAGCAGCGCAGAAAAAGTGGCGTCCGCCGGCCGGCCCGCCGTGCGTTCAGTCGGCCGGCGACCGGCAGCGAAAGTAAAAACGGACCGGGCCGCCTTCCGCGCTGTCAGACTCGTGGTCCGGCTGCACGTGCAGTCATCCAATCGCCAGCTCACTCCGGGCTTTCTCTTGGGAAGCTCGGACCTTTTCACAGATTATCAAACAATCGCCGCGGCGTGCGGCCGCCTCTAAGCAGCTGCGTGGCGCACGAGTGGGAACGGTCGGAGAGCAGCACGCCACGTGTGCGCGTGCTGCGAGCGCGACTGGCGCCGCAACAGATGGCGGGAAACAGCTTCCATTATTCGCCGGAAGCCGCTGCGCCTGTGTTTCCCACGACTCAGCGGTGCCAGCGCCGCTAAATGACGGTTCGGCGCGCTGAGACAGTTCACCAGCTCGCGCTGGCTGAGTCACGCAGCGCCGGCTAAAGCGGCTAGTTCAGGACAGGACACAGAAGGACGACGGACACCAAACGTCTTAATTACGAGAGAAGGTGAAGCCAGAGCGAGTAGACTCCCGTACATTTGGTGCAAAGGAGTTTGAACGTTCCTGTCCAGCCCGGCCTGATTCGTCACAGTTGAAGTCTTGAATAACGCTTTTGTTGGAGCGTTTGAGTTCCTAATTCCTCTATTCAGGTTTATAATTGGCATTTTAATATTACTTTTTAGCGCTTTTCACCACAATGCTATTTTTGCGTGCGCGCATTTTCTTGAAAGAAAAGTGTTGAGAAAAAGAGAATAAACCATAGCCGATGGCGGCCCAGCAAGCACTGGCTTTCGGTCTACATATATATGACGCCGGTCACTCCCAATGAGTTAATGACATCACGTGATATGTGGGCCCCGAAGCCGAGCAGTGTCGGTTTCCAGCCGTCCGTCGTGCCGAAAGGCTGTACGCGACATAAACTGAACGGGATTAATGCGAGACAAAAGGGCGCGGTTTCGATTTAAGTTTGGAACCCATTGATTATGTTGATAAAACGATGGAACAAGCTGATTAGTTGATACAAGATCAAGTAACGCTTTCAGCAAAGAAGAATCTGACATCAGCGATATCAAACATTCAACATCGATACTTTTATACTAAAGAACTGAATGCTATCTTATGCCACTGTATCATGACGATGAACAAGAATGAAAAGAGCAGTGCGCACCATCAACATACATTTGTTTATCCTATTCAATTGGTCGTTGGATCAAGGAAATCAATTACCTCCAGCCAGATCTAAATGAACCTGAATACGGCAAGCCTAACGCCGCGCTACACGCGAAGTTAATAGTGGCGAAAGCTGCCGGAAAGGGACTCCCCCGAAGAAGTCAATGTCTCTGGGGGAGGAAGACGAAGAAAAGATCAGGAGTGGTGGGGAGATTTGTACTTCCATCTCCCAAAGCTTCATTCGGATCTCTGTGGTGGGGATTCACTATATATTGTCGCTTCCGTGAAAGTGCAGGAGCATCAAAATATGTGGCGGGCATGTCGAGATTATGAATTACTGATCGGAACATACTCGGAATTTACGTAGACAAAACACAACACAAAAAGAAGCATGGCCAGTACGTGCCAACCCATCACGTATATTGTGTACTTGTAAAGGTAGCTGCTCAGATGGGTACGTGTTCAGGTTTTATCAGTTGTACGCGGCAAAAAGAAGTAAGCAGCATCCTGCTTTCTATACAGCAGCTAACCATTATAGAGAGCAGGACTGGCATAAGAACCAACCGCCGGGCGGACGCGGTCTCGCATCCATAATGTAGGACACTAAGTAGGTGTAGCTGGCCCGAAGGGCAAGCGACTCACAAACCACAGCGGCCCCAAGACAGCAGTTGAACGGCTCCTAGATCAGAACGAACCACCTCTCACTTCGTGGTTCAGCTGACTGGGCATGGACACATAATTACTCTTTCTACACGGAAGCCTACATTAAGATGCGGAAGAAGTTCAGTTCTACAATCAGTTCTAGGCAGCGTTCATTGACACAATAACTAGTACCGGATTGTGTCCCCCTAGCGTAGGCATCATGCTCTAAAACCTGGTTCATCGGACTAAGTATGTTCCATGGGATATTCAACAACTGGGTGTTGGGCATTATTATCAATGAACAGGGGTAAACGATCTCCGCTAGCATTCATCGATACAACATTTTGTCTCCTTGGTAGACATGTTGGGCATATTGGCATTTGGTTCGTTCGCTCGCTGATATACTGAGAAGAGATACAATCTATTTTCTTGCATTCATGTTTCACTCCTTATTCGACTTTTTATTCGCTCGAATCGATAGACTCGAATACACACAATAAATGCAAATTGGGTTTGAATTGGCTTAGCGTCACTTGATGCTCAGCAACTCCTGTTAGACTACATCCACTGCAATTTTCGCATTAACACGAGACCAAACGAGTAAATCATCTCTACGGCACGGTATAGTTGCTACTGTCGATCTAGAAATCGACGATATGCCATACGGTTAGTGCAGGAGCGTTGATGGGTTGGCAGTGTCGACCGTATGTGGGTGGCATTTGGTTCAGAGGGTAACGTCGCTCCACAGCGACTGATCTGGCTGGGAGTTGGCCAGATTCTGCTCTGTCAACTACGCTGGAAGACTCCGGCATAGCACAATCTGCTTCGATATTCCTCTTCCACATGCCACCATTATACGCCCAAGGAAGTAGGAGTCAATATAAAGGAGTCGATTGCTCTCCTTTGCCCTCGAGATGTTTTCTGCCAGGCCAAGTTTGTTTAGACATAGTACAGACAAACGGATATGTCAAGACACAAATGTCTGCCCGGGACGACTCCAACATTCATCAGCATGGAAGACAACATTTTATACAACAACAAAACCTCGTCATCTATGGCTACGGTGTGTATTACCATAAAGTCTGTCTCTGAAGTCGCACGCGACACACAGATGGTGATTTCTTACCACATGGTGGTTCCTGGGCACCAGTGGTGATTTCTCACTATGTGGTGGTTTCTGGGTACCAGTGATCGTGCGAACCAATGGCATCTGGTCAACCTGACTGTGTTCAAGACACATGGTCTTTATCAGGACATGCTGCCAAGTAGTTAATTTGGTCTCGGCGAGGTACAGAAGCCTCTCACCAAGTGTTACGCCCATAAGCGCAGACGACGGGCGCATGGAGTGATGGTGCTCCCCAATCGCGGGTTGCAAGCAATGATTTTTGCACGACAGGTTTTTATATGTGGTGGAAAATGATGACGGACTGCTGAAATATATCATTGGAGAGGTCCGAACAAGACAGGAGGATAAGCACGTCAGAGGCATAAGCCATCGCCCTTCACACGACAAGGTATCGATCATGTCTTAGTCAGTAGTTCAGGAGCATGGACACGTATAAATGTCGAGAAATGCCGGAAAGCAGACATAGCGTCTTTTAACAACCCAAGCTGATTCATAGCTCTTCTCATTGCGCTCCATAATTAATTGATTGGATCATTACAACAGGTCAACTGGTACTTCAATACCATCCATACACTAGTGTGGGCGGGTGAGCCTTGTTCTCAAACGCTCCATCACATAACTGGTAATTCCATCCTTGTCCCTGTCAGATGCCAGCGTGTTATCAGTGTGGAGTGGAGGAATGAACACTAAGCATTTCACTACAGCCACATAAACAAACCTGCCCACACTAACACAGCGCTATCTAGCTGTACCGCACGCATTGCACTATGACTAACATATCTGAATAACCTGAAGCAGCGCCAGAATGATGTGCAAAGTTTGCACAGACATCAATCGCGTGATCAATCGGTGCAACTACGAATATAACAATTACATTACAGCAGCACGAAAAGCGGCTTGGTAGTTTCATAGGACACAAATCACAATACAGGAAAACAAAGTGAAATAATTTGGCACGAATCAATGGGGATGACATATTTACACATATAAGCTAACATGTGCCCGGCTGATTCCGGAACCTCTCTGCAACTGTGTCAGCAAGCGAGCCACTGCCACCACAAATTATAAATTCGACGCTTGTGAAACCATGTCGATGGCTACGGCTATGCCGGCACACCGCACCGTGAAATCGCTCCCAGCAGCACGGCGCGGCGGGCCGGTCGGTGAGCGCAGTGTCGTGGTGTGCGCTGGTTCGGCTGTGGCCGGAATATGTGGCACGCGACAGCCGCACGCTCCCGGCAGCGGGCCGACCGTGTGGAGCTTCGCCGCCGCGCCGAACGGACAGCTCTTCAGCTGCACCGGTCGGTGGACGCTCCGCTGCCGGACTGATACGTCAAGCTTGACTGATGCGTCAAGCCCACTGGAAGGCTATTTAGCTATCTGTCTAGCTAGACTAATACTGGGCTCAGTAGGGGAGAGAAGCTTTGTAGCACGAAGCCGAATAAACAGGCCTTCATGGTTTTCGGCCGAGTGAAGTGAGGAAATATGCTTGCCAAAAACTGTCGCCAGACGGAATAGTATACCTCTTCACACAAGGCAAGGCAAGGAGAGGTCCGAAAACCATGCCAATCAATGCGAGAACCTCGTACTGCCCAAACTCTGTGGGTTCCGCACATCTCGTCAAACACTGGACGAATTCGCTGGAACCATCCTTGCGAAACACGGTACCGAAAGCCCGACAAATTGAGACTTCTCATGTTGAAAGCACGGGCTGAAGCTTCCCACATAAAGTCCCTATGTGGCATCAGTGGCAACGTACTGGACGGCCATGCCTCGGACATAACTTTGGTGCGATATCTGTGGAAATTAGTGTATCGAACCTTGACGGCTATAATGTTGCAGATGGAGTTCGATGCCACTTTGGCAAGATCGTCGTTGAATAATTGTGTAAACCAGATAGGTTCGATAATCATAGCATCCTAATAGCCCTCCCATGACCTCTGCAGAGAGGAAGAAAGCTCTGCCCCAGTAAACATGGCGTGTTAGGATGCCCAGGGAAGCCCTCCTCACGACTACTGAACGCAGCCGGTGTGCTGTCGACCGGACGATTTAGCATGAGCTCAATAATGCAGATGTTAATTGTGCCCAAAAGCTGACCTAGATCACCAACAGAGATCTGCCGACCACACGGACTACGTGCATCTATACGCGCCGGTTGCGAGCACATTTTACAGACACCAAAGGGTGCGGTGCATCAATGAAAATCTGACTTGTGAGAAACCGACGTGAAACTGAGCCAACGATCCAGTAAGTGGCGTCTTGGGAGCGAGCCGACTCGGTGACACTCCCCGCGAAACCGCACCGCAGTCGCAACTGCGGTGCCGTGAAACCCAACAACGACACCAAAACTGCACTGATTCCGGGCACACCGGAGATCGCTCGCCAGACATCCGGCCGCTTTCCACGAGGTGCACAATCACCTGCACTTCTGTCCCGGCGGCGGTGCGTGGCCAGACATCGCAGGCACTTTCATGGGGTGCACAACTGACTGCGTTTCTGTCCCGCCAGTGGTGCGTGGCGCCGAATCTTGGTCGAGCCGCGTGGTGGTCTCGTAAAACCGGACCGCCGCCCGGCCACACGCATCGGCGGCCGGCCGCCCGCCGTATTTAGGTCGGCCGGAGGTGGCCCGCCCGCATTCCTCCGAGAAGTAATCGCCCGTATTTGAGCGTTATATCGCTCGCATCACCGGCACCAATCAGCGAGAAACCACAATCGGAGCCTACTCCTCCCAGGGCGCTTATAACGGACTGGCACCCTGACAGCCAGCTTGCGATAGCCTGACGCCCTGACAGCCGACAGCCTGGCACCCTGACAGTTGGCTCACGACAGGCTGACACCCTGAAAGCCAGCTCACGACAGGCTGACACCCTGATAGCCAGCTCACGACAGGCTGACATCCTGACAGCCAGCTTACGACACAATTCGGTTATCATAAAAGCCTCCAAATGAAAATCCTAAAGTGGGTCTCATAATTTTAAACCTTGCACACAGTCACCTTTACCGGGCACACTTGGATTTTTGGCGTATCGGAGTGAAAATATGATCCATGTGATCCTCCGGCTACTACACGGATTATATATATATATATATATATATATATATATATTAATATAATATTGAATAGCGTATATAATACTATTACTTATAATAATGTTTTAATAATTGTAAGAACACCTCACATGCTTCTTGATCCTGGTTTTGCAATAGGCTCAGTTAGTACCGAGATTATCCCAACACAGTTATTCACTACACGTTCTCAGCGTGGTCGAATCTCTCCCCAGTTCTGGCGCAGTACAGCCGGCTTGTGTGCAGACGCGAGATGAACGGGTACGCGCCACACTCCCGCTAATGTGTGCCTGGTATGCAGGACACGTCGGCACCGGCCTAGATGGGGTCGCGAGCTCAGCGCTGACGTCACAACCATCAAAGATCATCGGTGGGGTCACATCGAGATTGGGTCGGAAGGTTACGCTCACGCTCGCAGGTAATGCGCCATCGTAACGCGCGCCGACGCCGCGCACAGCACTGCAGTAAATGTCCGGCCGGCAGTGATCGCGTGCGATTTCGGTCCCGCTATGTGTGCCGCTTGACACCTGCAGCCGCCTCTCCGAGCTCAGCGTTGCCAGCCATCCCTCCAACAGAAGGCACTCACCGTCGCCGATGGCCGCGGCACCTGGGTGAGAGGCATAGCCGTTCCTGAGAGTTGATGCTGCCGATGACGACAAGCAGTCAGGGTGAAATCGGGGCGATGACGGGTGCGTGGGTGGTTGCGTTTCTTGCCCTGCCTCACTCAGATATATATATATATATATATGCATTCGTATGTGCATCTATATGTATGTATACACACACACACTATATATATATATATATATATGTGTGTGTGTGTGTGTGTGTGTGTGTGTGTGTGTGTGTGTGTGTGTGTGTGTTTGTGTGTGCAATACATACATATGGATGCACATACGAATGCATATAGAAACACATAGGCTAGGTATAATGCAATAGACATGTGCTGATTGTGAAATCTGCTGACGACGTTCACAAAACGAATACCCGATATTTTTGATACCTCTGAAATGAAGAAGGTATTTGTGTAAGGCCTATCGCGACATGGCGGCCTTTACTGAACAATAATAATTTATTGATAATACCAATTGGCTCTTCTGACGGAATCAAACATCTAACAATGGTGATGGCCTATGCATATTTTACCAATAGGCGTCACTTCGGATTTTCAATCGGGGAGACGAGAGAAACTTTGGTTCCATAGTTTCGTGTGCCATCATAAGTACAACATTAAGCAAAAACACGATATTTGGGACGGATCGCCGGTCTGCCCCGTGACGTCACTCGCATCAGCAAAATTCAGCGGTTTCCTCAGTCCCTCCCTCAAGCGTCACTTATTTGTTATTTGGACCTAGCCACCTAGCGTCACTTACGTCAGCAATATTCAGTGGCATCCTCAGTCCCCCTCCCCCGAGCGTCACATCAGCAATATGCAGTGGCCTCTTCAGTCCCCACCCCCTCCCCTGAGCGTCCCTCACATCAGCAATATACAGTGGCCTTCTTAGTCCCTTCCCTACAGTCACTCACGTCAGCAATATTCAGTGGTCTCTTCAGTCCCCCCCCCCCCTCCCAGAGCGTCACTCACATCAGCAACATTCAGTGGCCTCCTTAGTCCCTCCCCCTAGAGTCTCTCACATCACCAACATTCAGTGGCCTCCTTAGTCCCTCGCCCTAGAGTTTCTCACGTCAGCAATATTCAGTGGCCTACTCAGTCCATCCTAGAATCCCTCACGTCAGCAATACTCAGTCACGATACCCACGACCTCCGTTGATCTCAGACCACGAACCCTGTTTACCCCCGACCGTAAAGACCACATCAGTCGTGATGTTATTTCCCGCATCGCATGGCCCCGCCTATATGAACGATGACCTCCGCTGAGCACACCGACCATCTCCAATAACCTTCAACACTGAAGCTGTATCGTCATATGCCACCATATAGCATTGACCTCCATTCGTATCATTTGCGCTTAGATGACCCGTGCAGGCCATGCAAAGCAGAGGGTGATGTATGAACTGACCTATACACCATATTACAGGGATCCTGACCCTGCCACTTAAGGATGTGTCTGTGTGTTGTGTGGATGTTGTTGTTTAGCTGGGGCAATTGATATTACATAATAGGTAGTTAATCTTCTAGCTTTTTAAATGGTTGCTTTCCCGAGTCACGGAATTCTCCAAGATACCCCTGACCCAATTCCTGCGATTCCCTTCGTCAGGCTGGTGTTGCTGCATTCGGCTACCGTCAGAGTAAGCCTTGTAGTAATGCATCAACAGGGCTTTAAGTTTTCTTCCACCATGCACGTATGTACATTCCTAACGTTCTGTCATCGCATATGTGCTGGTTCATTGCAAATGCGAAGTACAGTGGTATTGTACAACACGCAACTTTGCCTAAATTTCCTTACACATAAGACTTGGTCACATTGCTCTAATTAAGGAAGTTTTGCTTACACATGAACTTGCCGTACACACACATGTTGCGTAGCAGTAACAGTCGGTACTTGGTATCATCGGAAAGCACTTGACGAGAAGGAAGGACAGCTTGCTTACTTTTCGAATTAATGATTTTGGAAACCAAAACGGTGGTTGTTTTTTTTAAAGAAAAAACTTCCAAATACATTTCATATCTGCATGATAGGGAAAGTATGTTCGTGCAATGCAATTTTGGCATTATTCAGGCCAAACACTCGCAATAAACCATGCAATCAGAAGCGTCTGAATAGGCTTGGCGCATATTGTGCGCTTATCTTCACCTGACCTTAGGTTACTTGACGGAGGTCACAAAAATTAGATAAAGAGCTGATTCTAACCCTTCTACATGCTTACCAAAGTAAAAATGAGGTCAGAAGAGCACGCATATTACAAAAAGAGAAAAACTAGCCCAAAATGAGCCAAAGTTAGCTGTGACTTTACGTCATTGATCTGAGCTCAAACAGAAATTGGAGATGAACATATTGTAGACACTGACAACTTGCACTCACGTGGCAAGTTTCAATTCCATACCCTTTTATTTGTATGAGCTATCGATCCCCAAACATTTATCGAGGTGGTCCTATTTGATCCGATCTAGGTGAATGACATTGCATGACCTGGGGTTCACATCTTCACGTCAGACGCTAAAGAGGCCGCAGAAACGGTCCTGAATACTTGGTGGTGGTGCGTGCTGTCGTCTTACTGTCGTGAACGAATATCAGGGGAGGGGAGTAAAACAGACCTATTAACCTCTTCAAACCTTGACTGAAGGTATTCGAAGAAGGCCTTTGCGCATGGTTTCAAGCAATCGGCAAACAAATTGCTTCTAAATCAGACTAAAACTCGCGGTGAAGTCAGTAGGCTCGAGAGGAAAAAATAAATAAATCTGAAATTTAAACTAAAGTTTTTTTCGTCGAATCCATTGATATCGCTCGAAGAAAATAGTGTACAAATACGAGTCTCAATATTAAACTTAGTTGAAAACTCAACAACAATTCAAACAAATTCTAAAAAGTAGCTTTTCCGCGCGCATCAATATTTTTGCAAAGCACATTCTCATCGGCCATTTTCTGCAAGCCACTCTAGGCTTTTCCAAACATGCTTTCAAAACAGGGCCCACCATCTCTTGGGGAAGAGTCACAATTATGGACGATGAAACAGATTGGAGAAAAAGGCTAAGTACTGTCATCGCCAGGACGAGCGCCAGACAAGTTATGGAAACCAAATCTGTTAATGCTATGGCCAGTGTTCAAAAAGATTTTGGTGTGCATCTAATGCACTCTCCTTAATTTTGCATTTCAAACATGAGGACTCCAAATAAAAATACGGCTACCGAAGCTACTTTGTCTTGTAATATTTCAAATATAGGCCACCACCTGAGCCATTTCATTCACTTCAAATCACCAGCTGACATGGGCGAAAAAAAATAATAATTATGGAAGCGAGTGGGGTATGGAGTACGACCTGACCCACACGATTCATGGGAGCAAATAGCTTCGGTACCTCACTTTCCGTTACTTCTTCGCCGTTGGGTCAGGTAATTAATTAGCCCGCATGGTTAGGGTGCACACAGCCCGCTACCAAATGTCTGGTGAACTAAGCGATCGCCTCTGTCTTGTGAACGAAGTGTTGATTGCGCCTGATGAAGTAAGTGATGACCTTTGCGTCCGGCGAACGAATTAACGAAGTAATAACTTCTCGCAACTAAGACCTGGTCGTGGTATCTCGAACCACTCGGAACAGCGCAGATAATTGTGAACAAAACGCTCATCTCCTTTTGATTGTTGCAAAAGTGTGCAAAAATGTCCGTTCCATCCATACAAATAAGTTCCGCTTATAATAATCTGAGCAGCAGCAGCAGTATGTCCAGTTAGTTATTAGGGCTTTTGGGCGCATCGACTACATTGGTCATGCAGCGCCCATCAGCAGTATGTGCAGAACTTCGTGTGCCGATATGGTCTAGATACCCGGTGACTATGTGGGGCTTCCCATACAAGTTTAGCCTCCTTTACAACAGGCAGTTGGATCCGCTAGTGCACTGTCACAGTCTCGGCACACCAACTGATCCCGGAACTAAAACGACATAACTGCACACCCGTAGCCTCTGTTGGTTCCGCGCGCATGCATATGGCGAGACACGTTGCTGGTGCTGATTACGCTCTTATGACGATCGTAACGAAGAATGTGATGCTTTGACTCGTTTACGGCGCTGAAAAGGCTGCGAGAGTGCACACAATTAACGTGCACAATTGCAAAGCGTGCACATAAGTAGCACGTACGACCAGTGAAAAGCATGCAATCATCATTACGAGTACACCACCAGTACATCGGTCAACTCAGTCTGAGAACAAATTTCATGAAAGTTCACGTATCAGTAGATCCAAAAAATATCAGTGTTGAGCGGACACCAGCGCATGAGCACCACACACCACCATATCGATAGACACCTCTAGTATCACCCCATCATCGACCAATCGGATTAAGCTTGGCAGCCCCTAAATCGTCTTCAGTCAACCTGGTGACGACAAAAGCCTTCAGCACCGCCCCAATCGATCTGGTAGTGACCCAGTCATCCAGCACCATCCCAGCCGACCTGATGATGATCCAGGCCTCCAACGCCGTCCTCAGCCAACCTGATGACGATCCAGATCAACACTTCTTCCAGCAGACTTGGTAACGACCCACACTACCGCTGCCCCCCCCAGGGGATCTGGTGACGTCCCAAGCCTCCAGTACCGCCCCCAGTCGACCTGGTGACGACCCAAACTTCCAACACCATCAATTGACCTGGTCATAGCTAAGGCATCCAGCAGCACCTTCAGCTGACCTGGTAACAACCCAGACCTCCAGCATCCCCTACCCCCAGCTGACCCAGTTATAATCAAGGCGTCCAGCACCACCTTCAGCCGACCTGGTGACGACCCAGAACCAACCCCGATAGACTGGCGGCTGTTGACTGCCCGCGTTCTCGTCGGCACCACTTTCTCCGGCGCCCTGAGCGCCGCCGGCTGACAGTGGGAGCCGACCAGCGGCGGTCAGTGCTGCCTGCCCCGGCCGGAGCACCGCCTGCCCCGGCCGGAGCACCGCCTGCCCCGGCCTGAGCACCGCCTGCCCCGGCCGGAGCACCGCCTGCCCCGGCCGGAGCACCGCCTGCCCCGGCCGGAGCACCGCCTGCCCCGGCCGGAGCACCGCCTGCCCCGGCCGGAGCACCGCCTGCCCCGGCCGGAGCACCGCCTTCCCGGCCGGAGCACCGCCTGCCCCGGCCGGAGCACCGCCTGCCCCGGCCAGAGCATCGCCTGCCCCGGCCGGAGCACCGCCTGCCCCGGCCGGAGCACCACCTTGCCCCGGCCGGAGCACCGCCTGCCCCGGCCGGAGCACCGCCTGCCCCGGCCGGAGCACCGCCTGCCCCGGCCGGAGCACCGCCTGCCCCGGCCGGAGCACCGCCTGCCCCGGCCGGAGCACCGCCTGCCCCGGCCGGAGCACCGCCTGCCCCGGCCAGATCATCGCCGTCGCAGCCGCAACACCGCCGCGGGCCAACATCGATCACGGGCAGTCGTGGTGGCGCACGGCGCCAGACAGCAGGGGTGCACGTGCAGCCTCCCAAATAGCTCCCCGGAGTGTGACGTCACACCTTCGTAACGTGGTGGCCGTCGGCCCTGGACTACCTCAGGCCCACCAGCAGCACAGTATTGGCCACTGGCCGCATTCCATCCCATATCCATAATTAGTCCAGCCGAGACCACCGGCCCTACATTGTCACATATTTACAGACATTGCAGCTGAGACCGCCGCCGGCACACCACCTCACACCCACAGACATTACAACAGAGACCACCTGTCCGCTGTTCCCCACCCACAGACATTACAACAGAGACCACCTGTCCGCTGTTCCCCACCCACAGACATTACAACAGAGACCACCTGTTCGCTGTTCCCCACCCACAGACATTACAACAGAGACCACCTGTCCGCTGTTCCCCACCCACAGACATTACAACAGAGACCACCTGTCCGCTGTTCCTCACCCACAGTCATTACAACAGAGACCACCTGTCCACTGTTCCTCACCCACAGACATTACAACAGAGACCACCTGTCCACTGTTCCCCACCCGCAGACATTACAACAGAGACCACCTGTCCACTGTTCCCCACCCGCAGACATTACAACAGAGACCACCTGTCCGCTGTTCCTCACCCACAGATATTACAACAGAGACCACCTGTCCGCTGTTCTTCACCCACAGACATTACAACAGAGACCACCTGTCCGCTGTTCCTCACCCACAGACATTACAACAGAGACCACCTGTCCGCTGTTCCTCACCCACAGACATTACAACAGAGACCACCTGTCCGCTGTTCCTCACCCACAGACATTACAACAGAGACCGCCGCCGGCACACCACCTCAAACGCACAGACATTACAACAGAGACCACCTGTCCGCTGTTCCTCACCCACAGACATTACAACAGAGACCACCTGTCCGCTGTTCCTCACCCACAGATATTACAACAGAGACCACCTGTCCGCTGTTCCTCACCCACAGACATTACAACAGAGACCACCTGTCCGCTGTTCCTCACCCACAGGTATTACAACAGAGACCACCTGCCCGCTGTTCCTCACCCACAGACATTACAACAGAGACCACCTGTCCGCTGTTCCTCACCCACAGACATTACAACAGAGACCACCTGTCCGCTGTTCCTCACCCACAGACATTACAACAGAGACCACCTGTCCGCTGTTCCTCACCCACAGACATTACAACAGAGACCACCTGTCCGCTGTTCCTCACCCACAGACATTACAACAGAGACCACCTGTCCGCTGTTCCTCACCCACAGACATTACAACAGAGACCACCTGTCCGCTGTTCCTCACCCACAGACATTACAACAGAGACCACCTGTCCGCTGTTCCTCACCCACAGACATTACAACAGAGACCACCTGTCCGCTGTTCCTCACCCACAGAATTACAACAGAGACCACCTGTCCGCTGTTCCTCACCCACAGACATTACAACAGAGACCACCTGTCCGCTGTTCCTCACCCACAGACATTACAACAGAGACCACCTGTCCGCTGTTCCCCACCCACAGACATTACAACAGAGACCACCTGTCCGCTGTTCCTCACCCACAGACATTACAACAGAGACCACCTGTCCGCTGTTCCTCACCCACAGTCATTACAACAGAGACCACCTGTCCACTGTTCCCCACCCACAAATATTCCAATCGAAACCACTGGCCATACATTGCCCCATATCCGCAGATATTACAGCCGGGACCACTAGCCATATATTGTCCGATATTCAGATATTACAGCCGAAGCCACTGGTCATACACTATCCTTTACCCACATATACTATAGCTGAGACCATTGCCCACATACCATCCCACATCCAGAGATATTACAACCGAAGTCATTGACACCACACTGTGCCGCACCCAGAGATATTACAGCCGAGGTCATTGACACTACACTGTCCCGCACCCAGAGATATTACAGCCGAGACAGCTGGTCGCAAACCACCCTACACCCAAAGATAATCCAACCGACACCCACAGATAATCCAGCTGACACCACTGACCCCACACTCACGAATACCCACAGACATTATTGTCAAGATCACATACCCTATATCATCTAATGTCACCGAATCTGCAGTCATTAGATGCAGGTAAAATACCGAAGCGTCTCGACACCCAGACACAGACGAATCTCCCTCCATCGAGCGCCATGGGAGACCACAGCCTCGGTCCCTTCCCTGCAGACAGTTTACGCACAGATAGGAAAAAAACTGCTGGCATTCCACACAGCTGTCGGTACAGGTGTGGTCGTTGTGTTTGTGGTTGAGAATAGTCGGTCAGGTTTTCCAGGCACCCTGAAATTCTGCCTGCATATCTGCACCGTTGAGTTTCGTACCTTCCGGCGGATTGTCATCATCGGTAGGAGAGTCGCCATCCAGGCTGACGTACCGATACTCGTTCAGGTACTCCATCAGCTCTTGACTGTTGAACGTCTCAACATCGAGAGTGCCCTGCAACAGCATTGGTGAAACGTGAACCGCACATCCCGTCAAAAACGTGCGGTTCATCAATTCATCAAACGTGTGGTGTGATTTATGGGGTATCGTTCCACTGAGCCATACCCCATGACCTTGATGAACTGTTGAAACGGTACCCAAGGGACGCACGGTACTTTGCTCGTTGTGCCTAAAGTTCCAATGGAGTGTTGAGAAAATGCAAACATTTTTTCACGATGAATGGTCGTAAAACTGAATGAAAAAAGAAGCAAAAGAGAGCAACAAGCACTAATTTTGCCACCAGATATCGCGAGCAATTCGCGAGTAACGCATGTCAGCACTGTACTAGGACAGCACCAGACAAGCAGTACAAGACATGAACTGGAACAGACTACCACCCTACGGACAATGGGCCGCACACATCTCACAGCTCAGGTAATTATGCAACGAATATGTGCGCCGAGCAGTCCTAGCCAGTGGCAATAGCTATAAACGCACTCTGGAATGACGCCATCCCGTTCCACCATCGACCGAAACCATGCTCGTAACAGCCAAACGATTCCAGCTGTTTCGAAGGTCTGTCATTTTCTAATGACTACAGAGTTGCACGTCTGGAGAAGGGCCACCATGGCATCCGACACCACAGTAGTCCGTCCAGCACCACAGTGACTAGTCACTGCAAGTACAGAGTTTGTATACAGGGCAGCGTTTGTCTACAGAGCTACAGGTCTGGAGAAGGGCCGCCGAGATATCCGACGTGACGGCAGTCCGTCGACCACAGTTGCATACATTGTAGGTATGCAGTGCACTGTCTACAGAGCTACACATCTGGAGAATAGTCGCAGAGACACCCGACGACACAGTCGTTCGTCCATCACAGTGATGTGCGCTGTAGGTACACGGTGTAGTGTCTGACAGAGCTACAGGTGTGGAGAAGAGCCACCGAGAAAATCCGACGGCGCGGTCATCCGTCCAACACAACGACCTATACATGTACGGCGCACTGTCTAGACATGGGGGCACCTTCACACGCCTCGAGTCTGCCTGCCCGTATATTACTCATTCACTCTCTTGGTACTTAATGCGTTCGTAATTACTGCATCTGCAGCCATCAAGTTGAAATAAGTGAGCCCGTTCTATTAATCTATAACGCCGAAACATTCTGTCAGTGCTAGATTCTGATACAACACTGCTTTTACTAAAATTAAGGCATGTGAAATGTTTCCAGTTGTAATCATGCACATTCACATTCCCACGTATACTACTGTATTGCCTCAACCTTGAGAACGCGAGCCTTGGTGTCCGCACTGCATATCAACATATGGCGTCGCGTCGACTAGGAAGGACGCAATACACGGTAGCCAATTGGAGGCGGTGCAACACTCGAAAGAATTGCTTCGGTAGCTAACAAAGTGGTGAAAATAGTCGGGAATTGGTAGTCGCATCGTTTTAATCATGCCAATAAACATCATATTACAACATTTCCTTCTCCCAATGCATCTCCGGCTTAAACCACACAGTTGTAAAATCATTTTCAGCGTAAAACCTCGTGCTAACGTGCGCAACAATACACACGAGATGACACGTAAAATAAGCGATTGCATGAGAGAAGAGCTAATCAGCTGCTTAACAGTTGATTTTAACCAGGTCTTTCCGGTCAGATCCCCGTTTCGGGAAGTAATTATATGTCACCATCTAATCTCCAAACTAAGAGTTGTACGAACACGAAAGAGGTGTCATCGGAATGCGCTCGACGAGTAGGGACCGTGACCACCCCTCAAATTGTCTTCCGCGAAGTTGCGTCATTACGGGAATTATGCGGTCACGACTGACGGGGTGTTTTTTGGGCTCTTGGGAGTTTATTTTGGGGAAAATTATAAAACGAAGCTTATTTTTAATAAGAAAGGTAAGGAGAAGTGGACTATGGTCCCGAAGTATTTGCCAACACAAAAATAATTGGAATTAGTTTTCAAAATTATCGAAAATTTTGTATTTTTCACTTAATTTGTATTTCCATTTCTCATAGTTTAACGTACCGAGAACATTGACTTAAGTTGACACGATATCACAAAACGTGCTTACCTTAACCAGAATATTATATTTTAGTCATAATCTGCAAATATGCAAAACAAATAAGTCATGAAAACGCAACAATTCAAACAGTCATCCGGTGCGTTGTAATGGGTAGTAAGTAAAGTAAGAATTTTTCAAGCATCTTTATTCATTTATGTGTGACGACTGGTTAACTCTTTTAGGTGACTTCACTTCACCTCGACTCACTCGGTCGCCGTGGATGGCCTGACCTCAAAATTTCCATACATGTCATATTCATGTGAGAAATGGTGTACTAAATTTCTGCTCGCCGCGGCGCGCCGTTTCTAATATCCGTGGAAGCTTCATGGGGGGGGGGAAAGACTCCGAGACGGCGCGGGTTAATATGACGACTTGAAAGCCAATATACCTCAAGTGGAAAGTATGAAATTAAGCACAGAAAAGAGGCAAAATAAAAATCGATGGAAATGGGTAGTGTCAAGATGCATACCTTCTGTTGCTTCTTAAAATATTTTCATAGTGCAAAACAAGACTTTTAAACGTGTCTTGCGAGATAAAAATGACTGAAGTGATTCATATAGACAAACACCTATCCGCCCAATGGTGTCAATACAGATATACGAGGGCAATAAACATAAGTACCCTTAGCGCGCAGCGGAAGTATTCTCTTTCTTTTACCATTTGTTTTGTGACCAATAAAAAATAATGAAGTCTGGAGGGCAGTTGCATCAATCCTCCTCTCACGGCGCGTCCAGCAAAGCGCGGTCCAGCAGCCGCTGGTTGAGAACTCGACTTGGCAGCCACGGTTGAAGGACCCGGCTTGTAATCCGCGGTTGGAGGACACGGCTCGGTAGCCGCGATGTGAGACAGCGACTCGGAAGCCGCAGTTGATAGGTGCCACCTGGCGGCAAAGGTGGTCCCAGCTCGACCGCCGACCGGCTGGCCTGTTCCTGAGGCAGGGTCAGGGGACGCCATGCCTGGTGGGTCACAGCTCGGCCGCCGACCGGCTGGCCTGTTCCTGAGGCAGGGTCAGGGGACGCCATGCTTGCTGGGTCACAGCGCGACCGCCGACAGGCTGGCCTGTTCCTGAGGCAGGGTCAGGGGACGCCATGCCTGCTGGGTCACAGCTCGACCGCCGACCGCCTGGCCTGTTCCTGAGGCAGGGTCAGGGGACGCCATGTCTGCTGGATAACAGCTCGACCACCGACCGGCTGGCCTGTTCCTGATGCAGGGTCAGGGGACGCCACGTCTGCTGGGTCACATCAAGACCGCCGACCGGCTGGCCTGTTCCTGAGGCAGGGTCAGGGAACTCCACCCCGGTAGGATACGGTCGGTCGCCGGCAGGTGTGCCGGCTTGTGTCTGTCAATAGACACGACTCGTTTACTTTTATCTGGCATCTGGGATTCGAGAAGACAAAGAGCATGGGCATTCTCTTCAGCAGAGGCAATGCTCCGATACATAACAATTGTAACGGGTTACGGATATCGCCGAAATGTAGACCAACATGCTAACGGGTATCGAAATCCCTTGGATTACGTTGACCTCGTACCATCACCGTACTTCTGTGACAATGAACGGAAATATATCTTGGTCATCCTGCGCGACAGCTCCAACTTATGATAAGAATCCACCGATTTATCTTCTATCTGGATCCGACGGAAACGAAACTGGTCACCAGTCACTCCCGTCAAAGGCGGCACTCCACAGCCATTTGACATGGCACGGACTCCTAAGAGGATTACTGGTAACGACTTGCGCCGTGCCTGCTTCCGGGTCATAATGGCCGTCGTTAAGACCTGTGACTGCGCTCCGCCATGCCGTTAGACCCGGGCGTAAGCGCCGCGGTATGCAGCCTGCCGAAGCCAATCGTCGAGGATAAGTGCTGAAACAGTTCCGATTCAAACTGAACACCACGATCGGTCACATCGTATCATGGCACACCGAAACGTGAGGTCCACATATCAGGAAAATCAGCGGCCACACTTGCCGCCGTTGCGTCAGCGGAAGGAGCGGCTCCTATTTAGCTCGTAGCTCGGTCAATGTACGTCAGCAAGTAACGGTACGGAGCTGAAAATGGCTGACCATGATCAGGGACCATCCAGTAATTTTCATAGGAAGGGGAACATTTCGTCCGGGGGATGCCTTCGAATTTCGAAATTTCGAAACTTCAAAATATAGATTCGAACGTTTCGTCAGAGGGAAAATCACAGAGCAGTTTTAAAAAATTAACCCGAGTTATTGCTGGGGTGGTTTTATGAACCAGGATTATATTGCTAAGCAGAGCTTGTTGCGTGAACAATGACCCCACCACCCGATTAATGAATTTCAGTTCAACGGCAGAGTTTTGATCGAAAGTTTAACGTGCCGTCAATGCACCGACACGGCCGCATGGTAGCTCGCTCCCGGCCTTATCGGGCCAACTACCAACTGACCCTCCTAGCCGGGGGCTAAATGCGAGCGCGTGAAGCGACTCGAACCCCGTATTGCCAGGACAGGGGAGACAAGTGCAGGCCAGCGCCCTAACCAACTGAGCTACCGAGGCGGCAGTTCTGTCGCTATCTGTTGGATTTGTATGTAAGAATACTGTAAAATGCAGTAATTCGTGTCGTGTGGGGTCGGTAAAGAGGGCACATACCCACCTTACAATATATTTAGAAAATTGCGCGTCGCTAGGCAAGCAGCGACGAGCCAGTTATCGTATACAGAGTATGTATGTTGTGGACCACTCTGCTTCTTTCAAAATAAGGTGACGGGCACCGGCTGGCCCTCCACCGTCTGATGCAGAGAGATACCAGCAGCGGTGCCAACAGCGGCCTGCGAACAGTTGGTCATCAGGTGGCACGAGTATATATCGCGGTGATCCTGCGCCCACAATGCCCAGTGTGGACAGTGGGCATTGTCGTGTTTTCCAGCACCGTCTTCGCTTCCCGGAACACCTAACCGCTGGCAGCATGCATGGCAACTGCTTAGCCTTGAGGTATAATCGTATTAACTCTTATAGGGAAAAGCTACATCAGCATAATGCGGAGCCATCCGCCGGCAAAAACCCATCATTCCGAGGAAACAGCAGGGGGGCTTCGGAATCAACAAGCTGTGTCATACCTGAGACTACAGATATCTTGTGAGGCGCCGGTCGGGTGTCATCAGTAGAGTGTACCATACCTGAGGCTACCGATACCTTGTGAAGCGCCGGTCTGATGTCATCAGTAATCAGTAGACTGTGCCATGCCTGAGACTACCGATACCTTGTGAAGCGCCGGTCTGATGTCATCAGTAGAGTGTACCATACCTGAGGCTACCGACACCTTGTGAAGCGCCGGTCTGATGTCATCAATAGACTGTACCATGCCTGAGACTACCGATACCTTGTGAAGCGCCGGTGTGATGTCATCAGTAGACTGCCATACCAGGGACTACCGACACCTTGTGAGGCGCCGGTCTGATGTCATCAGTAGACTGTACCATGCCTGAGACTACCGATACCTTGTGAAGCGCCGGTCTGATGTCATCAGTAGACTGCCATACCAGGGACTACCGACACCTTGTGAAGCGCCGGTCTGATGTCATCAGTAGAGTGTACCATGCCTGAGAATACCGACACCTCGTGAAGAGCCGGTCTGATGTCATCAGTAGAGTGTACCATGCCTGAGAATACCGACACCTCGTGAAGGCCGGTCTGATGTCATCAGTAGAGTGTACCATGCCTGAGAATACCGACACCTCGTGAAGAGCCGGTCTGATGTCATCAGTAGACTGTGCCATGCCTGAGACTACCGATACTCTGTGAGGCGCCGGTCTGCCGTCATCAGTAGACTGCTATACCGGAGATTACCGACACCTTGCGAAGCGAAGGTCTGGTGTTATCAGTGGACTGTACCGTACCAGGCACTACAAACACCTCGTGAGACGCCGGTCCGATGCCTTCAGCGGTCACGTGGTGACCCAATAAATGAATATCGGATTGATTGATCACACTTTTGTCAAGGGATATACTCTGATAAAGGCATGAGCCGAAACGTAGTCAGCATAAAATGGCCGGATTTACTTTCAAGTTTTGATTTCACCATCATTAGCTTGAGTACAAGCGCTGAACGCTCATAATATACAACTCTGAGTCCATCAGATTCCATATCAGATTCCATATCAGATTCCATATCAGGGGACGCAGCCAGAACGTCGCCCGGACGAACAAACGGCTCAGGTCACGGAACGACACTGGTAATCTCATCGTCATGAAGTCATTCAAATTTCCTGAAGGAAATGGCAACTGCAGTTTCTTGCGCATTCACGAGGCTTGTGGAAATATGGTAATATGCCCGCAGCAGTTCAATCATCGAAAATCGTGTCTTCTACGAAGAGAAGTTGAGATACTTTCTATATGTGGAAGAGGGTATCTGTCAGGTTTCATCATGGCATTCAGAGAACGATAATCACCAATGACTCTCCAATCACCTGGTTTTTAGGCACCATATGGAGAAGTGAAGCCCATAGAGATTGCGACAGGCTTACAACGCGTGCCTGGATCAGTCATGCAAATGTATGCTCAGCTGCATTTGCATTACTCAGTATGTCAAGGAGCAGAGGCCACGGACTACTGAAGATTGGTGCAGCGCTCCCAACACCAATGCTATGCACAATCTGAATTGCATTGTTCTCAGCCCCGTCTGTCTGCTGGAAATTGGTCTTCAAGGGATACTTGCGAAAGATCGATTGGATTGGCGCTGTAAGTGACGAATGATCATTAGCTATGGTGGGGAGGGCGTAGGTGAAGCCCGGCACTGCGAGGGGTGTGGAGTTATGCCGCACTGTGAAGGTCAACACATTTGCTAGCCGTTGGCGTTTGTAAGACAGTCTCGGCGCGTCCCGGCATTCCTCCCCACCCCCACCCCCACCCATGCAGACCCAGATGGCCCGGGGCGGGTCAATGGATGTCAGTACACTCCAGCCGTGTATGACCCTAGCGGATGTCAGCTGACATTCTGTGTATATGCCTGCCTCGCCCAGCCGCCGCTGCCTCGCCCAGCTGTCATGGGTCGACCAGCGAGGAGAAACGAGAGGAGAGAGCGGCCGCAGCCCTCGACACCAGCTGGCACGGCGGCGGCGCGCCGGCGGCCACGGGGAGATGTGGCACACGCGCCGCAGTCATCTCGGCACCGTCGGGACGAGCGGGGAGGCACCTTCGAATCGGCACAGGGTGGCGGCCACGGGGAGATGTGGCACACGGTGGCGGCCACGGGGAGATGTGGCACACGGTGGCGGCCACGGGGAGATGTGGCACACGGTGGCGGCCACGGGGAGATGTGGCACACGGTGGCGGCCACGGGGAGATGTGGCACACGGTGGCGGCCACGGGGAGATGTGGCACACGGTGGCGGCCACGGGGAGATGTGGCACAGGGTGGCGGCCACGGGGAGATGTGGCACACGGTGGCGGCCACTGGGAGATGTGGCACACGGTGGCGGCCACGGGGAGATGTGGCACACGGTGGCGGCCACGGGGAGATGTGGCACAAGGTGGCGGCCACGGGGAGATGTGGCGCACGCGCCACGGTCATCTCAGCCGTTGGACCGACCGGAGACACACACCCGGGAGTTGGCACACGGTGGCGAGATGTTCAGGAGGGAGTCAGCATCAGCGCAGGACAGGGAAGTCGTCACGGCGGTGATGCTGGCGCTGGCCACGCCGCCACGTGCCAGGCCAGGGCTGGCCGCGGTGGATGATGGACTCGGCGGCGGCCGGCCGGCGGCGGGAGACCGTGACCGTCTCCCGCTCTCCGGTCACGGGGTCAGCGTGGAAATGTCACGCGCCCTGGGTGGACGCACGGCGCAGACAATCTGGACAATGTCACGGATTTAGTGGTGCTGTTCAATTGGAACCCAGAGAAGCCCAACTATTTCGGCTTGACCGTTCAGACTATTGGTAACGGTGATGTTCCAATCAAGCTTGATGTCCGACACCGTATAATTGACAATGAAGTGGCTGTTTGAAGCGGTAGCCAATTTACTGCCAGTAATGCATAGCAATACATGAACAACTTTATGGTATAGCTATAGTAACTTCTACTGGTAACTGGTATAGTAACTGGTATTACTGGTATAGTAACTGGTATAGTAACTTTATTAGCATGAAGTGACATTGCGGTATCCTGGACGAGCGCAGGTATAAGTGTTGAAAGCATTAGTGGAGAAATGCATACACTTTCAGGGGTGCTTTTCTATTCGTTAAGACAGACCGAAAAGCACTCAGAGGCGCTTTCCCATACGATGTTAAACTTAAAAGGTGTTTGGCATGCTTCAGGTGTGCGCAGGTACCCCAAAAATAATTAAATTATCCACACATGGTGAAAAGCGCAGTGTCGTCAATAGTAGCCAAGTGTATGCGGGTCATGGGAGCACTGCCTTTTGTGCCAGATAGGACAGCGTGAACCTGATGTCAGAAGATGCACTAGCACAATTAATGATCTCCCTTCGGCCAAGTACTGGCTATCATTATAAGGGTAGAACACCCACCCACAGGCTGACATCATACACAATGCTGACAATATTTAGCGGTCGTTAGAATCGGCGAGACAGAGCGTCTGCGAGTGTCGGCACCCCAGCCCCACATCCCCATGTCGATGGGGTTGATACGGGAGTCAGCTTATGGTAACACAGACACTTCATGTACTCGATGTCATACGTCTTCCTACTATGCACAGAGGCCTCAGGTAGCCTGATATGCAATGTGATCACCAAATTAAGTCAATTAGACCGTGGAAGAAGCATGTACTCCTCATGTCCAATGCCTTTCTCAAAATTCCAAGTTACCTAGTCCACTGATAAATATTGCACTGGAATCTTTCTCGCATATATGCATCATTTGCTTAGTATGGGCTCAATGTCAATTTAGACTAGACCAATCCTTATCCACTGAGTCTAAGTATGTGAAATGAAATTAAGCTTGAGGTTGTTTTGACGCCAAACGGTGCCATTCGCCAGTTGGTGAAGCTGCACATCAACCGACCGCTGGCGTGACACACATGCCGTACCAGTAAAACGGTGGCATTCCATGGCATACAGACCGTACCAGCCAAACGGTGTCATTAGTCAGCTGGTGAAGCTGCACATCAACTGACCGCTGCCTGTCGTGACTCACAGGCCGTACCAGCAAAACGGTGTCATTAACCAGTTGGTGAGGGTGAACACCAACTGACCGACGTCACAACACACACCGTACCAGCTAGACGGTGTCATTAGTCAACTGGTGAAGCTCAACATCCACTGACCGTTGCCTGTCGTGACACACAGAAGACCGCACCAGCCAAACGGTGTCATTAGCCAGTTAGTTGTTGAGGCTCAACATCAACTGACCGTTGCCTGTCGTGACACACAGAAGACCATACCAGCCAAACGGTATCATTAGTCAGCTGGTGAGGGTGCACATCCACTGACCGCCATCGTGACACACAGAAGACCGCACCAGCCAAACGGTATCATTAGTCAGCTGGTGAGGGTGCACATCCACTGACCGCCATCGTGACACACAGAAGACCGTACCAGCCAAACGGTATCATTAGTCAGCTGGTGAGGGTGCACATCCACTGACTGCCATCGTGACACACAGAAGACCGTACCAGCCAAACGGTGTCATTAGTCAGCTGGTGAGGGTGCACATCCACTGACCGCCGTCGTGACGCACAGAAGACCGTACCAGCCAAACGGTATCATTAGTCAGCTGGTGAGGGTGCACATCCACTGACCGCCATCGTGACACACAGAAGACCGCACCAGCCAAACGGTATCATTAGTCAGCTGGTGAGGGTGCACATCCACTGACTGCCGTCGTGACACACAGAAGACCGTACCAGCCAAACGGTATCATTAGTCAGCTGGTGAGGGTGCACATCCACTGACCGTTGCCTGTCGTGACACATATAAGACCGTACCAGCCAAACGGTATCATTAGTCAGCTGGTGAGGGTGCACATCCACTGACCGCCATCGTGACACACAGAAGACCGCACCAGCCAAACGGTATCATTAGTCAGCTGGCGAGGGTGCACGTCCACTGACCGCGGTCGTGACGCACAGGCCGAAGCCAGAGCCGGTCCACAACACGGCCGAACACGACCCGGACACCGCCGGGTGGCGCCATGCGCGGCCGGCACGCCGCCGCCTGATCGCTGCATTCAGCGCATCCATTACTTTCGGGGTGAGAAAGCACATCGGCGCAGCGTGGGAGCGCAACGGTACCGAGACGCCGAGCGGCGGCGTCGGTCGGTTCCACATGGGTCGGTTCAGCGCGGCGGGTCGGGTCGCTCGCCGCCGCCGCCGGCCGCCCCGCGGCGACCGGCTGGTGGTGCCGCCACTGACGCCGCCGCTCTGGACAATCCGCCCGCTGTTGCCACACATGGCGGATCATGCACTGGCCGATCATTGCGGTTGGGGGCGCCCGGGCCCTTTGTGCGATCTTTGTGTACGACAAGAAAACTACGTCTCACGAACACGATGAGCACGGGATGGCTAGGTGGATGGGGAATGCACTGGAGAAGCAATATTTTCAATTCAATTACATTCTGAGAAATGTCACCCGTAAAAATGGCAATGCAATGCAAAAATGTAATGCAATGCAAAAATGCAATGCAATGCAATGCAAAATGGTAATGCGAAAATTGCTGCATCGGAGGCGCACTGCAGACGCACGTCATACTCCCCTTACTAAAGTCAATAACGTGCTGTATGTGGCGACATCCTGAAGAATGTCATCTCCTGCAAAAGTGTCAGCGCCAGAGGCGCTCTGCAGATGCACGTCATGCTCTCCTAAGTAAATTAAATAACGTGCTGTATGCTTAGCACTAAATGTAAAATATCCCATATTGTCTTATTGTATAAAAATAGCGCTGTCTAGTTAGGTTTGCTTTGATATTATTAAGGGCGAAGACATTTATGACCATGACGATAACTGTGAGAAGACATGTCACAAGAGTAAAGCAAAGGAAATGGCAGATATTACCAATTGCAGCCAATCTCACCTCCCCCACCTAATGCGTTTCCAATACCAGGCACTCTCTCTCTCTCTCTCTCTCTCTCTCTCTCTCTCTCTGACCTCTGGTTAATAATCTTGTATCATCTAGCATGGCATTAAACAACACAACGAAGCTGAAAGTCATCGGCTCAGAGCCAATGAGACACGAAGGTCGGCCTACGGTTACATCGGCAACCAGCGCACTCTGCCGCAATCCCGATCTCTCCCGGGCAGAAACCAGCCATTCAACGTCCTACGCAATGCACTAGACCAGGAAAACAGACTTTCTAGCCGGATTAGCACACGGTTAGCTGCCTGTCTGGTGTGTTGAGCCAAATCAGGCGGCTGCCGCTCTTCATTGGAAGTCGTCAACTTTTACTTTTCTCAAGATGGATCACCGAATGACTAATCTCCACACATGAAATTCCCTGCTTCCCACTGCTTAATGATTTCTAATCGGCATCGGGTAGGCCTGGAGTGAAATACAGGTATATGAGGTAACATAGATGGTCTACCTTTTGGAGGCCCTTAGACCACCAATGTTCGACTAAGCCCCTCCAATAATTACAGATCTTTAGGTAGAACCCTATGGGCAAGTATGCAATGCATGCTGGGTTTTTTTAAACAAACATCGCTCTCGACACCAAAAAAGTTTCTTTAATGTTAAACGCCTGGTAGTCGCTGCAGATGTGTGGCAACTTCTGAGAACTTGTGTGTGTGTGGAGGGGGGACAGATATGCATAATGTTGACTCAGTCAGTCAGCCCCACTGCCCAATTCCTACGTCATTGATAGCCTTGCTAATTGTGTTTGGTCTTAAGGCACCTCGTTTAGTTTAATGCATAGCTTAGGCGACCTCAGAGGATGAAAAGAACAGGGATGTAGCAATGCCCTTTTTTCGAGAAGACTCGGTTTTTATCTTGTGAACCATTCTCTCCGAAGTAGTCTTCACAAGCATTATCAACTTCTGATTGTAAAGAAATACACAAAAAAATGGCAGACACTGCTAAAACAGGAGACCCGAATTAAGAAGATCCTTGGGTTGCCTTACGACGCGCTTAGCTGCTAGTTTACGCAGCATCGCCAAACTGTCACGCCGATTGTTCGGGGGTTGACTCAGTAAATGCCGTGGGTTGTGAGATTCGAACCCACAATCTTGCGATCAAGAGTCCGACACGCCACCAACTGAGCTACCGCGGCCTCAGTCACCCAAGTTAAAACAAATTGATACTTCACATGCATGTAAACGTAAAGTGGATATTACACAGACAGTAGGAGATGATGCGCCACGGCCTTAAAAGCTAAGGAGCGTCCACGTGCATTGGAAATGGATTGCTCAGTGATAAAGTTAAGTACACAACATGTGGCCCTCTCGTCCCAAAATATCCACGTTGTTTTTAATCCCGAAGTTTCCAATAGAGAAACGCTAATTTGGTTCGCATTCAAACCTAAAAAATTTAACCTCATCACTCTTAATGAGTCGTGTTAATAAATTGTAACATTGACCAAGTTGTACACATTTGGAGCATGGTGGAGCTACATACTCGAGGGGCATAAAAGCACTAAATAGTATGCGCGGAGAGGGCAAACGCATAACAAGTAACTGTATGCGTTTAGACCCTTTAGAGCAAATGCATTACAAGTAATTGCATAGGGGAAATGCCTCAGTGTATCAAACATCTCCATCAAACTGCATGTTCCCCATTCCTTTTGCTGTGACAAACAGTCTTGAGTTCCTTTCAACAAACCCATTCCTTGAGTTCTTACGAGCAAGTTTATTATAGTGCATTAAGGCTTGGCACACTGGTGGGTGAATTCATGATGTTTTCTGCGTTTTCTGTTGTAACAACTGTCATGGGTGCGGCGTGCCCTCAAGCACATCACATCGATGCTCGTTCGTGTGGTTCGGAGCCAATCTAGCGGCAGCCCCGTGGCAGTGAACGCTTGTTGTGGCGTGGAAAAACTGGCCGAACTGTAGAGATATAGTTCACGTTCTAGCCTCGCGGGCACCGACAGAAAGCACTGCAGTGTCCACACGTGCCAGTGTCCACACGTTCCAGTGTTCACACGTGCTAGCGTCACCACGTTCCAGTGTCACCACGTGCCAGTGTCGGCACCAATAGGCCGGCGTGTGCAGGGTGTTGCGTCGGAACACACTCACGCGCCGGCAGCCCGCTATGCCCGGCGGCTCACACGTGGGATTAGCCCGGCTTCACGCGGCCCAGGCGCGGCAAGCACCCACCCCGGGCCGTATAGAAGGCAGTACGCACCCTCGGCAGGCAGGATTTGAGGGAGTTAGCACACGGTACACACCTGCAGACCGGACCGGGAGCGTCAACACGCAGCAAACACCCGCGGGAGGCCGGGCCGTGGCGTCCGGGCACAGTACACACCCTCGGGAGGGCAGGCCGTGGCGTCCGGGCACAGTACACACCCTCGGCAGGCCGGGCCGTGGCGTCCGGGCACAGTACATACCCTCAAGGTCCAGGCACAGTACACACCCTCGGGAGGCCGGGCCGTGGCGTCCTGGCACGTACACACTCTCGAGAGGCGGGCCGTGGCGTCCGGGCACAGTACATACCCTCGGCAGGCCGGGCCGTGGCGTCCGGGCACAGTACACACCCTCGGCAGGCCGGGCCGTGGCGTCCGGGCACAGTACACACCCTCGAGAGGCGGGCCTTGGCGTCCAGGCACAGTACATACCCTCGGGAGGCCGGGCCGCGGCGTCCGGGCACAGTACACACCCTCGGCAGGCCGGGCCGTGGCGTCCGGGCACAGTACACATCCTCGGCAGGCCGGGCCGTGGCGTCCAGGCACAGTACACCCTCGGCAGGCCGGGCCGTGGCGTCCGGGCACAGTACACACCCTCGGGAGGACAATCCGGGCTAGGGACTGTCAGCACACGGCATATCTCTCCTCAGCAG
Source organism: Imbricaverruca yamaguchii (assembly GCA_034440575.1). NCBI lineage: Eukaryota > Metazoa > Arthropoda > Thecostraca > Neoverrucidae > Imbricaverruca > Imbricaverruca yamaguchii. Next base: position 5,418,539 of record JAOTOL010001661.1, read on the forward strand.
GTCAGGCTGGACTGGAAGACGTCAGTACACGGTGCACACCCAAGTACCGTGTACTGACGTCAAGGGTCAGGGACTGACGTGACGTGCACAATGGAGGGCAGGTCGGACCAGGGAACGTCAGTGCACGGTACACACTCACGCGAGGCAGAATAGGAGACGTGAGTGGCTTTATTTATTCACAAATATGATACGAATGTAGTTGTATGCATGAAATTGCATGACATTATAAGAACATACACTGTCAGCTTAAATACCATAACAGCCAAACCCGTAGTCCTGCAATCGCATGAAAATTCATCACTAAATGTGCGATGTCAGCGAAAACAATTCGGCTTTGTCGGTGGGCAAAGTTGTGATCTTAAATGTTAGTGTATAGTTTGCTTATGCATGACTTCTCAAAGACATTGTAAAGGGAAAAGTCGCCGAGCAAGTTCCAAAAAATCCAGTGCATACATTTTCTTTAGTGTTTCGCGAGGGGTTGACACATACATACCCAATAGATAACTTGCAAACTTCCCACCCACGTGTGGGTGGGAAGTTTGCAAGTCATCGTCGTGGCCCACTGCATGGAGACAAGTGCTGCAAATTTGGGTGGTGTGGCCAAGCCTATAGGCTTCCATGTTAAGAGAGCAAGGGGTGTGTGTGTGTGTGTGATTGTGGTTTTAGGGCGCATCGACCATGGAAGAGAGCAAGGGGCTGGTAGGGTCAGGGCAAAGATGGTTGGTTTCAGGTCCCACCAGTGGCATACCTAGGCCTTGAACTTGACGAAACGGATTTGGATTGGGCCTGCATACCCTGGATTTCGACTACATTTTTTCAAAGATGTCCATCGTTTGTTTTTAATAAAACAATTAGGCATCAACTTAATGGTCCTGTGGAGGCGCCCAATATAACGCCCTCGTTTGTGAGTTCCCGGATTTCAACTCTAACTCCAAAAATACTGCTCGAAGGCGCTTCATTTGGCATCCCTCAATAACTCACCTTACACTGCTGAAATTACACTAGTACAAATGTAAAATTAAACCTATCCAAATGCAAAAAAAAGTCCAATAAGTGATGCACAGAGTTGATTATAAAACCAACACTTTCCAGTCGACGCCATTTAGATAATGGTGCCATATGAAACTACCTAGACTTCATGCCCCCCCCCGCTGTTTTCACGTTCACGACCGGTAGTGCCTACTCAAATTTGGCTTTCTCCGCTAACGAATTCAAAGCTTTCGTTAGCATGGGCTCACCGGACCCCCTCAGCATAAAGTTGATAATTGTATATAAATCGTCCGAATTTGCATAGAAGAATTTTACGCGCACAAATAAAAAACAAGCATGAACTGGACTTCTTAAAGCATGCCAAGCAACTTCTTCCTCTACTATTTCATTGGGAAATCGCATAGGGGAGACCAGGTCTAGTTGATACAATTTTGGCGAAACTGAAAATAATGCATCATTTTGGAAGGATAGTGAGGAGATAGACACACCTATGTCAAGCTTACAGCTTCTGGTATCATCCTCAATAATTTTTTTTTCGTGGCATCTGTGTTTTCCACAAGAGCCAAAAATCGCGCAACTACCGGTTCATCAACTTACCCCGCTATGGTAGGTTATGGACGATTGGGTATGTTGATGAAATGTAAATGGAATAAAATATATTAATTATTGGTGATATTATTCACGCCATCTGAAACGTCCATTCTTCACCTTTACCGTTAAAATATTGTTTGAGTTCTAAGTCTGACCATAGTTGAGTCCTGGCTGCTCATAGCTCATGGTTTATGCCATTTATGGAATGCACAAACGTTTATTCCGTAGCTTTTTTCCCTTCGCTCAGTCTTTTCCGTCAGGTGGTAAATCCCCGTGGGTATATTAAACACGATTATCTTGCAACAGCGTTTGCAAAACACCTTCATACAAAGAAGAAATTATGTGGTTATTTTATTCCACAGCCAGTTCACAGAACGTTGAAACAGGGTGATGCTGATACAGACTGTTTAAGTTGATGCAGGTTGTACCAATTTACCACGCAGGCTTTCTAGTGCAGGCTGCAACATGTTATACGACATTGTGAGTAGTGCAGCGGCAAACGATGAAAGCGGGGGCAAAAAAGCGGCATTTTGCCATTGCAAAGCTGGGAATATGGTAATGATTGCACACGCATAAAAAGTTAGCAAGTGGGCGTACAATTATAAATGTATTGAGAAGCACAGGTATTTAAATTTTGCTTTCCACCCAAAAACGTACCAAATAGTTCCAATTTCGCAGCCACGAGTCGAAAGGACTTGAGCTTGTCCTTGCCGCGAGAAGAGGGCGCCTATAGCAGCATGTGTGGTAACCACGGCAGCCGGCTCGTTACTTTTGGAGAAAATGTTGTAGCAGCCATCCCGTGTATCAGATAGCCCCGGTCTTCCCGACAAGCATTAGCATATGGGTAGGGTCGTTGGGTTTCTGAAAATTATTGGACGAGGGGAGCAAAACACAGGGATGAAATTGGCGGGCCAAAATGAATTAGAAGCACACTACATAAAGTATCATGTTTAAAATTTAAATTATGGGGAAGGGGCACTTTCTCCCTCATAAATATACAAAACAACACCCATGCATACAGTTCTCAAATCACTTCAGAAAGTTGCTGGTGATCAAACATCGGTAGATTAAGTTAAGTTAGGCAAAGTCGGATTTTTGGTTGCAATGCTATATTATTCTTCAATACATACTGGCCAACCCAAAACCCCATATCCTGTGTACACTTTTCCAATGTGCTCTTAATGGGAGGGAGATAATACGCATTTGCACAGTCAATGACATGCTTCTCTGGTGTTTTTTTAATGTTACTTCAGTGATCTTCATATTTCTTAGTGAAATTGCTGCTTTTTGCGATATAATCACCACGTGAATCGCTTACACCTAAACGTGTTACCTCTCCCTGATAAATTAATATCAAATGCGGTCAAATCACAACAGAAAGCGCAAGAAACACATTTTTTGCAAGCATAATGACCTGGGGCCCCTTTTATATATTTAACAAATCGTAATGTGACGTTGCTGATCAGCATGAGGCTTCCAGATCCAATAGACACGTGCGACGTACCAGTGCCGAATCCATGATCGCCTGGTCGAGACCGACGGCTGGCTGGTGCTGCTGTGCCTGTCCCGTTACCGATGGCCCCGTTGGAACAGGTGCTCGGGCAATACGCAGCACGAGGTCAACGTCAGATGTGACCTGTGCCGGCCAAGTGGTCGTCACGTGGCGTCCGCCCCGGTCACGGTCACGTGACTCGGCCGCCACCTCCGGAGCACACCCTCCGGGGGGACATTGCCGTACTGCAGGTCGATGCGGTTGGTGTTGCACGCGCACCACCAGCGAGCTGTCTCCGATCTTCGCGGGGGTGGGGAGGGGCGTGACAGCCGTGCGCACCCGCCCCGCCGCTGCGGAGCCACGACTGCACCTGACCGCACGAGAGCGGGCCACTGCGGGGTCGCTCAGCCGACGCCGGAGCCCGCGCCGCGAGCCGACGGAACCCCGCCGCCATACAGCCTCTGACATGTACAGCCTCTCGCACGTCGGCTACAATTAGGATAGAGAGCTCTGTTGGAGGGAGAATAATGTGCGTAACGTGAATGACGCATGCACAGTAGATATGGGTATGGCGTCAGTAATCAGTATAGCCGGCTTAATACCCCACTTTGCGGAGGAGTATTTACTCCTCCGTAAGTAACACTAAAACAATTTAGAAATGAGGGATATACACCCCCCAAAAAACCCTGCCTTCAGCACCTAAAGCATCACATACTTTAACGTAAACTCCCTTAACTTAAATGCACACTTGTATTAGCTTTGTTTGCAAAACACACTCACGTTAAAGGCGTCGCAAATGACTTATATGGTCCGACACTCCTCTAAAAAATCAATCTCTCCGTCCATTAACACGCGTCTTGGAGGGCCTCGGAAAATTACACGCACTGGAGGGGGCGGATTCCGCCCCACAGGATCTCGGCTCATACTGAGTCTAGAGCAACGAAACTCGCAGGGTGGATGGGCACGATAGTGTACTCTATTGTGTGCAAATTTCATGATTTTAGGTCAATATCTTCAAGGTCGAATGAGGTCAAAATAGCAAAATGTTCTGGTTTTGCGTGGATTGGCTTGTCAGTGACAGGATCGCTGTGATTGTGTTTAAATGTTCCAAAATTGGCATTAATGACGTTCTTGATATTACTAATGATGCCATACAGATGCCAGATCAGTCCTTTGACCTCAGGTCACCTATATAGGAGCGCTTTAGCAGGTCCTATATAGCTTTAGCAGGTCCGCTGCCCACCCGACTGCTCCGTTAGGCGGTTCGACACAATCGGCTTCGCAAAGAAAGGAGTGAAATACATGAATAAAATATGGAAACGCTTAGGCACACGATGACAAACAGTAGATTTCAGGATGTGTAGGGAGTAACATGTAAAGTGACATCAATCGCATGACAGTCATTTGCATTTTGGCAACATTCCAGTTGGCCACGTTTGGTACTATTAACCTGTCATGGACTTGACCTAACTTGACCTCGGCGACCTAACATTACTTTTAAATTATATAGTATAACAAAACGCATCAAACAAGTCGCTAGTGTTGTGAAGAACAGTTCCCTTTTGCCAATATACGGGAAGCGCATCAGAGCCGATTTTTGTGGTCTAGCGCTGAGAATTGTCCTTACTTTAACGGCCCCTAACGTGAAAAGTTATCGGCCGATTTCCATTTTCTTACTTTACCCAATGCGGCGATCATTTCTAAGTAGGTACACACAAAATGGCGTATATCGGCCAGTACAATATGGAGTTATGTACGAAAAATCGGAGGGGTGGGCGGATTTCGCCATTCCCCTCCTGGGCGTGTGTTAACCCGTCATAAATTTGACCTGACTTGACTTCGGTGACCCGACATGATTTCAAAACAATATAGCATAACAATGTACACCAAACAAGTCGCTAGTTTTGCCAAGAACACTTCCTTTTTGCCAATATACGCGAAGCTCATCAGCGCCGATATTTGTGGTCTGGCCCTCAACAAAAAAAAATTACGTTAGCGACCCCTAACTCGAAAACTTTTGGTCGATTTTCATTCTCTTTACATTAAACAACGTGCCTGTCGTGTATAAGCACGTATGCAAACCATGGCGTATATTGGCCGGTAAAATCTGGAGTTATCTACGAAAAACCGGAGGGGTGGGCGGATTTCGCCCCCCCCCCTTCTAGGGCGCGTGTTAATGCCGCACAACCGAGAATTGTCGTGCAAAAAACCCGAAGTTTTCACGCGTTTCAATCTTCAATATTCTTGTACTATTGTGTTTCGGGTATCTTTCCACATCCTTGTTGCTGAGAATCAATGCTTAGTCTGCCATCGAGAGCATTTCAACTTCTTAGAGTAATCGCGGGCGCAACCACAATTTTCTCAGAGGGCTGGGCCTTGAAAAATGCCATGAAATAGACCGCATTATGCGCGCCGAAAATGTCTTCTCTTACGCGGGGAAAATTAAGAAATGTCTCATTTGATGTAGCATACTTTTGGTTGCTAGAGAGCAGGAGGTCCGAGCCCCCTGGCTGCGACTCTTGCCAATTTCCTATATTTCGCTGACTGTGAACAGGCCAATGGCTCGCTAATACAACCGATTAACATTGATTCATCAGCACATCTGGGACATGCAAGTGCATATCACGTTCCGAGAACGGGAAGTGGGGAGAGTGTGCGGCAATAGCAACTACATACATAATTTTCCTAGTCATTCCGAAGGAAAAGGTCAGCAAAGCAGACAATTGCTCTGCACTGGAATACAGTAGAGTGACACGAGTCATTTTTCACGCGACGGTCGTTTAAAAAGTTGCATACAGGGGTGAAAGCTCATATACTTTTGGTATTACCAGTACAACATTAATGAAAATAATGGTGTTGCCTGGCAACACTAGTGTTCTGATTACCCGGTAACCTGACAAATGTACGTAGAGCAAATGTGCGTATGGCAGATGTGTACGCAAATGTACGCAACCAAATGTACGTAAGCGCAGATGTACGCTTGGCTAGCATACGTAAGCGCAAAAGTACGTATGCGCAAATGTACGTAAGCGCAAATTCACGAATGAGCAAAAGTTCGTAAGCACAAATGTACGTAAGCGTAAATGTGCGTAAGCGTAAATGTGCGTAAGCGTCAAAGTACGTATGCGCAAATGTGCGTGAGCGCAAATCTTTGTAAGCGCAAATGTACATAACTGTAAATGTGCATAAGCACAAATGTATGCAAACGTCTATATACGTATGCGCAAATGCACGTAAGCGCAACTATACGTATACGTAGATATGCATAATTGCAAATGTGAGTAAGGGTAAAAGAATATCAGCGCGAGTGTACGTATGCAGATATGCACGTAAGCGCAAAAGTACGTACGGCAAAGGTACTGATGGCAGATATACGTAAAAGCAAATGTGCGTATGGCAAAGGTACGCAAGCGAATGTATGCAAGCGTCAATGTGCGTTTGACATATGAACCTAACCAAATGTACGTAAACGCAAAAGTATGCATGCATAAATTACGTACATTCACGCATACGTACAATTGCGCTTACGCAGTTTTGCGCATATGTACTATTGTGCTTACGTACAGTTGCGCCAACATACATTTTGGCATACTTACTTTTGCGCTTAGGTACATTTGCGCTTACGTACATTTGTGCTTACGTACTTTCCCACTTAAGTACTTTTGAGCTTACGTACATTTGCTTGCGTACATTTATCCTGCACAGTTGCGGATACATACATTTGCGCTCAAGTGCATTTGTGCTTACGTACTTTCGCGTATAAGTACTTTTGTGCTTACGTACATTTGCCTGCGTACATTTACACCGGCCATGCGTACATTTGTCCTTAAGCACATTTGTCCTACAATCGATTCCTCTCTCAGCAGTCTTCGCCCTAGTGCGCTAGTCACTCCCAGAATTTGCAGACACCAAGCTACTTCTCAAGAAAGATACAAATCTGTCCCAGTATTGCAGAGCAGACTATGGATGTTTTACCGACGGAAACTCCTGAACATTTTGTCTTGCAAATGAAACACCAATTATTATCACGAATTAGCATAAGGTGTAGACCGTTGTTTACACGAAATTTTGCTGAATCAGATGCTGGCGACATGAATAATTCCATCAAGTATCCGCCTGTGTTTAAATATATTGCCAGGCATCGAAATGCAACAGATAGTGGTCTGAAGTCAGAGCACATACACATGCCCATATTGAATGCGCATATGCATGCCCATATTTGACTACTTGACTTGTCCTTAAATCTAAGGCATTGCGTGAGACGAAATGTACGACCCTCAATATATCAGGTGCTGAGTTTACATCAAAAGTAACGTTAGGGATTATGCTATATTAATCAAAGTTTCAACCAGGGGCCATCGTCAGCATAATCCCTAACGTTACTTTTGATGTAAACTCAGCACCTCCTGGTATATTGAGGGTCGTATATTTCGTCTCACGCAATATCTAAAACCCCGGAGCACTTAAGAACCATTCTTCGTTGTATTAAATCTGAGGCAGTTAACTCCCAGACTCCTTCGATGCCACAGGAAAGGATTTTGAGCGGCGACATTTTAGCATTTCACTTTTCTCGCCAAACCTGAGTCTGGGTAAATTGTTCTGATATGTGGGGGATAATTGATAACAGAAAGTAAATGATCACGAGTGACTGATCCACGGATGCAAAGTTAGTGCTATGACAGATTACATATATTGAATTGTACGTAATTGCGGATAGCTCAGGGCACAATCGACAAATATTGACCAAATGTATCCCCCTAGTCATCCTAGCCCATTTTAATGCCTTACAATCAACGAAGCTATATATCAAAAACATGCTCATATCGGCAGCAGGCATACATTCCATTTATTTTCACTATATAATGTACAACACAGAACTCTCAATTCCTGTTAAATCCGCCTAGGGGTGGGGCAGATTCTATTTTCACGCACTATTAAAACTTCCTTACCATGACCTTTCCCAATTGCAGCAAAGAACCATGAAGAATCAAAGAATGTGTTATACTGAACAAAATCAAAATAGTGCCGTTCATAAAATTATCTCAGGAATATCATCTCCCCTATCAGAAATATGTGACTTCACCGCTGATTTCCTGGCTCCATATATATGCTATATATAAATAAATAAATATACATATACCTACTTATCTACCTACATACATATCAGCATACACATACATATATGAACACACACACATGCATATATACACATACACACAGACACACAGATACATACACAGACACACACATATATACACATATACACACACATGTGTATATATATACGTGTGTATATGTGTATATGTATAAGCTCAGTATACCAAGCATGTTGCACAAGCATGGCAAAACGTAGCATCATCCTCAAACCGAGCCTAATCGCACGGTTTTACTTGATTTCAGGGCCACCATAAACTCCGGCGGGACGACAGCCTCGGCAAACCGCGCCATGTCCTCATCGTCGCTGTTGTCAGTGTCGACCTCGTCCGCAGATGCACCGTCGGCCGTGTCGACACTCCCACTTGAAGCCGCATCACACGCCACCGCGGCTCCACCAACCTTCCGCGAAGTCCGGCTGTCCCCACTGGCACTCTCCGCAGCGTCTTTCTGCTGGTCACGACGGCTCTTCTTCCTCAGCTGGAACTTCAGCAGGTCGACACCGGCCAGCCGGGGCCGCTTGGCGGGCCGCTGCTGGGTCAGCGTGTCCAGCTGAAGCGGAGGTGCCCCGGAGAACAGCCGGATGTCGCCGTCTACCGGCGTCGGGCGCAGATGCTTACAGCGGTCCTTCTCCCGGAGCATGCCCTCCACCATCTGGTCCAACTTACGGGCGACGTACTCGCGGAACTCGGGCGTGGTCTCTGGCTCCCGCCAGTCGCCATTCGTGGAGACGGCCAATTCGGAACGTGAGGTATTCATCACCACATGACCATGAGAAGACCTGCGAAACAAGCATCCGGAAATGTTTTCGACAATCATATTTCAGCAGTCGTCCGCATGAATCTAGAAGAAGAGAAACGTTGCCCGTGAACCACAAGTGCTTTTGTGTTGCGCGTCCCATGGCGACACATAGCGCGTGACTAACTTCGATACGAGCCAGGCTTCAGGCCGAGTGGGTTGTATGCAAAAAGGAGATATCTGGGGCAAATTTGCCAACTGGGGGGATCCAGTCCGACTCGGTTGTAATGATCTCCACTTCATAACTGAACAACGAATAACAATACAAGTATCATCAAAGGTACACTGATTGCATTTAGTATTCCTATATACTCAGGAATGGATGGAAAAAGGGTAGGCTCAAATTAGTATGGCAAGGTTGGTTGCTCGAATTGGCTTCATATGGCTCTGAATGTTGCCGGAAAAATGATCAGGCTTCACAATGCTACTGGCGAATAAAACTTCATTCCAACACCATTAGGACCGAATACATAAGCGTGCATGGGAGGGCATATTCTACCATATGATTCAGGACAATTATAATGTTAATATTCGTTCATTACGAATCACTGTCCATCTGGTCCTATTACCTGGAACATGAACTTAAACCCAAGTAAAAGTAAATCGACATCATTCACTTTTCGCACTTCGCCGTTTCATTCACCATGTGTTCTGAAACCGGCTGAGTGCTGTGGTTGAGTATACGATCTTAGTGTTATACCGGCCACCAGGCTGACCTTTCCGCATAAATACGGTTGATGCGGACACCAACAGGATGGTTCGACAGCTCAAGTTTAAATGGCCATGAGTGGCACACAAATGCATCCATGGAGTGGAATTGAAGATAGTTCTAATTCAGAGACTATTTTTTTGTTTGTTTCTGACATCAAGAATTAATTTGTGGTATACTTCCCAGTCAGCTTGGCGCTTGATTATCAAACAGCAATAGGTTGGCAGTCTTTTTTATAACAATTCCATTAAATATTTAGGCGAAAAATGAACGGATAATTATCCGAAGAGGATAAAGTTCTGGATGGCAAACACCAAAGACAAAGCCATTTTTCCAACTCTGTGTGTGCCTGTCACCGAACTCCGAAACGGCACGTTCGGTTTCAAAGAAACTTCGCACACTGTAAGCCCGCAGATGACCAACAACGTTTCCTCGAAATTTGGCGCCAATGGAAATTCCCTGATGTGGCCTTCTGGAAGCATGCTATTTCTATGCGCATTACCATGTACGACGTAACTATACATATGTATACTATAATGGAATAAAGCAATCCCGACTCACGCACGCTTTACACGAGCTAAACATTTCACAGCGTCAGAGATTGTTTCGTCATGCACTGTTCAGCCTCGTCGTACTAGGTCCCAGGACTAGTGTATGGTACCAAATGGAAGCGCATATTTCGGCCTGTAGGATTGACATCGGAGACACAAAACTGAGAACATAAGATATGCAGCCAAAACAAGCAATCACCACATTTGCGATATCCTAGCTAACACATGTCCCAAATTCCATGAAAACATTATTTTAAACAAATGAATTGTGAACCGCGTTCCTCACAACGTTTATATCTGCGCGTACCACGTGACCTCTACAAAGGAGGGTGAAGGACGAAATTTACAGGTTTGGGGGTTTCACGAATAAGGATACATTTCTGCAACCTGATGTGATAATTTTAAACACACATTACATCAGAGTTGTGCTTGCAGCAATCAAAATTCGTAAATCAAACGCAAAACTATGCAATGCATAACCCAACCATGGTACAACCAAAGGTCATGTTAACTGCTCAAATTCTGACTTGTTTTTAAATCAGGAAGAAAATTCGGAAGTTCCCCCACCACCTAATTGGGTCAAAAACGATCTCTAGACAAGCCAGTGGACCACACCAGCCGAGCTGTTGGCATTCATGCATTGCATTCATGCATTGGGTCCGAATAAGAATTGGCGAACTTCTGCACTAGAGTTGTTCTTTTCCACAAAACTGGCATGAACAAAGCGAATTTTGTCACAGCATGACACATGATATGACAAGCTGGATGATAGCACAGCAAAATAAAATGGGTCATTTTAAGGAGGTAAAAGTCTTGGTATGTTGCGGCTTTACCAGCACTTAGCAGCTGTGGCCAAATAGCAATATCTGCCTTTCACCCTCGCAGGAAGGCCAGGCACCGGGGGAAATCTAACCAGGTATATCTGGCATGCCAGATGCTGAAGTTAACCAATGAGCTACCAACACCACAGGTCAAAATATTGATTATAAAAAAAAATAGCAGAACTACAGAATACCCCACACAGTGACCATGTTAGCACCATCTCAACAATTCATGGTTTTCCCACATTCATCTTCCTAAAAAAATTACTTATCATCCCAGAAACTTGGGTTCAGCATAAAGGAATATTAACACATGTCAGAAGAATTCTGGCAGAGTAGGAATTTTCCTATTCCTTTGGCAGAGTAGGCATTTTACTAGGCCTTTGGCACAGTAAACATTAACCCGCGCCGTCTTTCCGGTCAAATCCTCCCACCCCGTCTCGGGGAGGGGGTTGAAGACCCCCTAAAATCCAAACTAATCATCGCACGAAAACGAGAGGCGTCATCGGAAAGCGCTCGACGAGTATGGTTCGGGTCCACCCTCCAAAACAACTTCCCCCCAAAAGTGGCGTCACCAGAGGGGCTAGATTTTCACAACTTTGCATGACTTGCATTGTCTTTGATTCTTGGAAGTTCATTTTGGGGGCTATATGAAAAACAAAATGTATTTGGAATGAGAAAAGGACAGCGAAATCCGCCAGGGCTATGATTTCTTTGGTCCCCCCAAAATAACAATTTTATTCACTTGAAATTTCAAAATTTAGTTTTCAAGTTTTCTTTAATTTTCCTCTTCCAATGGGTGGAGCAAACCGAGAAACGTTGTTGGAAGTCAACTTGCACTAACAAAAAATGCTTATTTTAGCCAGAATCCTGAATTTGAACTGCAATTTGGCAAAAACACAAAATGTATACGTAGTTTTTTTTTTAAACGGGGGAAAACGAAAAATTCCACTCGTAAGTTTTGTTGCATCCGTAAAGATAAGCAAATGCTGAAAGTTTCATTAAAATACCTGTATCTGTTAAAGCGTGACGACTGCTTGAACTTTTTTTAGGTGACCTCACTTGACCTTCAATAACTCGTTGACCCCAGATGACTTGACATAACATTTTTGAATCAGCATGTCAAATTGATGTGGGAAAATGCATGCCAAATTTTGGCACGCTGTCGTGCGCCGTTCGTCTGCTATCCGCGAAAAACCGGAGGGGGGTGGTTGACGACCCCCGAGTCGGGACGGGTTAAGAGCCTCATGGGACCAACTAGGGTAATCATATAAAGGAGATACCACAGACAATAAGAAATGACACAGACTCATCCCAATCAATATCATAGTCCAGCTTGAAGGGAACTATCTATCGCAGCATATCTAGTGCCATCCACACAGTATGAAATTTTTCAAGAAAATTGGTGGAAAATACCACCTAATGAAAGTTAAATCGACCTCCCTGTCTATGACTTTTATGACATCCTTGCTTACTAGCTGCTGATTATGAAGCCAACATGAACTCAACTGAAGACATCCTGATGCCCTTCACCAATTAAAATATGCCATAGTTGGGGTGCACCAATGACCTCTGATCAGTAAATATCCTGAAACCGTATCACAGAGCCTCTTCTGTTTCGGACAGTCTACCCAGTATCCTGAAACCCGGTATCATCCAGCACTCCTTAAGTCCTTATTCAGCAAGCAATGGAGCCCTGCATTGAATACAATATACAGGCTTATCAAAGTTGCTCAGTGATAAATTATTTCACTTTCTGAGCACTCAATCGACAATCCTTCTCCAAGAAGTATCAGCATCCTGCTCATTGATATGAAGTATTTATGTCTCCTTTGAAACAGTATCGTGTTTATAAATAGCATGTGCATGCCCTCAATATGGAATGATGTTACACGAACATTTTGCAATGCAATTTCGGGTAAAGGGATGACCTATGTGATATGGGATACAATACCAGTTCATCATAGTTATTATTCTCCTCATCCCGAATACATCTTTTTTTAAATTATGAATCTTAAAACAAATGATAAAGGTCCAGTCATAATTACTTACACCATCAACTCAAATTTTAGATTGAAAGACATCAAAAACATTTTAAATTACACTAATTACATGTCAAATTTTCGACATCCTGCTATGCTCATTTCGACATCTCACACCTAATGAAAAACCAATATTTTAACCCTGCATCCACATGATATTACATAACACACTCATGCACTCCCATGCCCAAGCAATAACTTTCACACTCCTTCACCTATGCCTGCCTGGAGGGACCAGCACAGTGCACACCTACTATCATGGTTTTAACCCCATCTACAATCTTTTGCTCATGAACCACCTCTTTCTCCTACTGCAGATTGATGGATTACTTTGGCTTAAGGGCGCGCCCACTACGAGGTCATTTAGCGCCCATTTCCTACTGCAGACATTAGAGCTCAACAAGACTCCAGGCTAAAAATGTTCCCACCATATTTTTTATACATTAAAAGAAGGATTCCCACTTCAGCAACAGGCAGATTATTTCATTTATTTGTCACCCTAGTGTTGAAAACCTGTTGGCATTTAACTAGCATTCAACTTGATTTCTCCAACCTGAACCATAAAGATTTAAACACATAAAAGGCCAGTGCATCTATAAGGGCCCTTCTTGGTTGCACTCTGGATACTCAACCAGTTGCCCACCAAATCTGTTGATCAGCCTCCCTGGGATATTGAAAAAGAAGCCCTCTATTCATATAATGATTGTCTGTGCTGTTTTTAAAGATGTTCAATGCTATGCTACTGACAATGGTTTCTTGCAGCTTCTTCCAGTGTTCTATTGCCCTGTTGGTGAAGAAAGGCTGTCTTAACTTTGTCTTGCTGTGGTTAACTTAAATTTTGAATTGATGACCTCTAATTGCATAATTTCTGTTAAATTTAAACATTTCCCTGAGATATCCCTTCCATTGACATGAAAACATTAAATTTCTTCAATCTTCCCTCATACACCAGGTCGCTTATACATTCAACCTTTTTGAACCATGAGCTCATGGTTGATGTCCAGCTCTAATTTGTGATGTTTCTGTGTAATGTGTGTATGTTTGTGATGATAGTTTGTGCTGCATGCTGGTGCACCTATAATGGACACTAAAAATCCCTGCCTATGAGGATCTGAAATACATACACATATACATGGCCATTATACTGCATCAACTTATGAGCAAACTGATGGTACTTCTAGAAGCCCAGAATATTAGTGAAGATAAAACAGATGAACCCCAAACAATCTAAACTCCTTAATTTAAACTAACTCTGGTGAAGCTTTTCCTCAATCAGTCATCCATTAGCTTCAAAACTGCATGAGCATGAAAGTCAGTGACAAGAGCAAAACTAAACATTTTGTTCTGTCTGCTTCTGTTTCATAACACATAAGCCCAAGCCATGAATATTTGTGAAAATATAGCAAATGGGGGTCATAGCAAATTTAGATATATAATGTAACTTTGCTATGCCATGTTATTGGTTACCTGCCATGCAAAATAAATGGAAACTTCATTCTCCATCCCTTGCATTTGCTCCAATGCCAGCTTTGGAAAATCTCACAGTGGCACAGATTAATTCCATTGCATTCCAATCTGAAATCAGCTATACTCACTGGTCTGAATTAATCCAATTGCATCTTGTAATTATATTGGGTTTGCTTTTTCCAAACTCCAGCAATGTCATCACTAATAAATGTCATGTAATGTGCAAGACATTTTTCCCTACATTTTGCACAACATACCCATTTAATATAAAAGAGAACAAAGAACATTTTGCATGTTTTTGTATTTTTTAAATTTGTATTCAGAATACTATGTATATGAAGTTGACTAAGGTGGATCACATCTTCTGGGAAATTATTTTTCTTAATTTTTGAAAAACATTTTACAAATATATAAAAACCTCAACTAGCCTAACTTCACCAAACCAAACTCATTTATTTCCTTTATGGAAGCAAACGCATACAAACACCTTTCTTACCACTTTAACATGTGCCCTGGAGAGCCCTTGAAAATTATGCACACTGGCAGGGGCAGATTCTGCCCCCTAAGATCTTGACTCCTATTAAAGCTGAAGCAATTCAATTTGCAGGGTGGATTGGTATGGCAGTGAGCTCTATTTTGTGTGTATTTCATTACCTATATCTTCAAATGAGGTCACATCAAAATTGTCTTGTTTTGCATGGATTGGTTTGTCATTGTTATGGATTGCTGTGGCAGTGTCCTAAAATTACTTTGCCATTAACTGTGTGGATGAAGGAAGATGTTGCTTGGGAATAGTGAAAGATTGGAAGAAAATAAAGGATTGCCACTTAAGGATTAAAAGCAGAATGCCTTCCACTTCAGTCATATGCATTTTACATTATTTAGCAGTCATGTGCATGATGACTGCCCATACATCATGTGGAAAAATGGTGAAAACCTATGATGAGGATGAAATAGCACAACTTCATTAACTGTGAATTTCAGGCCACATGGTGAATTATTTTACACTGTGCTGTGGTTGTGCTTAAATGCTCCAAAATGGGCATCAATGATGTTTCTGACATTATCAATGATGCAATACAGATACTAGTTCTTCATTTGATCCCAGGTCACCTAGATAGCGGTACTTTATCCTACTCCAACTACCTGTATCAGGCTGTCTGCACTGCTGAGTGGCTCAGCACAATCAGCTTTGTAAAGAAACGAGTGAAGTGCATGAATATAGTATGGAAATGCTTAGGTACACAATGGCAAGCAGTAGTGTCCAGGATGTGTAGGAAATACAGCAAAGTGACATCAATCACATGGCAATCATTTGCATTTACAACAACATTCCAGTTGACCAAATTTGGTTCCATTAACCTGCCATGAACTTGACCTGACTTAACATCAGTTACCTAGCATGACCTTGGGACTACATAGTATAATAATATACATCACACAAGTCACTAGGTTCCAAAGAATACTCCCCTTTGCCAAGATACAGAAAGAGCACCAGGAAAAATTTGTGTGGTCTGGCACTAGGAAAATGATTAATTGAAGGTCTCCTAGCTCAATTTTTTCTCTATGATATCCATTTTCTTGCTTTAAACAATGCACTGGTCATTTCTAAGCAGGTACACAAAAATGGTGTATACCAACCAGCAAAATCTGGAGCTATGTACAAAAACCAGAGGGGTGGGTGGAATTCAACTGCTCCCACTTCCAGAGTGTGTTATAGCAGAATAATACAACTTTTCTTAATAACCAATTTTTAATGTATTTTTTCTTCAAAAGTAGCCTAGGTTAGGCAAGTTAGATTAAACAAAAACTCAACTCAACATTTTTTTCTTCTTCTTCCAAAGGTAGGTAGGTGAAGTAAGGTAAGGTCAGGTTATGTTATGTTAGGTTAGGTTAGGTTAGGTTAGGTTATGCTGCATTTTTATTTGATTTTTAAAACAATTTTGTATGTTATGCTACATAACTCAAAGCCCCCTTTTGGCATGATTTTGCCCACAACCTTAAGTGTTTGCACAGTGGTCTCATTGTCTTCGTCACCTTCATAACCATTACATTCCAAAGAAACATCATAAATATGCCTGATACTATAAACCTTACCTCTGAGCACCCTTTTTCATTTTATTTTGCCTGGCACCTGAAAGGTAGGTATGTAGGTACCTACCTACCTCTACCTAGGTAGGTGCCTACTACTTGCAAATGAAAGGAGTGACCACTCCATGTTCCCATATTCATAGACATTGCATTTGAAGAAAAATAAAATAATGAAATAAAAACATTACCTTTACGTACAAATGTACGTACCTACAAAGTAAACAAGTATAGACATAAAATTCCTTCCTGATATAAGCAGCTTCAAAAAAAATCAAGCATTTTAGGGAAAATAACCATGAAGTGAACAAAAAGCGGCGTACATCTTCCTTGCCTAACCGTATTAATGACATATCACCTCACCAATAAACTGTCCACTAACCAAACTAGTGATTGCCGGTCGACTAACCAAAACTCGTGTAGCTCACGCCGTGCTATGAATTTGGATTTTGTTATTGCTGGAGACACATTAGAATCCAGTGACGCGCCGTTGTCGCCGCACTGTTTGTGCTGCCAAAATAGTGGCAACAACAAAATGGCCCTTCATTGTATTACAAATTTACAGAAATTTACAGAAATACAAATTTACATTCAACTGGTAAAAACTACATCACTTTTTTTAAACAGAAGAAAAAAGTACAAATTCAACACTATGCGAATAGGGAGGTGGTAAAGTTTTCCTACATTCTTCGCCAAAACTGACAAAAAAACTGCCTTATATTCCACAAAGTTAACAACATTTCCGTGAACAAAAACAAATGTATTCACCCTCGGATGCAAATTTAACTAACTCCAGTCATGCTGAATTTGGTGCGAATAAACCTTATTTCAGTATGTTTAATCCCAATCTTATCTAATGGCAATCTTATTTCATGATTGATTTCATGGTAATCTTATTTCATAATGTTTAATTTAATATGATTCATTGATTTAAATATATTGTACCATATTTATTACTTAAGTAACCAACAGCCGACTGCCAGTCGGCTGACAGTGGCTTAAATACTTTGCTGACGAAGAAAGTGCGAGGGGTAATACTGGTAAATTGTTTAAATGTGTATTCACACCAAATTTGGTGTGAATGCACAGCTTGTGGTGTTAGTAAAATTGGCCTCAGAGGCCAATTTCACTAAAACCATGCGCTGTGTATGCACACTGAGTTAGATGTGAATGCACCCTTACGTAATCTCGAAGTGTTACTCTTCGCACTTTCTGTATGTCGAAAAGGTGTTTAAATTGCTATCAGCTGACTGTCATTCCACTTCTGGGGACTGAAATATTGAATAAGCTGAAATATAAGTAATTAAATTAGTGTTATTAAAGTAAACATAATTAAATAAGCATACCTAAAGGTGTATTCACACAAAATTATTTGTGAATACACAGCTTGTGACGTTTGTGAAATTGGTCTCTCCTGTAGACTTCCACTATGATCAGCTGATATCGATGCATTGTGGGCGAAGCTTCGCCGTAAAATTTAAACTTTTGTAAGTGGGGCGAGTTGCATTTTTGGGATGTGGTGGATAGTTGCGAGCTAAATTGACCGGATGTTGTCGCCGTTGCAGGCCTAATTTTGGTCAATGTCAAGTCCGCCCTTGATTGCATCTCGGTGTGTTTTGAAGTCGCTTTGCATCTGAAGTGTTCAAAGTGAGTGTGCCAGAAATCACAACTTTGATATTCTAGGATCCTCATTTCCAGTTAGCGGGAAATATACCCAATGCACTTAATGGTGCAACGGTTAATACCAAGTAATGAATGCAATCAAATTGGTTTGCACGTCGCAAATGAACTACGTCGTTGCCTCGTAACGTCTGCCGCCTCCATTTTCCTGCAGCACTCCCAGCTATCTGCCGCAGCCACATCGAGAACTGGCTGCAGCTTGACTGACTACTGACAATGACCGTCTCCTATAACGCAGAAGTTGCATCAATACATAGCTTCGGGGTTTTCTGGAAGCTTTTGTTGCGATGGAAGGGCAGCATCTACAAATTAGTCCTGCCTGACTTGGGTTTATATGTGTTCATCTACTTCTCACTGAATTTGTCCTATAGGTATTTGATGGATGACCGCAACAGGGCGCTATTCGAAGGAGTGGCAAAATACTGCGCTAACATGAGCGAATCCATTCCCATGTCATTCGTTTTGGGATTTTACGTCACAATTGTGGTACAGCGATGGTGGGATCAGTATATGTGCTTGCCATGGCCCGATGCGCTAGCTGTGTACGTCAGTACAAATATACAGGGTACTGACGATCGAGGTCGCCTGATCCGTCGAACCATCATGCGCTATGTAAATCTTGCCTTCGTGTACACAATGTCACAGATATGTACCCGCGTCAAGGCACGGTTTCCAACCCTTGATCATTTGGTAGAGGCAGGCATTATGACTGAGACAGAAAAGAAGATATTTGAGGCAATGAACAAGAAGACACCACACTTGAAGTATTGGATGCCGCTGGTGTGGGCGGGCAGCATCGTGGTGAAAGCTCGAAAGGAAGGCCGCATCCGTGATGACTTTGCAGTAAAAACGCTCGTTGACTCCATCAACGCATTTCGCTTCGGATTAGGTGGTGTCCTGAACTATGACTGGATTTCTGTGCCCCTCGTATACACACAAACTGTTACTCTTGCCGTATACACGTTTTTCATGGCAGAACTGCTTGGTCGTCAGTTCGTACAAAAGGATTCAAACTCCATTGACCTCTTTGTTCCTTTGTTTTCATTCCTTGCTTTTTTCTTTTATATGGGCTGGCTTCGAGTCGCCGAAACGCTTTTTAATCCTTTCGGTGATGATGACGATGATTTCGAAATTAATTGGCTAATTGACAGAAACCTGCAAGTGTCTTACATTATAGTTGATGAGATGCACGAAGATCACCCAGAGCTGGTGCGGGATCAGTACTGGAAAGAAGTCATCCCAACTGCATTACCCTACACGGTTGCGTCTGAGCAATACCGACGAGATCCCCCGGAGGGAAGCGCTGCGCAAATTGCATCTAAGAAGACAAAAAGTTCGTTAGTGGGATCCGCCCGTCCCACTAACGATGCACAATTGCACGAGGTTCAACAAACTGAGAGTGGCATTCGCGATGTGGAAACAGCCAAGCCCGGTACCACTCCAAATGTAATGTTGCATACAGCGGGTTTTCCGATCGTTGACATGCTTTCGAGTCCGTCCAGCGAGCCTGTTGTGATATTTCCGCGCCGTAGAGTCGACTCCGAAGTCCGTTCCCGCATAACAAGTCACCTCTCAGGACAGCTTCCCACTTCCAGGTCACAACGTCCCAGTTCTATGAAACGCTCTATGGCGGGATTGATGAAAAAAATGAGCACCCGAGTTGGCATTCAACCGTCATGGATTCCCCCCACCCATAGTACCACCGGGAATGCAAAGCAAGACCCTGACACTCACTTAAACGACGTAAACGACACCGATCCGAGTGAGAGGGTGATTTCGGTGCAGCACATTGGGGGCTTGATAGGTGCAAAGAGTGGAACATCAGCTGACAGTGGGCTGAATGGCGTGCCCAATACTGTACTGGTAGAAGCGTCGTCACCTTCCAACTCGTCTGATGCATCGATGCACTCGTCCGTAGCAGGTCAACTAAGAACTGTGGACAGCGAGGAAAAGGCGCCGCCCAAGTTCTTGCCCGGAGAGTATAATTTCATGACCACCACAACGGAAGAGGAACGGGAGGCTGAGTTACCAGTTCATCAGCATGATGCTGCCAACTTGCACAAACTGGATTCCCACAATCTCAACGTTTTGCGGTCTCCCGTGGATCTGACTAAGGCAATCAGTGAAAGTCTCCACTCACTCGGACAACGATCTGAAGAAGAGCCGTTTAACCCAAGCCTGCTGGGTAAGCTATTTGCTACCGTCTATGATGCAATCAGTGGTAACCCACGGTCCGCCCAAGGTCATGCCCTGCGACAGAGGCTGGAAGCCGCCGAACACATCGCTAATGAAGTTCCAGTTTCTTCACAAGCACCCAGACAGGAGCAATCGTCGTCGCGCAGCAGTTCTCGGTCGGCAAGCGACATTTACCAGTACCCCGCTGAAGCACCGCTCTTTGAACGCGCTAGTACACCTGCCTGCGTGGATAATGGCTGGATGGAGTGCGACACAGTCACTAACGACAGCGAGCGTTCATCAGTCAACTCTGATCAAATATGTCGGCCGCCATCAGTGAAAACAGATGGCACGTTGCACGTATCATTCGATACCGCGACGGAACCCTTCCGACCGATGTCCCAACAACTTTCACAAGCTGCCCTTAGTCCATCGCGGCCTAAATGTGGGCAGAATAGCGAGCGGAAGCCTTCAAGTAGCTCTTTCACGATCAAGCATGAACCGTCGTCAAGTGGTACCAATGATGAATCTCTGTCGGCTGGTGTAGAAGAGTCAAGTGTGCGGGCAGTTGTGAGCCAGAGCGAAGAATTATGGCCGACATACTTCGATCACAAGCAATTGACACCAGTGCCTGAGAGCAATGTACGGCCATCAGATGATACCAATGATAATGAACCGCCACCGACGAGCCGGTCTGAGGTGGTCCGTGAACGGCCGACTCTGTCAATGCTGGCAGACCCAGCTGATGAGCACGCTCCCCCGTCACCGCCACCTATGTTTGTGCCGAGTATGGCCAGCCTCGAATTGCCTGGGATGCTTTCGGAATCTACGGTAGAAATCAGTGTTGAGCCATTCGAGTCGCCGGGTGAGAGAAGGACCAGGTCTGCCACTGTCGAGTCGTCAGCTGAGAGGAGGACCAGGTCTACCACTGCCGAGTCGTCAGCTGAGAGGAGGACCAGGTCTGCCACTTCCGAGTCGTCACCTGAGCCAAGTTCCTCACCAATTTCGAATGATCTGGGCCCTTTCTACTGATGAACAGCCGCGGTAACCTACAATACCTCTGTAGCTCCCATCGACCGGCGTCCTATCTTCCGTGTACAACATCGTTCATGCTTGTGTATGCTATTTCCGTTGGGTGAAGCGTGACATTCGTATCCAATCTTGTTTTTAAAGGCAGGTGTTCGTTTCGTGTTTAAAATAGGAATATTCGGTAGCAACTAATTTGTGCCAATACAAGTTTGCATCACTAATTCGCTCATGGTGCGGTTCTTGCTTACGGCAATATCATGACAACTTCGCTACCAATACCATATGTCCGACACTGCCTTCGATAGAACGTTGTTTGTGTGACCTGCTTTTAACCATGAATTGCGTCAATAAACCAACGGTGTCCGTTTAAGCTTTCAGTGCGTGCCAGTGTCGCGTACATACCGTTAATAATTGAAAACCAGGTATACCGATAGTGTGTAGTGGTGCCATGATGTGAACATAAACGAAGAGGAAGGAATATCGATTAGTACTTTTCAAAATGCCCAACGCCTGTACGGGTACTATTTCTTATTTGTTACAAAAACCATCGGTGTGTCACAAGTGTTCAGAGAAACTGCTTTTCTGAGTATCCATAGATATAATGGAAATATTTTATGCGGAGGTGACGTGATATGGTGGAAAATACCTGAAAACTTGTAAATGCATGCAAATGCATCTGCTTCCGCAAATGCATGGAAAAAAATATCTTATAGGTGATTGTAGCCATAAGCACTGGCACATCAGCTATTGGTTAGTTGGTTGTTGGTTTGTACGACACATCCACCATTCAGCCATGTAGCGTCGCCAATCTCTCACGCCGATTGGTCGCGGGCAAAGGATAGCGCCAGGTGAGACCCGAGCCCACAACCTTTCGATTGTGAGACGAGGAACTTATTCCTAGGCTAGCCGCCCCCGGCACATCAGTCACTGAACATATTTGTGGAAACTATAACTTGTAATGGCAAATATAATGATGCGTCTGAAAGCCAGTTCCAACTACAGGAGACCAGAGGTACCCAGGGTGAGGCAGGAAAAGTCACGAATTAATTCCGTTGCCCAATCCATCCCACCCCTACCACAGGGGTGGGATGGACTGGGGCACCACCACCACCACCACCACCACCACCACCACCAAGCACAGGGTAGGCCGAGGTCCCTCCAATATTATCAACTAACCTCCACTGAATTCCTTCTGGTGGAACCACGGGAACAGACCCATTGTTTGGCAATCGGTAACGTCACTTGGGCTGGACCATTGCTCAGTCCCGTAGGCGCTCCAGCGAAACTTCCGCGTTTTCTATCTTTTATCGCGTTTTCTATCGACATTTCCGATCTTAAATGCCATCGAAATGGGACAAAATGGGGTTCATTCGGAAGCTTGAAGAATATTGTCCACGAATATGAGCCGTATTTTCCCCAACACTAGGATTTTTCGCTTGGACCCACGCTGACTGCATTCATGTCAAGCGCCGCAGGAATCTCGTGGTACCACGGGTAGTAGCAGTATTATGAGACAGGCCAACTGAAGATTACGGCCGGGTAGGAGGGGTAGGAGGAAGTAAGAGATAACTGTTGCAACATAATTCCTCCCCACTCGCTGCAGGGGCGTAAACAAGGGTGGGGGTACTGGGGGCATGTACCCCCATGGGAAGGTGGTACCCATCCGGCAAGGAAAAGGCACCAACATTATATTTAGGCTACCGGCGGAGGCACTTATTCTGGTTGGAATAGCACGCCCTTATCATCCATGTCCAGATACGGAACCTGCAGCTAGTTTTCAGGATTGTTTTCCATTTTTCATTCATACACGTCTTGACCAGGCGTGTTCCTGTATATTTGTTAAGGGAAAGTGCCCCCTCAGTGTTGGTTCTGTCCACTAATAATTTATACTTTTAACGTAGGGTACCATTTCGCATGCACCCCATTGATGTGAGGCTTCCCATTAACTTCATGTATTTTGCACTGAAATAATAAATAATAAGAATAACAACAATAATAATAATTATATATATATATGTGTATATATACATATAATACATATACATGTGTGTGTATGCAAGCCATTTCGGGTTATAAAGGGGAAATATATGAAAACCCCAGTGATATTTTATATATGAAAACTTCTCGACAATTTCGGAAGCATTTGATCACGAAGGAGAGGGTTGAAATCTACTGACTTCGGAACCATGGTGATAGGTTTAGCACCTTGCAGCGCCAAGTTAAGCTGTTTATAGTCATCTTAGCATAAAATAATAATGGGTACTTATGACACATACTGGTCGAAATCCGCCTATTTTTTTCTGCCTCACCTCACTTGGGTGCCACGAACCGCTCCAGGTCGGGCCTCGTTCCTCTTTCCTCGTATATATCCCACCAGGAAATATGGCCCATCCCGTGGTCCCTTTGTTCACGTCTATTTTCTGGCCATGCCGTCAGACCTCGTTCTTAATATGTGTTCGCTGAATCTGATTTAGTTTCCTAGACTGCAAATTGCATTTGTTTTAGGTAGCATGGTAGGACGAGACTACAAAGCATGTTAACTCCGAAGGGTTGTCATTTACGAAGCCCTGAAACAAGGCCCTGGCCCAGGGACTGATCGATATTTGGATGCTCTTTGAGGAGGGTAAGAGAGGTGGTTTTTTAATTGGCTGAAGCAAACTATGTTGCATCCAAAGTATTTTTGATGCCGAAAACTTGAAGAACTTTTTGTCATCGTAATATCGCCCGTTTGGGGTCATGGTTGGGCTATGCGATGCATAGCTTTACATCTGGTATGCGAACTGGCTGCTGCATGCACGATACTAATGCGATATGGATACTTAAAATCCTCTAGTCCGGTTGCAGAGATCTGGCCCTAGTCGTGAAAACCCCAAAAGCTATACATTTCGCCTCTTTCATCCTTCCCTGAAGAGGTCACGTGGCACGCGCATGTGTGAGCGTTGTGAGGAACTCGGTTTCTAATTCGTTTGGTTGAAATAGCACGTTGTTTTCATGCCAGTTCAACAAGCAGTACCTGGAATAGCACAAATGTGGTGAACGCACGCCAGTTTGGGCTGTATTCCTCAAGTGCGAAATTTTGCGTTTTCGATGTTAAATCCACGGGCCGAAATTTCCGCTTCCATTGGGTGTCATGCACTAGTCCTGGTATCTAGTACGAAGAAGCTGAGTGGTGCACGTCGGAATAATCTCTGGCGCATGCACCAACGCTGCCGAGCAAGACGAACGACAGCAGCAACAGCAACACTGGTAGGTATGGCCAGCGTTCGGCACAAACAATTCGGAGAGAGTTGCAGACTGACGAAGGCATGTGAAGCGCAAGAACTGAAATGCCTGTGGCCGGCAACCTGCCGGGCCACGGTCGCTGTGTGCAGAAGAAGCGGATGCTGGGTCCCAGGATCCTGTTGAGCAGCGACGAGAACGGCGACACCGATGGTGACAGCCAGCGAAAGCCAGCCAGCACAAATATTTTCAAAGTTAATGGTTCTTAAGGGTTCAAATACAACTTCCATCACTTGAGTGCGCTGGTGTACCTTTAGATCAGAGCTTCAGTTGCGCGACAGTTCGGAATGATTTTCTCGGACCACTCTGAAATGTTGACACCTCGCTCAATCCACCAGATGAAATGTTGATGGGTAAATGAAATGTTGACACCTCGCTCAATCCACCATTTACCCAACAATAACCGAATAAACCACAACAGTTGGACACTCCCGAGGAGGCTCAGCGTTTTCATATATCCAAAGGCCGTGGAATCTCACCAACCTTCAAGTGGTGGCGGGGCGCCGAGCTTGGGTGTCGTGACGGACTTTGGATGGGGTACAGACGGCACGAGAGTGTTTTTTAAAGTTATTTTTATGCAAAGTAATTCTGCAAAATACTCAATTATTCTCATAGGTAAAATTACATAAAGCTTCGAGGGACCAGGCCCCTAGGGCTCAAATATGCTATGTTAGCTGGGATAGGTAGGCGTGCCCGCTTTCAGTCATTCAACACTCCCACTCTTATAATTTATATTGGGTCGGAGTACGGTGGGCTTTGATGGTAAGCCTGCATACGTCAAAGGACGTGACCTCTTAGTCAAAGTTCTCGTCTAGGCCACGTTCACCAGAGACATAGGAACATCTCAAAAAGTGTGCATGTGTATGTGGAATTGGGGGGGGGGGGCAAAACCCTTGAACCATGAAAAGTGGGAGACCATACCACTTCTCCCCTGTTTCCACACCTATGATGTTTACTCGTCTTGCCGATGCCGGTGGATTCAGTAACGGTGTAAATGGCGAGGGCAGTGGCATATCCAAGGGGGTAAAAGAAAACAAAAACAATTCCTGGATTAAGGTATTTTATAATATCATATTCAGGTCCTACCGTATCCAGATATGAGTATAATAATAATTGACATTAATTCGTATGCCACTCGATCCAACTAAAAATAGGCTGGCTGTACCCACACTTCGCGGTGAAGGCGGAAACAAACATTCGCCTTCGCACGTAATGGCTTTAGCATTATCTATATGATGCTGCTTGGTAAATAATGCATTTAAGACCAGGTTTATTTCATATGAAAGAAGAAAAATGAGTAAAGTCTCGTACATCAGCACCCTTATCATCTGCACCAAATGGACATTGTCCTCGCAGACATCGTTGCGATGTTATTTCATCTTTAATCAAATTTGACGATGTATAGCGGCAGTGTCAGTTGATCAGGAATACATTCATTGAAACGAGCGATCAATTCTGAAGGCTTTCCAGGGAGGCATTTTTAGTTCTTACCATCCTTTGATCAAAATATTCAATTTCACATGCGACCATATCATGCTTCCGGCGTTCCCCATACTTAAGCTATATGGAAATCCTGTGACCTGACAACCTTAGAACAAAATTGACGATTACTAAGGACAATTATACTGGAGTCTAAGTGATATCAGCTAATACAGAAATCATGAATGTATCCATCACAGGTGGGGCAAAATCTATAGATAGCATACTTTCTTTGTTTTTTACAATTATCTTCAAAATTTTGCATCTAGCGGCCGCGGCCACCATGCGACCCAATGTCATGCTTTCAGTTCAAACATCCGCCGCTAGGTGCAAACGAAGCACCACCAGTAGCGTGGCCGCGTACGTCCCATATCGACATGACAATGTGTGACCATGAGATTGAAGGTTAGCTTAAATGGTTCGAAGTTCTCGCGCCTCGTCGGTATGTCTTCAATTTTCATCAAATGGAGTCATTCGACGTGCCCTGTCGTACTCTATCAGACCGTTCAGAAATCACATTAATTTTCGAAGTCTTCGTTTTCTCCCAAAGCTACCCATGCTTGGCATCAAGCGATAGCTCGTGGGCAGCTCTGGAGTAACATTTCAACCCGGGACATGTCAGATCAAGTCTGAAGGTCAAAAGCTAGTTTAATTTTTAGTCCTCGCGTTTCGTGGCTATTGCTTCAACTTGCCGATTATGTGGGTGCCATTGGACGTGGCTTGCCGTACGGTATCAGAATGAGATATTGAAATTATTTCGATATTGAAATATCGGAATATTTTCAAAGGTGTCGAAAGTCCGGCGTGTTTACAATGATTGAGCGTAATAGAAATAGGAGGGTGAGATATATTTTTGTTTGCAGTTTTTGTGATAGCAAGCACTCTTATCCTATATGACTAGGGCTCCCCAAGAAATCCGTCATAACATGCTCGGACGATGCTCTCATCGCTGTTTTTTAATGTACGCTGTCATATTGCTGTTCGGGATATATAAAATACATAACTTTTTTCAGTTTGTCCGCTTTCCTCTTAATGGTTCAACGGAAGTTGTCAAATTTTCAAAAGAGGCCACACGTGAATACGCACAATTTTACAACTAGCCCGAGTTCATAACCGCGGGAGAGCAATATTGTAATCAGGGGTAGATCCAGGAATTGCCATGTATGCACCTGTCTAGAGGGGCGCGATTTTTTTTGGAGCGGCGCCACTGTGAAAGCACCTGAAATTTGGCCTTTGGCGGCGAAATTCGAGGGGGCGGGATGCACTCGACCCTTCCCCAAGGGATGCCTTTCCTTCCAAGGTGGTGCCTTTTTATTTCATAGGAGCGCCTCAGGCTGAAAATTCGAGCG
The DNA here is from genome assembly GCA_034440575.1 of Imbricaverruca yamaguchii. Classification (NCBI taxonomy): domain Eukaryota; kingdom Metazoa; phylum Arthropoda; class Thecostraca; family Neoverrucidae; genus Imbricaverruca; species Imbricaverruca yamaguchii. The sequence continues at coordinate 5,446,233 of JAOTOL010001661.1, forward strand.
GGTACACTGTAACCTTCTCAAAGGGACGCATTCCCGGCCTGAGGGACGCCACCTTCCCCGTGGGGGTGCATGCCCTCGGTTCCAGATCCTCTAACCTCCATGGTATTCATTGCATAAAAATGTGTCCCAGTAAAAACAGGAAAACGTAGGAAAGGAAATTTCATTTTCACATCTTCTAATGCAATTTCCATAAAACCACAGTGCAATATCTTATGTTTTTCCTGCTACAAGATGATACCGTTTGACATACGTACAGCATTGGTTTATGGTGATTGTGACATGGGGTCCAGCGCGTACGACATAGAATATAGCGTTCGTCACACAACGTTCATATGTAGCGGGAAGTAGTGAAACTTGCTAACTTTCGTGGAGCATTTAGTCCCCAAAATATCATTTTTGACAATGGTAAATCTGACAAATTGTAATACACTTAACATTTAATTGAAGTGTCTGAAAATGGCATTGAAAAAGAAGTTGCTGAAATCCAAGTATTTGTTCTGGGAGGGGAATGAAGGCGGGGCTAGGTCCCACTATTCTGTTCAAACTTACCGCGACCAGGGTTTGTCCCCCAATTTCGAACCCGTGGTTACTACACCCATGCCAAGAGCTCAACACTTTAACCACCCCATCTCCGCCCCATTATAGGGAATCTTTGCTCGTTGATATTTGTGGAACGGAGGAAACGCGGCTGGTGAACTCTTGTACATATATAGAACGGAACGTTTCGAAAATCGCATTGGCTGCTCTTTTGTCGGGCTTTCAATTGAGTCGGACAATGTTTTACTCATAAAGTGATAACATCGTCTTCTATACGTGTGGATGTATTTTATCCTCATCTTGATCAAGAACAGCACCAAATACATCAACACGTATAGATTGCAATTGGCGTGATGCTCGAACACCACGTCAATTGCAAATTCATCCCATCAACAGATTTAGTGGCCTAAATTTAGCATACAAACAATTGCGTATGGTTGTTAAACGCGCACCGGATGGCCTATTGCATAACGCTAGCACGAGGGGGATTCATCCAATTCCTTTAAGATTCCGAATATTACTTAAGTTATAACACCACAATTTGGACGGTGGAGTACGGATGTAGTGAACTTGCTTCCGTACAAATTACAAGACCCTAGGCCTTTATGGTCGAATGAAGTCGTGATCGGCTTCCTCACCGCATCATTGCATCGCTGCTCACCCACCGCACCGACGAGGCCTTTGTGACCTTGAACGCTCGCCGTTCGTCGCCCGGAAGGTCGATTTGGCACCCCTCAGTTCCATGCGAACGGATCTTGAAATTGTGTTCCATAGGATGCGCTTATCGATTTTTAGTAGTCAAACGATTCCATTACAATATCGCCGCCCGTTTATGAGATAACGCCAAAAGATGGGAGAGGTGGGCGGAATCCCACCCCCCCCCCCCCGCCTCCTCTGGTGCGCGTGTTAAAAGCCACAGCTTTTCCCTACATCAATCCTGTACCACTGCCCCACCTCCGAACCTGAACAATTTGCATAAAGCAGCACCTATGATTTCGAGTAACGAGTCTGCACCTAACGAGTTCGTTATGAAGTTCCGGACAACCTCGGTTAGCTTTCTATGTATATTCATTGACCTATATATAGAAGTCAATGTGTATGTATGAGAGGTTGGTCCGGATTGCACACTTCTTGCCAAAATCGATAGCAGCTCACCCTCATTTGATGCACTTTGGGCCGCTGAACACGATGGAAGCATCAGAAATGCAAATTTCTCACATCGTTTGATGGCCCCGGCCACTTGAAGATTTTGGCAGGGACAAAATTTTGGAAATTTCTGCATCTCATAAGCGGACTGCTGGAAAAATGAGTCCGCTTGCGCACTACTTCGTCGAGGAAATTCATTTTCAATCATTTGGCACCCTTTCCAAGATTCTAGCTGTCTTATTACCTCAGATTTCGCCTTCTGAAGTATGGAAGGTTCGAGCGGTTCCTTGGGCTGCCAACAGATGACAAGCCTAGCGAGCCCGACTGCCTTCCAAATGCCTTATGGGTCTGTTCCTGACCCTGCTCCAAAAAAAGAGTAGAGTAACTTTGAGCAACTTGGAGCAGTTCGGAGCAGGCTCGGTAAAAGCGAACGCTGGAAAGTCTGGAAAGTGACATATATGAAGCAGATGTTCAAAACTCGTTGACGTAGATCCCCAAAGCGCTTCGCAAATGTATTGTCAGAGCCACATTTGTGATACTCCAAGCCAAGACGATATATACAAGGTGGCGTCATCCCTACTGCGCAGCTTTCTGCGCAGGTCCTTATATGGTTAACCGGCCGATATTACCAAGCGGTGGCAGGCTGGCAAAACTCACACACACACTATATGGTTACGCAATCATGGTTACACGCTTCTCTCATACCTATACCCAAACCAAACACGGACTCATCTCTCTGCACTTCCTATCGCCCTATCGCCCTCACCAGCTGCTTCCACAAACTATTCGAACGTCTTGTCAAAAAACGCCTTCTCTATATCATCCAAACACAAAAACTAATCTCTCCTATTCAATCGGGTTTTCTTCCTAATCGTTCATGCCTAGATAATCTCACTTACCTCGTCACACATATCCAGGAAGCGGCGGCAGGGAAACACTCCACTGTCGCCGTCTTCCTTGACCTCAAACAAGCTTACGACACCATCAACCTAACAGCACTACTACAACACCTACACAACATAGATATACAGGGCAGACTACAACACTATCTTCACTTCTATCTTCTCAATCGCTCATTTCAAGTCAAAATTGGATCCCACATGTCAGACACAAAATTCCCCACAACCGGTTTCATGCAAGGTTCAGTACTAAGCCCCTTACTCTTTATTTTAGGTCTAAATTCAGTCATCCCAGACAACCTTCTGGCCAAAATTGCAATATACGCTGACGATATAGTTATATGGACATCACACGAAACACCACAAAACGCACTAGGAATACTACAAACCACATTAATACAACTGCATACGAAACTCGCCTCCATAAACTTACACATTGCACTACACAAATCAAAATGCATGCTTTTTGGCTTCCACAAATACACAGACTTGCCACCACTAAAAATAGACAACACTCCCATACCATTCGTCACCACAACAAAATTTATAGGCATCACTTTGGACCCTAAACTCACTTTCCGGCCACATATCTTAGACATCCAAAAAACGCGCATCAAAAAGAATAAACATCCTCCGAGCACTATCCGGCACAAACTGGGGATTCGACAGAAACACACTGTTAGCTCTTTACAAATAAATAATTCGGCCAATTTTGGAATACGGATCCCCACTCTTCGAAAATGCGACTAAATCAACCCTCAAAATTATAGATTCTCTGCAACGCCAAGCTTTACTAATATCCACAGGAGCATACACCACTTCGCCTTCTTTCGCTCTCCACATCTATAACCACATGCCAGAACTGAAGCACAGACGCACAGAAACACTATTAAGATATCATTACAAAACACAACTCATCGCACAACACCCATGCACCCAGGCACTAAAAATCCGCACCACACGCAGACACCAACTCATGAACGCAACACGACTTAAAACTACAATAGGCTGCCGCATCCACCAACACGCAAATAGACTACACATCACACTCCCCACAGCAAAAGTAATCCCACCACCCACTGCATGGTGGAAACACCAATCACTCCAAACACACCTCCTCATAGACCAGCCAAAGCACACCTACACAGACGCAGAAATACACCAACTGTTCCTGCACTTCAAAGCTCAACATCCAAACCACAACATCATCTACACGGACGGATCCAAATCACACACACAGCAGACGGGCACAGCGGCGGTGCTGTATCCCAACGCAGCACCGCCGCGGGTCATCCTTCGTGCCCGTCTGCATGACACAGCATCCACATACACAGCAGAATTATTCGCAATCTTCTCGGCATACTGCACCATCTACAACACCAAAATTGAACACAACATCATAGCCACAGACGCAAAATCAGAATTACACAGCATAACACAGCACACCACATACAAACACCCCCTCATACCCAAAATACTACAAATTCACACAAAAAACTCACTATACCACAACGACCTACACTACTCTGGATCCCAAGTCACACAAACATACACGGCAACGAACACGCAGACACCGAAGCCAACATAGCCACAACACTACAACAAACCACACCCTGCCCACTTTCACAATCAGACTACTACCCCACAATACGCCAGGTAATCAACAAAGATATTCAATAAACATGGGAAACAACAATCACGCAACTACACGAAATACACCCAAAACACGAACTCTGGCACACCATCAACCAAAACACTAGACAAAAGGAATGCATTCTAACACGATTACGGCTAGGACACACTGCACGCACGCACTCCTACCTCTTACAACTCCCACGACCACAATGCACAACATGTCAACGAACACTCACAATTAAACACATACTCATATACTGCACCAAATAAAACACAGAAAGACAACCCATCACAAATTACTGCAACATGAACAACATCCCGCTAAACATCACGACACTTCTCAACGATGAACATCCAACACTACTCGAGCACCTCTTCCACTTTCTCTCTATCACACGCCTGATCCACGAACTATGATTATTTAAAAAAAGGAAAAAAAGGATATGTTAAAAAATCAAAATCAAAATCAACAAAATGGGGGGAAAATGAAAAGATATGTTAAAAAAGAGAGAAAGTCAACAAAAAAAAGAAAAAGAAACAAAAACTAACCCACGTGATATTTACTAACACTAACTGTTCTTTCAATGTAAATTCAATACTGGCGATGACCCGACCCCAGCCCTCCAACTACACCCCAGCCCATGGCACCGACCGGACTAGCAAACTCTACACTTCTGCACCAGCTCAGCTTCGACTCCTACTTCATCTGCCTGCAAGACGTCTCAACTTCTACTACCTCTACGCGCCATTCTTCAAGTCACCTCAACTGTCTCACAACTCGCCTCTACAAGACAACTATGATCTTCTTCGCTTCCTCTCATCCGCACCACATTACTCCTCATACCCTTTCACCCTTAACAAACAGCAACAAAATACTGACACCACAAACGTCCCCCGGAAACAGACGACATCACCACACGGTGGCAGGCTGGCCAAACACACAGACACACACACACACACACACACACACACAGACACACACACACACACACACACACACACACACACACACACACACACACACACACACACAGACACACACACACACACACACACACACACAGACACACACTATATGACGTCATCAGGGTACCCACTTACTTCGGACCAAGCCGTTAACACGCTGTCGAATATACACAGCGTATGCATAGTACGGGGGATAAGATGAGGATTTAAGAGGTGCAGGTACAAAACTTAGAGCGTCATAGTCTCGGAATGGATCTCCAATACCATTTATACACATATTATACCCGGAAGAATGTACATAGCGAGGTAGGGCGGGTCAACTATGACAGAGAATTAGCATCTTACCGCGGCGAAATGCAGTACGGACGTATCTGAAGTGTGGTCATCGCCATGATGGTATCAGGTGGGGGGGGGTCGAATCCCTCAATTTACGTCAAATTTATAATTGGGCTTATGGTGCTGCATGCCAAAATTAATTGACCGAAAGGCCTTTTAACCCCTCTATATGCGACAGTGTCCCTGATATAGGAGGCAAGGAAGGGGGACAATCGTTTCTTTTTTAAGATCGACAGGACCATAGGGAGCAGGTGAGAGGCAGACATTCCTTTCATGGGGGCATCTGTGGACCTCCGTAACAGCTCAGCAACATGGGTGGAACTTCCAGAAAACGAGTTGGAGGACGCAATGCCTGGAGGTAACAGGAAGGCCTTCAGTCGAGAGGCCCCATTAGCGCCACACGTTAAAATGTGGATTGGGGGAGGTGGGCTCACGCCAGTCGTAAGGGGGGGTTGACCCATCCCAAAAGTATGTAAAATTTCATTCTAGTTCGCAGGTTACATTCGACGGATGGATTGGAAAGCGGTCAGACATGGGGTGCTAAAAGCGGTCAGGCATGTAATGGCGGAATTCCCTAACAATGCGTTCAGAACTAGATCTGGTTGATTCAAAACGCTCCTACACGTCCGCGTAGTCGACCTAGTCGGCTTGTGTGCTGTTTCCGTTTCAGAACATGAATGAAGGATCACAAACGAAGTTCGTGGAGCAAAGAGACTTTGCATATCGTTCTTTCAAATCAATGATCATAGGCCTCATGGGCAACAATGAAATGGCATACGCCACACCTGTTTCATAGTACCAGAGCCGGTAGCAGTTTCAATTGACACTGCTACGCGGCACTTAAGTGCCGCGAGGACGGGTCATTGTAAAAAGCGCAGCATGTCTGCCCCTGCCCCTGGTCACAGCGGCAGCAGCAAAGCACGCCAACAGGACAGTGGTACCGGGCGATACGACGGCAGAGTCAAGTGCCGCCAGGACGGGCCAACACAGGGAGCGCCGCCAACCAGTCAGTGGTCACAGTGGAAGCAGCAAAACACGCCAACAAAACGGCAGGATCGGACGGCATGATACCAATGCGAAGAGCCGCCAAAACGGGCAACACAGAAGGCGCCGTCAGTCCGCCCCTGGTCACGGTGGCAACAACAAACACGGTTGCAAAGGGCAGAACCGAGCGACAAGACACGACACACAGCAGAGACGGTGACACATGGCCGACAGTGTGAGGATGGATATCCTATCGCTGTCTGGTGACATGATGGCGGACCTGCCTAGATGCCCGCCCCTGCGCCCTGCCGAGCAGAGTTCTTGCCCAACCAGCCGATGCGCACATGCAGCCTAGCTCGAATCAGCCTCCGTCTCACACAACTAGCCACACTCCTAGCTTCGGCTGCCGGCTACTAATGACGCGCACCCCTCGTCTCACGATGCTGGTGTCGCCTGTGCAGGTTGAGTCCATGATGAAGGAGACATCAGAATTGAACTGGTATGGCATCGCCCTCTACCACGTATGTGGCATGCAGCGCCCGCCGCAACCGATGATGATTAACCAAGAGCTGGACACAACGGCCAGGAGCGGCTCCGGTGCTTCAGACGTCGGACAGCCAAGTGCTGTATTGACGCCTCATTTTGTAGGCGACGAAACCGGCAACGACGGCAAAGCCGTCCTGCTCCAGTTCCAGTTTGCTGATGATGGTCGTGTTAAAATTTATGTGAATCCAAGTGGCATCAAACTAATTGAACTGGTTCTTTATTTAGCTATATAAAGATAAGATATGAAAATAAGGTAAACAGCATATGAAGGCTCCATATTTGATGGCGGTGGCAAAGTTCTATCGGTGACTCAGCAGGAGGACTTTGGTGTTATTATGGACACAAAATTGGGGGCATCAGAACAGACGAAAGAATCCAGGAAGAAGGCACTGAGAATGCTTAGGGAAATATATAGGAATGTATCATACATAAGTGAGGAAGTCATCAGGAAGCTTTACTGTGCATGTCAGGCCACATTTGGAATACTGTGTCCAAGCTTTGACTCCTAGTTATGAAAAAGATTGTTGGCTTTTAGAGAGTACAAAATATGGGTACAAAAATGGTTAATGACATAAGCAACCTGGCATATGAGGAAATATTGAAGAAATTGAACATGTTTTCACTTAGATATAGAAAGTTGAGACGAACACTCATTGAGGTCATTAAATTTGTTCATGGTCAGGAGAATGAATATATTAGGTAAATATTTAAATCTAACAGCAATGATGCAATTAAAGGTCATCAATTCAAAATTAAAGTCAACTACAGCAGGGCAAGGTTAAGAAAGTCTTTCTTTACCAACAGGGTAATAGAACACTGGAACCAGCTGCCAAAAACCATTGTCAGAAGCAGCACACTGAACATCTTTTAAAAACACCATAGGCAATTATTACAAGAATAGAGGGCTTACTTTTCAGTATTCCAGGGAGGGCTGATCGACGGATTTGGTGGGTAACTGGTTGAGTGTTCAGAGTGCAACCGAGAAGGGTCCTTGTGGCTCATAGTCACACTGATCTTTTGTGTCTTGATGTCTAAGATGTTCCAAAATGCAGCAAGCATACCAGACAAGCATGATGCAACACTCTATACCATACAGATCTGATAGGCAGGCTAATTCATGGAATGACACCAGGAAAGGCAGGTGTTGACACTGACATTATTTTCAGCTGCATCCGTGGCCAGGATCATAATCATCAGAGGTAAAGTGGTTGGAACAAATGGATGGGCTGGTTGGATGAACTCCATCAGCTCCTTTTGACTGTCAACCAGGCCTTATATGCATTTTCATCTCTTGGAAACATAAGCATGTTGGTTGATAATCTCTTCTTTCCAAGCTGCTGTCGTGCCCGGTGCACTAGTTGCCTGTCGCTTAGTCCCAGCCCCTGACAACGGCTGAGCTACCGCTGCCGTCAGATGATGTCAGACGCAATCTGAGCTCAGATCTGCACCTGCTGGTGCAGCGCGCACAGTGTGTGACTTCGGGCGATGGAAACGAAGTAGCGCAGCGGGTTCAAGGCTAGCTCAGTATGGCGCGGTGGCACACCGCACAGAGCAGACTGTTGCGTGTCTGCGTTGCCCAACAGAGCCCCAGTGCCGAGCTGCAGACGCTTTCATTTTAAGTTGTGGGCGTTTACATCCCAACAGTGCTGGCAGTCAGACACCCGCCGGACCTGGTGGAAGCGCCGCACCACCTGTATGACCAGCTCGAGCGGCAGCGCCGCCACATGGCCAACGATGATCTGGCGGAAGTGCAGAGGAGACTGCGGGAACGCCATGATGGCGCACCCTGAGGCCGTCTTCCTCGGCATGCTCGGGGACGAACGCCGAAAGATCCGGGCCCGAGCTATCCAGCTCATCGGTGAGGCCCGTCAGCGCCGGCAGCCTGGGCAGACAGTCCGGGCTTACAAATGCCCGGAAATCAATCTCCGGGCCAGCAACTTCATGGAGTTGATGGATTTGCAGCACCACCAGGCAGATATCGAGCCACCCCTGACCCGCCCACTTGGCGGCGATGAGCTGGCGCGTCTGCTGGACAAGCCTCTGCGAACTGGCATTCCCTGCCACATGCAGGCGAATGCCAGTTGTAAAGCTAACCATGGAGTCGGCGGCGGCTGTCACTGGCAGGGACTGCCAGGGCGGCTGTTCCTGAATAAAGTGGCCTTCCGTCGCCAGTTCCGGGCCAGTGAGTGAGTGAGCACCGCTACGGCGAGTCTCAGCGCGGCGGGCTGTTGCGGCGTGCCCCGGTGGCCGCGGCGGAATGGTGATGACAGATGATCGGACGGAATGCATAGAATACACCTTTTACAAAATACACACAGATATCAGGGGTGACACTGGTTTCATGTTGATTACCTTGTTGTGATTCCGGCCAGGCTTCGCAGGACATGTTCTGCCCAGTACCACCTCCGTTCAACCAATATGTGCGATTATTTCACTGTAGAATCTGCTACCTGTTATTTTTGTGTATTTGCATCTCTAATTCACATCAGAATAACCGATAAGTTAGTTGAGACGGTACCAGTGCATCAAGACGCCCAACCACGCTTGGTGAGAGGTACAAACGCGTCCGTCATAAGGCATTTGGAAGGCAGTCGGGCTTACTAGGCCTGCCATCTGTTGGCAGCCCAGGGAACCGCTCGAACCTTCCATACTTAAGAAGGCGAAAACTGAGGTAATGAGACAGCTGGAATCTTGGAAACGGTGCCAAATGATCCAAAATGAATTTCCTCGACGATGTAATCCTCAAGCAGACTCATTTTCCCAACAGTCCGCTTATGAGATACAGAAATGTCCAAAGTTTAGTCCCGGCCAAAATCTTCGAGTGGCCGGGGCCATCAAAAGATGTGAAAAATTTCCGTTTCTAATGCTTCCATCGTGTTCAGCGGCCCAATGCACAATATGGTGGGGAGCTGCTATCGATTTTGGCAAACAGTGTGCAAACTGGACCAACCTAATGTATGTTGCCCAGAATGTTGGGAAAATCCTTCGTTAATGTGAAAGTAACAACATAACAGAGGTAAGACGATATATGGCGCCGTTTGAAATCATGGCGAGAACATATCAAAAGGATATTGAACGCGGAGCAGGTTGAGGAGGTGGATGTAGGCGAGTCGAGTGTGACATGAGGGGAGGAGTGGTGTGGTGAGCAAACAATAGTTTGTTTTAAAAGTTTTTTTAATAAATTTTTTGGGGGAATACCTACCTACCGTGTTTATGAGGGTGACTAAGATGATAGGACTTATTTTCTGTGCAAATGCTTTCTTTTCAAGTGAACAAAGTGATGCTGGAAGGGGTTTTCAGGTTGGTAACGGCATGCAGAGATGTTAAAAAAGCAACATAACCTAACCTAACCTTGCATAACCCATCTTTGGAGAAAATATAATTCTGAAAGAAAATTTGAAAAATGTTGCAATTTATTTTATGAAAATTTTCCAAATTAAAGAAGAAACCTAACCTAACCCAAGCTTAATTTGAAGAACAAATCAAGTACAAAAATTTGGAAACTGCATTAAGGTGGTAGCTAGCAATAAAAGTTGTACATGCATTTTCCTCCATAAAAATGGTTAGGTTTGGTTTGGTTGTGCTATTTTATGTTTTCAAGTTATAACATTTTTTTCTTCAATTTTTTCCTATAAAAATATATTTTCACAGAATGTAAGTGGTCCCATCATCTTAGTCATTTTCATAAACATGGTATTCTGAAGGAAAATCCCCCCTGAAAAAAACCTTTTATAGATAACTGTGTTTTTGGCTGCATCTGTAGGTGTGTAGGTACTATTGCAGTTAAGGTAACAATAAGTCAAAATTTGACATGTACATACAAGAAGCATATGAAGGGTTTGTATTTGGTTAAGTTGGGTAATGCTAGGCTTTTGTTGTAAGTTAGACAAAAAATTGTGTAAAGCTCACTTTTTAAAGCTTTTCTTCAAAACCAGTTCATGCTAGCTTTGTGTAGATTAGGTTTGGTTTTGTTTTTTCATTAGAAAGATTTTTGGCAAAATGATTTTGTGCAAATTTTCCTCCAGAATAATTTTCCTCCTTTCCAGAATAATTGGCTTTCTTGCATGGAAGGTTGAGCTAGGTTAGGTCAGGCTTTGTATAACTTTTTTTCTTTATTTTAGCATTGCTGCTTAAGTAGTGTTACCTATCACACTTGGCAACAACCTATGTGGGTGTTGTTTTGCCTCCAAACTGAAAAGCATGAATTAGTAGCAGAAATGAGTGGTTGCACCATGTTCAGCACATTCATAAGCATTGAAGAAGAAAAAATCCAAGAAATCAGATATTACCTTAAAATGCAGATCTATCAAACAGCAGAGCTTGGTTTGACCCTAGCATCCAAAAGTGCTAGGGTGATAAATATATGTTTTGGGGAGTTTACATGTGCCATTCTTGGAGGTTTACATCTGCAAAGTTTACATCTGCCATTGATCAGCATACTTTTTGTCTTCCGATATGGTTGAATATTACTAAATTGTTTGCTACTGTTAGCCCAGTGTTAAAATAATGTTTTCTTTTGTTAGCTGTGATATGTTGAAATGAGCACAGTAGGATGTGGAAATTTTGTCATGGAAGCATGACAATGAAAGTTTCATTTCAGTTCTTGAAACTCAATTTTGAGCTAATAGTGCATACATAAGTGCATGCTATTTTTTAATATATGGGACACTTAATTTAGACAACCTATGCTAATGATAATGATTGCAATGCATTGGTATCAGCAGATGGAATTGCTCAGGAGACCATATCATAGATAATCTCTATGCTGTAATTGTGTCACTAGATGCTTGTGTATCACAATCCATAATGGTGAGCATGATCATGTTACTTCTGCACCAAATAATCTTAGAAACAATGCATGCAGACTATATGCATGCATCAACAAGCATGATGTTGATTATTGGAAGGGATGCTGTTTCAGTGCTAGGGAAGTTGCATGTTACACCCTATTCCACAAATTATTCATCACTGTTAGCCGACCCTGCCAACTTCACATCATCAGCAATTTTGAACACCCATTCCTCAGCCTTACCTCAATGTTATTAGCAAAGGTGACACAGAGAAGTGCCCATACAACAGAGTCCTGTGACACTCCACTCTGAACATCCTTCCATTCAGATTTATATCCATTTGACACTATCTTTTGTTTCTGCTGCCTTGACCATGCTTCAATCAATCTTGAACTTTTCAATAGGTTTGCTTCAATCCAATCTTGAACTTTTCCACAATCCCATGCTGCCCTAGTTGAGAAAAACTAGTATTAGCAAATCAGCATGAAGGTTGCTATATGACCATTGTAGTTCATGTGCCATTTAAACCCAAATAACCAATTGAATCATCCTAAATAATGATGTCTTAGAAATTGCATGCAGTTGCCACAGGATTTGGTGCTGCAGCTACAATAAATATCATGCTGCTTCCATCATTAATGGTGAAGAATATGGGCACCATGCATGGCATGCTGTGGCAAGACTGGGTTTTAGTCACTTTTTCATTCACATTTAGCCCTCAGCTTGGAAGTTCAGTTAGCAGTTGGCCGATATGGTCGTGGACGAGCTACTGGATGGTAGTGTCAGTGCATTGATGGCACATCAAGCTTTTGGTCAAGCTTTTGGTTCATAAAACCACCCCAGCAAGAAATCAGATTAAATATATTTAAAAAAGAAGGAACACAGATGTGTTGAAGATGATGAAGAATAAGATGAGCATGTTTGAACATGTATCATTCTGTGCCTGAGACTGTTTTGCTGCATCATGGCATTTCTTTATTTATGGCCACCTTAATTGTTTGAAGACAATCATCAGAAACATTGGCATACAACTTACAATGTAAGCTGGATTCTGGAAATGTTTCAAACCCTGCCAGATCTGACCAGACACATGCTATTAGGTCTTAGTCGACTCAATATGCCACAAGCCAAAGAGAAATGCATCAACTGTCATGCATTTATTTTTTACTTCAGATTTGGACAGCTAGCCTGCCACCGGCTACCGCAGGATGCCGACAGTGATCGCGCTAGACGTGTCGTTGTCCATGAGTCGGCCGGTACCGCAGCCCGACCGCACCGAGGAGCCGCCCACAGTCCGCCAGCTGGCCATCAAAGGAGTACACACACTGCTCAACCACATTCACCACAACTCTAAACTGGAGTATGCTGCCGTGGTGAGTGTTGTGATCCTTGGTTCACATGCTCACTGTGACGTTGATGTGACATTAGTTGAATGTGAGGCATGGTGAAATCTGTAATTGGAACTGTTTCATTTTCAACATTGAGGTTTTATTGCCATGGCTATTAACTAAGGTAACTGTTAAACATCCTCGAATTTGAAGTAATAAGCTTTTCACTCCCTAGTTGGTCACCAGGCTTTTTCTTGGTCCATTATTGACGACCATTGACTGCCAAGCGTGGTCTGGTTGGATGAAATGTGGATGTGACAGAGTGCTTAGATTGGTTGTTTCTTCAGCTGATAAAAGTGTCATCTATATTAGTTGTAACTCTTCAGATCGCAGCCTGATGCGGGGTTTTCTGTGCCACTTTTGCAGACTTCAAGCCACTGTCCTGTAGCATGTCAGCTATTCCGCACCATTTGTTATCACAGTTGAGCTCTTATTGGTGATCTCTGGACATAGTTATGTGCCACACCTGTATAAGTCGTCATTAGCGGTGTTATGCTAACAAAGGCAGCCGGGGGACTATATGACTGTCATGTCACAGGTGCAGAATCTGGCATCGCACTGCATCGGTAGATAATAGCATGGTCGGCAGGGTGGGGAGACGCCGGCGATCTGTAGGACTGATGAATCACAGGCACAAGATCGGCATTGCACCGTGTCAGTGGAGAATGGCGTGCTCGTTGGCTTAAAATATAGCCGTATGATATGGCTCTCGTGAACGGCTTCTGGCCCGCAGGCGGTGTACAGCTCTATGTACGAGGTGTTGGGCTCGTTTACGCGCGACTTCGATCAGCTGAAGAGTCGGCTAGCTTCGCTAGCCGAGTACGATAAGTCGTGTGTGGAAGCGGCGCTGCTCGGAATCAACGCCGTGGTGGCGGAGGAGTGGGGCAGTGGTACCGCCTGTCAGGTCAGTAGCACCGCCTAACAGGTCAGCTGCATTACTTGTGAGATCAGTAGCACTACCTGTCAGATCAGCAGCACCACATTTCCGGTCAATACCACTACCTGCCAGGTCAGTAGCGCTACTTGTCAGGTCAATAGCACCACCTGTCAGGTCAACAGTACTACTTGTCAGATCAGCAGTACTACCTGTCAGGTCAACAGCACTACCTGTTGGGTCAATAGCACCACATGTCGGGTCAGCAGTACTACCTGTCAGGTCAACAGCACTACCTGTTGGGTCAGCAGCAGACCAGCATTGGGTCAGTAGTGACATTGCCTATCAGATCAGCAATGCCACGTCAGGTCATTGGCACTGTCACTTCAGCAGTGATACTGTGAATCATGGCTTGCACGTAGGTAGGCAATGCTACCACCTGTCTGGCCAGACTGGGTACTGTTTGTCAGACTAGCAGTGTTGGTTGGTTGGTCATTTGGGCTAGGGGGCGCTTCGATTGTTTCAGTCATACAGCGCCCATAACTAGCAGTGCGATGACCTGATTACCAGCGCCAGTTCCACCACGTGTCTGGTCGGGGGTGGTGCTGCCTGTCAGATTAACATTGTGGTGATCTGATCACCAGCGCAAATTCCACCACGTGTCCGGTCAGACGCAACGTTGCCTGTCAGACTAGTAGTGTGATGACCTGATCGCCAGCGCCAATTCCACCACGTCTCCGGTCGGGCGTGGCGCTGCCTGTCAGACTAGCTGGGTAATGGTCTGGTTGCCAGCACTAAGCTGGCAGTCCGGGTGTGATGGCAACACGGATGGCAGTCTTGGTACAGTGTCCAACAGTTTCCAGTTGTTAATGGCACCAGTGTCTTATAGAACCTTGTGTTGAGCCGAAACACTGGTTTGGTCTCCTGAAATGGTTTTCATTAAATGAAAGAAATCAGCTACAAAATTGTATGAAACGTTTGCCACGCCCCATGTTAGCATCCATGTCATGCAAGTATTTTGCCAATAAAGCTGCTATCTTGTAGTTCGTGCATTCAGCGTCAACTTTATACCGGTCGCGTTACCCAGTTCCTTCGACGTTTTGACCTGCCACCTTGTACTCTGCGAAAAAAAACGCAGGATGCTGTGGGTGTCACGATGCCACGCGTCGGCAGGTTATGTTCGTGAGAGCTGTGTGGTTGGCTATTGGCTTTATGACACATCGAACGTTGAGTCATGTAGCGTCGCCAATTTCTCACGCCGATTGGTCGCGGGCAAAGTGTAGCGACAGGTGAGACTCGAACCCACATTTCGATTGTGAGAAAGGCAACTTACTCCTAGACTGCTCGTCCCCGTGTGACGGTGACGCGCATCGGCAGGTGTTGATCGTGACTGCTGTGTAAGTGTGACGGTGACGCGCGTCGGCAGGTGTTGATCGTGACTGCTGTGTAAGTGTGATGGTGACGCGCGTCGGCAGGTGATGATCTTGACTGCTGTGCGGGTGTGACGGTGACGCGCGTCGGCAGGTGATGGTCGTGATTGCTGTGTGGTTGTGACAATGACGCGCGTCGGCAGGTGATGATCATCACAGACGGCAGTCTCGGCGTGGGCGAGTCGTCGCTGCGCCAGCTCTGGTCGAGCGGTCGGCTGCCGCTGCCGCTGTCGTTCCCGTGCCGGCTGGACGTGGTGCTGCTGGCCGACCGGGCGGATTTGGAGCGGCGCGGCGCTCCGGCCGCCTTCCAGCGGCTGGTGGAGCTCAGCGGCGGCGAGGGCGCCGTCCACATGCCCGAGCCGCCGCTGTCGGCCAAGGTGCGCTCACAGCCGACCCTTCCAGTCAGCTGGCGACTCTGACGGGACTCGACGCTAGCGGTCGTATCCCCTTCCCCCACCGGCTGGATAATTGGATGTGATGCCGATCGGTGTTGTAGTGCATGCACCAGACCTGCCAATTATCCGCTCTTTCCCCAGGCCTGGAAGTATCGGCACCTTGTGGCCGTTCCCCCATAGGAGGTCCCTGTTCTATCTCTCGACCGGGACACTCCTCGCATGTCGCCTTAATGGAGCAACAGGCGAGGAGTGGTGATCCCGTCTTGCGCTGGTGACATTTCTCGTCCCTTGTACACTGGGCAGACTTCACAAAGACCAAGCTGTTTAGAAAGTTGTAAACATGAGCGTGATGCTTTATTGGGGATTAATTATCATCTTGTGTGCTGATGTGTGTTGTGTGCGAGTTTGCGCGTTTGATATGCATGTGCTCAGCTTACAACGTGTGTCCGATGTTTTCAGTCGACGTTAGCCCTGTTCAGGAAGCTGGCCGAGACCAACTATGCCCCGTTCAGCGGCGTTCTCCACTGTGGTAGTTTGTCGTCCAACATCACACTCTGCCCACCACCACAGGTCAGTTACTACCTGCTGGCCAGACACATCACGCTCTGCCCACCACCACAGGTCAGTTAGTTACGGCCCGCTGGCGGGGCCTAACGCCACGCTACCCACCACCACAGGTCAGTTACGACCTGCTGGCCCAGACACAACATCACGCTCTGCCCACCACCACAGGTCAGTTACGACCTGCTAGCCAGACACAACACCACACTCTGCCCACCACCACAGGTCAGTTACGACCTGCTGGCCAGTGGGCGGCGCCATTAGCCGTGAATGTGCATAAAGTGTGTCGTGAACCAACCAATAAACAAACAAACAAGACCTGCTGGCCAGACACAACATCACGCTCTGCCCACCACCACAGGTCAGTTAAACCTGCTGGCCAGACACGACATCACACTCTGCCCACCACCACAGGTCAGTTACGACATGCTGGCCAGACACAACACCACACTGCCCACCACCACAGGTCAGTTACGACATGCTGGCCAGACACAACACCACACTGCCCACCACCACAGGTCAGTTAACAACCCCGGCCAACATGACATCACGCTCTGCCCACCACCACAGGTCAGTTAGTTACGGTCCGCTGACCAGGCCCAATAGCATGCTTTGCCCAGCACCACAGATCAGTTACGGTCCGCTGGCCAGGCGCTGTTTTCGCGGTGTGTGAGAACTAACATGTGTAGTCCAGTTTCAAGGAACCAGATATCCAGAACAACATTAGCGAACCCTTCGGACGAAATTGTGTATAGGCATTACGGGTGGATTCATTGTGTTATAGTACATCAGCAGGGCAGCTTGTTGAGCGAATCATGAGCCGTGAATATACATTGAATGTCTTCATATTTGGACCGGTTCTTCCCGAAGATCTTTCACGGTTTCCTAAGATCGCCTGAGGCACTACACCGCAGGCAATGGTTGCATTCAGTTTTAAATTGGTCAGTAATATGACACATAGTAAGCCCCATCCTTCCACGGAGGAAACGGCAGTAAGCTCTCAACCCTCATGTTCTTCGTGGTAAGTTCGATGCTACAAAAAATACTCGTAGAAGCTTAAGCCTACAAATATAATCCCATGTAAAGCGTGGGAAAGGATACGGTCCAGGAACGTGGTTTGTGCGTCTTGCGATTCCAGGGCATGTTGAGAATGCATCTGCCTCTCAGTATTAGCTTGGCCTCTCGAGTCTTTTTTGCTGCTAATAGAAGAGACTTGGTGTTCATCCTGGCTCGTTCACGATGCCTGTTTTGTTCGTTGCCCGAATGCTTTGCCATTCGTCGCCCAAAATGTTTTAGCTATCACGTGCATTGTTTTAGTAGTTTTTGCCTAGTTTGGTATTATGCATTCGGGTGGCCCAGCCTTTACATTGTGCTAATAATCGGCTCTGTTGTGCCGTTTTGTGTGTTGTGCTCTGTCCTGTGGCGCCCTGCTTGGTCAACAACCGACAACATTGGTCGCTTCTTCGAAGTGTGTCCGCTGGAAATGAAATGTGAGTTGCTTTATCTGGAGTGTGTTTGCTGGCGGCAGACGTACAATAGGACTCGCGACTTCGAGGCGGTGAAGAGGACGGTGTCGCCCAACCTGAAAATCTGTGGCTTCCTGTCAGTGGCTGATGTGGCCAGTCCACCGGCCTTTTCCCGCCACCTGATGCTACCAGCCCCACCAGGTGAGGCGAGCAACTCAACCATTTGCCAGGAAGTGTCGCCCGGTCTACACCCGACACGTCTTACTCATATATTTAATTTATTAAGTGTGCACTTTGCTGTGGTTATTGTTAAGATGTTTTTACTGTGTTTATTGACATAGTATTAGGCCCAATAATATCGACGTGTACATCGAACCATTGGAACCTTGAAGGAACCCACGAGTGGCTCGTGGCGGCTTGCACCGCGAAGCCCACACCTCTGCTTTTTCTTACTTCCCGGCATTTCTGTTCTACCTGTAGGTGCTGACAAGTAGATTCCGTTTCTCACATGTGTGCCTACCATGCTAATCTCTGCCCGTCTGCCACAGACTCGAAGGATATATCTCTTGAACCGTGTTCGGACGAAGATAGCGCCGGGAAAACACCGTGTTTTTGCGTCCTACTTCATGGTGGACTGAAGGTACATGGTCTTTCTCATAATTAGACCAATAGAACAGATTCCCATAATATTTAAATGCACTGTGATCCGCTTCTGATACCCGACTTCCAAGAGCCTTTGGCGTGGCTCAAGTGACTATAGGAGTAAGAGATGCAGAATTTAAGAACTGAGTCACGCTCTACAAACTTTGCTGTTTGCTATCAGCAATCCTATTCCCGTATGCATGCAAATTTACATGGGCTAAAAATGTCCAGCATGCACTTCTTTTATGGCTGTTGTGATAATCGATTATTTTGTGCTAGCAATGTTTAGTGGTGGCTCTGGTGCCTGGAAGCCCCGAAGATTGTCTTGCCTTCGACCGTCTGCCATCGGTCCACAGCGGGAAAGTGCGACGGCTCTGGTCAATGTTGACGACTGGTACGGAATTGTCTGCTATCGGTCCACAGCGGGAAAATTCCGCCGCTATGGTCCATGTTGGTGACGCCTGGTACATAATTATCTGCCATCGGTCCACAGCGGGAAAATGCGGCGGCTCTGGTCAATGTTGGCGACGACTGGTACGGAATCGTCTACTCGTGGGCCGACAACAAGAAAAAGGCAAACCTCATGCTGTCGCTCTTCGAGCCAGGTGATTATCTTTTGTTCACACTGGTCTGATAGGACACAGCACGACAGGTGATCGTCTCGTGTTCAGACTGGTCTGCGACACGACATGACAGGTGATTTTCTCGAGTTCACAATGGTCTGTATCCAGTTCTTCGGGTACGGACGTGCCACCCTTGCCGTGGAATTTTACGTGCTTGTAACCTGTCCATCAGGTATGCGCGGTCTGCCCCTACCGTGGAACCTCACCTGCCTGTGACCTGTACATAAAACGCGGGCGTACTGCCCCAGCCGGGGAGCTTCACGCGTCTGTGACCTGTCCGTCAGGTATCCTGACGGACAGGTCACAGACGCGTGAAGCTGAAGTATGGGCGGGCTGCCCCAGCCGGGGAACTTCATGCGTCTGTGACCTGTCCGTCAGGTACTAGCGTGCTGCCACGGCCGGGGAGCTTCACGCGTCTGTGACCTGTCCGTCAGGTACTGGCGTGCTGCCACGGGCGGGGAACTTCACGCGTATGTGACCTGTCCGTCAGGTACTGGCGTGCTGCCCCAACCGGGGAGCTTCACGCGTCTGTGACCTGTCCGTCAGGTACTGGCGTGCTGCCACGGCCGGGGAGCTTCACGCGTCTGTGACCTGTCCGTCAGGTACTGGCGTGCTGCCCCAGCCGGGGAGCTTCACGCGTCTGTGACCTGTCCGTCAGGTACAGGCGTGCTGCCGTGGTTGGGCGACTTCACCTGTCTGGGGCCGGCGGGTACGGGTACGACA
The DNA here is from genome assembly GCA_034440575.1 of Imbricaverruca yamaguchii. NCBI lineage: Eukaryota > Metazoa > Arthropoda > Thecostraca > Neoverrucidae > Imbricaverruca > Imbricaverruca yamaguchii. The sequence continues at coordinate 5,466,174 of JAOTOL010001661.1, forward strand.
GCCACGCCGTTCCCCATCAAGGTGTCGAGGAAGCGCAGCTACCAGCAAACGTGCGTCACCTGGAGTCGCCAGTCGGGTCTGCACTCTGACGTGCAGAAGGTGCTCAGACACGCGCGCAAACTGCCTGACAAGACGCAGAACTTTTACAAGGCGAGTCGACAGGCTGGCGCAGTGTTTCAACAGCTTGCATCAAGTATCACTATGTGGCTGGATGCCACGTACCCATTTGGAGCGTTTCCAGTCGATGCTGTAATGAGTGTAATGGTATGGGCGGAACTGCCGTAACAGTAGTAGAACTATTCAGTGATGGAGTGGATCAAACTGACCCCTGGCGCACTGATGCATCAACTTAGCCTGGTAGCATGATATCGGCTGATCACCAGTAGCCTGGTGTCTATCGCCGGAACTGGGTGCGCCAGTCTGAACTGACCTCCCACTAGTGCTGTAGTGCTAATGTGTAGTGTGAGTGCTAATGTGTTCGTGGAAATGTGCCGTGTGATTTATCTACTAATGGTCGGTTAGTAGATAAATTTGCATATCAGCTGGTCGAACTTCAGGATGATTGCTTATTTTGCATATAACCAAAGCAATGCTTGTCCTGGTAGTGTGTGTCTACGGGTAATACCTCTGAGACGCGTTGATCGGAACTAGCGACTGGTTTTGCAAGCTACAACCGGTGGACCATTGTGACGGGACCTTTTACAGGGGAGCTCAGCGGGCTCGTGGTGACCGTTGGAGATTGTGACATTGAACTGCCTGATGACGAGAGCTGATATTCACATCCACCAGCCACTAATGATCTGTTTATCTGCGCGCAGGAGCTGAACCGAGTCCGCTCGGCGGCGTTATCCTTCGGCTTCTACCAGGTGCTGGAGAGCGTGGCGGGCATCCTGGAGCGCGAGTGTACCCTGCTGCCGGGCAACGCGCACCCAGACTGCGCGCTGCAGCTTACCCACGCAGCAGCTGCGCTGCGGCAACCCGAACATCTGCAGCCCAACAACCCCATCCAGCCGCTCTGGACACGCTTCCAGACGGACAGCTGATGAGCGGACGAGCTGCCACCGTGGTATTCTCAGATGGACAGCTGATGAGCAGACGAACTCCGGCCGAGATATCCTCAGACGGACGCCTGATGAGCGGACGAGCTGCCACCGCGGTGTCTCCAGACGGCCAATGGATGAGCTGTCACCACGGTATATCCAGACGGACAGTGGACGAGCTGCCACTGTGCTATCTCCAGACGGACAGCGGACGAGCTGCCGCCGTGATATCTTCAGACGGACAGTGGATGAGCTGCCACCGTGATATCTCCAGACGGCCAGCGAACGAGCTGTCACCGTGATATCTTCAGACGGCCAGCGGACGAGCCGCCACCGCGGTATCTCCAGACGGCCAGCGGACGAGCTGCCACCGTGGTATCTCTGGACGGCCAGCGGATGAACTGCCACCGCGGTATATCCAGACGGACAGCGGACGAGCTGCCGCCGTGATATCTTCAGACGGACAGCGAACGAGCCGCCACCGCGGCATCTCCAGACGGCCAGCGGACGAGCTGCCACCGTGGTATCTCTAGGCGGCCAGCGGATGAGCTGCCACCGCGGTATATCCAGATGGACAGCGGACGAGCTGCCACCGTGATATCTTCATACGGACAGCGGACGAGCTGCCACCGCGGTATCGTGCCACACACTCGTCTGCTGTCAGGCCGACATCGTACCACGTACGCTGCCCGTCGTCTACTGGCAGGCGATCGTGATGCCTCGCAGAAGTCAGCGTCGGTGACGCGCCTGGACTCCCTTTTGCGAGTAACTTGCAAGGGGTTAATCTGTTATTAGTTAAATGGAGAATATTCAGGATCACACTCCAAAACAAGCAAGTTCAGTCGACAAAGAGGATACAGAAATTCAAAAATGGCAATGAGACAGTAAGATGAGACCACGCGAAGTATGTGAATAACTAGGTTCAACGTATAATGCATGTTTGATGGGATACGAGAGTATCTAGATCGTATTCCATATCGTTCATGTCTGGTGGATCTAAAATGAACATTGGCTGTGCTCAGGACTGAATGGAAGCCTAAATTATCTATCATTGCATTGAGTGGTGCGCTATGTGGAACATTTCCCATGAAGTTGGCTGCGCCGTCAGACGCTGGTTTTAGATACGGTTTTTATGTGGCGATCACTCATATCTCCTGTTTTCTTGCCGGATTGTGTAACAGTGGCTGCTGCGCTTGTGATCAAGAAATGTGATACGTCATCTCACATTCAATAACTGAACATGCTCTCAAAATTATACCCTTTGTGACCATTTGACCAGGCTTGGCGAGGTGCTGATTTCCTAGCTTGTGAATAGTCAATTTGTCCTTTCATTTGTGGTTATACAGGCATCTCAAGTGCTGCTATCATTGTGTTCTACCATGTGCTCGTTTGTGTGCATAATTAAAGTGCATTCATATTTCATATAATTAGTTTGTAATCAACGTGAGCTGTTCGATGCGGAATGAAAACAGGAAGGCTGCCGTAGATCGGCTCTGCTTTATTCTGAAGTGAACTATCGACTCTGTTTGAAGGGTCATGTAGTATTTATTTGCCGGACAGGATTAGTTTGGGTGCGTATTCTGCGACCATCAGTTGCAATGATCATTGCATCACGACACAGGCAGGCGTTCAGGACAGGGAAAACAAATAAATTGCAAATTAAATCATTGCAGTTACGTTGATCTGTGACCATTAACGAAAGTGGACGAAAGCTAACTGGTGCAGTATTTTGAGTTGTCTGTTGGGTAGGTTCGGCAATCGTGGATTTTCCACTCATTTGCTTGTGCCGGTCATCTCGTGGTCACGCTTCTCCTTGAGCTTGTTGAAGTACTCTAGGGCGAAGTCGAGGATGTCGGGCGGCTGGTGCAGCAGCACATTCAGGGTGAACTCGAGCAGAACCTCCCGCAGCTGGGGTGGCACCGCCTGCATCTCCAGGCCCATACGTTCCGTGCTACTCATTGCTCGCCTGAAATGCAGCACGATGCAGGTTCCAGTCCTGCCTCCAGACTGAAAGTTTTAGACCGGCCAACTGAACCACAAAGCTTCGTAAGCTAAGCTTTCCTGAGATAGTCATTTGCCGGCCCGAACACCAGTTTGCCAAGTCCTTGGATCGTTGTGCAATTGTGCCAATGAGTTGGGGGAATTTTTTTTTTTTTAGCAGGGAAATTGCTAGTTGCACTAAATAGGGAAGCGTCTGCTGCTTCCGGCCATGGTGTTATTTTAAGACTGGTCCAATTTGATAAAACGCGCGACTTGACCAGATAAAGGCGATGACCAGACTCATGGTAGCGCTTTGTTATTACTATACATCCAACATAACTGAAGGGCACTGAATTAGATGCGGCATGGTGTCGAAAACCGATTCAGCATCGTCCCTAATAAGTGCATTCAAACCTATAAAAGTTAAACGTAGGTTACCCGGATCAAGGAAGCGTGCCGCTCCTGCTTTTCGGATGGCTATGCTGGCGCCTTTATCTCCGGGCAGCGTCCTATGTGAAGCTGCTAAATGAAGTTGCTAAGTGGACGTGCGAGTGGTTGGCCAGCTTACCCCAGAGTCCGAATCATCCAGCCAATGTCGGTGCGCAATAAGAACAACGGGGAACACGGGATTTGCACGCGTTTTCCGTGTGCGTCATATCATTAACTGATCCTCTGGTTTTGCACACCGAAATCAGTTCAACATGGGTGTCCGTTTCTGGTTCTAGAACATGTTGTATAAGAGTGTCTTACTCCTTTATCTAGCTCAGTTGAAATTTATCTGGCTGTCATCGTGTGTGAACTAAGTTATCACGGGTACTAAAATTGGTACATGCATGCTGATTCAAGGCGTTTATAGGACTGGCTTGAGCTATGCTTAACTAATTATTGCATTCACGTTGTAATTTAAGTCCAGCTTTGAAAACAAAATTAGCGCACATGACTTACCACGCTTGGAAGTTGCATTCAATATCTGAGCGAGGCTGGATCGAGTCCCAATAACAATGTTGAACGGCTTGTTCGCAATTGATTTACCATTGATTAAAATAAGGTTTGCTTCCGTGCTCAAAATAAATTATTTTCTGATTTGGGCTTAGTATACACTGATATAATTTTAATGCTTTTCAATCACAATTTGCGGGGCAATGTCCAAGTGCAATTATGTGGTAATCGAGTTTTACGAGCTGTGTTGTGGCGTTCCACGTGATTTGTCGAATTAGTATCTTTTGTCTGTGTTATATGTCCACTATGCATCTGTTTTCCTTTGGAAGCAGATGTGTCATGCTGAGCGAAATAGCAAGTTTGGTTTGCATTCGTGGTGGATAGGTGAAAGAAAATAACACCGTCTAGCACTGATGCATGTAAATGCGGGGAAAACGAAGCCGTACCAGCTTTGTTTGTTGACATGACTGTGGTAGGATACATTGAAATTATGCTCATAAAAGTTATGGGCTTGCTGGATCGGTACCAGCGAGCCAAAAGCACCTGTTGGGTCTGAATCCGAGACACAGCAACAATGTCGCGAAAGGTCCTTATAGGATGGTTCTGTCGGGTCATTGCAACACCGAGAGAACCTATCAGGGAAGCTGTCCAATCTGCATCGTCTCTTCAAAGAAGGGACACTTGCCATGATATGGTCTAGAGGTAAGTTGCTCGTCCCGCAATCGAAAGGTTGTGGATTCGAGTCTCGCCTGTCGCTACTTTTCGCCCGCAACCAATCGGCGTGAGAAATCGGCGACCTTACTCATGACCTTTAAGACACATGACTAGACGAATGTGTCTTAAAACCAATAACCAACTAACCAATTACCATGATATGAAACATATGATCTTTCTGTCCGATATCTTCTTCGGTTCTATCATATTCGCCCAGAGATGTAGGAAATATGAGGCAGTCGCCGATCCCAGCTTGAACTACGTAGGGTATGGTACACATTTTGCGTGGTATATGACATTTTGTCCGGAAAATTGGCATGACCAACGAACGCGGACCACAAAAGGATGGTGTGCAGTCCATGGGGATACGAGGTCTTTCCGCAGGAGAGATCGTAGAAGGGGTCACGCGCCACCACGCTCAAGAGTGTCGAGCGGCACCAGGAAGCACAAGAAGGGCAAGCGGCAAAAAGAAAAAGCGAAGCAAGAAAATATCCAGGCATCCTTGGCGAGCACTCCTGCGACTCGAGAGGGAAATTCACTCACACCAAATCCCCAACTTCTCTCTGTTCACCAGCTAACCTGTATTCCCCGGAGGAAGCCCAACTGTGACGAACCCGCTCCTCTGGGATATCACGACTGGGGCAGGGGCGGAGGCTCGGCCCAGGGTGCTGCGAATCCGGGTCTCTTTCATTGAGAGTCACCTTGCCGATGGGGCAGGCCATATCCTGACACTATGACACTCACATCGCCGCCTAACGCCCACTCTGCACAAGGCAGGCACCTACGCTGAACGACAGTACACCATCCGGAAATCTTCCTTAATTCTCGCGCGAACACTATGCTACATCCTGACCGCACCACACTTCACCATCACTCGGCACACCACACATCATCGCGCACACAGAACAGCGCTGATGCACGAGCGCTACTCGCCACGAACACATTCGACAATCGACGCTGTCCGTTCACGCTGCACAGCACACAACTTTGTACCAGCCGGGGCTACATTTTCCTCCAGGGCTGGATAAGATTCCACTCGCCAACATAGCAGCACTGCGCGACGCCACAGCCCTGCTTGACGTCACAGCCACAATAAACCACATCAGACGGAAGACAAGACCAGCATTCATCTTGGTACCGACTCAACACACGATAGCTCCCACATCTACCATGTAATCAGTTGACGCAACTCGGTGAAGTCAACTGACCAGCACCGATCTGGAATTGGTCAGAGGAAAATGTGCCTTCACCATGGTAAGCAATCCTCGATGACTCAACGGTTTGGCCGGGAATACCCACATGACAGCAGGTTCTAAATTAATCAAGTCATTACTTAACACTATCCCATGATGGCCAACCACAATAGGGATGTTAGGAGGAATAAGTATTTATAGACCTCACTTTTCCATCACAAGTCGGTAGATTATCACATCTCCGTATATTCTAAGAAAATCTGATGCTCACTCTCATCACTGCTCAACACACAACTTCGTCCCGCGTTCCTATTGACCCGCCATTAGTTGTATACTTGTGGAATGCCTCCAACATCATTACACCTACGTTGAAATTAACTCCAAAAGAGTACCATTTCAAAACGCAACAGCAGGCGGCGTAGTTAACAACGTTGAACAGACGATATGTCTTCGGTTACTATGTTCACCAGACTGCGAACATGCGCTTCGCTCTTCATCACCGTCTCGGAGAGGGAACGGCTGGAGAGATAGGACACCCTGACACACACCGTAGCAGGTCAGAAGATGCACCGGACGAGAACGTTGGTGAGCGCCAGTACCACACCGGCCCGCAGCTGACGTGCCTCGGACGCCGCCCCAGCGGCCGTCCTCGTGCGCGGCGCTCTCGGGGTTGTGGGAGAGGGTGGCGGCGGCGGCGGTGGTGGCAGCTGCGACGGTCGACGGTGGCGCGGCGGCGGCGTGCTGGCGAAGCTGGGCCGGCGGCGCACGGCCGGTCGACGCGACGGTGGCGCCGCAGGCCGCGACCGTGGCGTCGCCGGGTGGTGCACCTCGCGCAGTCGGACGTGGCCCTCCGCCTGCGAGACGGCGTTGCTGGCGATGCATGTGTAGAGGCCAGCGTCGCTCGGCTGGAAGTCCCGGATCAGCAGAGCCACGTGCGTCTTGTAGCCGCTGTGTGTTTCTCGCATCACGTATTTCAACCTGGAATATACAGGTATGCATCTGTCGTGCTAAATAGGAAGAATTGGAAGAATCAAAGACATTCTTCGACCTTCATGACTTTTATAGACGACGATAATCATTGGCGTAGTCATGGAATCTGAATAGTATGTGTCGAAGATGTTTTGGTTAGTTCTTTCCATGCAACGCCAATGCTAAATTTCACGAAGTTGGACGAGTCGTCTGGCCCGTCCCCCGCTGTATGGATGCCCTGAGTACAAGGCGAACATTTAGCATTATGTTCTTGAGATTTCCGGGCTGTTGAAATGCGGGGAAGCACCTAATATTTGCCTATGCCTGATTTTAGGGTCCCTTTCATCAGTGGATCGATTGATTCAATGCACTTTTGAAGGGCGACATATTTTTGGTTCAATTCCTGCAATTTTGGATGCTTGTATACAGGTCACAGACGCCATACCGAGTCAGATGAAGTGCTCGACGATCTGTCAGAGCCATCTGTCGGCGATGTCCACCATATCGGTATTGACCTGTCGGTACCGACCTGTCGGCGGCGATGTCCACCATGTCGGTACTGACCTGTCGGCGGCGACCTCCACCATGTCGGTACTGACCTGTCGGCGGCGATGTCCACCATGTCGGTACTGACCTGTCGGCGGCGACCTCCACCATGTCGGTACTGACCTGTCGGCGGCGACCTCCACCATGTCGGTACTGACCTGTCGGCGGCGACCTCCACTGTGTCGGTACTGACCTGTCGGCGGCGATGTCCACCATGTCGGTACTGACCTGTCGGCGGCGACCTCCACCATGTCGGTACTGACCTGTCGGCGGCGATGTCCACCATGTCGGTACTGACCTGTCGGCGGCGACCTCCACCATGTCGGTACTGATCTGTCGGCGGCGACCTCCACTGTGTCGGTACTGACCTGTCGGCGGCGATGTCCACCATGTCGGTACTGACCTGTCGGCGGCGATGTCCACCATGTCGGTACTGACCTGTCGGCGGCGACCTCACTGTGTCGGTACTGACCTGTCGGCGGCGATGTCCACCTTGTCGGTACTGACCTGTCGGCGGCGATGTCCACCATGTCGGTACTGACCTGTCGACGGCGACCTCCACTGTGTCGGTACTGACCTGTCGGCGGCGACCTCCACTGTGTCGGTACTGACCTGTCGGCGGCGACCATCACTGTGTCGGTACTGACCTGTCGGCGGCGATGTCCACCATGTCGGTACTGATCTGTCGGCAGCGACCTCCACCATGTCGGTACTGACCTGTCGGAAGCGACCTCCACCATGTCGGTACTGACCTGTCGGCGGCGATGTCCCTGTGTCGGTACTGACCTGTCGGGGCTACTGACCTGTCGGCGGCGATGTCCACCATGTCGGTACTGATCTGTCGGCAGCGACCTCCACTGTGTCGGTACTGACCTGTCGGCGGCGATGTCCACCATGTCGGTACTGACCTGTCGGCAGCGACCTCCACTGTGTTGGTACTGACCTGTCGGCGGCGATGTCCACCATGTCGGTACTGACCTGTCGGCGGCGACCTCCACCATGTCGGTACTGACCTGTCGGCGGCGATGTCCATCATGTCGGTACTGACCTGTCGGCAGCGACCATCACTGTGTCGGTACTGACCTGTCGGCAGCGATAGCTCCCGGACCACGCAGCCAGTAGGTGGACGGCACAGGACTGGCCTCCACCTGGCACTCCAAGGTGACATCGGAGCCACGGTGCGCCCCCAACACCTGGTTGGACACACGCACCACGGGAGCGACTGTGGGAGGTGTGGGCTGTCAGAGGGCACGCTGCACGGGACTAACTGGTAGCGTCGGCGTCACACACTACTCTGACACGGTTGTGGACGACGGGGGCTGTCTTGGCACACAATGCACGGAACTAACTGGGTGTGTCGGGGTTCACAGACTGATGCCAGAGCGGCTGTAGAGGAGGTGGGCTGTCAGAGCACACAACGCATGACGAGACTAGATGGGTGTGCCGGGCCTCGCAGATTATCATGGAGAGGCAGTTTAGCAGATTTGTTTGTTTGGCCGGTTGAGATTTGTTTATTTAGCATATCCTAGCACACATATAACACGGTCAATTTTGCGATTAAAAAAGACCAAGTTGGTCTTAAATCGAAGTGCCTGTCGCAACAACTCCTTCAACCAACAACACTCTGGACAACCGTCACGGTGCAACAATCGCTATCCCCTCCGCTAGCACGACCCATCGCCAAACAAAGCATGCGCTCATATGTGCAGTACCTAACACTACATCTGCACCCGGTAGCACCTGGTTAGTTTACAAGGCTAGTTTGTTGTGCAAACTCGTTTTGTGTTTACTATAAACGTCTGGAAAGCTGATGCAACACACTGGTCGAGGTTCTTCTGCGAATATTTAAAAAAATGTTCTTGAGATCTCCTTTTCAGTTAAGCTATTGAGCGACCATATTTGTCATGCTTAGGAGTTTAGTGAATGGTGATGTGTCTATGGTACGCATAAATGGTACCCTCTCGCTCTCGCTCTCGCTTTCGCTCTCGCTCTCGCTTTCGCTCTCGGTCTCGCTTTCGCTCTCGCTCTCGCTCTCGCTTTCGCTCCCGCTCTGTCTCTCGCTCTGTCTCTCGCCCTGTCTCTCGCTCTGTCTCTCGCCCTGTCTCTCGCTCTGTCTCTCGCTCTGTCTCTCGCTCTGTCTCTCGCTCTGTCTCTCGCTCTGTCTCTGTCTCTGTCTCTGTCTCTGTCTCTGTCTCTGTCTCTGTCTCTGTCTCTGTCTCTGTCTCTGTCCCTGTCTCTGTCCCTGTCCTGTCTCTGTCTCTGTCTCTGTCTCTGTCTCTGTCTCTGTCTCTGTCTCTGTCTCTGTCTCTGTCTGTTTCCCTCTCTCTCTCAAGTCGTTCGAGAGACACCGTTCGAGGACATTTACTATAACGTCAAATATTACTCTAACGTATGTTGGCATCAACTCGAATCATTATTCCATGATATCAATATCAACTGCAAGTTCAGAAGAGGAAAGAGAAAACAACACAACTTGGAGATTGTCCAAGGCCACTGAATTATCGGCTGGAGTTAACCGAGGATTCGATCTCATGTAGATTGTGTCTACCTTCGTCGAGAGTGAAAACTAAATCATGGATCATGCTGATTGCCGAGATAGCTTTCAACCAGGATCGTAGGAACTGCTGGGCATTGGGATCCAAGAACCAGAACCGGATCCTAGAATCCAAGGACAAGTTTGGTTCCCGGTAGAAGTGCTTGATATCAACGCCATGCAGGTGAAAACATGCTTTCACCGAGTCGAATCCTAAGACGTCAGATCTGGCGCGTTTTCTTACATCTTAAAATGATTTACCCATGCTACGTGCGTACACAATACATACGACGGCTAGCATATATAATCACGATTAATTCGGTGCTCCCTTGCTCCATTAAAATACTATTGTACCATCACTACACAACCATAAGTGGTGTTTCCAAAAGTCGCCAAAATTTTCAGATTTGTTCATTTGCATGCCTCGTGACTTTTGGTCGTGGTTTTCCACGCATCCCCATATGGTCTAGTGCAAAACGTACAAAAGCTACGTGGTGCTAAACCACACTTATGTGGTGCTCTAGGCAACACTTGTCAGCACTACGACCCCACCCATGCCACACTAAATGCTATCTGGATCCTAGCTTACCTCACATCATAATTCTACATGAAAATATTCCCATTACATTGCATAAAGTAGAAACAAGGCGTCGTCGAGCTGGTCTGGTTTGGTTATTGGTTTTTACGACACATCGACCGTTGAGTCATGCAGCGTCGCCAATCTCTCACGCCGATTGGTTGCGGGCGAAGAGTAGCGACAGGTGAGACTCAAACCCACAGCCTTTTGATTGCGAGACGAGCAACTTACCCCTAGACCACTCGTCCCCTCGTCGAGCTGGTCAGGTGATAATCATGCATTGTCCTGCCACCTATGCAATGATGTATATATATACATATATACATATATATATATATATATATATATATATATACGAAGATGTATACATGCACATCGATAAACTACCTTGAATGGTGACTTCATCGAACACGGACGTATGACTCACAGGCCACGTTGACCATGATCCTCTTGCTGATGGCGGGGGGCACCTCGTTGTTGGCGATACACAGGTACGCCCCGGCGTGGTGCCGAGTCACTTGGTGCAGGTGTAGCTGGGACCCGTGCACATCTGTCGGACACAACAGGTGCTCTGCAGGTGTGATCCAGGTGTGATCCGGGGTAGTATGGTGCCATGTGAAACAGGTGGATCTGAGGCGCCAGTACATCAGAGGGATACAGCAGCAGTGGTCTGGTGCATTTTGCGATTTAAATATATAAATTATGTGCCACCGCGCCGAAAACTCATGATGAAAACTGCAAGATTGGTTGAAGCACAGAATAATACACAATGATTCGCCGCTCTGCCCCATCAAAGACAGATAACCATAAAAGTAGTCCGTACAAATCGTAGGATTAAGATTATAATACAGGAAAAAGATGCGAGTCCCAGTTTTCTTCGTTTTCTTCAGTTGCACCATTATATTAGCCGTGCAGTTGCAGCTATCAGTGGCAGCCTAGCGATGGTGGGATTACTTTCTATAAAGAGTTTGATGGAGGAGAAGATGCAAGACGAATGTCTCGGCAGCTGCGAGAACGCATGAACATAGAGCGATGAAGGTCAGAAAGCTTCAAGTTTGTACTCACGTAGTCACGCACCCATGCAGCTAGGTACCTGCTACCTACCCACGTCTTTGTATACTGTGAATATCCTAGTAGGTCACACCAGACCTACTCCTTATGTCACCTCGACTAGCGTTTGAGAAAACATTTCACCATTTTGGAAATGTAGAACACCATCCGGGAGCCATCTCTCATACATTGCCCACTGCGTTATACCCACATTAGCCTGTGCAAGTGCACAGGCAGCACGGTCAATGCTATTGATGATGAGGCTGCACTGTGAAGCACCTACGGATGCCGAGAAACACAACCATGTGCGACAAACATCGTTCCAAGGCGCTGATGCTTCCATGCAGTATATATAACAAAGGCGCTTACCATCAACAATCCCCCCCCCCTAAACACCCTGGAACAGTGGTGAAACAGACCAGGTAGTGAAATAGGCCACAGGTGGTGAAACAGATCAGGTGGTGAAACACGTCAGGTGGTGAAACAGGCCGCAGGTGTGCTCCGGAGCAGTGTCGAGTCACGTGCAACAGGTGCAGCTGAGACACCTGTATATTTGCAGAATACAACAAGCGTAATGCATGAGTGCTCCAGTGCCGTGTCGAGTCACGTGCAATAAGTGGAGCTGAGACTCCTGTGTATTTGCAGGATACAACAGGCGTAATGCACGCGTGCTCCGGGCGGTGTCGAATCACGTGCTACATGTGGGGCTGAGACCCCTGCATATTTGCTAAATACAACAGGTGTAGGACACGCGTGTTTCGGGACAGTGTCGTGTCGCCTGGAACAGATGGAAATGCCACACATTTACCTCCCCAATTTTTAGTTGGTCTTGCAAATCCGACTTTAGCTATACTAGAGGCGGTAGGTAAATTTTCAGTGGGAATGAATGTTCCCATCCTTTGTGAGTTCTCAGCCCTCACAAGTAATTTTGGATGGCTCAAAATAACTTCTAACACCTTAACCACATGGTCAAAGGTCTGAACTACGAAAGCAGTGGTTTAAAAATGTCTACAACTTGCTTTAGCATGAAAACATGCAATTTGAGAAGTGATATGTTTGGGCAAAATAAATTATGGTTAGTAGAGTACTTTCAAACTCCTGTCGATGTAAAGCTAATGTATTGTTGATGTGGGGATTTTGTTCAGCCTGCCAACCGCCTACTCGCTGGAAGGTGAACAATGCTGATTTAATATGTAGGTCGAAGTCGTCACTCAAAATCACAACCTATGCAATGAAAAACCACCTGCGCATCCTCGTATGGTTTGAGGGGTGAGTGATACAGCACGTTGGTTACCTGTCATGATGGGTGTTTCTGGTTCGATCAAGAGCCGTTTTCCGTCCTCTCGGCGCCAGCCAATGGTTGGCTGGGGGTCGCCTTTGGCTCGGCAGGTCAGGGTGACGTTCTCTCCAGAGTTCACGCTCATGTCCCGGCTCGTCCTATCGTTGTCAAACACCGGAGGAACTGAGAAAGTCACCGTTATTCGATCTTAGAAGGTACGACCTCAGATTCCAGTGGACTTTGCACATACTGGCGATGGTGAAAAAGTTGATGGTGGTGATGGTGGTTATGATGGTGATAGCGACAACGGTGGTGATGATGGAGAAATAAATTTAACTATACAGGCAGAAAATGAAACATCCACCTCTCATCTTTATAGCACATTTGTGTCGATTCAAGGGTATGACGAGAATTGTCCCGTGAAGTCTTGGTTATCACGTGGGTAGACAAGTCCATTACACTTGACACACACTTAGAACTGACAGAGTTCTAATGACATGGAAATGACAGCTAATCATCATTCGTGTCCAGCAAGCATGGGTAGATGAGCATCCACAGGCCATGGACTGTCCTTGACTGCCGGTCGATCCACCATGCAACATGGATGACTAATCATGGAGATAACCTCAGATATAACTATCATACAAATCAGTCGCGCAGCGTGACGCTGCGCACCCAAACAAACGAACCATTCCAACGAAAATTGTGCCAACAAACAGCCTTGTTCAATTCGCTTAAGCTATGAGATCCATGTTCTTAACGGTATGGTCATTGGTGGTTGAAAAATTCACAACCTCAGCTTCACAATCATTATTTACTACGTTTATCCCCAAATCCATCAATAAATGGCTACCTTTAAAAATAGTTTCATTGGGCGATATTCACTTGCACATAATTGTATTAGATGTATTAATTATATACTTTGCCTCATAACGATGCCGAGGCTCTGCGATTTAAACAGACAACTGCACGTTGAAGCAATAAAATTAGCCCCAGTGCGGCAGAATCTGAGCAAAAAGGCAGCCACAGATCCACCACTGCCGGCTATCATCAGCCGTCACCCGCCTTGAACAGTGAGGAAGCCACGGAGACGCCACAGTGCCCGCCCTGGACAGTGATGCAGCCACAGAGCCGCCACAGTCGCCCACCCTGGACAGTGATGCAGCCACGGAGCCGCCACCGTCACCCACCATCCACCGCCCACTTTCGCCCACCCTGGACTGTGATGCAGCCACGGAGCCGCCACCATCACCCACCATCCACCGCCCACTTTCGCCCACCCTGGACTGTGATGCAGCCGATCTGCTTCTTCATGACCACAGTGTTGAGCTGACACATGTAGCAGCCGCCGTCCGCCGGCTGGGTGCGACGCACGTGCAGACTCCAGGCGCGCTGCTGGTCGTGCGTCATCGAGATGCGCCTGTTGGTGGTGATGGTGCGCTTGTGCAGCGTCAGGATCGTCTGGGTGTCGGCCTTCAGCCAGCCCACCTGAAGCGCGCCGACCGACAAACATCAACTCAAATGGCAGCATCACGCCGCCACTGACATCGTCTGGCTCCGTGTTTGTCACATTGAACTCACAACAGCACGTCAGTTACACTGGTCAAATGGTGCATCAATGTAATACATATGTCATATGATGACGAGCTCTGTTTTGTGTATGTGCAAGTAAGTCTAGTTATATGTGCGTGCATACGTGTCGATCGCACGTTGGTGTAGGAACAGAGCAGAGCGCATCAGGAGGTAGGCGCGATGCAAGCCTCCAAAACCCAGCGGCTCCAGAAGTGCCACACGGCGGAAGCGCCTCCACACGCCGCAGCGCACGCGCGCGACATCATCGTCATACCTTGTACGGTCCCAGATGTTTGACACTACAGGTGAGCGTGGCCTCTCTGCCCTGGGCGACCGTCACGTTCTCAACCTGACCCACGAACACCGGGTCCGGCTCCAGCTCGAATGAGCTGAATCCTGTCGAAACAGAGCGGGCACGCCGTCATGGTGCACGTCTGTATAATGCGGTCATGCACTGCACGTCTCCACAGGCTTGCTTATGCCTGAGTGTTGTCAAATGGGTGAAATGAAACATGATGAGTGTTGCAAAATCAAGGTTGAATTAAGTCTAGCGGTGGAACTTTTGGCATAAACGTACACTACAGGTGCACGTTCATCCCAACTCAAAAATATCCATCCGCAACGTCTATGACGCACCACCAAATTTTGCTCAACGCTATGAAATGGTATGCCAGTGACAATAAAATTCAAACTAATATTTCGAGTAAGCACGGCATTTGATTGATTTTCCCTTTGTGTTAGGATAAAGTACTTTAACAAAGTGGTGTCATATTATAATTGGAATTGAATTTTCGTGCACGACACATCATTAAAACAATCAATGTGCTATCCTGCGGTCAAGGAGAGGAATGTTCTGCATATTTGCTTAATTTACTATATTATGATTCACTAAAATCCATGCTCATTGTTGCTTCACTTCAACGCATACCATATAGAAAGCGAACTGCCAACCAAAATCTTTAAAGTTCACGAAACTGGCTTGAACATCATAAGTTCTGCCCACTATTGCTGAAAACTGCGAGAAGTCCGTTCAGTTCCCCATACAAAATCACTTGAATAATTATGGTGGCATCGGTGGTGCTCATTCCCAGTCAACAACACACAGCTTCGCCACCAGCCAAATATGCCTGATCTAGCCACATCACGTACCAATCGTCAACATATCTGGCACAATTATAGGATTCAGTATGAGTGAATAAACTGCCAAATTCCAATGGCAACTAACCTCATTTGTGGATATTGATGAATGTGTTTCGTCATTAGACTTATTTAGGCGACGTCATATCCACAAGTTTCCAGTCTAAACATATATTTATCGTCATAAAAACAATTATTACAAAATGTCATGGAGTCTATGGATACCGCTTAAAAAGTGTGAACCTAAAAGTCCCAATATGCAGCCAAGACTTTTTCCGTGTCACATTCACAATCCTGCGAGAGACACACAGTGTAGTAGAAACGGTAAGCGGTAAGTGTTCCGTGAACGAATGAATAAATAAATAAATTGAGTGGGATCTCATATTGAAGAAATCAAATCATGCATTAATGAAGCAAAGCCCAGGGTAAGATACGATCATTTCCCAAAAGCATTTATGCGAAATGCGTGCTAAAAGTTGAACATTGCCAGATGGCCCTAACAAGCAGGTAACGGCAAGGATCAAGATAAAATAGTAACATCGTGTTCGATGCTCTAGTTCTAACGTTAAAGGCGCAGAGGTTACTCGTAGTGCCATGTACTCGAATGCGGAGAAAAACGGAACAGAAAAATGGAATATAAAATATTTAAGCACAATTATCATACACGTATATTCTATCAAGCTAATATTGCAGCTTTGACATCGCCATCATCCATAGCAGCAAAAACTGCGGACAGGAAGAGCATACAAATCGTAAACACAAGACTAACCACCGTCGTGGGCAGCCTCTGGTAACAGCGGAACGTCAATCTTCGGGCCATAAAATATTTGGTTAGTTTCGCATTTCACAAAGCTAACTAGTATAAGGAATCCAGCGGCATGCAGAGGACATGGTGCTCTGTCTAGGACTCTTTTTATCTTTTGTGGGTCAAAGTGAACTTTCAATTCCCTGCCCTAAAAGAATGCTTGAACAAATACACAACATAGACTAGGGAACATAGTTTCCATTGCTTTAACTACTGGTTAGACGGGCAAATTTGTGCAGCCTCAAGCCTGTCTTGCAAATTCGAGCACCTTTGGCATGTAATTTGCACTCCATGCTAGCCACGCATGCTGAATGCTTAAGTAAATAAATATAAACATATTGCACTGCACTAGTCTTCAATCTTGATGAGATCATGTTAATTATTCCATCATATATAAAAATAAGTGATTTGGCATCAAGGAGCACCTAGCATTCTCAGAACATATGTAAGGGGGATGTGGCGCGCCTACCTCCGCCCGTGCCCGGCGGTATGTGCCATGAGGACCAGGCTCGCACAAGGGCAGCAGCAGCGGTGTGGGTGCGGCCGGCGGTGCAGCAGGCGCCACGTGTTGTGCGCGCGTGCTGCTGCACTGAGTGCGCCTCTGCGGTGGCGCGCCCGGGGACATTCGGTGGTGACCTCGGTCGCCTTGGCGGAGGAGCGGAGGTCGGACTCAGGACGCGAGGGCGCGAGGTGGTCGGTGCGGTGCGCTGTCCGGCTGCGACCGGCCGTGACAGATCTCATGATTGTGTAGCGAATACAGGAGCTGAAGCCCGGAGTCGTGGATCGGAGCCTACCCACGGAGCCCTAAGCATCGGATCCTTACACATATATTTAATTTCAGCGGTTAAATTTCAGCGGCGCTTACGTTCTGCAATTGATTTGTCTTCGAGAAGCAGAAGTGGCGGAAATGCCTGACCTGTCACCAAAAGCGGGAAAAGCAGGTTAAATGGATCTTAAGTTCAGAGTAACCATTAGTCCTAGACTCCCATGCATCTTATCTGTCACAGCCCAACACTGAAAAATGGTTTGGAATTCTTCGCTGTCATTTTGCAGTTCGACCATTGTTCTTAAGGTCACATGGCGTTGCAGACAGCAGAGGCTAGAGCAATTGTCTAGGATACTTCAGCCATTTACGTGACACGAGGAGATACATAAGTCGGTGATATCTTTCACATGGTATGATTTACGCATGTAGACACCAACTGTGTCATCTATCGTGCTGAACGTTGGCTGTGCCACCCTACAGTATGAGTCATTGTTCTAGGAGACTCTCCCGGTTTTGGTATGACCAGATGACACTCTCCACCTTGGTGTTCCGGGGTGACCATAGGAGACTCTCCCACTCCGGTGTTCCTGAGTGACCAGATGAGACTCCACCTTGGTGTTCCGGTGTGACCGTAGGAGACTTTCCCACCTTGGTGTTCCCGGATGACCAGATGACTCTCCACCTTGGTGTTCCCGGATGACCAGATGACTCTCCCGCCCTGGTGTTTTGTTATGACCAGATGAGACTCCCCACCTTGGTGTTCCGGGGTGACCATAGCAGACTCCCCATTCCGGTGTTCCTGAGTGACCAGATGAGACTTTCGTCCGGCAGCTGTCCGGGGTGACCGGGTGAAAATGTTCTCAGCCCTGACGTCGATAGCGACGTCTGATGACTCTGCCATCCTGCCCCTCTGCGTCCTGGGAGCGAGCTGGCGATGAATAAACGCCCTCCACCAGCCGATCGTCACCCGCATACAATCGGCGTGGATTACACGAGGGTCACTGCGACTCGTCTCATGATCTGGCAGTTATACGTGGGTCACTGCGACCTTCCTCCTGCTCATGTGATTACACGCGGGTTATGACGACTTTCCTCCTGATCGTGTGGTTACTCGCGGGTTATGACGACTCGCCGCTTGGTCGTGTGGTTACTCGCGGGTTATGACGACTCGCCTCCTGATCGTGTGGTTACTCGCGGATTATGACGACTTTCCTCCTGATCGTGTGGTTACTCGCGGGTTATGACGACTCGCCTCCTGATCGCGTGGTTACTCGCGGATTATGACGACTTTCCTCCTGATCGTGTGGTTACTCGCGGGTTATGACGACGGCCGCCTGGTCGTGTGGTTACTCGCGGGTTATGACAACTTGCCTCCTGATCGTGTGATTATGGATTTAATAACTCGCGGATTATGACGACTCGCCTCCTGATCGCGTGGTTACTCGCGGATTATGACGACTTTCCTCCTGCTCGTGTGGTTACTCGCGGGTTGTGACGACTCGCCGCCTGGTCGGACGGCTACACGCGGGTCATTATAACGCCCCTCCTGCTCGGGCGAGAGTCGTGCACGCCCCAGCTGGTGCCGTGTTTGCTTATTCCGCCGCAGCGGCCGACTATCTCCCGCACGGACCTCTCCCGCCGGACGCGCTTATTATCGATGATTTTCATTATCTCCTCCGGCGTATGGAGGAAAAATATCGTTCCCGAGGCGGGACAATTGAGCAGGCCGAGTTGGCCGGCACGGAGGCTGCTTGGACAGGCCTGGCGGGAGGGTGGCCGGCATTGACGCCGATAATAAGCCGAGTCGGCAGCGGTGCGAGCCCGATGACGCAGCCCACCACAGCCGGTGGTGAACACTGGACATGTCGGGCCGCGCATGCTGCAGCGCGGTCTAGCTCGACCCGAGCACACCGAGTCGCGCTTCCGAGAAAATGGCAGCCGCCTGCCACCCCCAGCTGGCAGTCGGCTGGTGTTCGCTTGTCGGAGTGTTGTGACTACCTGTTGCGGCGTTGATGTAAATTTTTGACGATGTTCAGAGTGCCGTTCTTGTGGAGTATACTCGTTGGAGTACAGCGTTTCAGCCAGTTGCCTCTCCGGCCGTCGCCAGATTCTAGCTTCAGAAAGGCAACAGCCGACATATCTGCTGGGCTGCACTCTCGGCACAACGCCGCGAGGGAGCTGGAAACGCGGCGTTCGGCGACAGGTGGCGTGTGGGGTGTGGCTGTCCGTCGTATTGTGCACACCGATGGTCTGGAGCCGCGGCGTTCGGTGACGGGGTACGTGTGGGGAGTGACTGACCATCGTGTTTTATACAACGATGAACTGGGGACGTGTCGTTGATGAAATCCGATTTATTTTCGTTGTTTCCGTATGTTACGTATGATCAGTGTTCCAACATCTTGTGCTTAATTAGCTATTCACCCTAAACACCCACTCGGGATGTAGGACAGGGCTCAGATATTTTAATTGCTCGGACAACTCATATCTGTTACAGACTCCTGCTCCCACCTGATGAGCCCGTTTAAGTCGAACAATGACGGAAATTTGACAGTTTTTGGCGTTAGCGGACTTCCCGGTTTTGGTGTTATAGCATGGGGATATTTATCATCAGCCTCGCGATACACCTCTGGCAACATTGTGCCGGGTAACTACAGCAAGACCAGCGACATCCTGATCGGGCGGTCACGAAATAGATCTGGTCACATTGTGGCCGATGGCTACCGTACGACTCGAGCAGGAACGGCCCTCGGTATGGGTTCGAGGTGCGATATGACGGCAGGGGAGATTCGCAGCAATTACCGGGACAGTAACTACTGGGCGGGAACGGAGTGGCTCAGGCGTTTCACACTGCGTTTAACGTAGTGCACCCGCATACAAACTACTGAGTAACGGTGGACATCACGGACCCCCAAACGTGCACCCGGTGCCGCCGCGGACAGCCTCCGGGCGTCAGTGGTGGCGCCGGACGCGGCGCGATATGACGGCCGTGGCCGCGGACGCGGACGTGTGACGGCCGGACGCGGACGTCGGACGTTAATTAGGTGAGCGCGGCCGGCTGCCGGCCGGTGTCGGCCGGTCCGGCCGGCCGGCACTAACGACTCCCGACAGAGGCGCCGCCGCCCGCCGACAAACAATTAATACCGGCCGGGGTTGCGGCCGATGGCGGCCGCCGACGGCCGGCGCGACAGGTGGCGTGCCGACGGCCGGCGCCGTCCCCGGGCACCGATCGGTGGCCGGTCACCGGCCGCGCAGCCCTGTCAACAGCCGTGCACACCTGCCGCACACTGACCCGCCACGCCACCGATAAGTAGGCGAACGGCGCTCACGGGCTTCTGGCATGTGTGCTAATGAATCGAGCTGGAACTATCTGGCTTTGGTTGAATTCATTGATGAAGAACAATCAAGTAGATCGGAAAAGCAATGGGAGGAGAACGGATATTAACAAGCTGTCAAGGCATCGATGGCTCTACCTGTGACTGGATTATTGGCCGGCGACACGGCATATATATGTGCACAGCATTTCTCCCTGTGATTCCTGTGCTCCCATCGTAGTTGATACTTGCCATCCGTCCCGGGCAGCGAATGGAAAAAGTTAGTTACTAATTAGTTATTTCAGCATTAGGGTGCATCGAAGTCATTGGTTATGTGGAGTCTATGCAAATGGGTAAAGCTTTTAGTCTGCTTGCATGGGTTTTGAATTATTTACGGGAACAGACGACAGTTTTTCTTTCTGTTCTTAGTAACCCAATTTGGTGACTGCATCGCAACCGAAATCAGTCTGGCTTAGCATAAATGCTTTGAAGGCGCATGGGCCTATAAACACTCGTGGTAATACACTTATTAGTTATCTCCCTCTATATTTACATATATAAACCTATAAACACTATATATATATATATATATATATATATATATATATATATATATATATATATATATATATATATATATAGTGTTTATAGGCGCATGGACCCATAAACACTCGTGGTAATACCTTATTAGTATTATATCTATATATAGTATATATATATACAGGCGCGCACCCAGGATTTGCTATGGGGGGGGGCGGACCGAAAAGGGCACCTGGCCGGCTCCAAAAGGGCACTTTGCGTTCCAGGGCACACTGGAAGGTTTGTTGACCGGGGGAGGCGTGAAAAAACAAATTGGGACCAAAAGGGCAGTTTTGGCACAGGCGGGGCACATAAGGCAGGCAATTTTTGGGCTAAATTTGGGACATTCCGGCCAAGAGGGCACCTTGTTGACCGGGGGGTGGGGGAGTGGGTGTGCAAAAAAAATTCGCCAAAAGGGCAGTTTTGGGCCCGAAGGGCACCTTTGGCACAGGCGGGGCACATCAGGCATGTGTTTTTTTGGGCTGAATTTGGGACATTCCGGCCAAGAGGGCACTTTTCGGTCAAAAGGGCACTTTTGGCCAAAAGGGCACTTTGGTCTCATGGGGGCCCGGGCCCCCTGGGCCCCCTCCGGTGCGCCCATGTATATATATATATATATATATATATATATATATATATATATATATATATATATATATATATATATATATACGGGGATCCGATTTCACTAAACTTTGAACACCCCTCCCGACTCGTCCAGCGTACCGATCTGCATGCTATATGCTATACAGATTGACACTAGTACTAGAGTAAGTAGTAGAGGATGTACCGGTAATGCTCGCCACATGTCGAGAGCGATTTGATGAAGTTATTTTCTTATCCATCATCGTCAGGTCAATACAATGAAACGAATGTCAATAATATGCAAATATAGTGGGGAAATATACTTTTTTTTACAGCCCGATAAACTTGGTAATGGTATTGACCAGCGTAGTCTTTTACTCACTAGACATCCTCCATTTGACATCATCATTGCGCAGTGCGCAGTTGTTAAACACGCTTCAATCATATTCTGCGGATACCTGCAAAGGTATTTATCATAGTAATAACAAGGAGTAATCTTCATTTCTTTGTCACGGAAAACAATGATTACGCATTCTACAACACCAACAGCAGATCTGCAGTATGATATTCACCTAACCATGCATGCTCTTTCTTGGAGTAACTCAATTACCTGGCGTTTTAAAGCCAAAATGTGTGCGATTCGACTGTTTTCAATGGAATAATATTAATGGTGGCACCTCACATGACCTGGAGATCACATTGCATATATTAGCTACAGCATTCCAAAACAGCGAACAATTAGGGCAGTATTGGTAGCACATCGGGCTATTAACGAAGCCTTGTAGAAATTCTGTCCTCACATTGCGAGCGTTTAGACGGCTGCCTTCAGTTGCGCTATGTTGCGTTCTGTTGAGTTCCGTTGCGCACAGATCCAAATTGTAAATGGTAGTGTAATCTCCGCTTTCGTTGCTTGCTAAAGTGTTTTTGTATGAGTTTACGCGCAATCTTGAAATTGTGGTGCGTTGGCCACCTTTTCACTTCCTAGTTTCGTCAAGTGTTGACAGTAATAGCAATGAGGCGATTCACTAACTTCGATTTCAATGGTGGTTAATATTTCAGCGTAGCATTAATCATTCATGGCAGGATTCGGATATGCTACGCCACACCGAGGGGTGAATGAATGCTGTCTGTGTGAGTGGTCGTGTGTGTGTGTGTGGTCGTGTGTGTGTGAACGGTCAGAAGTGATCGAAGTGGCTTGACCAAAGCTTACTTTCTTAACACGCGCCCTGGAGGGCCTCTGAAAATCACACACCCCCTGGAGTGGGGGGCGGATTCTGCCCCCTCCCTAAGATCTCGCCTCGTATTAAAGTAGCGAAATTCGCAGGGTGGATGGATACGGTAGTGAACTCTATTGTGTTTAAATGTTATGACCTTAGGTCAATATCTTCAAGTTCAAGTGAGGTTCCATATGTCAAAATTTTCTTGTTTTGCGTGGCTTGGCTTGTCATGGTTATGGATCGTTGTGATTGTGTTAAAATGGTCCAGAATGGACATCAATGGTGTTTGGAAATTACTAATGATGCAATAGAAATGCTAGACCCCACATTTGACCTCGGATCACCTATATAGCAGCACTTTTTCATGTCAGATGATTGTTCCAGTTACCGGAACAGGGCCACCCACCCGACCGCTCCGTCGGGCGGCTCTGCGCAATCGGCTTCGCGAAGAAAGGAGTGAAATACATGAATAAAGTAAGGAAATGCTTAGGTACACAACGACAAACGGTAGTTTTCAGGATGTGTAGGAAGTAGCATGCAAAGTGAAATCAACCGCATGACAGTCATTTGCATTTATGGCAACATTCCAGTTCACAAAGTTTGGTTCCATTTACCTGTCATGAACTTGACCTGACTTGACCTTGGTGACCTAACATGACCTTGAAACTATATAGCATGACAATATACATCAAACAAGTCGCTAGTGTTGCCAAGAACGCTTCCCTTTTGCCAATATACGGGAAGTGCATCAGCGACTGATTTTTGTGGTCTGGCGCTAATATTTGTTTTCCTTTAACGATCCCTAACTCGAAAAATATTCGGCCGATTTCCATTTTTCTTCCTTTAAACGAACTGCCCGTCATTTCTAAGCAGATATGCAAAACATGGCGTAGGTCTACTGGTAAAATCCCAAGTTATGTTCGACAAACTGGAGGTGTGGGCGGATTTCACCCCCCCCCCCCTCCAGGGCGCGTGTTAAAGCAAGACAAACGGCAATCGGTGGAACATTTTTTCGAGTTAGAGGCCGTTAAAGAAAAGCAATTTCGCAGCGCCAGACAACAAAAACCCGCGCTGATGCGCCACCCGTATATTGGCAAAAGGGAAGTGTTCTTAGCAACACTAGTGACGTGTTTGATATGTATTATTATGCTATATAGTTTCAGAGTCATTTTAGGTCACCGAGGTCAAGTCAGATCAAGTTCATGACAGGTTAATGGAACCAAACTTGGTTAATCAGAATGTTGTCATAAATGCAAATGACTGTCATGCTACTGATGTCACTTTGCATGTCACTCCCTACACATCCTGAAAACTACTGTTTGTCATCGTGTACCTAAGCATTTTCATACTGTATTCATGTACTTCCTTCCTTTCTTTGCGAAGCCGATTGCACCGAGCCGCCCAACGGAGCAGTCGGGCGGGCGGCCCGGTTCCGGTAACTGGAGCAACTAATGACCTGATAAAGTGCTGCTATATAGGTGACCTGACGTCACATGCCGGGTCTAGCATCTATACATCACCACTAGTGATGTCCAAAATATCATTGATACCCCTTTTGGAGCATTTAAGCATAATCAGAGTGGCCCATAACAATGACAAGCCAAGCCACGCAAGACCATATTTTGTGTAATATTTTGACCACATTTGACCCTAAAGATATTGACCCAAGGTCACGGACTTTACGCACAATAGGGTTCGCTACCGTACCCGCCCGCCCTGCGAATTTCGTTCCTCCAACTTTAATATGAGCCGAGATTTTAGGGGGCGGAATCTGTCCCCATTCAGTGTGCGTAATTTTCAAAGGCCCTCCAGGGCGCGCGAGTTAATTCTCTGAAGCGTTCTCTTCACTCTCCCATATTCTTTCAAATAGCTCCACAGCTTCCCAGCATCACGATTTGCATGAACTTCTGCAGCAAATACATGTGATAATTGACATGAATGCAGTTCTGGTAAGCATACAAGACCTTTGAAGTCATGAACCAAATGGTCTTTCGACATTGGCTGCCAAGTTTGGTGAAGCACGGTCAAATGGTTTTGAATTTATAGACGATAAAAGACAAGAATGTTACAAGGTGACGATATTTGTCCGCATTTTTCGGACATGTCACCGAAAACTCGCTTCAAGAGCCGGCTCTGAATAAAGCAGAAAAAAATTGGGACCATAAATATGCACAAGATGGTAAGGAAAAGTCGCCAAGTTTCAGGATAATCACTCCAGGCATTCAGAAGCTACATGTAGAAAACGACAGGAGGGAAGAGGACCGTGCACTTTGTGTCCCGCTCCAGTAATAGGGTTAAACCATCCGGGTTATTAACTAGGTTCAATCTATTATTTCTCCTTAAAACGTCTTGAGATGTTCTACT
Source organism: Imbricaverruca yamaguchii (assembly GCA_034440575.1). Lineage (NCBI taxonomy): Eukaryota > Metazoa > Arthropoda > Thecostraca > Neoverrucidae > Imbricaverruca > Imbricaverruca yamaguchii. Next base: position 5,491,330 of record JAOTOL010001661.1, read on the forward strand.
GAAATACTGGCATTGTCTGTTTTACGCAATGAATGATCCAGAATAATTGGCATTCTATAGTTCATCAGGATAATTGACCTCCATACCGTCAAATCTCCTCCGGAATGTTCTGTCCACGGTCGAACGAGCTCAGTCACTTAAGATGATATTTTTGCATGAAACGCTTTCTAAGGTTACGCTAAAAACGAATTATAATTTCCTAACCATGCACTTGAATTCCCAGGAGATGACTAACTTACCCCTGCAAGATGGAACTAACTGTCTCCGTTCAAATTGGCCTAAAATGCATTATGTATAACCTGATTGGGAAATTATGTGATGTATATGGTAGCGTGGCATGTGGTGTAGCAACCTTCAGTTGCTATGGCAATTATACTTGGCTTTGGTCAACACTATGCTGTTGATTCACTTCCTATTGCTAAAGCTCCCGATTAAAATTACCGCCAAACATTTCCTCCCAAAGTGTTGAGGCTTGGTCTGACCTTGCACATCACCCATAGTGCAGCACAGACACTGGGTATCGTCACATAGTTAGCACCAGCAGCGCGCCGGTTTTATTTTGGTTTGCTTTAGTAACTCAGTTAGAAGCCAGAGGCAGAGGATCTGTGCCGCCCATATGCGCGTAGTAAATACGTTCTAAGAATGCTGGAAGCTGATCACTAGTACAGATCAATGAAGGCAGCAGGGCCCATCAGGTTCGTTTCTGTCAAACGTCGTTTGGCTGGTGGTTATTAAAACGTTTACTTTTTGAAATAGTCTCGTCTTGGTGAGATATTCGACATTCAAAACTGTTGGAAGAAAATGGACAAAAGGTGCCTCGCATTTTATCGCACATTTTAGCACGCCAGCAGTACATGGCATCTGTACCTTCGACGGAATCGTACAGCTCTAAGGTATGCACTGTTTTTCTTTCGACAAACCTGTGCGAATTTCATGCATGCTAGATTATACTGCCGTGCTGGGTCGGCACGGCTGGTCTCGTGAGGTTCATGGTGTCTGTGCTTATCGTGCGCCCAGTCCCCGGAGAGCCGTTGACCACGCCGGTGGCAAGTCGCACGTGAAATGATATCACTCCTGATACGCACATCCAGGAGCAACTCACTGCCGGGAACGTCTTATTGCTGGGCCGAGTACACCCAGCGGCGGCCAGAGCGGTGTCAGTGCGTGGACAGCGGCCATGGCCACTGCACACGCTGGCTGGGCTCTGAGTCAGCCCAATGTCAGCCGTGCGTCGCACACTTTTGAAAAGGTGAAGATGATGTGGAGCATGGCGTCACCCATGTGTGCTCTCTTTTAAACGAGAAGAGTATGCGGCTCCGTGTGTGCTGATAGCTTTACTTACTTTACTACACCCGGCTGGAGGTTCTCGGTGATCTCTGCACGCTAAGCACACTTTGCATTTTGCGACAACTAAACCAAGCATACCGGTATAGTTTGGGAATTTCACACTCTTCACACTATTTTCACAAGGTAATTAGAAAATAGTGTCATTGGCGTAGATGTTTGTCAGATTGAACCTACTTGTGGAGTTTTCCAAAGATGTCTGGTGGCGCGTTTGAAGTGTTTTGCAGGTTGGCACTTTTTACCGTGCACCACCATAAGACCAATACTAATTTTATCATTTAGTTGGAGCTCGAGCGCCACCTCTTACCACAAAAATTCATCCCTGACTGCAGTGTGATGTAGGTTGAAATCTCTGTATCGTGTTGCGTGTCTTCGCTTTGTCACGACCGTCATGTGCTCTGAGATGCGTCGCAAAACAGCATTGAAACATTTTCAGTTCCATCAAGGAACACCTATGGTCTACGGGTCGCGGGTCCGATGGTCGTGCTACTACTACGTGGTCTGTTATCTGGCTTAGATCTTCAGAAATGCTCCAACGGAGGTTGCTAGAAATGTCATGCTCGTTCGAGCCACCAACTGCGATTGTTCAGATTTGCCATTTGATTAATTCGTCAAATGCGTCATTTCTACATTTGTCGATGCCACTTTCGATCGCTAAAAGAAAGCCATAGTTGTTTCTTCTCGGCTGCCAGATTTTCATACAGATCGACAAGTTGTGACTTGCATGTTTTTCACCAATAAGGAAAAATACGCTACTTCACTCCTAGCACGTGTTCAATGAATGTCCTGGTGAATTGTGAAGGGACAGGATATCACTGCTCTGGTCAGGGGCGTCGCCACCGGGGGGCAGGGGGAGGGGCAATTGCCCCCCTGCCGTGAGACTGGGGGCGCCGCCCCCTGAAATTTGAGGAGGCCCCCAGGACGAAAAGGAGGCCCTCCGGGACGAAAAGGAGGCCCTCCAGGGCGAAAAGAAGGCCCTCCAGGACGAAAAGTATACCCCAGGACGAACAGGAGGCCCCCAGGACGACAAAGAAACCCCCAGGACGAAAAGAAGGGCCCAGGACGAAAAGGAGGCGCAAGACGAAAAAGAAATTCTACAAATCACGGGCCTCCAGGAGGAAGCTCATAATTCGAAAAAGAAGTCACCTAGGGGAGGGCAGGAGGCCCCAGAAATCAAGAGAGTGCCAAAAATTTGCACGGAAGCCCCCAGCATTGCAAAGGAGTCTCAATACGGGAAGGGAGGCCCAATAAAATGAGAGGAGGCCCTAAGCCGGAAAAGAAAGCCAGTGGATATGAGATGAGGTTTCGGAGCAGGGACGTCGCTACCGGGGTGGGGGCAGCGGGGGCAATCGTCCCCACCCCTTGCCTTAAGACTTGGGGGGGGGGGGGTGCGCCCCCTGTAATTTGAGGAGACCACTATGCGGAAATGCATAATACAAAAAGGTGACCAAGGAGCCCGACGGGACAGAAGATGATGCTGTCGAAGTGGATCCAAGACTGATAACGAGGCCCCCAGGAAATATCATCAGGTTCCTATAAGAGACATAAAACAGAGATTGTGAGGAGGCCCCCAGGACGAAAAGGAGGCCCCCAGGACGAAAAAGATGCCACCGAGACGGGCAAGAAGCCACCCAGGGTTACACGAGAAGGCTTCCGATGGGTGGCAGGATATTCTTAATTTGGAAAACGAGGCCCCAAGATGGAAGAGAAGGACCCTACAATAGAAAATAATGACAAGAGATATTTATCCGGACGCAAGAGGGGGCCCCAAGATGGGTAAGAAGGTCCCCCTAGGAAGGAGTGAAGGCTACTGAGACCAGCCAGATGAGGCCAACATTTTAGAAGACGAGTACCCTAGAAGGAAATTTAAGACAAGGACGCAAAAGCAACCTGCTAAGAGAATAATGAGGCTCCAAACACAGATGAGGATGACTCCAAGACGTGAAAGGAGTCCCATAATTTTAAAAAGGAGTCACCTAGGAGAGGGTAGGAGGCCCCAGAAATCAAGAGAGGGCCACAAATTGGTACGGAGGCCCCCAGAATTGCAAAGGAGGCCCCAATAGGGGAAGGGAGGCCCCAGAAAGTGAGAGGAGGCCCTATGACGGAAAAGAAAGCCAGTGGATATGAGATGAGGTTTCGGAGACGCAAAAATAGGCACCAAAACGAGTAAGGTTCCACCAGAATAGAAAAGGATGATCCAGAGACATGGCAGGAGGCACCTAATGCGGAAGAGGACGACACAAGGTTGGAAATAAGACCCCATGATGAACGAGGAGGCCCTAAAATTGGAGAGAAAGGCCATTGGATAAGAGAGATAGCTCCCAGGTGGAAAAGAAGCTTCGCAGATGGCCAAGAAGGTCCCCGGGAAATAACAAGACCACAGAGATATGAAAGGTTGTGTATAATTTGGAAAAGGAAGAACCTGGGAGAGAAGAGGAGTCCACCAGGAGACAAGATACCACCCTTAAGATGGGCGATGTTCGAATCAAAACGCAGAGCAAGAGGTCCCCAAGACGTAAGAGCAGGCCACTAATTTGAAAAAGGACTCTAGAAGAGAAATGAGGGCCCTGCCGGACTCGAGAGGAGTCCCCCCAAAATGAGTATGTCTACAGGACTGAATGAGGCCCCGAAGACTAGAAAGATTTCCAAGAAAATGAGAGGAGGCCCTTAAGATGGGAGTGGTAACAGGTGTGAAGTGAGATTTACAAAATTGAAGATTCCCTCAAGACTGGTAAGGCTTTGCCAGGATAAAGGAGGAGGCCAATGAGGCGTGGCAGGAGGCCCCTAATTTGGCAGATAATGCTCCTGGGACATGAGAAGAAGCTCCATGCCATGGTAAGGGGACCAAGGATGTAAGAGAAGGCCCTTCAAGACGAGAGACGAAGACATTGAATATAGAGGAGGGTAGGACATACGACGTTGAAAACCGGTAGTCTTCAGGAAATGGGACTAGATACCTATGGCGCGAGATGAGGCCTATACTTTGCAAGAAACCCCTAAGAGATGGTAAAAGTCGTGCCGGGGTGTTTCACATTTACGGCATGGACCAAAACAATCCGGCCGGGAACCCTGAAAATCACGCTGAGCCTGGGTGTACCAAAAATGTACGACCGGACCATGAAAATAAATAGAGTGGAACGACGGGTCGTACCATTCCACAATAGTCTCAATGGGACCAAAACAAATGAAGACAGAGCAACGAAAAACACTCCGGACATGGGTCCAACTCTGAAAAAAAAAACACTCACAAAAACACACAAAAAACACTCCAACTCTGGGGCCCAACAATAATGCCAAAACCTCTAAAACATTTTAGATCCAAAAAAGTGTCGAGGCAGCTAAAGCTCGCGCTAGGGATCCAAGAAAATGACGTCGGGGCCCAAAAGATCACATTGGACTATATAAAAAAATCGTGTCGCAGCCCTTGAAAATCACCCTGGAGGCCCAGGGGGGCGCCGGGCCCAAAAAGTCGCAGCTGCTCCAAAAATAAATTCTTAACCGGAATGTCACTCTGGGACAAAAATATACTCCTTCAGTGGCCACAGTGGCATATAAAAGGGGAACATTCCTCCTCTATCCTGAGGCATAAACTCTCAAGGATCGTGCCGGGCTCCAAAACTCGCGCTGGGGTCACCAAAATTCGCGTCGGTCCACCAGAATTCGCGCAGGGGTCTCCAAATAAGTACTTCGGGCCCCCGAAAACTCGTTCCGAGGCTCGAAAACTTGCAATAGGAACCGCCAAAATCGCGTTGGGGCAATAGCTAAGTACAACACTTCCCACAAACCCAAATCTGTCCCACAAAATATCGCGCTCGGGACCCACAATTCCCATCGGTAGTCCCGTCGAAGCTCCACAAAATTGGCGCTTAGGCCCACACGTAAGAACAGTGTGACCACAAAAACCAAATCGGTATCCCCAAAAAAAAAAGCTGGAGCCTTCCAAAATAAGAATGGATTTAACAAAATGAATATCATTTTCAAGAACATGGCTCTGGACCGTCGAACATGCAACCAGATGCCTTCACAAATTGCGTATGACAGTGAAGAACATACCGAATCTTTAAAAAAAAATATAGGTGAGATGCAAAAACGTGGCGCCAGGGACTTGAACAATCAGGCCGGGATTCCGAATTTAGAACAACAACAAAAAATCCACAAAGATCTCGTTGAGCCCAGAAAACTGGCGTTGGGTCCCCGGAACCACGCGCCTGGGCGCGATAAATCGAGCTGGGACTAAGAAGCACCGCACCGAAGCCACAAAATCGTACTGGAGCACCACAAATGTGCGTCAGAAGCCCCAAAAACACAACAGGAACCTAAGAGCATAACGGGGGCCGACAATACAACTGGCCCACCAAAACGCACATAGTCTCCCAAAAAGCGACAGGGGTCATGCATGCGTTGCAGTCATAAATAAACATAACTGGACCTCTAAAAAAATACGCAATAAGCTCTTATGGCACACAGGGGTCATAAGGACGCACCAGGTCCTGCAAAAGAGGCCGAGACCGCAAATGGCAACATGGTCCCAAAACGAACAAAAGCACCGGGCGTTACATGGAGACATCGGGATCTTCGAAAACGCCACGAGGCGTTAAAAAAATAATCGGTGTCCAAAAAGGCAACAACACACTGAAACGAGGAGGGGTTTCGAAAATGCATTAGGCCGCTGCGCAGAAAGACGCAGCGTGTCCAACAAAGAACACTGAGGAAGGGCCTCGGTTCGACAGCCATTCTGGGAGGATAGCAGCAAAGATATCAGGTGCGTCAAAGCTGGGCGGAATTTGCATTTCATAGCTACCAGAAAATGTAGGAGGTAGGAAATGAATGATCGGATTTAATTACTCGACTTTTCGCAGCGAGCGCCCATACTAAGCATTGTAGCACGTCAAATATGGCGCAAGTTTATCATGTGACAGTAATTAGCAAAAGGCAGAAGGGCTAGCAGAAACCGCAACATCGTACGAAGTGTTGCGAATGAGCCGAATGCGCAAAATGAGTGTGCACGTGCACAGACGTTGGCGTCGTGGTGATCGGGTGATATGAACTGGGATGCCTAAAATTGGGAAACGTTACATTTCAAAGTGATGGGTAATACATTTTACATTCAAGTTGGGGGCATAATACATTTTCTAAACTCCTGCTCGTTTTAGGGTTTTGTTGTTTTATGCACCGATAATATTTTGCGTGTAAGGGCGTTTTCGAAGACCCCGATGTGCGTGAATTTATTCCCGAAGAAGTTGTTAGTTTAGCTTGTTTGACAGGTCCTTGCAGCCAGCACCAAATGTTAGACAAAATTATAAAATTCCTAAGATTCCAATCAGAAAACCAATGCAACGCACTTCTTGTTTTCACCTTCGCGAAATTATCGTCCTGGGACTGAGAAATTATCGCTTAAGCTTTGCTTAGGGCATCAAGCTGGTGGTAATAAATAACAGTAGTGATGAATCCAACTATATTCAGTTATTCTTGGAGGACATCAAAGTGGGTTGATCAATGGGAGATATCTGTAAGATATGCTTAGCATCAGCCTCGCTGCAATCTAGAGGGCAGCGTGAACTATTTTGTGAGAGAAAGCATTGAGATGTTTGTTGTTTTTGACACTTAGGTATTTATCCACATATTACTTATTTATACCCTAGTATGGCCCAGTTTTCAGCGAAAAATAATGATTATTGCTTTTGCGTGTTGAGTAAATAATGCACCATGCCAAGAACAAACAGTACATTAATATGAAATCTACATTAATATGAAATTAAAGGGCCTAAAACAATAGGAGGCCCTAACACAATGGAGGCCCCTTTTCGGAGAGCAAGAGGTCCCCTTTCGATCTTGCCCCCTCTGGAAGAATTTCGTGGCGACGCCACTGGCTCTGGTAGCCTCTGGAATGCATCTGGCAGTGTCAGGGGGACAGCCTACGATTACCGGGCCACGCCTGGCAGCCTAAGGACCTCTCGGTAGCCTCTGGGACACTAATGGAAGTTCCAGGATACTTTCTAGCTCCCGGGTCAAGTCTGGCAGCCTAAGGACTTCCAGATTTCCTCTGGAACGCCTCTGGCAGTGTCAGGGGGACTTCCTGCAGTCGCAGAGCCAAGTCTGGCAGTCCAAAGCCCCCATTTGTTTCCATTCACCACTCCTATCAGCTCTCAACGGGTGAAACATACTTTCCCTCATCCTATCCCATCCACCATCCATCACCACATTCTAACCAAACGGAATATCCATCAGTGTATGGATACAAAAAGAAACATCTGGTGGATTGGGCATTGGCGGACGAGTGATTGGCTGGGTAGGTAGGACTCTACTGGCATGAGTAAAGCCGCTTGAAACCGACTAATGTACCTTCGGTGATGATGCATCACTGCTTGCAGCGGAAGCCGCCACCGATATATGTTGGTTATATACCTGTTTCTTCCGCGGTTCCTTCGTGGGTGAGCGATTCTCGTTGGAAGTGCATGAAAGGCGTCCTACAAGCACCAAGCGCTCACAACGCAACCTGTTCTGGGAATGTGACAATACTGTGTGCATGGTTCATTCACATTGCATCGTGAACGATTGCATTGACATCAATATCGACTCTACCCGACACCGAGCTGGAATAAGTGACGAAGCCAGGGTTTTCGTAACGGGGAGGGACCGACGCAAGATAATCATGAACTAGAGAAAGTTTTCTTTTCGCGCAGGAAACTTTTCGTTTTGCGCGGTGAAAATCTCAAAATATATTGTTTGCATTAGTGTTTTCGTTGCAAAGGGGGGGGGGTCCCTGGGTCCCCACTTAGCTGCGCCTCTGACTGTAATTCTACCATCGACGTTCCTAGAAATCGCTGTGTGCTTCCAGTTGTGTTTTCATCCAGCATTGCCTGATGTTCTTAACACTTGTGAAGCATGAGAACACCCTTTGACCAGTTACCTACAAGATTATCAACCATACGATGAGGTTAGCAAGCAAGATTGCGAGAGCACTATTACGATATGTTGTAGGATCTTGCTAGGGAAAAATATCTGGACACTATGTGGAACGGATCGGGAATATCCACTACACAATCCTTCCGCATATATATATATATATATATATATATATATATATATATATATATATATATATATATATATATATATATATATATATATATATATATATATATATATATATATATATATATATATATATATATATATATATATATATATATATATATATATATATATATATATATATATGCATACATATATATGCATATATATATTATATACATTTACATATCTTATATATATATATTATACATATGTATGTGTGTGCACAAATGCATTTGCACTCTCACACACACATATATATACATATATACAACCATAAATAGACATTGCGCGCTATTCAGAGGAGGTACTATTATGTCGGTTGGTAGAGATGTAACGTAAAGAAACCGCCTAATAGTGAGGGAAAAACCAAGACCTGGAGTTGCGCACGCAAGGCGATAGACGTTAGGAACCGGGCTTAGGCAGTGGCTCCAATACCTGGTTTTTAAGACATATTCTTTGCAAAATGAACGTTTTCCCATAATCCTTCTTAGGAGCCGGTTTGTACGATTTTACTTGACGACAGAATCACGTGATAACTTAAGCGCATTTGTTGTTCTCGAAGTACTGTGTTGACTTCCCTATTATTTTTAGCTCAGCTGAAGTCATTATCCCTAATCTTGATGAGCCGACGACGTATACTGCTGTTGTTGTGGCGCCGTCCACAGTGCGAGTTGCAACAGGAAAGGCCGTGTTGGGTGCGCCAAGGCGTTCAGCAATTGTTCCAAAGTTTTGGGGGTCGAGGGTGGGCAAGAATCATCTTGAAGTCGATTCTTTCCATGGAACATCCATTTATGGTCAACGTTAAGCTCGTCCAAGCTGAGGGATGCTGCCTTGCCTGGTTCTTACGCCATGGTGCGGCCTATCCTTCTCCACTATGAAGAATGCAGGACATTTCACACCGCTATGCAATACATGGGAAGTAGCAACCCGATGGTGCACTGGCTATTTTAGCATGGCAGTAGATTAGCTGGACGACCTGTGGTCAAAATCCGAGACGAGATCCATTCATACGCACATTTTTTATATAATCTCGCCAGCAGAGCGGCTGGTAATAAGGTGAGGTGATTTTGGTATTACCAGCAATGGTGCGATTACCAGCTCGGCCATGGGCATGGGCGTTGTTTTGGTTCCTTTTAGGAGAGCCCTGAGCCCTCCTCTCGTCCAGTATTGGCTGATCAGATGATAGCTGACGATGAAAAAGGTGGCTGAAGATAATGTTTGTATCATAGAATGTGTGAAGATTTCGAGGAAACGTAATTTTATACGATTATTTTTCAACCATATGCATCGATTTTCACGGGAGCTTGGCGTCCGGGATGCCTCCCTATTGAATCCAGCAGGATGGATCCACCGTCATCTACCTATTTGATCTACCGGGGTTCCCCCGCCCACACACATACAATGCAGAATCGTTCCTACGCCCCTACACAATAGACTTCCGTATGGGGAATCACTTGTCACTTGCCGAGGTGGTCATTTGGTGAATCTACGAAAACAATCGATACCCATGGATGGTGTCTCCCTGTTGTTAGGGGAGGTGTATGTTTTTGAGGGGGTGGTTCTTTCAGGCGATGGGGTTCGAAAGCACGGAGGCGGTTGCCAAATGGTGTGAAGAGTTTGATAAACTGATGGTAGATGATCTAAATATGAAGTGAAGAATATTAATGGAAGTATGCACACGGAAGCAGGCGCATTGGAGCATGCATATGGCAGTATGCATATAGAAGCAATGTATGAAAAATACCTACCCGTCCCCTCACCATTTTAAAAAGTTATACTTTGGTCTCTCATCTTCCACAACATTCAGGTCCGCGACTGTGTCGACAGCCACGTAAGACCAGGATAAGCTTCTATTTGGAATGTTCATGTCGGTATCAAATTTTATCAATTTCCGAAAGTTTTTAGTATCGTAAGATAACCACACGGCTATGCTTGCACCCAGTATGACGATTTTTTCAGTTATGTCCCTAACATCCGAGGAAATAACGGGTTTATGTCAACAAACACAAGACCAGGGTAAGCCTTTTCTCTGTAATGTCCAAATTCAGGTCCAGTTGTAATTATATCTCAAAGATGTTGGCAATACAAGAGAGTCGAATGGCTGCATTATTACACGACACGATGTTTTCGTTTTGTTTTTTGCTGTGACTAACTTTTGAAAAAAAAGGATTTGTGTTAACAAATACCAGGAAAACATTCATTTTATAGCGCCTGTCGGCATCTTGTTTTGACCGTATTTCGATGTGTGTGGTATATTGAGATATCCAAATAACTATATTAGCACCAAGTACGATGTTGCTTTTATTTCCGCTGTCCTAAACCACAAGCACGGTCTTCATAAAGAAACCATCTGCGTTGCAATAAGCTCCCGTAGTAGTTGCAAAAGCTGCCACTGGAAGAGCTAGACTTCCCGCTGTCCGACGCCGACCAGTAGCAGATATAAATGACGAATGACACGTCCAGATATGAGAAACATTGTAGAACAATGTTCGATGGTGGTGGCTTCGGATCCATAGTTACAAATTAAAACGCAAAGCTGTTACTGGGGATTGTCCAAATATGAGGTCCTACGCCCATCTTTTTTTTTGCTTTTTTTTGCTGGCGTGAGAAGCTTCTTGTCTCGGTTACAAGCATTAGTGATTCGATTATAGTGATGATCCAGCAAAGAAAACAAAGACGCCCTGAACTCGCTAATCATCAAGGGCCCTATGCACGGAAGTTGGACGTGATAGTTCGACATTTTATTGCCTGGGTAGTCATTGGCATATATACGTGTATGAACACTTTTTGAACGAAACGTGAAATTTGCAACTTAATTTACATAGTGAAAACATAATTACTCGTGCGCAGAACATTTCCGGTTTTGGGTGGTGAAAATCTTAACATATCTTGCTTCACCTAGTGTATGTATAGTTATGGTCTATATCTAAGGGTAGCGCCCACATCCCCCCTCCTCCTTGACTGCGCCTTTTGGCGTCACATAAACGGGTGCCGAAGCAGGGAACGGAGGAGCCAGGGAAATTCCCGATGGTTCAGAGGGATTTAAAGTTCTTGTCAACAAATGAGATGATCCGATTTGCGAGCGTCGCCGGGATTTGTGTCGAGGGAGGGGAGACAGGATCGGTTCAGGGCAGCTTCAGGACCACACCCTTTGCCATAAAGAGTGGGATGCCAATTCAGGAGTTTCTCTCGAGTGGGTGGTGCGGCAGTGCTGGCTCAGAGTTGTTTGGAGGATTTTATGGCACAGAGAATAAGATGTTAATTCACAGGCTTCGTCAAGGGTTTTCTCGGGGGGCATCGGAGGGTGCAAACAGTCCACATAAATACTTTGGGCACCACCACACGACCAACTAGCTTGCACATTACTAAACCTGACATCATAATCGTGAAGCATTCGTGTTCGTGGTCCAGTGTGCGTGGTCTATATTTCCCATTAATTATAACAGTCAAGATATGCGATTGAGTAGATCCCCTCCCTATTCTCACAAATATCCTAGCAGAACATAGGTGTTGCAATACAAATGTGGTTTCGTTATGTACGGGTACTGGGAGGTTAGATTGCACAAACATATGTATCGGAGGTCGATGACCTTGGACGATCTGGATTTTTACTGACGTCGGAGATTTACTGTGGCGCTGAATGATAATTTAATGACTTTTTACTCCAGATGAGTGGAAATTACTGTTCAATTGCTGGCCCCAGGAAAACACTCAAGCTTCTTCCATAGCCTATCATGACCCGGCGTTGGGTCGTTCGCTTTTGCTAGGTAATCGAACGATATGATTTTTATGAAAGAGTTAAAACGATATGATATGAAAGAGTTAAAAATCGCCCTGATATGCTACAAGGGTTTTATCTTCCGAGTACATAGGAACAGAGAAAGTACAGTAACGTACATACGTAAATCTTATCCAAGGGGCCTTGGCCCTCGGCCATGGTAAGCTCAACGCGGGAAACAGTAAAATTGTATAGCAGAGAAGCTGCAAATTGTTGCAAAGTATGACGTAATAAAGATGTGCCGCTTATGCTGTTGCAGAGCATTTACGTCCACCTAGGAGGAAGAATAGCTGAGGCTCACCGGAGCATAGCTTGGTCCGAGCCGTAAATTTCATTCAAGAATTACCGTAAGCTTCACTCATGAATAGGGTTCCTGCCCTGACCGAACAATTCAGGCCAGGTGGTTGTAAATGCGGCAGTGAACATTCACGTACCGCTGTCCGATGACGTCACGGAAAAGGTCATGTCAAGCGGTATTCGCCCGTAGTTGACTAATACACGGATGGTGCATGGTCTAGTTCTTACCGAACAATGCGCTGACGGAAAACCGCTTCCTACTTCTCACCTGTTCGTTAGCTGGAGATTTTCGCAGCTCCTGCGAAACCGCAAGCCGAAATATCAACGATCTTAGCTATTAATTACGCATGGATAAAATGTAGAACTGTAGAGGCGCGTAGTTGAGTCAGGGAGCTAATGCTTGACTTTTGTATATTGAAAAAGTCTTATATATATATATATATATATATATATATATATATATATATATATATATATAGTATATATATCAGTGCATCCCTCGGTATGACCTCAGTATCTTATCTTCTATTAAAGGAGGTGGTTGAAAGATTAACTTCTTCTGTGATGGCTACATATAGAGAGTGGCAGAAAGCGACAGGAAAAAATTCCTCAATTTCTCCCGAAGTTAAGTGTGCCAAGCTCAGTATGCCATTATGCCTGGATGGGTCAAACGGGAGAACGTGCGTGTTCTCCCTGCTACTGTGGATGCAGTACTTACTATATCACCTGTGGATGAGCGCGCCTACGTGAGTGAGCCAGGATGGATGTACTGACGTACATCACCAGCTGCCGTGGATGAAGCGCGCCGTCCGTGAGTGAGCCAGGCAGGTATGTACGCCGATTCTCACCTGCTGCCGTGTATGGCCTGGTCCGACGGTGAACCGGGCGTGGATGGTCTTCACCTGCTGCCGTGTGTGGCCTGGTCCGACGGTGAACCGGGCAGGGATGGTCTTCACCTGCTGCCGTGTATGGCCTGGTCCGACGGTGAACCGGGCAGGGATGGGTGACGGTTCTCACCTGCTGCCGTGTATGACCTGGTCCGACAGTGAGCCAGGCAGGGATGGGTGACGGTTCTCACCTGCTGCCGTGTATGAGGTGGCCCGCCACAGGTGAAGCGCCACCACGGTGACCGACAGCCAGGTGAGCGGCATGCTGGACGGCGGGGCCGTGGCCGTCTGCTGACATGCCGCCGCCGCCGCCGTCGATCTGCCGCCGGGAGCGGTCCGCACCGTCTGCGCCGACCGTCGCCGGCCGCCGCGCCGCGCACACGCGCACCGCCACTGATCCATCTGTCCAGCCTCGGGATGCCATAGCGCACCGCCACTGATCCATCTATCCAGCCTCGGGATGTCATAGCGCACCGCCACTGATCCATCTGTCCAGCCTCTGGATGCCATAGCGCACCGCCACTTCATCATGCCATACGCACGCCCTGATCATTGTCCAGCCTCGGGATGCCATAGCGCACCGCCACTGATCCATCTGTCCAGCCTCGGGTGCCATAGCGCACCGCCACTGATCCATCTGTCGCTGGGATGCCTAGCGCACCGCCACTGTCCTCTGTCCGCCTCGGGTGCCTGCGCCCGCCCCTGATCCTCTGTCCGCCTCGGTGCCTGGCGCACCGCCCTGATCCATCTGCGCCTCGGGATGCCATGCGCACCGCCACTGATCCATCTGTCCAGCCTCGGGATGCCATAGCGCACCGCCACTGATCCATCTGTCCAGCCTCGGGATGCCATAGCGCACCGCCACTGATCCATCTGTCCAGCCTCGGGATGCCATAGCGCACCGCCACTGATCCATCTGTCCAGCCTCGGGATGCCATAGCGTACCTACTGGTTATTGAGGAGCGTGAAAGCATGAGCGTTGTTGAAATAGGCACTTCGGCCTCTTCTAGGCCATTTCGTGCCGTGATAGAAGAAGAAAAACGAGTATTATGGGCTACAATTCAGCTTGTAAATCTTAATAAGCGATCAGTATGTCGCGAGGGCCGTGGCAAGGATGCACACAACTGTAAAATCGGTGTTACATGATGGGCACGAAGGCCGGGATGAAGCAGAATAACTAAATCGATGTGTGAGGAAAGCATATCAGACGTGGAGCCACGATGGGACTTTTTCTTCGTGACGGCTGGTTTGAACTGATCATCAAGCTATCGACGATTGGCTTCATGTTCCGTATTTGTGTATGATTGTTGTTTTGTGTCCAATTTTGGTTTCAAAATACCGAATACTCTGTCGCATTTACGATTTACTGGCTGCACAATGCTGTAGAATTTCTGTGAGGTTTGGTAGCCTTCGGATTCCATTGCGAGTTTGTCTGCTTCTTTGTTTCCTGGGATGCCACAGTGACTCAGCACCCACATGCATTAACCTTTCGCCCATCAGATGAAGTGTTTCAAGAGTTTCGTAAATGTAAATATGACCTGGTCACACAGGCACTTCCCTGAACGTCGGAGGCGCGTGTACGAGCGTTGGTGACGTCATCAGAGGTGTCGTAAGCCAACAGGAATATCGGAAGTTGGTTATGCGGGTTTAGCGCGTCAAAAGCAGAAAAGTCGACTTTGTTACTTGGCTGGTTGGGTGGCTTGGTTACTTGGCTGTTATTTTGAGTTACTTGGCTTTGAGGCGTCCGTAGACGCTTCTCGGTGCAGTTCCGTGTCGTGCACGTGTCTCGTGCAAGCCGCACAGGCACCGTTGTTGTTGCAAGCAGGCCGAGAAAGTGCAGGGTGAGTTTCCTCCATGTTCGTGTGTGTAATTTCATTTTCATTTAAGCTTCATTCGTTCGTTTGATTTCCGTGTCCTTAGTAGAAAGCTTGCCGGTGAGCATAAGTCAGTGTGCCATGATTAACTGTTAGTATAATTCAGCTTAAGTGTATTGGGCTTGATCTTAGTACTTGAAGTTATGTCCGGCAATGCCACTCCAACACGTAGAACCGACAGACCTTAGACAGGCGGAGACAGTAGCGCAACACGAAGGTGTCGTGGCCGCCACGGCAAACAAAGCGAGGTGTGACGCGGACGAAACAGCATCACGCAGCATCCGACGCGAAAAAGTGAGATACGATCGGATGCAAGCGTAGACGCATAGAGGTATCCGAGTGACCCGGCTATTGCCCTGCTGGCGTTACTGTTAACTAACGCATCCCCCGCTCCCCGCATCACTCGTCAGATGTCTTCATAACCTATGTCAGGTAAGTTTCTTGACGCATGACACACTGTCATATGTGGAAGGTCGGCAGAGAAATTGCTCTTACCGGTTGCATCAATTGTGCTGTCAAATTGAAGAAGTTGGCGTTGCGCTGTGGGCAGAGCAACATAAATTTGGAGAAAGCTGGTGGATCAACATAGGTGCTATGGGTAATAATTATACTTTGTTATTCTTACAGTAATTATACTCCATTTGTACGTATACTCCCCTAAGCACAAGGATGCAAAGCACATACAATATTTTTTGAAGTTCCTGATCCTTTTCACTTTTGATTTGTTTTGTTTCCATTCATGCCTATCAATCTCAGAAGACAACACACAAATGAACACTAATTGTTAGGTTCATATGTGTCGTGAATACCATTCATCCATACAACTTGGAACTTGAAAGGTCTGTCATAATGCCAACATATGTGCTAACCCAATCATTTCATTCTCAACCACGGATTAGGCGCGCCTTCTCCTGAGCTCCATCTGTTCTTCCGAAGTTCTCCAAACCTCCACCTGTACCAAACATCTCCAACCCACCATATTGCTGAGGTGTGTGCGAGTTTTTAGATGGGAGCTGCGAGGGAACGGCCGAGCCATCGATCACTCGCGCCGCATTATAGGCTATCGAGCAGGGCGGCCGAGGCGGCTGCGGCAGCCGTGCTCGCGCATACGTACCGACCGCACGAGGGCCCTCGCCACCTTATGCATAAGCCGGCTGCTCCAGCTAACGACTGCCGGCGGCCAGCCAGGTCGGAGCAACGTTCCCACTGCCTTCTGCAGTCGCCACCGCCACGGCACTGCTCGGACCAGCCCAACCCAGCAGTACCCGCCGCCACGGCACTGCTCGGGCCAGCCCAGCAGTAGCCACCGCCACGGCACTGCTCGGACCAGCCCAACCCAGCAGTACCCACCGCCACGGCACTGCTCGGACCAGCCCAGCAGTGTCCACGGCCACGGTACTGCTCGGACCAGCCCAGCAGTGTCCACGGCCACGGTACTGCTCGGACCAGCCCAGCAGTGTCCACCGCCACGGTACTGCTCGGACCAGCCCAGCAGTGTCCACCGCCACGGCACTGCCCGGACCAGCCCAACCCAGCAGTACCCACCGCCACGGCACTGCTCGGGCCAGCCCAGCAGTAGCCACCGCCACGGCACTGCTCGGACCAGCCCAACCCAGCAGTACTCGCCGCCACGGCACTGCCCAGACCAGCCCAGCAGTACCCACTGTCACGGCACTGCTCGGACCAGCCCAACCCAGCAGCACCCACCGCCACGGTACCGCTCGGGCCAGCCCAACCCAGCAGTACCCACCGTCACGGCACTGCTCGAACCAGCCCAACCCAGCAGTACCCACCGTCACGGCACTGCTCGGCCCAGCCCAGCAGTACCCACCGCCACGGCACTGCTCGGACCAGCCCAACCCAGCAGTACCCACCGTCACGGCACTGCTCGGACCAGCCCAACCCAGCAGTACCCACCGCCACGGCACTGCTCGGACCAGCCCAGCAGCGTCCACGGCCACGGCACTGCTCACTACTCAGCCCAGCCGTGTCGACATGCTCCGTCGGCAGCGGCGCGCTTAACATGGCTGGATTGGGTTGGGCTGGGCTGAGCGAGCGGAAGGATGGATTGGTGGGTGGGAGGATGGTCTGGTTATAACCGGCCGGAAGTTGGATGGGTTGGTGAGTGGGAGGATGGTCTGGTTATAACCGGCCGGCAGTTGGATGGGCTGGTGAGTGGGAGGATGGTCTGGTGAGTGGAAGGATGGTCTGGTGATAACCGGCCGGCAGTTGGATGGGTTGGTGAGTGGGAGGATGGTCTGGTTATAACCGGCCGGCAGTTGGATGGGTTGGTGAGTGGGAGGATGGTCTGGTTATAACCGGCCGGCAGTTGGGTGGGTTGGTGAGTGGAAGGATGGTCTGGCTTTAGCCGGCCGGCAGTTGGGTGCGCTGATGAGTGGGAGGATGGTCTGGTTATAACCGGCCGGCAGTTGGGTGCGGTGATGAGTGGGAGGATGGTCTGGTTATAACCGGCCGGCAGTTGGGTGGGTTGGTGAGTGGGAGGATGGTCTGGCTATGACCGGCCGGTGGTTGGATGGGCTGGTGAGTGGGAGGATGGTCTGGTTATAACCGGCCGGCAGTTGGATGGGCTGGTGAGTGTGGAGGATGGTCTGGTTATAACCGGCCGGTGGTTGGATGGGCTGGTGAGTGGGAGGATGGTCTGGTTATAACCGGCCGGCAGTTGGATGGGTTGGTGAGTGGAAGGATGGTCTGGCTATAACCGGCCGGCAGTTGGATGGGTTGGTGAGTGGAAGGATGGGTTGGTGAGTGGGAGGATGGTCTGGTTATAACCGGCGGGCAGTTGGATGGGTTGGTGAGTGGGAGGATGGTCTGGTTATAACCGGCCGGCAGTTGGATGGGTTGGTGAGTGGGAGGATGGTCTGGTTATAACCGGCGGGCAGTTGGATGGGTTGGTGAGTGGGAGGATGGTCTGGTTATAACCGGCGGGCAGTTGGATGGGTTGGTGAGTGGGAGGATGGTCTTGGTGAGTGGAAGGATGGTCTGGTTATAACCGGCCGGCAGTTGGGTGGGCTGGTGAGTGGGAGGATGGTCTGGTTATAACCGGCGGGCAGTTGGATGGGTTGGTGAGTGGGAGGATGGTCTGGCTATGGCAGGCCGGAAGTTGGATAGGTTGGTGAGTGGGAGGATGGTCTGGTTATAACCGGCGGGCAGTTGGGTGGGTTGGTGAGTGGAAGGATGGTCTGGTTATAACCGGCGGGCAGTTGGATGGGTTGGTGAGTGGGAGGATGGTCTGGTTATAACCGGCGGGCAGTTGGATGGGTTGGTGAGTGGGAGGATGGTCTGGTTATAACCGGCGGGCAGTTGGGTGGGCTGATGAGTGGGAGGATGGTCTGGCTATAGCCGGCCGGCAGTTGGATGGGTTGGTGAGTGGGAGGATGGTCTGGTTATAACCGGCGGGCAGTTGGGTGGGTTGGTGAGTGGGAGGATGGTCTGGTTATATATGGCCGGCCGGTGGTTGTAGTGTGAGTGGAGGTAGTGTACGGCGGGCAGTTGGATGGGCTGATGAGTGGGAGGATGGTCTGGTTATAACCGGCGGGCAGTTGGGTGGGCTGATGAGTGGGAGGATGGTCTGGCTTTAGCCGGCCGGCAGTTGGGTGGGCTGATGTGTGGGAGGATTGGATGGCAGGTAGAGTTTTGGTCTCATCGGCAGACTGCCGGGCGGGTGTCAGCAATGGTGTTGCATCGGAGCGTGAAGATTCAGTCTCAGCATAAATTGCAGAACCTGTCAGCCACTGTTCCATCAATTCCAGCCGACTTCAGATGGCTCCATTACGCTCGCATACAGAGGTACAAGGACATACAGCTGCAACTGGACACTGACTATCGTCACTGACAATCGGCGCGCCTTTATTTAATCATGGATGACAAGCATGCAGGGTAAACATGATCATGGCATACGGATGTTCCTTCTAACTTTGGAACAATGCCGTCAGCACCTTCCGCTTCCAGGTGGAGTCCAGCCACAGCGGAGCAAGGACAACTTTCAAGCAAGTGGGTAAGACCGCTAACTGTCCCGTCTCTCTCCGTTTCCACATAGCGTAAATAAATGACAGTGATGTCGGAAACATGGGCTCTGGAGCACCAAACTCATCTGTTTATATTTTACGATCCAAATGTTCAGTTGAGCTGCTCGAAACCACAGCCTCTGCGCTTCTTATGCTTCTATGCTCCTGTCTAATCCAAGCACAAGCAACCGACACTCCCCCTCATACCTCCCCGTTGTACAGACAAAAAACAACGGTTTTTTCGCGGCAATATCATTGCAGGCTATTATGCGGGTCTCATACTGCTACTTTACGCGTTGACATTCGACCGTACCAAGCAATGGCTCAATGGTCATTGGTATGGCAGGAAGCTATTGACGGCCATTACCATTGGGAAAACATTATATTCAGTAGCTGACAATCAGACCCTCAATGGAGATGATCGCTCCAGTATATAGGACGGAGGAAGAAAAACCATGCTTGCTGTTTGTAATACACAGTGTTATGCGACAGCTGTACAATCTTTTCAAAGACAATCACATCTTTGTTGTTGCTTCGTTTCTCGTAGTGGAGATGCTGAGCAACTTTTGTCGAGTTTTTTTCTGTGCCTGAAGTAATTCGAATTTCCGAACCATTCTCCGATCGCTACCGACGCAACGAGTGTGTGTCCCTGACAATGATCTAGGGTCGAACATAGGAATACAGTTTCACAATTTATATAATCTGAAGTCTTTCCTGGACATTGAAGGCCAATTCAACTTCCTATCTAGATACAACTAACACATCTGTAAGGTCAGATCAGAAAGGCAGGTGAGCCATTCGTCGGGCACGTCGTAGGCCATAGTAGCATGGACCGCGCCGGAGACCGGTCCGAAGGACCCGTGACAGGACCGTTGGGCGAGCCCATCCACGCGATTCAGATGTCGTCGGATAAAAAACTTAGAAACTTCAAGAAGATGCCGCATGTTCCCGAATCTTGACAGTTTCCGTGTGGGGTTGTGGGGTTGGAACCCACGGAATCATACACAAGGTGGAGTTCGGACACAGGCACCTCAGCGATGGGAACGCTCATGTTTTGGGTAACCGTTTTCGTTACGCCCACTATTTATTTACTCACTTGACAAAGCAGTAATTTCCACCCATCCTCCACAGTTAATACCAGAATACCAGGTGTATTCCACCACACCTATAGGTTACTATCACAGAACCGCATCCTGGTAGTTCACAGCCCACCAGGTCATGAACTGTTGTCCTCACGGGTGACAACCAGCTCGATAGCATCGTACAACATGCCTTTTCAAATGGGAAAAGTGGAGCTCCTATTCTCGAACACACTAGCTAGTTCTGAAATTTCTTGACATGTTGGACACTTTTTTTCTCGATTTAGGAGCGGAAGAATACGTTCCAGGTGGTCTCTGATATTCACAGCCACTGCTGACCGCCGTAGGTTGCATAAAAGGACCATAATGATAACGGCAGTGGGGATGCCCATGTTTCAGATGGCCATTGCATTGGAAGAGTCCAGTCAAGATGCAATAAAATTAAGGTAAGGATGCAATGCAATAAAGGGACAAACTTAAATAGTACTGGCTTAATTGCGGTGAAGCAAACGAATGACAGAGTTGAGAAATAAGAGGTAAAGAGAGTGAGAAAGAGAGCGAGAGGAATGTAAGAAGAGATATAGAA
The DNA here is from genome assembly GCA_034440575.1 of Imbricaverruca yamaguchii. Lineage (NCBI taxonomy): Eukaryota > Metazoa > Arthropoda > Thecostraca > Neoverrucidae > Imbricaverruca > Imbricaverruca yamaguchii. The sequence continues at coordinate 5,512,277 of JAOTOL010001661.1, forward strand.
GAAGGAATGAGATTGTAGGAGAGAGAAAGGGAAAATATAAATCGATGATCGACAAACCCATCCAGCCCGACAGCAGTCCAGCACTTTGCAAATGGCGTATCTAATTTGCGGGGAAATCAGATCAGATCCGAACGTTTTTTTAGCCACAAATATGGTGATTGGCATTCAGAAATTACTTGAAAATTCGGCTTGACTAAAACACACATTTTTTACTTTTCAACGAAAGTATGCACGGTGTGAAAAAAGAAGATATTCATGCAGTCGGAAGTTGAACAGCTGATGTCATATACCAGTGACAAAAATGGCTATGTTCACACTGGCTAGAGCAATAGAGGAGGTTATTGATTGTATCGCTACTATACATGTATCGTGAGCGGGCGATAACTTTATGAATAATGCCATGCTGATGCGCTTCATTGTGCATCTTGACGTAAGCAAAGGTCTTTTTGTAACTAGGCGGCAAAAAGTATTTCCCGACATCAGCACCTGAACAAATTGCATGAATACGTAGCAGTATTCAGAGACAAGAACAAGATCTGTTTAACCTTTTCAAAAAGTTAGTACTAGCTTTAAGCATCACGTTCCTATGCCCAGTAGGTCCCTTTCCGCTTAGATGGATACTGTGCAGTTAGACAACCGTTCAACCACAACATAAAGCACTTTTCATTGAGATTATGGTTTGGGGCGACAAGCCTGAGAGAGCTGTTGTGTTCTCGGCTTGGTTCCCTATGATTTGCATTGGTGTTTGCTCATTATGTGCTGTCTTATATCTGCTCCAATGAATGCGTCCAACTCATCAAGATCATATCGAGATGTCACATCTCTCACCGCTGAATCTTTTGTGATATCTCCAAACGGAGCACATGAAATTGCGGCTTGACAAACAGTCATTGGATAAATGAGATGAACAAAGATGAATACACTTACGGTGTACCAGAGTACCGCGGTTCGAGCTATCGCTGTGGGGCCGCAACACCAAGGTCTTCGCATTCATGGTTTCCAATGCTTTCGAAGGTGAACGAATCGCAGTTAGATAAATTATGCAGAACTGCAAGACTAGTTATCGCCGCCACGGGATAGATTCACTTTCCTTTTCCTATCGCGGAATGAAGACTGAAATGTCTCACGTAGGTACTGGTCTTCTCATACCATCAAATCAACTTCCTGAGTTGAACGTCCTATTCTGCATTGTACTGTCGATAAACGTTTGACAAGACGGCCATTTCGCACGATGTTTACGTATCATACCGTTCGTAGATACTGAAAGTACAAATGCCGACCTATATTTCGATGTTGAACGATATTTCAGGTTCCAGTTTACGCTGATTATTTACCAACAAAACAGCGCTGATTTTGGTATCTTTGCATCCCTTGGTCACTGCCTCATGCAAAGTCAAATTATGTTTGTGGGACAAATCTTGGGGTCGGTAGAGCTCAATTCAAATTCAAATTAAAAGTTCGTAGGGTAAAATTTCTAGTTGTTGGGGCCCAGGCCTCACGAAAAGCATAGGACTCTCCGCTCCTGAGAAGCAACATTCCGTGTAGCTTCCACACGGAATGTGACGAATAATTACCTGATCATCCAGGCCGTTGCGAATAGTCACCTGATTATCCAGGCTATTACAGACAGTTACCTGATTATCCAGGCAGACCCCCATGCTCGTGATAATTCGTTCGAATGGGAGCTACCAGCGTGGTGGGGATGTCTGGGGAGGTGGATGGCAACGTTGCGTAGTATTCTCGCGCCACTTTGTGCCGCTGTCGGAGGAATTAGGCCATAAAATTAATGTTTCAACTTATTTGATTAATTCGGGTGATATGCCGGTAAATCCTGGCGCGGATTGGAGCCGGCGAGGGCCTCAGGTGCTGTTATTGGTTTACTGTTAAACCGTGATGAATAGGCCACTGGCGGCCGGACGCGATGATACAAATGCTGCCAGATGAGAACGGTGTGGGCGGCCCGCTGGCCCGCCGCGGCCGCACGTTATCCGTGTGGCCATAAGCCGCTGACGGGCTGGGCGCACATCCGGCTCGTTCTCCGGACATGCCAGACGGCGAACCGCCGCCGCAACAAGATCAGTCTCCTGGTGCCACCAGGATGAAGTGTAGGGTGTGTTTGGGACCGCACTGGATCAGTCTCCTGGTACCACCAGGAGGCAGTATACGGATGGTGGGGGACCGCACCAGATCAGTCTCCTGGTGCCACCAGGAGGCAGTGTGGGGTGTGTTGGGGACCGCACTAGATCAGTCTCCTGATACCACCAGGAGGCCGTGTGGGGAGGATGGGGGACCGCACTAGGATCAGTCTCCTGGTGTCATCAGGAGGTCATGTGGGGAGGGTGGGGGACCGCACTAGATCAGTCTCCTGGTACCACCAGGAGGCAGTACGGAGAGGACGGGGACCGCACCAGATCGGTCACCTGGTACCACCAGGAGGCAGTATGCGGAGTGTGGGGGACCGCACCAGATCAGTCCCTGGTGCCACCAGGAGGCAGCATAGGGAGGGTGGGGGACCGCACCAGATCAGTCTCCTGGTGCCACCAGGATGAAGTGTAGGGTGTGTTTGGGACCGCACTGGATCAGTCTCCTGGTACCACCAGGAGGCAGTATACGGATGGTGGGGGACCGCATCAGATCACTCTCCTGGTGTCACCAGGTGGTCATGTGGGGAGGGTGGGGGACCGCACCAGATCAGTCCCCAGGTGTCACCAGAAGGCCGTGTGGGGAGGATGGGGGACCGCACTAGATCAGTCTCCTGGTGTCATCAGGAGGTCATGTGGGGAGGGTGGGGGACCCCACCAGATCAGTTACCTGGTACCACCAGGAGGCAGTACGGAGAGGACGGGGACCGCACCAGATCGGTCTCCTGGTACCACCAGGAGGCAGTATGCGGAGTGTGGGGGACCGCACCAGATCAGTCTCCTGGTGCCACCAGGAGGCAGCATAGGGAGGGTGGGGGACCGCACCAGATATGTGTCCTGGTGCCGCCAGGAGGCAGTATACGGAGTGTGGGGGACCGCATCGGATCAGTCTCCTGGTGTCACCAGGAGGTCATGTGGGGCGGGTGGGGGACCGCACCAGATCAGTTTCCTGGTGCCACCAAGAGGCAGTATGCGGAGTGTGGGGGACCGCATCAGATCACTCTCCTGGTGTCACCAGGTGGTCATGTGGGGAGGGTGGGGGACCGCACCAGATCAGTCTCCTGGTGCCACTAGGCGGCAGTATGGAGATGGCTGGGCACACCAACCGGGTGTGTTGGTTTTAGCCGATCTGAATGAGCATCAACATGTTCGCCCAGCGTCTCTATTGACAGCCTGAAGACTGTCAGTCTTCTCTCAAGGTGGTACGCAACAGAAAGCAGCCACATCGATGAGGGCTCCTGATACCATGTGGTGCCTACCAGGAAGCCTCGTCGGTATGTAACTCGTGATGTGCCCGTATATATATATATATATATATATATATATATATATATATATATATATATATATATATATATATATATATATATATATATATATATATATGCGATATAGATTGAGAGAGCTGATGTAGCCTTTATCGGGGCGTGCATTTACGATGAGATCATCATATATCCTCCATGGTAGAACACAACTGCCCTGTGTATGCAAAATGCAAGATAGTCCTGCCCTTCGCCGCAGCAGGTTTTCCGAAGGAAGTGTAAGTCTCCACGGGAGCGAAGACCGAAGGTGAGAAACTCTCGCCCGTTTGCATTTACAGACGGTCCACATTTCTTGGCTGTTTGTTTGAGACATACACACGCCGACCGGGTGGCACGCCAGCAGCTGTTGCCGCCGTTCCGGTTGGCCTGTTCGGAGCCCCGTGTAACTGCGACGCGTGGGGGCAGGGAGCCCGCATCCCGGCACAATTAACGTCGCCATCGGCGCCCTGTTTGTGTGTACAGCGCTGTCGATACACACCGCCCACCAGCAGATGCTGTGAGTGCTGCTGGTCGCCGTCACCGATGCTGTTTGTGTGTACAGCGCTGTCGAGACATGCGGCCCACCAGCAGATGCTGTGAGTGCTGCTGGTCGCCGTCACCGATGCTGTTTGTGTGTACAGCGCTGTCGAGACATGCGGCCCACCAGCAGATGCTGTGAGTGCTGCTGGTCGCCGTCACCGATGCTGTTTGTGTGTACAGCGCTGTCGAGACATGCGGCCCACCAGCAGATGATGTGAGTGCTGCTGGTCGCCGTCACCGATGCTGTTTGTGTGTACAGCGCTGTCGATACACACCGCCCACCAGCAGATGCTGTGAGTGCTGCTGGTCGCCGTCACCGATGCTGTTTGTGTGTACAGCGCTGTCGAGACATGCGGCCCACCAGCAGATGATCTGAGCGCTGCTGGTTGTCGTCGAGGCCAAAGCGTACTAGCGCATGATGGTTAGAAGTTGCGAGAGTGCTCAAAAGATGCAGACGAAGTAGGTATGGTAATTTGAAAGCAAATTAAGGAGATAAAAAATGCATTCGGAAACATCTACTGTATTTAATCAAATTGACTTAGAATACAAATTCGAATCTAGACAAATTCGATTAGAAAGCATCTAGCAAAATGAACGCTCAATAGGATAGCTTTCCAACCTTTTGCTTCGTCTAACACTTCGCGGAGGGAACTCTAACTGTGGGTGGTATTGCTCTCTGTTCGCCAGGAGCGGTGCGGGGCATGTAAAAACAGGTAAGCAACACAGAATGGGTAGATCCGCTTCAATAATATATAGCCTCCACTGCGCTTTCCAGTTCAGTCGATGGGTTTATTTATTGTAGGCAAACTAGATTATGTAGACGATCCAATTTGGTCCTCGCATTAATTGAGCATAGTCTGTGTAAATACTCCATCATCTCTCTAGAGAACCCCTGGTGAAGCCCGCCAACGAACATCTCAGCTTCCTTCTCACAAAACCTTGGAAACGGCCCTGAATGGACATTGCCACCCATACATCCACACAAATTCCCGGTGACGTCATATTTCTTAAATACTTATGGGATATCTAAACTCATTTTTCACTTCACAAATGTCTGTTGAACATAACACTTCATCCACGCCTTAGAAAATAATCTTTACCTTGCCGACTCTTGAAAACCGCACCTGCTGTTCGCGCTCTTGGCGCCAGCGCATTTCAAACACATCCGCAGTCGTGCACGAACCTCCAAGCCAGTCCGTTCCCTCCTTTATTCCATTCGTATCCCTTCTTACCCTAGCTTAATTTGAGAGTGGCGAATGCCCAAAATTTGCCAACGTCTACATTTCCATCCACTTCTACATATTCGCCTTCGTCTACTGGATTGGTTTAAACCAACTTCTACTGCAGCAAGGTGGGTCCTCCACTTCTGCGCTTCTTCCTTGAAGGAATTAACGGCATTCAATGTTGAAATAATTACCTCATAATGTCCTACATTGATGTGGCGGTCTACCGGCTTCGTAAAGTTGTAAATATATTTTAATATGAACTTTAATCGTAGTCAGGTAATATCAAGGTTTCGAATTATGCTTCGAGTATTTTGAATAATCTGAGCTCACATTACCAACGAGCAGCAGCAGCAGACCATCAGTCAAAACTGCCCAGTATGCGTTGAGCAGCATACCGGCCTACAAGTAGTTATCATCCAACAGGGCTATCCAACAGAGTGGCCTACGGAGACCGACCGTCAAACAGCGACCGTCCAACAGACCGACCCAGAGACCGGCTATCAAGCAGAGACCGACCTGGAGACCGGCCATTCAGCAGACACTGGTCTATGGAGACCAATCTCCAGCAGAAGACACTCGGAGGGGGGGGGCTGTGGTAGCCCACTTGACAAAGCATTCATGTCCTGGTTGCAAGATCGTGAGCTTGAATCCCATAACAGAAACGATTGTCGAGCCGGCCCATGACCCAAGCAGCGTCAGACGCAGGAATGTTATGTGACTTCGCAGTCGAATGCGTGGCAAGAGAACCAATGAACCTTTTTTTTCGGAAGCCGTCCGGCAGAGACCGAACAGCGAGAGATCCAGCCATAGAGACCGATCATCGAACAGAGATTGGCCTATACAAACGGACCTTCCAGTAGGGACCAGGCCCCAACAGAAATAATCAAGTAGAGACCAGCCTTCTACCGCAGACCATCCAGCATAGACCAGCCTTCCAACAGAGACCATCAAGTAGAGACCAGGATTCCAACAAGGACCTTCCAGTAGAGACCGACCAAGGGAAACCGTCCAGTAGACCATTCGTATCCCCGACGTCCTTGCCTGATCAAAGCGCCGACGAGGTCCGCCACCAGGCTGGAATGAATGGCTCATTCCTGTACGGCCGACTGACGTCACCTTATTTAGGGCACCAGTTACCAGGCGACGTGTCCGGCTGACCGTTTTCCCACTCCCACCGCCCCACCTCTGCTACATGGTGCATAGGATCGCCTGGCCAGACCAGTGGCACATTGCCGTAGGCCCCAGGACAGTGGATACAGCCCAGCACCGCGCTTCTGCTGAGGAAGCCAGAACAGGACCTAACGTTGCATTGCTCGCGGAACCAGAACACGACTGTGGGAACCTGCGCGTAGGTGAGCACACACACAACTACGGTGAAAACTTCAACCTGGGCTGGTACAATACTGCTGTGCAGGCATGTGCTCCTCATGCGTGCACATCAACAGAACAGTTCAGCAGCTAACGAGCTGAGCAGGTCAATACCAAGTACTGCCCAAGTGTTTAGTTGCAAGTAAGCAACTAAAACACAGGACTGCTGTGAGAACTTACGCAGACCTCGCTCATATAGCAACAATGCTTCATGAGCCTGTAAATCAGGTGCTTCAGAAGTAGGCCATTTGAAGGCTTTCAAATAATCATGTTTGCAGAGCGACGTTGTTGTAATATTATTGCCACAGTTAGCTTGGAAAAAAACACAAAACTAAGAACAGCCTCAAGGGTGTTTTTTCTTTCGATACAATTCATCATTAGGTTGTGTTGCAATTAATTGTGTTAGCTACTGAAACTGCATTGTAGCTTCGAAGGACATGTGCCCAGTGTGTAAATCAAGTTTGAGCTTTCTTTTTCTGAAAATTTCCTCAACTCTTATATCCATCCCTAAGGGATATGGGTGAAGAGGCTTGAACATTGTTGTTGGGGCTTAATGCATGGAGGCACGAGTACTGCCAATTTGGTAGGTGAAGCCCACCAAATATTGGTGAAGCAGAGACATAAAGCATAAAGGCATAAAAGCTTAGTGCAACTATGAGGCACAAGGGCCCCTCTTGGTTGCGCTCTGTATACTCAACCAGTTGCCCATCAAGTCCGTCGATCAGCCTTCCCTGGAATACTGAGAAGCAAGCCCTCTATTCTTATAATGATTGTCTATGCTGTTTTTGAAGATGTTCAGTGTGCTGCTACTGACAATGGTTTCTGGCAGCTGGTTCCAGTGTTCTACTACCCTGTTGGTGAAGAAAGATTGTCTTAACCTTGTCCTGCTGTAGTTAACTTTAATTTTGAATTGATGACCTCTAATTGCATTTCTATTAAATTCAAACATTTCCCCAAGATATCCTTTATCCAGGCCATGGACAAATTTAAAGACCTCGATGAGATCTCCTCTCAGCCTTCTATATCTAAGTGAAAACATGTTCAATTTCTTCAATCTTCCCTCATATGCCAGGTTGCATATACCATTAACCATTTGTGTAGCCCTCTTTTGTACTCTCTCTAAAAGCCAACAATCTTTTTCATAGCTAGGAGACCAAGCTTGGATGCAATATTCCAAATGTGGCCTGACATATACACAGTAAAGCTTCCTGATAACTTCCTCACTTCTATATGATACATTCCTATTCATTTTCCCAAGCATTCTCATTGCCTCCTTCCTGGGTTTCTTGGTCTGCTCTGATAGTGATGCCCCCAATTTTGTGTGTAGAATAACACATAAATCCTTCTCCTGTTTGGTCACTGATAGTACTTGGCCACCCATCAAGTATGGAGCCTTCATATACTGCTTACCTACATGCATGATTTTGCACTTATCGAAATTACATTTCATTTTCCATTCTTCGGACCACTTCACGAGTTCGTCTAAGACCTCTTCCAGCGAGATATGCTCATTGTGACCTGTTATTGCCCTAAAGACCTTCAAATCAAATTTCAAAATCTTACTGCTTAGGCCACTTTCAATGTTATTTACAAATATAATGAACAGTAGTGGCCCCAGTACTGACCCCTGGGAACTCCATCAAGAACATTTTACCATGATGACTTTGTACCATTTAGCATCATTCTTTGCTGTCTATCTGAAAGCCACAGCTCTATCAATTTTAAGATGCTACCTGCAATACATTGGATCTGAAGCTGCATCATTAACCGTTTATGAGGTACCTTGCCAAAGGCCTTACTAAAGTCAAGATATGCTACATGAACCTGATATCCCCGATCAAATTGTTATGTGGCGAAGTTAAAAAAGTCCAAGATCTTTGTGAGACAGGATCGCCCTTTTCTAAACCCATGTTGAGTAGCTTGAATCAATCTGTTTCCTTCCAGATATCTAGCCATTCTATCCTTGATGATTGATTCGAGTATCTTGCAGACTAGGGATGGGAGACTTACTGGCCTATAGTTTCCAACTTTCTCGCTTTCTCCTTTCTTGAAAATAGAAACTGCATTTGCCCTTTTCCAATCTGTTGGAATTTCATTTTGTGAAACTGGTCTACAAAATATTATACTAAGTGGAAATCCCAGTTCCTTTTCAGTTTCCCGTATTAACCCAGCATAAATTTCATGAGGTCTTGCTGCCATGTTTTGCTTTATTTTCCTGATATGATTGAAAACAACACCACCATCAATGAAATCAACATCATTTATCCGATAACATGTCACTGAACTATGGTGTACGGTCGGCAGATTGGTCATATCTTCCAATGTAAACACTGATCTAAACTGCTTGTTCAGCTCCTCAACCATCTCACTATCCTCGCCCAATCTAGTCTCATTTACTTCCAGTGGACCAATTGTGCTAGAAACTTTACTCAGCTTGTAGAAACTGAAGAAATTTTGCTGTCCCCATTGCAGTTCCTAGCCAAATCCAGTTATCTTGCCCGCTTTGCTGCTCCTGTTTTTTTCATAGTGTCTCTAGCTTTTCGATACGACCTTAGATTTACGATATTTGAAGCTTCCTTAAACACTCTAAATGCAGCTTTCTTAGCCTCAATTGCTAAATGCAGCTTTCTTAACCTTTCTTAGAGACAGCATGAGCGCACTTCCCTTCAAAGTTGCATAAAGCAACACCCCTGAGTTGGTACCTAATTTAATAATTACGCATTTAATACTCAATGTATTGTATGATCATAACGGTAACATCTGAGAATCGGCACCGAGCGGCCGCCGTTGTTCTAGCAATGTTTGCTGCGATGCAACCACCATCTTGCCAGTGAGTATTCGAATGCAGTTGGAATGCTTGTGGGTGCTCATGCTTTTCTTTCCTGCAGACGATTTCGGTCAAATGGTTTCCTGTTGGTGTTCGACGTACATATGTAAAGTAAACAGACTTACTAAGTGTACTATTTCAATGACATGCTGTTTCCTTAGTGCACTGTTGGATACCTTTCCTAAAACAGAGGCATGGGTCGTCGTCGACAATGCATTTTTGGCGCAGTATATCTGGCGTGCACTATACACGCGATATTGAGCGTGTTTCGAGCGGAGAGAGTCAGGACAGCTCCCTCCCCCTCTCGAGTTTCCACCCTTACCCTGATCCTATGTAGCTACGTGTTTTGTGCTTGCGTTGTGCATGCACATGTACATGCATCCAGAACTATGATTTATTGTCTGGACGAATTCCGACGGTGTATTCGCATGCGCGCGTACGCAGCTCGGCAGTGCGAGACTCGGGCAGCTCTCGTCAGTTCCACATCACGTGGTGTCCACGAGCCGAGTGAGAGGGCGGTCCGAGACGGCCTGCGGAGCCAGATCTTTGGCAGGAGAGCACCACCAATGATTAAGGTTGTGGGTTCGAGTCTCATCTGTCGCTACTCTTCGCCCGCAAGCAGTCGGCGTGAGAGATTGGCGACGCTACATGACTCAGCGGTCCATGTGGCGTAAAACCAATAACCAACCAACCAACCACCACTAATTGCCGCCGTGGCCTGACCGATGGGACCAGGCGGTGGTAATGGGCTGGAGCGAGTCGGCACGATTTGTCTTGGCTGTCAATAGGCATACCGAGCTGCTCACCGGGTGCATGGCGAAAGGCGTCCAACAGGATATCGATCCATCCCGTAGAGGCGAACGTCGCCCAACAGGATACCGATCCATCCTGCAGAGGCAAACGGCGTCCAACAGAACACGGATCCATCCTGTAACGGAAGGAACTCAATCAACAGAAGGTTAGATTTCCCAGGGAAATCACCTCAACTATTTGTCTTCCGAGAACAGGAATTATAATATATCCAGTATTGGACCTACATTTTCCTGCCAAGAACACTAAAAAAGTCACTGATAAAGTCATAGGCATAAAGTGTTCAGACTTAATAAGAGTCGCAGGAGCCCATCTTGGCTAAGCCTGCAAAGGATGGATATCATAAGCCTGGAAAAAGATATCCAGCACCCCAACCGATACCACGTCATAAATTCCAAAGAAACTATCCCCCAACATTCTACACAACTACCAATGGCCATCTACCTAACTGTCCAGCCATATTCCTTCGACTCAGTGTGACAGACATGTGGATCGAGTGCCCCATCAATAATTTTAAACTCCATACATGCCTGCTTAAAGGGGCTTGCTTTGGGAACATCGAACAACATAAATGTCACCATACGCCCATTTGCCACACCTATTTTTCCTTAACGCTACTGAAAGCCTCATCGTACTTATTGCGGAGCAATTCCAGTACTCTCATAATCAGATGTAACCCGTCTAATGCAAACATTTCAGTCCTCCCCCCAAAAGTCCCCTGTCAATATAAGAACACCCCATACTTCTTGCAAATCTTGGCTACCTTGCTATCCATTTCGATGGCCCCAGGATACACTTGCGCTTACTCTGAGAAGGATGGACGTTATTACTACTATCTTCTTACTTTCTGCTCACCTACATATCAAAGCCCTGTACTCTTTGATTGTTTCCTCAACTTTACCTCGTTGTACAGCATTCACACCAACATGTGCAATTACTGTTGCATCCTCTCCATTTCTCTTTATCACTCCTTCTAACCTATCGCCAAGACACTTTACTAGGGTTCCTGGGAAGCGTATTTGAGTCCTACTCGAGTCCCTGCTGCAAAATGAACGATCCCCACACATAACTCCTATAACTAAAAATGAACTATCACTATCTCTAGGTACCTTCTCACTCCTACCTCCATCCCGAGTAGCATCACTCTCGTTATCTTGCAATGCCTCGAACCTGTCATGCATTTCGAGACCAGAGTCCATTTTCCTTGAGGCTATCCCAGTGCTCCTACACATAGTCACTGTCCACTCCCTTCTCCCAACGTGGGCTTCACTACTATAATCATCACTAGCACTCCTATAATCCTGCGCCTGGCCTACTTAACAGTCATTTCCTATAATGAGCCCCACCAATAAACACCTCAGGCATTCCACCTCCCTTGCCAACATTTATGCCTTCCTACTCAAGTACCCGATGACCTCCCTACACTCAGATTTTCCACATCCGCCTTCCATTTTCACAGCGAATTTGTTACATTTTATGTTTGTATTTGTATTTCGTTTTAAACTTTTTTTTTATTTAGCACTAGATTAGTGAGTACCTAGTTCTTGCTAAACATACACCTCCTACTTTTCCAAAACATAAAGCTGACTAGCAACCAACGTAACTGATCCGTATACGAGGTACCTAGGTTAATGCAATTAACACTCACTTGCTCTGCACACACACAATAGGTAAAACAACTATCCTACTCACAGAAACTAAGCTTAGACCACTTCCACAATTTGGAAAACCCAAGGGAGCTATTCACTATAACGTATCAATATATAGAAGTTGCCAGCGACTAAGGGGAACTGTTCAACATCAGCAATCTATCCAATCTAATTCATTTATAAAACACGATCTAGTTTCACTCGCACAAAAGAAACAACAAACTATCCCTCTGTTTACAGAATCTAAGCTAAGCGAAACTAAGCTTGGAGTGATCTTGTTGAGCCAAAACCCATACCTGTTATACACTTGAAGTAATCAATATGCAATTCCTAAACTTAGACGTACATAGTAAAGTCGGTACCATTATATAAACTGTTCGCCTGTGACAACTTTATTCCAGGTAAATATTTTTCTCCAAAATTAATGCAAATATAATCTAAATGAAACCAAGGTAACCCCATAATTACAATTGTTGGAGCAGACCAAGGTAATTCGTTTCGTACAGGTAGTTTGTTGTAGCTCAAGCCATAAGTCAAAAAGCTAGATTTAACTAAGATAATGTAAGTCATCTACATCGATTTAAACTCACCACCTTAAGAATCTATCACAAAAAGAAAACACAAACGGATCCCTCCAACATCACCTGAATAGAAACCTAAGCCACGTGGCCGCGCCACCCGCCTACAATGCGTCCACGCGACCGAGTCACTATACATAATCCTACAAGTCTAGAGTGTGCCTAAGATTATTCAGGTATACCCGAATTAAGCAACCTAGCATCTCCAACTTCACCTACCACCTAAAACAAAACAACCTCTCCCTCTACTAACCACGTGTGTAGACAACCTTTTCCTCACCAGTCTTCCTTCGTAGAGAGCGGGGAAAACACGTCCGGTCGCGATGAGAGGAGAGCAGCAACACTTCTACGAGCAGCCTTCAGAACTGAAGCACTCATGTACTTTATCACTATTCCCGTAACTCCTGTTGATCTGCCTATTCACCACACTGCAAGCCAGAAATACGATAGATTGAGGGGCGGGGCGGAGAAAAACGTGGATGAGGGGATCACGGAGGCCACTCTCGGGGGAGTTGGCGAGATTCTGACGCGACCGTACCATATATCAGTGGGGATAAGCAGTGATGGGATGGAACGCCAGAAGGGGCAGAAATCACCAGTCGAAACAAACAACAACGTGACTCCTCACCCGATAGTCTTATCGGCGACGGGTAAAAAGGTGCGTACGAAGCATGCCTGTCAGACGAAGCTCCTCAGTACCGACCAACGAAGACCAGGGTGTACATATGCCACAGATGGATGAACGCTACTGTAACCAGCCAGTCACAGAACAGACCGAAGGCCAACCGCGGACAGCCGTACCCCACCAATAAAAATTGTCTTCTTCCTCACTTGGCATGGGCTGAATGAGTAGAAAATTAATGGATGAGAATTATGAAAATTGGCGGACTTGGAATAACAGTGGGGATTAAATTCAACCATCACGCATTCGTTTGTCCGCATAAGCAGAACTTTATTACTTCCTTCGATTGGCTCAGCTTAGCTTAGTTCGGTTTATTCGTGCAACATGAACGGGTATGGAAGTCCGATTATAATTGAAGTGATGGAGGTAAAATCACCAAAATGTGCACAAGAAATACAGTAATAATGAACACCACCAAACAATCCTTGAAAACACAGCTCTAGTTCAGTCCTCATTTGATGGCTACATTGCGCAAGGTTCGTTTTAGGTCATGAATTTACTTGGTGGTGGGTTTGTTAATACATGCTGGTGATCGTATATATATATATATATATCAACACTACTTAAATTCGATGACGTTTAATTATTCATGTGCGTAAAGTTTCAATGATTTGGTAAGGTGAGTTCCACTTCGGGCTTCCATGGGGCATCATCTCCAAGGCTCCAAATGAGGAGGGATCAGTTAGAAATCGGTGGGAAGGACGGGGGGGGGGGGTCGTGGCAATGAGTAGTTCGTCCGCCTATATAAAAGCGAAACCACTCACAGAAACGCTGGATTGCACCGTTATATCACTGGTATCGCGCACCGAAGCGGTGGTACCGTTTGTAGTTGGCCAGCACCCCGGAAATCCAAATACAATTTTCCTGTTATAAGCAATTCATTTGAAATAGTTCTTATAAAAGCGCTTTTCGAGGAGCTGGTCAAGAAGGTTCTGTGCACCCAGAGACAACAATGCTGTCAACCGAGGTAGGGGGCTGGATAACCTCACCATTGCATTGGTCATTTAGTTATTAGCTTCTATGAATCATCCGACTACTTTTGGTAATCCACCATTGTCTCCGTATGAAGCTATCTTTCTCGAAAACTTGGAACCAAATATGATATCATCAGTTCCGCTTCTGTGAAGCACACTTTGGAATGAAGGAAGGTACGGCCATCACGGTCTTCATACGGTCGGTACCGTGTACAGATCCGATTGCAGCTCGGGACGTACGGCGACCTGTACCAGAAGCTGTCAGCCCCTCTAACCGGTACCGTGTGCAGGCCAGGCTGTAAGGTGACCTGTACCGGAGGCCGTCAGCCCCTCTGACCGGTACCGTGTGCAGGCCAGGCTGTAAGGTGACCTGTACCGGAGGCCGTCAGCCCCTCTGACCGGTACCGTGTGCAGGCCAGGCTGTAAGGTGACCTGTACCGGAGGCCGTCAGTCCCTGTGACCTGTACCGTGTGCAGGCCAGGCTGTAAGGTGACCTGTACCGGAGGCCGTCAGCCCCTCTGACCGGTACCGTGTGCAGGCCAGGCTGTAAGGTGACCTGTACCGGCGGCCGTCAGCCCCTCTGAGGTACCGTTTGCAGGCCAGGCTGTAAGGTGACCTGTACCGGAGGCCGTCAGCCCCTCTGACCGGTACCGTGTGCAGGCCAGGCTGTAAGGTGACCTGTACCGGAGGCCGTCAGCCCCTCTGGCCGGTACCGTGTGCAGGCCAGGCTGTAAGGTGACCTGTACCGGAGGCCGTCAGCCCCTCTGGCCGGTACCGTGTGCAGGCCAGGCTGTAAGGTGACCTGTACCGGCGGCCGTCAGCCCCTCTGACCGGTACCGTGTGCAGGCCAGGCTGTAAGGTGACCTGTACCGGAGGCCGTCAGCCCCTCTGACCGGTACCGTGTGCAGGCCAGGCTGTAAGGTGACCTGTACCGGAGGCCGTCAGCCCCTCTGGCCGGTACCGTGTGCAGGCCAGGCTGTAAGATGACCTGTGCCGGAGGCCGTCAGCCCCTCTGACCGGTACCGTGTGCAGCCCCGGCTGCCGCGCGGACCACGGCCGTACTATCAGCAGCGACGACCGTAGGATGTCGAGCCGCGCACCGTAACGCGTTCGGACAGCTCGGCTCGACTGACAGAAACCCGAGCCGAGGCCGGCCGCGCCACCCAAAACCGCAGTCAAAACGGCGGCACACAGTCGGGTGGGACCGCACTGCAGCGGTCACAGCCGGCGGCGATTACCGCTCAATCGCCGACGCCACACCACACTGTGGTGCTGTGACCAACTATATACTCATACGACGCCACACTATACTGTGGTTCTGCGGCCAACTATATACTCATACGACGCCACACTATACTGTGGTGCTGCGGCCAACTATATACTCATACGACGCCACACTATACTGTGGTGCTGCGGCCAACTATACACTCAAACGACGCCACACTACATTGTGGTTCTGCGGCCAACAATATACTCATACGACGCCACACTATACTGTGGTGCTGCGGCCAACTATATACTCATACGACGCCACACTATACTGTGGTGCTACGGCCAGCTATATACTCATACGATGCCACACCTGTGCCACACTACACCGTAGTGCTGTGGCCAGCTATATACTCATGCGACGCCACACCTGCGCCACACTACACTGTGGTGCTGCGGTCAGCTCATACGACGCCACACCACACTGTGGTGCCCCGAATGGTGAAGGTGTCGGGCTCTGAGTACCAAAGGTCCCGGGTTCGACATTAGCGCCGCTCAGGACATTTCCCAGTCCTGCGCCCCACAGGCGAAACAGTGTGGGCGGCGTCATTACCTGTGAATGTGCACAAAGTGCGTCGTGAGCCACCCAATAAACAAACAAACAACATTGTGGTGCCGCGGTCAACTATATACTCATACGAATGCGCAAACCAATGTACAATCAAGGTGTTGGGAAATGACTTCGATGAGGTCCAAGGATATGCGGATTCAGAATCTGTCCAATGTCATTTTAATGAGTGGAAGCATTGGCCCCAGTCAGCTTCTGGTGAAATATAATTGTGAAGGTTACATCGGGCAGTCATACTTTCACCAATTCTCTCTACGAACAAGAACGATATGAGCGGATTTTGAAGAGTTAAAAGCAAAGGGACTTACCCAATTCTGCCGAAGTCAACCAGATGTAGAACGCTGGGAAAAACTTAAAATCTGGCTGCAGGCAGTGTATTGGTTGAATTACCACACCTCAATTTCCCTGGCATCTACCAATGGACATTGTGTTGCTTACTGATTTGTAATGGTATTGCTTGATCTCGAATAGCTATGCTGTAAGGGCTTTCCGACATGCCGACAACCACCGCATCATGTCGAAAATACTAGTTCAGCCTTCCCAAACCACAATCCATGCGACTGACTACGCTGCCCCCACCGGTTTTCCTTACGCCTTGTTTGTCCGCCTATCTGTGGAAGAGCCTGACATAGTCGGTCTCGATGTGGTGTTCCTTAAGGCGGCGACAGCCATCGACACTGCGCGGACGGCCTCGGTCGGCTCCGTAGAGTCGGCAGCGGCGTACGTGGCGTGCGCCTTAACTACAGGTGAGCTAAATTATGCCGCTGCCTGTCTGGCCGGCCGACGACGACTATCGCCCCCTGGCGTCCAATCCTGTAAACAAGGCGACACGCGACGCCGCCCACCGCATACAAACTGGCCGGGATCGGTGGTGCCGGCACTGCGCGACAGATGTCGCCGACAGGCCGACTCGTACATCGACACGACACGCGCGGCCCGACACACGGCGGGCCGGTCAGTCGGCGGGGCCGCGGCCTCACCAGCGCGCGCCGTCCGCCCCGCACCCGGCGCTGGTCACCCGCCTCCGCGGAGGACCGTCCGCCCTGCACCCGGCGCTGGTCACCCCCGCACCCGGCGCTGGTCACCCCCTCCGCGGAGGACCGTCCGCCCGGCACCCGGCGCTGGTCACCCGCCTCCGCGGAGGACCGTCCCCCCTGCACCCGGCGCCGTCCGCCCCGCACCTGGCGCCTCCGCGGAGGACCGTCCGCCCCGCACCCGGCGCTGGTCACCCGCCTCCGCGGAGGACCGTCCGCCCTGCACCCGGCGCTGGTCACCCGCCTCCGCGGAGGACCGTCCGCCCTGCACCCGGCGCCGTCCGCCCCGCACCCGGCGACGGTCACCCGCCTCCGCGGAGGACCGTCCGCCCTGCACCCGGCGCTGGTCACCCGCCTCCGCGGAGGACCGTCCGCCCTGCACCCGGCGCCGTCCGCCCCGCACCCGGCGCTGGTCACCCGCCTCCGCGGAGGACCGTCCGCCCTGCAGCCGACGTTGGTCACCCGCCTCCGCGGAGGACCGTCCGTCCTGCAGCCGACGTTGGTCGCCCCCCCCCCCCAGACCTCCGCGGAGGCGCGCGATTCGTGAAACGGACTAGTCGGTGATCCCGAATGCCTACTTGAAAGAGCCTCCGCTAGCACCGCTATCATCCCGGCGCATCAGTGCTGTGGATGCAACCTAAAAACAGTTGTTTTCAACAGGATTAATCATTGAGCACTTTATCGCTGAGTGGCCAATTACATGACAGCGTGTCGATCGTAGTAGCGAGTAAATTATCTCGATATAGTTATATTTTAATTATTGTATGGTCGATAAATATAATTGGCGGACATACATACGTCAGGGGTACATATGTCGAGTTTATTAGTGGGTTTGCTTTTGTCTTTTTTTTTTTTTAAAAGCGAAGTTAAGAACAAGCCCCATTGACGGCTACCCAATTCGATCGACTTGACACTGCCACCATAAGCGGGTTCCAGAGACCCTTCCATCGCTGCCAAGATAACCAGACTGTAGAGACTCGTCGCTTGCAGCACGACAGGGCTCACTGCCGCCACCATAACCAGACTGTATAAATCCACTGGTGGCAACAGGAATGCGGCTCCCTGGCCAACCTCTGAAGACCCATTAATAGCAAAACGGTCATAATGCAGGGCTGACACTTTAAAACTTCATGGGCTGACACTGTCAGGGCGTAGAAACTTTAAAATGGCAACATGGTATCCCCTGGCCAGTGTTAATACCACGCCGACGACAGGTAGCGCTCGCCGCAAAAACAAACAATACCCTGGCCGGGGGAGACCCTTCAGTGGGAACAGGGCACGGCTGATGCGGCAAAATGCATTTTAGACAAGTACGTATTGGATATCAATTTCGCTGATTTATATGGAATTATTTCACGGTGCAATTCGAAGACACCCCTGGGATTTTAGACTCTCTGACTTGGATGAGCATAACGCGGATTGTAGTATATTCTCTTCGCTCGTGTTAGTCATGGTTTTGGGTTGCGTCGACCCCGACTGGATCGTCTTGCACCTCTACTTGTTTATTTGGGCTTCAGAACCCTTCGACTAGTTGCCTGACCATTAAGGCACATAGCACACCCTTCAACCTAAATAGGTTCTATCCCTGGCATCTCTTCGCGTTGTTAACTGCATAAAGTGAACATAATGTCAATTCCTCGGCAATACTCTTCCGCTTTAATCGCCACAGTGGAACAAACAGAAACAAATTAAAATGGATAACACAAGTGATGACATTCGATGTTCAGGTTCAGGTTCACGTCCAATGCTCTGTCATTTTTTGTACATATGGCACACAAGGCGACACCAAGTAAGAACCTAGTTCAATTCCCCAGAAAAGATGCCGCCACCAGGAACCAGCCACTCAGACACTGGTAGACTGCCGCAACCAGGAACCTGTCACCCATATACTGGTATGACTGCCAGAACCGGGAACCAGCCACTGGTCGGGCTGAATGGGAATCACCGGAAACACTAACTGTCGCACGAAATACCAAACTGAGAGCCACATTCTCGAAACCACAGCTACTACGACAGCTGGTCATGACGGCGGTGCACCGATAGCAGGGATACCACACCAGGAAGATACTACGGAAGCATGCTCTGATATCCGTGCCAGGAGATTGCTACCGTTACAAGCAAACGTGTCTCGACCACAAAACTAGAGCAAAACCAGACTATAGAACAACACATCAGCTAAACGATGCAGAGCCATTGACTGATCAGGGGATAAATGTCGACATCCAGAAGAACAAAAATGCATGTAAAAATTGTGTCAATTCGGTCATATCCCCTTTCTCAAGCCGGTCCAATATAGGTGGCGCGCTACCTACCAGGTAAAAGCTATCACACAAACCAGGTATCACTGAGTATTGATATCATATCCTCAGCACCATAATGCACAGAACTGTCTGTAAATGGTGCTGCCTCGAAACCTCATGGCAGTACATGGGATTCACAAACAAGATGTGGATGCTACAGCATGCCCAAATGGTTTACGCTGAAGATGTATTTCATATAAAACATCAGGAAATCACACAATCCACGGCACCGCACACTCCATACAAAATGTAAACACTGTAATATCTACGGTTAATTTTCGGCCAATCAGCAGCAATGCTCAGTTGACAACTCCCCCATCCGATCACTGCCCGGCTGTAGACGGGCGCCAGCTGTGCGGCCCTGCGGCTTATCCACACCTTGGTGATTCAGTGATGATCGACACGGCGGCACGATGTACAGCATTGGGCGCATCAAAGGTGCGCCGAAACACTGCACAGTCACTGGAATTATGCGACGCAAGTCCTACACATGAGAAGACATCGACAACGGAGAGCAGCGAATACACTGCGACAAAGAGCGCCGGTCGGCTCGCTTCGCCGCGTCGGGGCGCAGCGGCCGGAGCGCTGAGAGGCGGACGTCGGCTTCCTGGCGACTACAGGGTACAGTGCGACAGCGGGCCGGGCCGGCTGACCGTGTGGTCGTCCAGGGGAGGGCGGGTCACACGTTGACGAGGCAGCAGGTCGGCTGACCGTGCGGCCGTCCAGAGGTGACGCGGCTGCAGCGACAGCAGGTCGGCTGACCGTGTGGCCGTCCAGGGGAGGGCGGGTCACACGGTGACGAGGCAGCAGGTCGGCTGACCGTGCGGCCGTCCAGAGGTGACGCGGCTGCAGCGACAACAGGTCGGCTGACCGTGCGGCCGTCCAGAGGTGACGCGGCTGCAGCGACAACAGGTCGGCTGACCGTGTGGCCGTCCAGAGGTGACGCGGCTGCAGCGACAGCGGGTCCGCTGACCGTGCGGCCGTCCAGAGGTGACGCGGCTGCAGCGACAGCGTGTCCGCTGACCGTGCGGCCGTCCAGAGGTGACGCGGCTGCAGCGACAGCAGGTCGGCTGACCGTGTGGCCGTCCAGGGGAGGGCGGGTCACACGGTGACGAGGCAGCAGGTCGGCTGACCGTGCGGCCGTCCAGAGGTGACGCGGCTGCAGCGACAACAGGTCGGCTGACCGTGTGGCCGTCCAGAGGTGACGCGGCTGCAGCGACAGCGGGTCCGCTGACCGTGCGGCCGTCCAGAGGTGACGCGGCTGCAGCGACAGCAGGTCGGCTGACCGTGTGGTCGTCCAGGGGAGGGCGGGTCACACGGTGACGAGGCAGCAGGTCGGCTGACCATGTGGCCGTCCAGAGGTGACGCGGCTGCAGTGACAGCGGGTCCGCTGACCGTGCGGCCGTCCAGAGGAGGGCGGGTCACACGGTGACGAGGCAGCAGGTCCGCTGACCGTGCGGCCGTCCAGAGGTGACGCGGCTGCAGCGACAGCGGGTCCGCTGACCGTGCGGCTGTCCAGAGGTGACGCGGCTGCAGCGACAGCAGGTCGGCTGACCGTGTGGTCGTCCAGGGGAGGGCGGGTCACACGGTGACGAGGCAGCAGGTCGGCTGACCGTGCGGCCGTCCAGAGGTGACGCGGCTGCAGCGACAGCAGGTCGGCTGACCGTGTGGTCGTCCAGGGGAGGGCGGGTCACACGGTGACGAGGCAGCAGGTCGGCTGACCGTGCGGCCGTCCAGAGGTGACGCGGCTGCAGCGACAGCGGGTCGGCTGACCGTGTGGCCGTCCAGAGGAGGGCGGGTCACACGGTGACGAGGCAGCAGGTCCGCTGACCGTGCGGCCGTCCAGAGGTGACGCGGCTGCAGCGGCAGCGCCGCCGGCCCGTCAGTAGCGCTGGCCGTACTGGCCGGCGTTCGGGCCGCCGCTCGACTGGCCAAACCCCATGCTGCCCGGCTGCTGCTGCTGCGGAGCCATATGACCCGAATGCTGCGGCAGCACCGAGACATATCAGGGTATTTGAAGCCGTCCAGTTCGCACACAATTCTACCGTTGATACGTACGTCACTACAGAGGTCATTTCGTTCTCACCCCTGCTTCGGTATGTTAGCTGAGTGGCTTTAGCCCTGCACACCGTTCTGTCGAGGTGAAAACATTGCTTACATTTGTCCAGCAATAACAAAAAACAATGTTCTCGCACCCGGCGTGAATAGGCGGAGTACAAATTTAATACATCAGCGTAGGCGGTATAAGAATATGATCTTGATATATATTATCACCTATCGTGTCCCCATTAGCTCGCCAAAACCACATCCAGACAAAGATCCCCTTAAAATAATCACCTCAAGAGCAAAAACACTGCTGGATTCGCGTGGCATCAAGGATATTAACAGGCAACACAAAAAAAGACGCCACACAGGCAGGAGTATCATGGGTAATGTCAAGCGAGTGCATACCAGATGGCCGTGGACGGCGGACGCAAGAATGTTTGACCATGTGCATGACACTGATGTGCGACAGTTGGAGCATAGCGCAGCATGATACGGCAGTGTAAAATAATTGACCATGTGGCCTGGAAATTCACAGTTAATGGAATTGTGCTATTTCATCCTTGTCTTAGGTTTTTACCATTTTGCTACATGTGTGGGCAGTCATTATACACACGACTGCTAAACAATTTAAAATGCATGTGACTGAAGTGAAAGGCATTCCGCTTTTTTAATCCCTAAGTGGCGACCCTTTATTTTCTTCCAATCTTTCACTATTTCCAAGCAACTTCTTTCTTCATCCACACAGTTAATGGTGAAGTAATTTTAGGACACTGTGATACGGGGCACGGAATGATACCAATCCACGGCGCTCTGCCGCAATTATCGACTCAGGCTTATCGCCTAAGCTAGTAAGTAAATCGGCAGAGTAGGGTAGGTTTCTATGATGGAGGCAAGCCACGTTCAAAAGATAGTCATCCGAAGCCATTCGCATCTTGTGACGTCACATGTTTCCCAGAACTGACTGAACAGCTCAATAGCGGTGACGCCACCTAGTGTTCTCTATTGCAGGCCAGATCTGTTCACCTGTTGTCGCGCCATCTGATGTTCCCCGGGGAATACTGGAGCCACTCACCTGTTATGGCACCATGTTATGCCCCCAGGGCCATTCGCTTGCTGTGGCGCCGCCCCATACTCCCCGGGGGCAGGCTGGAGCCACTCACCTTTTATCGCGCCATCTGATGTTCCCCGGGGAAGACTGGAGCCATTCTCCTGCGCTCACCGGATTCATTCAGCCGTCGTGGCACCATCTCATATTATCCAGGGGCAGGCCGGAGCCACCCACCTGTTGTCGCGCCATCTGGTGACCGTGGGAGTCGCTGGCCTGCGAGGTCACTTGGTGTGGACCGTGACCCAGCCGGACGCGCTTAGCCGCCTGACCGTGGGAGTCGGCACCCTGCGCACACACGCACGCATACACCGGCGTCAGTCACATTTAGGGACACATTCGCATTTTCGTTGCTTCGATCTGGAAGTTACTTTTTGACCGGGAGTGCAAATAGAAAAGTGATTGACTACATCATGTGATAAACAGCATCATGACGTAAGTTCTTTATAACAGCACTGATTATTTAAAATGAACAAAATTGCATTGATGCGGAAAATACCGTATCTTCCAAACACATTGATCAGTTTAGGATATCCCATATTTATATAACCACACTTATGACTGCAAAGCTGAAGCACAGTGATGAAGCTAAGTAAAGCTATTTTGTTCAGATCACATCTGGAGAAGAGGGTCGATAACTTCCCGCAGAATGTGATTTACTGGCTTGCCCGAATTCTGTAAGCATGCGTCCACTTTCGTCACTAATAAGCAAGCTATTTTGTTCAGATCACATCTGGAGAAGAGGGTCGATAACTTCCCGCAGAATGTGATTTACTGGCTAGCCCGAATTCTGTAAGCATGTATCCGCTTTCGTCACTGTTTCATAGCACAGTTTGTCGCTCAGTCAGTGGCTGTGTCCGTGACGGTAGCTACCGAGTGTGAGGGCGGCCAGGCCGTGACGCCAGGCTGCACACGTCACCGGCTTCACGCGACATCACATCCTCGGCACCCATTCAGTGCGCCAGTCTCGACGGGTCAAGTCTCAGTGTGGTGAGCCGTGAGACCACACACTCGCACCCACACACACGTCACACATCATACCACACGGGCGGGCGCGAACAGGCAGACTCATCACTGCCGACTGGTTGATGCCACGTCTCGCCATTCGCAGCATCAGCCCACGCTCAACTAACGGGAGTTGGCTCCCACATAATGCATCGACGGGTTAGTTGTGGTTATTGGTTTTACGACACATCGACCGTTGAGTCATGCAGCACGGGTTAGTTGTGCTTGAGGCCGAGTAACCATAGTTCAAATCGCGTCCGTGCCTCATGCATCGACAAGCTGCATACGCTCAGCTTTTATAAACCATCCACGCTGAATATTAATGTAATGGGAAAAACTGAAAAGTATGTCATCAAACGTGAAATTGCGTGCGTTGCTGGCAGAGTTGTATCTAATTCTAGTCATATGTCAAAGGTAGATGTTTCAGTCGCACTCGGAAGAACCACACCAGTGTATAGAGTTGGAGCTCGACCATTTGTGCCGAGGCGGGCACCACACTCAGCTCAGCTTGAAGCTTTTACTAAAACGAAGGCAAAAACCAAATCACATACAATTTCTATGACTTATTGAACGGGAAAGTTATAATCAACTGAAGAAATTACACACGCTGACACTACTTTTGTTCGTTTTGCTTCTACCTGAGGATACCGCAACTTTCTCTCCGTCCTCCTGGAGGTTCACAAACACATCCAACAACGAAAAAGATAGAGTGCTGCAATTCACAGAACCTCTTCGCATACAAATTAATCGCAATTGGCAGAAATGTAGACATGTGATCCTGCCACGCTACTTAACTTCGACATCTTGAACCGTGATACACTGAACCGGGAACTGAATATTAGATCTTAACATTAAATATTGAACCGAGATGCACAAGAAGTAATAGTAAAAGCCCCTCCATGAACTGAAATAAGATGGTCAACATTGGAATACACAACAGTCCAGTAACATGGATGCATTCTTATGCTGAGGAAGGCGTTCTATCCTCCAAAAGGACAATCCTAGGCCAAGTGGAGCCCTAGAAATGTTAAAAATAGCGAACGCAATAATCGCCAACCGAAAGTGTTGTTCTGGAAACTGTGTAAGTATTCTGTTATACGGGAAAACGACACAACCCCATCTTCACAGCATCCTAGTCCTGCTTTTATAGCTTAGGGATTCCTAACACTCTCCTCTCTCCCCTCCAAAACCTTCGAGCATAGCAGACCATGCGAAGATTGGACTGATGACATCCAAACACATCGCATACAAGCCGACGCTTCTGGATCTGTCCATGTGGTGCACTAACATTGCCATCTTCAACCATTCATGAACTGTCAGTGCCGACAAATTCACCAACTACACATAGATGCGACGAGCATGGTACAGCGCAACAGACACACACACGCGCGCTAGAACACACTCATTCATACGCCTCTGGGCAGCACCCCGAGTTTTTTCCGACGCATGCTGCTACGTAGGTCACGTCGCCACTCTCTCTGACTGGATAGCGGCGCAACCGAAGACACGAGAGTCTAGCCAGAATTGAACCAGACATCTTCCAGTTTCGACCAAACGCGTTACCTACTTTGCTATCGGTTCTCGCGCAGACGCACGAACATGCCTACTGAAAAAGGACAGAAAAAGAGCACCGGCAGGGTTATAACATAGAGGACATAGCGCGATGACAACATTTCTGGGGATTGATGACTGCTGGGAAGGCGGGATGGCCTTCTTGCATGGACCGGGGCGACGGTGGTACTGCGGGAGAGACGGGATGGCTCTGGTGCCTGGACTGGTGTGGTACGATGAGTACTAGGGGAGTGGCTCTAGCGCCTGGAGCGGGGCGACGGTGGTACTGCGGGAGAGACGGGATGGCTCTGGTGCCTGGACTGGGGTGGTACGATGTATACTAGGGGAGTGGCTCTGGCGCCTGGGCCGAAATGAAGGTGGTACTGCGGGAGACGGGACAGCTCTGGTGATTGGACCGGGGTGGCGGTGGTACTGCCGGAAAGACGGGATGGCTCTGGTGCCTGGACTGGCGTGGTACGATGTATACTGGGGGAGTGTCTCTTGGACCGGGGTGGCGGTGGTACTGCCGGAAAGACGGGATGGCTCTGGTGCCTGGACCGGGTGACGGTGTGTGTTGGGGAGGAGGCTCTGGCGCCCGGACCGGGGTGACGGTGTGTACTGCGGGAGAGGCGGGGGTGGTTCTGATGGCCGGACTCAGCTGACGTCGACAGCTGGTCGCAGGCGGCGGTTGGAGCTGGTGGTGGCGGGCCACCGTGTGACGGATGAGACGGAGCTCATCTGCGGGCATCCGCACCCGCCAACGCCGAACGCCCGCTTTGCGGGAGGGCCGGCTGCGCTGTACTTGCGAGATTAGACGAACAGACGAAAACTGCACAGTAGCTAAGGTCTTCACCGCCAGCCTCTCTCTAGACAACTGTATACTTCAAATGATTTTGTTTCCATGAACTTGAAGATATACTGCGATTGTTCCGGGCTGGTCTTCGTATTTACCATGTTATAAATTCCTTTTCCATAAATAAAGCGTGTTGTTGCAAGCTTTAAGCCCAACTGGAACAAAATAACTCGAAATAGCAACTCTCGTATTTCCTCACTGAAGAAATAATGAAATAATAACTGCAAAACTTAATCGAATTAGGGTCTTACGTGTGTCCATACCAAAGCTGACATGAATACAAACAACAGCAAGCAACAAATATACCAACAAAGAACACAAAGCTTGGTGCGACTGAATGGCGTGGATTAGCACTGACCCCGACTGAACTGCCTCCCGGTCGTCAACGTTGTAAAATGGTCCGAATTCGGCACAGCTGGTCATCCGGACCAAGGAACACAGAGCCGGCGCGAGCGAGCCGGCCGAACCCGAGGAGCGAGGGGCGACCGGCGACGCACGCGCCGCCTCACCGGCAAGCGCCCAGTACCAACGCGTCCGAAACCATCCGCCAGAGTACCTTTCTCACCTTGTTGGCGGACTTGTCCTCTTGGTCTTCCTCGGTTAAGAACTCCCGCTTCGGATAAGGTATACTGTGGCCCTCGAACACACTAAAACAGGGTTACGAGGCTATGACTGAACCTGCGATCATGACCAGGATGGACGACAGCATCACATAAATCAGATAACCACCAAGTGTCCAAACAGAAATATGCGTCTAAGTTGCACTGAACTTGTCACGGCATGACACATGTTGTGATAGACGCGTCGGTACATGTCACGACGTAAGCCATGTAGACCACCCAACATCAGGTAACATCAGCCAACCATCGTAGGTGCAGACAACAGCTCCCCGTCTCTTCAGCCCGACGCTGATCGACAACTAAGTGAGCGCGTCCGACTGTGAGACGGTCGCGAGCCGTTGGCGCAGGTGACGTACTCGGAGGTGGGCTGCGGCTCCTCCTTGAAGTAGTCGTCCTGCATGGCCATCTCGGACGTGATCCGCTTCGTCGGGTCCATAATGAGTAGCTTTTGCAACTGCCGACGAAATGTGATGAACAACTGACGCGAGCAGCGCGGAGACGGGGAAGTGACAATTAAAACAACGTCATTAGCATATTATCAAGGAAGCAAAACATAAACATCCACCAAGGAAGTGCATCTACTTGCACCTCCAATCTAATGTCGGGGAGTCAATCTTACTTGTATGCTTGTCAGACCATGTAAATTTCGCTGGACGTTTTGCAATCACCACCTTCATGCAATCAGCTTGATAAAGCGCGGTTAGAGCCAAAACATGAATGGCACATGCTGATATGATCAGAAACACAGAAACAACAAACGTACAATATCAGCAACAGAGCAGACTAATAAACTGGTAAGCTAAAACTGGACCATCCTACCCCACTCCCCCAACGCTTACCAGGTGGAATGATTTGCTGTCCGACTTCACTTTATGACGCTCCATGTATTTCACCAATGAATAGTTGGCATAGCTGAAAACAAGAACATATATAACTGCACGAAAAAAAGAGTACCGTTTCGCTCCTGATGTCTAAGAAACAGAATGTTCTATTCAGTGAAGAGATAATGGATGTGGGCATCGCACAAACACGGATTTGGGTGGGTGGCGGGGTCGTGAGCAATCGCCTCGCCCACAGCCTCAAAGGGAGGGTCACCGCTACCATCCCTTCCTTTGGGATCCCCGGTGCTGCTCACTGGCCCCACTCCCTCCATATACTGCTGCTAAGGAGTTCCATCCCCTGAATGAATCCCTGGAGCTGTGTTTCAATACGATCGCAGGCTTAAACGCAAAAGCGTGTCACTTAATGTAGTAATTTGGGCTTTCAGATCTCTCCTCATTCCAGGACAAAATTATCGAAAAGGATATCCCGATTAAATCACTGTTCGGTCCGGTATAAATTTCATGGCCTCCGCCTTCGCACTCGATCTCACTCAACAACTTTCTTGGATAAACCCAATGTGGTGCCCGTTCGACTCGCATTCTCCAACTCCCTCGAAATTCCCCCCCCAACTGCAACAAATGTTCTGAATGAATCCAATGTGCCATACTTTCGACCAACATTCAGCTGCCCCTTCGAGTTGCCGTGCCGCCACCTAGAGATATTCACCCTTAGCAAAATGCCTGGACCCACGCCTACCATATGTTGTCCCTCCGGAAATTCCTCCCTCTCGCAAGCTAGGCCGAATAATACACGGGGATATTTGCAAGAGTACATGACTAAGCATGAATAGGCACAGCTTTAAATCTCCAGATGTTCAGCTTCTCTATGACAGCGTCCTGCCCCAGGTAAAAATTCTTGAAAAGAATACTTGGGTTAAATTAATTCCTGGCTGGAAAACGTTCCAGTGCCAATATCATGCCGCGAACCGCCCCACCCAATAACTGTCTTTGACAAACCCAAGTTGTCAACCCTTCGACCCACGATTTCTGCCCCCTTGATTGATGGTGGTGGATTTATGCTTTAGGGCGCGTCGACTACGTCGGTCATTTTGACCCAGTGACAAAATATTCGTGAAATATGGTGCAATATACCCTTTTTGAATACTCAATCGACATCCTTCTCCAAGAAGTATCGACATCCCGTTCTTTGATGAATGCTTATGAAGTCTTTGTGTCTCGTTTATAAGTAGCATGTGCATGCTCTCGATAAGGAATGATGATATACGAACATTTCGCAATGCAATTTCAATTAACGGGATTACCTATAATGTGATCTGGCATACAATACCAGTGAAGAACATAGTTAATATTCTCTCTATACCGTATATAGCTCTTCAATTACTCATCTGAAAACAAATGATAAATGCACAGTGATAAGTACCTACATCATTAGCTCAAATTTGAGCCTGAGACATCAAAAGCATTTCAAATGACACTAATTCCATGGCAAATTTCGAAATCCTATCATGCTCGTTTCGACATTTCACACCTAACGAAAAACCATTATATTAACCCTCTTTGAGCCCAGTCTCCATTGCTTGATGAATTTGAGCTTAGGGGCGCGTCGACTATCAAGATCATTTTGCACCCGTATGCCGCCCCCTTGATACACTGTCCAGCGTCCTGAAGTTCGTCCCCCTAGAAAATGCCTGGATTGGTGCATGTCACATGCAGCCCATCAGCATTCCTGGACATGGCAAATGCTTGGAGGAACCTGTGCCTGGATACAAACAGGTATATTCGCAGAACCATACGACAAAATTTACTTCTTGAGGTTCTCAGATTTTCACCTTATTCACGACGTTTTGCCTCCCTGGAAATATTGTTGAAAAGAATACTCAAAGTAGATCACTTCCAGGCTGGAATACCCCTCCAGTACAAGCTTCATGCTGCAACCTCCAGATTCCCCTCCCCCACAAACACAACATTCTTTGACAAACTCAAGGTGCCACCCATTTGATCCAAATTTTGCATCTCTTTAGAGATGTCGCCACCTCCATTTTTTAACTACTAACACCTGTCACGTTCTTGGACCAAGGCATCTTCCGAAAAATTCGCGGAAGTCAGCCATAACTTGGACCTACTCAGCACCCCAAGTGTGAGTCAGGGCACCACAAACATTGAGATACGGAGCGCAAATTTGTTTGAAGCTTATCTTCAGAGTTCATTCATCTAAGCATGAATCTATGTTACAAATCAAGGAAATTACCCCGAATAAATAAATCAATTATCCACGTTATACTTCGCTGGATATATAAATCAGCATTCACCAGCAATGTTCACCTCGAGCGTTTGAAGTCTTTGAGCAACGTGCCATGCTCTGGCATTTTTCGGATGTCCTCCCAGTCCTTCTCCTGAGGGAAGCCCATGACATTGAAGATGCGGTCCAGCTGGTCATGGTGGTACGGGTTGGACGTCTTGATGTCCTCTTGCCGACAGTGAAAGATTGGCTCCGATGTGAGTAGTTCAGCGAAAATGCACCCGATAGCCCATATATCTGTAAAACACCAGGTCCTTTCAGCTGATGCCAGCAAAACTGTGCACTCAATTACCAGCACACAGTATCTCTGGAACCAGCAGTTCGACACGATGGACAGCAAGACAATAATGGTTCGAATAGCAAACCTTACTCAAACGAGCTCAGATGAGACGATACAAAGCCCACTGTACAAAACACTGCAACTAACTCAGTTCAAAGTATTACCACAACTGCTCCCCAGTTTCCATCCAGGACCCGTTAGTTAGTTATTAAGGTTTTATGGCGCATCAACTGCAGTGGTTATACAGCGCCCATAACACAACCATTTAAACTGTGTCAATCCTACCGTGCGCCATCTAGGACTCGACAGATGCTTGGCCCAGACATCTGGCTGGATCTACAACAGAGTGTCCCGGACAACCAGCAAGGACGAACATACTAAATAGGTCGCATGCATGCATCCATCCATCAATCCGTCCATACATCATCCATCCATCCATCCATCCATCCATCCATCCATACTTACATACATATATACATACATACCTACCTACACATATATGGGCGCTACATAACCAGTAGCAGTTGATGCGCCCTTAAGCCCAAATAATCAATCAATCAATCACCTACACATATATATGCATGCATATATTCATACGTACATACCTATATACGTGCACATATAAACATAGACACGCACACGGCACGTGCGTGCACGTAGCCTCCGAGCCACTTAGGGCGGCCTCGGCTCTAGCGAGGTGCTCCGTACCGATGGCCTTGGTGTAGTGCCGAGCCCCGAGCAGCAGCTCCGGCGCACGGTACCAGAAGGTCACCACCACCGGGTCCAGGTCAGCCAGTGGCTTCAGCGGCGAGTTGAACAGCCGCGCGAACCCCATGTCGGCGATCTTCACACGGCCCCGCTCCTGGCCCTGCGGCGGGTCGTAGGTGATATGTGGTAACGTTGCCCAACACCAGTGTCCCAACAGTGTGACAAATTGCATATATATATATATATATATATATATATATATATATATATATATATATATATATATATATATATATATATATATATATATATATATATATATATATATATATATATATATATATATATAAATATATATATATATATATATATATAATTGCATAAAATTACAATTAATTGCAACACTTGTAATTGAACAGAGCAACTGCCAAGTGGTTAACACTGATGTTTTTTTTTTCATTCAAGGCTGATCTTTATGGCTAATGCAGAATAAGATGGGCAATGAGACTAAAATAAGACCCAATATAAGAAAATGTCTGGATGTTATCACTGCTCCTTTGCTATCTGCATTTAAGAGGCTACTCTAGGCTAACTGGTATGACATCCAGCAGGAGAGCTACCAGTCCAGGGTTAATGGAGAAGATAATGAACCAGTATAAGAATTAGAAGATAGACTAATAAAAGCTCCGCCACAATATGAAACAGCAGCACTGAGTTAAGATGTAATCAATACATAGTGCAAGTACGCAAATACATAGTACAAGTACGCATAGTGCAAACTATTTGTATCGTACACTTGGAATATACAGCGAAAAAAACAGAATTACCATGATCGGACACTTTGTCCAGCTTTATTCGTTTTCAACCGGATAAAATTGGCTAAGACCACTGGTCTGAACACGAGTAGTTTTGTTCATATTTTTGTCGGCATGATAAACTGACAGGCTCGTAGAAGGAACCCAACCGTCGGTTCACCGCATAATTTACTCAATTTTTATCTTTGAGGCACGAACAAAGTCTTCATTTCAATCTGCGCCGTCTCAGGGGTGCTATCCGTCCCTTAAGGTCTTCCGTGGACAGTGAAAGAACGGCGCGCGGCAGCGCGCAGAAATTTGGCATACCTTTTCCCACATCAATTTTGCACGCTGCGTCAAAATTTTGAGGTCAGGTCAACTAGGGTAAACGAGTTAGTCAAGGTCAAGTAAGGTAATCTCCCGAAAAGTTCAACCAGACGTCACGTTTTAACGGGTAAATATATTTTAATTAAACTTTCTGTGTATGCTTATCTTTAGGGAGGACACAAAACGCACCGGAGGTAATTCTTCTGTTTTCGATTACTTTAGTTTTACATATTTGCCCATTAAAGTTCAAATCGAAAATTCTGACTAAGGTAAGAACTTTTATGAGAGCAAATTGACTTCGAACAACGTTTATCGGTCCGCTCTATCAATTAGAAAAATAAAAATAAAGCAAACTTGAGAACTAAAAATTGAGAAATTTGAAGAAAAAAAAACAATTTTTTGCTTTTGGTTGGCCAAATATTTTAGGGCCATGATCGATTTCGCCTTCCGTTTCTTATTCAAAATAAAAACATTCTTCAAATCTCCCCCAAAATAAACTCCCCAGAGCCAAAAACATAACATAAGTCGTGAAAACCTAGGCCCCATAGTGACATCACTTTTGTGGAAAACATTTTGCCCTACTTGTCGAACACCTTCCGATGACACCTCTTTCGTTTGCGAACGACGCTTAGTTTGGAGGTTAGATGGGGATTCCTATCAACCCCCGCCCCGGACGGGGTGTGAGGATATGACCGGAAAGAGGGTTAATAGCGAGCAACCTGAGACATGGCGGGTATAATAACGAGCGCGCGGTGCGAACGGGAGAGCGACGTTGAAGATCGGTCTGCCGCCCAGTCGCACTTGCCGGGAGCGTGGAAAACATTGTACGATTCGGTCGATGTGCCAACCGGGCTAACACCATCATTTGTGGCAGCAAATAGGTCGACGAATGACTGAAAATACTATCTAATATAGTGTACCGGTGAGTCATGTCACAATCGACGTATTCACGGACGTAATCACCAAAAGAGAAAAATGAACAGCACCAATTAATACTCCACAAATACATAGGATGTTAAGTATATCCCACTTCATCTTTACATGATCAATGGGACTCAACACTGCCACACTACAGGACCGATGGGATATATATGCATGTATTTTAACCTGAAACATCAGGACGATGCCTAGCTCTGCCAGCTTCATCTTCAAGATGACGTCATCCGAATGAGAGGGAGTATTTAGTAACGTCACATTTCACGAAGTGTATACCTCATTCAAAACGATTTAACTTTAAACAAATGCTACATAACGAAACAAATGTTTAGCGTAGTCATACAGAGTGCATTATATATGTATATACATATATATATATATATATATATATACATATGTTTATATATTTAGCTTAAAGACACCACCTACAAGTACGGTACCTTGTTGCGCCATCGTCATCAACTGAATACACTTACCTCTCCCATGACTAGAATGTTGGCAGGCTTCAGATCCCTGTGCAGAACCCAATTTGCATGGAGGTAGTGGATGCCGTCGAGAATCTGATAAAGCAGCGACTTCACCATCCCCCTCGAGACCATTACCGGCTTCTTGTTCGCCTTGGCTGCGCGGTGGTATTTAATGATGTGCTGACGACAATATTAAGAGCAATGTGCACCGCGCACTTCATCACATTCACACCACAGGAGTAGGGAACTTGCGACGAATAATAGCCAAATCTCGAAATAACGAAGTAGCACGTGAATGAGTCCAAGCTGTTCATTTCCTGGTGATGAGTGCATTCCCGGAAGGTAGATAATCAATGCTGAAAGGCC
This sequence comes from Imbricaverruca yamaguchii, assembly GCA_034440575.1. NCBI lineage: Eukaryota > Metazoa > Arthropoda > Thecostraca > Neoverrucidae > Imbricaverruca > Imbricaverruca yamaguchii. Next base: position 5,545,743 of record JAOTOL010001661.1, read on the forward strand.
ATTCAGTGCTCTCAATGATATACAGTGAATGTATAATTATTCGCATCGGGATCGCATTGGATAAGCTACATGCCCCCTGACACAGATATCAACCTTGTGGCTACAAGGATGCAATGACATATGATGATGAATTGGAGTTTAGGGGCGCGTTGACTGCCAGGGTCATTTTGTGGCCAGATGCAATGACATAATAGTAGAACGAACGGAGGCGCATTCAAAAGAAACTTGATGCTCCCTAATATACTGCCAGTTTAATACCTCGGTGATTAGACTTCACCGCAGCTATTCCATCAAAGAGAATCGTGACGCCATACCTCGCATGCAGCTAAACATATCGTGAAACAATCCAAAGTCAGGGTTGGAACAACAGGCCAGTTCCGGATATGTGTCATTCAGAACAGCATGCCTTCTTTTTTTCAGCGAAGGTTTGAATGGTGCAGTCCGATAACGGCTGCAAAGTAATTGACATTAGACAGGCCTCCAGAGCGCAGTGAAAAATACAAAGAGAAGTTTCTGATGTCACAGCATAAGTAAAAGTATCTTCTTTTAGTTGGACGACTAAAAAAGATCTCCAAATTCATGATTACACAATATAAATCCAGCCCTGCCAAGATTCTACTTCGTCGGTTCAACACCAGCATACACAAACACCGCACATCGTGCTCAGCAGCCTTTTACCGATAAACTACTCACCCAGAGATCGTGCTCGGCATAGTCGAACAACAGCCAGACTTTCCTGTCTGGCTGTGATAGGAACACTCTCTGAAGATTGATCACGTTCGGATGCTTCAGCTCTCGTAGCAGAGCTATCTCTCTGCATGCTGACATGGACAGACCCGTGCCCTCAATCTGCTTGAGTGCATACTCTCGGACATCTTTTCTGCAAACGTAGAAAATTATGGTAAGCTACATGTCAGAAAGGCATCGTCAACTGTATTATGGAGATGGCATGAAGTGTCACGGCTACAAGATTATTATGTTCATCTTCCCGCTGTGAAATGCTAAACACGTCTGTACATGTATTGCCATTCCAAAAGTTACCTGGTAGACCACTATGCAGGCACTTCGAATCCTTAATTTAGCTAAGCATGTCTGCTATCTGCTGAATGGTTTTTGCTGTTATGCAATGGCCTAGAGAACACACTGCATATGGTCCGTGTTCTTTGTATACCACTTGCTCGCGGCAGAGCTGCGAAACCTGATTACTTTTTAAACTTTCCTTTTTACACATTCTTTAAAAATAGCAAGTCATCTTATCAGGGCCAGTTTCAGGGAGCTATTTCTTACCTTCCTATTTCTTATTTCAGGGAGCTATAGTCCTATTTACCAGGACATGACATGCTTGGTCGTATTTACCGCCATTTCACAAGGGTGAAGATTTGCATTAGGTGTTTTAAACTCTTTGCCATGAATGCAGTCAATGCACAAACACCAGAATAGCTAATTGCAGAAACCAACACATATGCTAACAAAAATATGCCAGCAAAATTTGAATACTTTTGGAAGTTTCATCAATGTGTGTTGTTGTTAAATGTTATATGTGTGTTGTTATTGGAACATTTAATAACAAAAACATGCTACTTACCCATCCTTCCGCTTTGCTTTGTAGACATGACCATAGGTTCCACGCCCAACCTTGCAGCCTTCAAACTCAAAGTACTCTTCAACTTTGGCTCTTTCTAACTGTGTTCTGTGTTTAAACTCATAATCCATTATTTATTTGTGGGTCTTCACAGTCTGAAACAAAAGACAGCATAT